>OY776121.1:59167597-59785930 GCA_963675135.1 Galeopsis tetrahit | reverse complement strand
AGAAAATTTTCTCAATTTTTTATTTTTCCAGATTACAATTTTTCGTGTAAATTACAATTTTTTTTTTTACAAAAATATTATCATCTTCGTTTTGAATTTTATTTTCCCAGATTTTTTTTTTCTTTTTACAGAAATTTTCTCATCTTCGTGTAGATTATAATTTATAAATTTTTTTAAGATTACAATTTTTTTGCAAAATTTCTCATCTTCGTGTAGATTATAATTTATTTATTTTTGTAGAAATTCTCATCTTCATTTAAATTACAATTTTTTTTGCAAAAATATTCTCATGTTGGTGTAGATTACAATTTTTTTAGCATAAATTGTAGTATTTCATACACAAATATACTTGAACAACTAATGTTTCAAATATACTAATCAATCTCAACTCCTTTATTATTTTTTTTTATATTTTTACATAAATTAAATTTCTCAATACACTATAAAAGATTCCATAATTTTGAAATTCCCATATTGGTTTATAAAATTTGGCCAGATCACATATTTTTTTTTGGAATTTCTCATTTGTGTGTATCAGTGTTCATTCACAAATATACTTGAACGTGTTTTGTTTTTGCAGATATTTATGGACGTAATAAATACTGCTACTATCTCAAACTATAAACAAAAGTTCATAAATAACAGCTAATAAATATAAATATATATCGATGCAAATTTTGGGTTATTATCTACAATTTTTAAATTTTCGAATTTTTATAATATAAAATTGATTATTTTTTAATTTTTATTATAAAATTGATTTTTTTTTTTAAAATTGATTATAAGAAATTTCAAATTTTCGAGTTTCGAAGTTATGTGTATATCTTATATCTGATCTAATCTAATAATACTGTATAATTGAATTTATAATTCAAGTGTATATATTTTGAATATTTAATTAATATATCTAATTGATGGAGTATTAATTATTTATTAAATATAAATGTTTCTAAAATTATTTATCTTTATATATCATATATTTGCAAACATTTCAACAGTCACGTGTTACAAAATAATTGGTCTATCACAGTTTATTTATTCTCAAATTCCTCCATTTTAAAATCTCTTTTTTTCTCATTAATTTCATCTTTTATTAATTAATTTATCCAATAATTTTAAATCTTAAATACGCATTTTTTAATATTAATAGATCCCTATATATGCTATAGTTTTTAAAAAAAAAAATTATATGCTTAATTTTTAAAAAAATAATATTTCAAGTGTGTTGTGAAATATAATATTTTGTGTATTAGTCAACAATTTAAATTTTCAATTTATTTCCATTAAATCAGGTAAGTTTCTTATATTCTTTGCGTATTTGTTAAAAGTTTAGATTTACATATCCCTATAAATATTTTAATTACTTTAAATATATTAAAAAATAAAAGTGACCGAAAAGATTGATGAGAAACGTGAAATCGAAGCTCAAGTCCATGAAAATGAAAAAAATGAGTATCTTTCCATTTTAACATGCAAAACAGTAGCAAAATAAATTAATATTCAGTAAAATCAAATTAATTGGAGTAATTATTCTCTTTTATCCATTTTTTTGATTTTTTATTCTACATCTAAAGATTAAGATGATTCTGCAACTATCTCAAAGAGATCTAATGTTTTTAATAACCCAAATGAAAGATTACTATATATTTTTTTTTCAAACCAAAAGATTAATATATTAAGAACATGGAAATAGTTGAATTAGAAAATAATTAAAGAAATATTTATTTCTATATTTATTTATGGATAAATTTGTTGAATTATGACATAATTAATTAATACTTAATTTATGCATTTTAAAAATCGTGTATATATATTATAAATATAAATTTAGTTATACATAGATATTTTAATATTTTAAATAAAACATAATTTTAGGACTACATATTCGAAGAATTAAAAAAATTTCTAATAAGTTTTAAAAAAATAAAATAAAAAAACTAATAACAAATCCCAACATATTCGAAAGTTTTAAAAAAATTCTAATAACAAATCCCAATATGCTATGTTCCAAAAATATGTTAATAAAATTATGGGATATTTATAAAATTGAGGATATTGGGAGAACGGAGTTTATAAATAAAATTTTGAAAGTTATTATGGGAAGAATCATTTTTTAAATTTTCATTTATTAAATATTAGCAATATAATGTTAAACAATTTTAAATTTATTATTAATCTTGAATTTAAATCTAAATTAGATATTTCAAAATAAATTAAATATGGAGTATATATTTTAAAAACAAATTTTTATTAATAAATTAAAATATATTATAAATTTATTTCAACCTGTACGCGGGTCTTACACTAGTTTATTAACTATTATTTCAAAAATATCTCAAAAGTTAGTTGAGACAAAAAAGGTGCACTCTATATAACTTGATTACAAAATTGATTTACCTTGTTTTGAGACTTAATGTTACCACTGCGATCATCGAACAAGCTTTTTCAGTTATAAATCATATCAATAGGTGTTTTTTGAAATAAAATGGAATGATAATCTATGAGATTGTATGATTGTTTCTATTAAAATATAAATATTTAAAAACGTTGATCCTAATTCAATTATGAATGAATTCTAACGGATAACAATCAATATACACCTTTTGTACACATTTTTTTACTGAAATAATTCAACCCACCCTATATTTTATTCAACTATTCAACATGGTTGTGTTTTTCGTGTTTTCAATGAATATATGAAAGAACTTCTCCAACGTTCTGAAATGGTCGACGCTAAAGGTCTCAATACACCCATGGTCTCTGGAAATCATTTATCTAAGTTCGATGGCAGCCCAATCTCAAATCCTCATATTTATCAACGCATTGTTGGAGGATTACAATATGCCAGTGTGTCTCGCCCTGATATTTCCTTCGCCGTCAATAAGGTGAGCTAATTTATGCAGAACTCACTTGATTCTCACTGGAAAGCCGTGAAAAGGATCTTACGTTATCTTGTTGGAACTATCACCTTTGATATCACCTACAAAAAATCTAGTTCCCTCAATTTAATGGCTTTTGTCGATGTTGATTGGGCTACGGACTTAGAAGACCGTCGATCCACTTCAGGTCATTGTGTTTTTTATGGTGGTAATATTATCTCTTGGAGCGCCGAGAAACAACCGATTATCTCGAGATCAAGCACGGAAGCAAAACATCGTAGTCTAGCCGTTGTCACTTGTGAGATTGTTTGGATTCAATCTCTCCTCAAGGAACTTCTTCATTTTTGCCAAACGCCACATGTCATTTGGATTGATAATCAAAGTGCCATATCCCTTTCAGCTACCCCTGTTTTTCATTCTCGAACAAAGCACCTTGAGGTCGACCTTCATTTTGTTCGAGAAAAGATTGAGAAAAAGCTTATTCGTGTTCAACACGTACCCAACATTGAGCAAATTGCCAACATATTTACGAAGCCTCTCTCAAATCAATTTTTCTGTCGTTTGAGGAATAAACTTTAGGTTCTTCCTCAACTACCATCAAATTACGGGGGCATAATAGAGGAAGTAAACAAATCATCAATTTGGCATCCACATCAGATTCAACATCCACATCAGCATGAAGACACCCAAGTCAAGATACCAAGGAATATCCAATATGCCAAAGAATATCCCATATGATATGTTGTAACCGAAAGGGTGGTCCTCATTGTCCTTTGTACAAGTTTGTTACATTTTGTCTACATATGAGAGTGGGTAGATTATTGTCAAGTGTCGTGCATCCATTGTAGTTTTGTATTCTATAAATAAAATACAAACATGAACCTTTATTCTCATTGAATCAAACAAGCATTAAACAATGGAATTCATTATTGTATTGTCACTTTCATATCTGCTTTCTTTCCTTTATGCAAACTACAACAATTTCATTAAAAACCCTATAAGTATATTTTTTTTAAATTATTATTATTACTATTTTGGGTAGGTTGTATGGTATTGGTAGTTTAAGCCTGAAACTTACATGAAAAACATGTGATAATTTTTTCGCGCGTTTTACTTTTTGAAAACTTGACAACAAGAAATTTTTTACAATTTAAATTTGGACATTGAATTACTGTTGCACAAGTTTTTGAAAGGAATATGTCATACGTGTGTATAAATTTCAACAAACAAATATTGAAATAAACATTTTGAAGGTGGTGCTTCTGGCTTTTTCAAAAAAAAAAAAAAATATTGAAATAAACATTTTGAAGGTTGAAATAAACATTTTGAAGGTGGTGCTTCTGGCTTTTCATCTTGATAAATGTGAGTCCAAAGATATACCTATTTTTTGCAAAATGATGTGAATCATGTTTTGAAATTCCAACAAATTGTTGACCAAATTTCCAGTTTCATTACTATAGTTGGTTAACATTTGCCAATTAAAATATGATGGTTGAGTTGAGTCACTACATCCACTTGTACCAATGAGATTTTGCGAGATACAATGGTTGAAAATTTGAATGCACTGAATAGTTTTACCGATAGTTGACTTGAACGAATTTTTGGTCACTAAGTGTTGACTAACTACTTCCCCTCAAGCATAAGGGTTCGTAGTAGTAATGGAAGTATTCGACCAAGTAGTTTCGACCTAGGAGGTGAGTTTGTGCAATGGATCCCTAGAGTTTTGTGTTGTAATAACTAATGTAACTACGATTTCGGTTTTTGGATTTCTAAAATCAAAGCTAAATTACTACCAAGATGCTAGAAATTAAATCAACTACCAACCTAGAAACTAACAAGTGATTTATACTACTAAAAGTGAGAAAAGCACAAATAAAAGAAATTACCAAAACTTAACAAAGAAAATGACTACTAAGCAAGTATTTAACAATTAAAACAAAGAACAACTACGAATATAATTCGAAGAAGTGCAAGTGTGGGAGAATGCTTCGGGTGTTCTCTACCTAGTGAAATGGAGAGGAATTGTTTTTACTTTGTTATTGCTTCAATTATGACTTGCTAAGAGCACCTAAATGCTAGGATGATAACCATTTCCCTTCGGGTAATATAGCCTTAATTCTAAGGTGTTCCCAAACCCGGTAATAAGAATTTCTTCCTAATCCTCACCAACTACTCAAACAACCATTCAAGTAATTAATGTCTTTTAATGGGGTTCTAATACGATTAACTCTCTCTCGACGAATTAAAAGTATAACTAACACATTTGCATACCAACAACTCACACCATAAATATAGACATGTCCATGTAACTCTCGTCTACGCTAAACATGCATCTAAATATGGATTAATAGAAGTTAACACACAAAGTACTCATAATACCCATTAAAAGAAGCAATAAACCTAATCTTAACAATACAAAGCTCAAACAATTCCAAACTCAATATTCACATGGTTTTAGAACACCCAAAGCATAAATAAACTTAGCCCATGGTGTTTTGAGAAACCCCCATGGCTAAAACATAAAAAGAAATCAAGATAACCATTAAATACGAAATTATATAGAAAATGAGAGAATGGTTTGAAGTCACCTTGTGGTTTCTTCAAAATACCTAGCTATTACAAAAGTGTGGAGCCTTGTTCTTCAAAAACTTATGCTAAGTACTAAATATTGAAGCTAATCTAGGAATTAAATGAACATTAAATGTGGAAATGAGGTTAAGATGAACTAGGGTTTTAAGAAGTGTAATAAATGAGGCCAAAGATCCTTACAAACTGAGTTTTGAAGCTATTTAAAGCTTCAAGAGTGTGTGAGACGAAATTAGCACTTTGGTCCTTGAAGTTCTTCAAAATTCGCGAAAAACCCCGAAAATTGTGAGTTGACTCGGTCAACCGAGTGAGAGGGACTTCCAGAACAAAAAATGGTTCCAGATGTCAAACGGCCGCCAGTGTGATATCACTCGGCCGCCAGTGTGATATCAAACGGCCGCCAGTGTGACATGGCCATTCCAGAAACTTTCTGTAAGTTTTTCTCACTCGGTCGCCAGTGTGACACCACTCGGCCGGCCGAGTGACTTCTGCTACTTGGACTTTTCGAACATTTTTTCTTGGCTTTCCTTGCTCGTCCTCCAATCGAACTTCGACTCCCATCCACCAATGCTCGTTTTCCCTTAAAATGGACTATTTCACCTCGTTTCCTACACTTTGAACACATTTCTTGACAACAAGGTTAGTAGCACCATTTCTAACAATTATGACCAAAACCACATCAAAATTCTACGACAACATAGCAATAATGAGTACAAAAACGAGCAATCTCACACCCAATCAACCCCCCCAAACTTAGAGATTTGCTTGTCCCCAAGCAAAGAAAAAAGAAAAACAAAAGGAGGGAGATTGTGAAAGATTTGCGAATGGATACAATGCATAGTAGGCATGATCAAACAATGTCTCCAATGAATGGTTCATCAACACATGCAATTTCTCTACCACTTTCAAGACAAAATGTGATCCAAGCTAAGACAAATTCAACACACTTGATTCACCACTCTCTCAAGAAGTGTTTCTCTCAACACACAAGTGTATATTGGGCATGTAAGCTCTCAACTGTCAATCCACGAAAAACACAAAGACCATAGGCTTGCTTTTCAACTCAATTATCTACCAAATATTTAGGCATCAATTGTCAATCAAAGAGGTCTTTCAAGGGTTGTAATGTAGGATCTTTGGAAGGGGTGGGATAAATTTGGGATTAGTGACTCATTCACTTGTAGAGCGACAAATGTTGTATTTCTCTCATTTTTCATTCAACTCTCACACAACACTTGCTCACTTTCTTTTCTTTTCACTCAAAATGAACCTCACCCCTTTTTCCTTCTTTTCACCACATTTTGGAGCCATTTCTCTTCACTTTTGTGATTTGAGCTTTTGGGACTTTTTGTTTCCCTTTTATTTTTCACATTAAGCACAAGCTCATTTGCTCTTCTTTTTCTTTTCAACCCTTTTCTTTTCTCTTGAATTCACTTTGATCAAAACAAATCCACTCACTTCAATCCCCTCACCATGTCAACCAACATTGAAGCTCTACAAATGATAATGACAATTAGGCTCAAAAGATGTGGTTTCATGGTGACATTTTGTAGCTTGCCAAAGAAAATTGGTTTTACGGCTCAACGGGGCTAACTACGAAAATATATCGTTTGGTGGGATTTATTTGGCCAAGTGACTCAAATTCAAAGAAATGCCTCCTATCATTTTTAACAATTTCCTCCTAAATCAAGTGTCAAACAAGTCAAAGAGCAAGTTCTAGCATACATAATTCGTGGATGACTCACTCAAGAAAAATTGAACCGGAATGATATTTCGATTCAAGAAGGCTCAAGTCTCTCCGGCTCAATGTGGTAAACTCAAGTGTTTCCTAAGCCTAGCCCTTCACACAAAATGCAATCAAATGATAGAGTCGTACATGCATTGATTTCCCAATCACCAAGAAACATCACAAGATCAATTATAGTAAATTCATGCATCCATCAACAAATTCTCCAAATCAACAAAAGAATTAGCCCCTATTTCGTGTAAAATATGCAATGTAGCTCTCAAAACAATTCAAAATTCAATGATCAAACTAAATCAATTCAAGAAATAGACGAATGTGCATCGGTGCAAATGAAATTGTAAAAACGATCACCCTCCCCAAACTTAGACTTTGCTAAGCAAATCTAAGTTTGGAAATGAGTGTTTACCTTTGAGTTTGCACCATACATCATTCCATCTTTCTTCATTATATCCTTTCTCCTCACATAGAAGTCCATGTCCAAGCTCCATTAAGCACCAACATCATACCTCAACCTACTAAACAAAACTAAACCAAAAAGGTCAAAAAGCACTAAAACTAACTAAAACAAACAAAAACGAAAAGAAAGCAATAAACGAATGGGTTGCCTCCCATTTAATTAGCGCTAGGTTTAACGTCCTATGCCGAACGGAACTCTTTCGAGTTCAAGTCACTTCAAGAGACTTTGTACCTCCACCATCTTTTTGACTCGGGTTAAAGTAGAGTTTCACACGATGACCGTTCACGGTGAAGCGACTCCCATCTTTGCTTTGTAACTCGATAAATCCACTAGGAAACACCTTTTTCACCACAAACAGACCACTCCACTTTGACTTCAACTTTCCGGCAAACAACTTCAAACGGGAGTTGAACACGAGCACCTCATCCCCTTCTTCGAACTCCTTCTTCTTGAGACGAGCATCATGCCATTTCTTGGTCTTTTCCTAAAAAATCTTAGAATTCTCATAGGCATGCTCTCGAAACTCCTCGAGCTCACTTAATTGGAGCAACCTCTTCTCTCCAACCAAGTCACAATCGAAGTTCAACTTCTTGATTGCCCAATAAGCACGGTGCTCTAGTTCCACGGGTAAGTGACAAGCCTTCCCAAAGACAATTTGGTATGGGGACATATCCAATGGAGTTTTATATGCCGTTCGATATGCCCACAAAGCATCATCCAACTTCAATGCCCAATCCTTTCTAGTGGTGTTGACCGTCTTCTCGAGAATTTGCTTGATTTGACGATTAGACACCTCCGCTAAACCATTTGTTTGAGGGTGATAGGCGGTTGACACCTTGTGCTTCACATTATATTTGGCTAGAAGATTAGCCATCACTTTGTTCACAAAATGACTCCCCCCATCACTTATCAAAGCTCTTGGAACTCCAAATCGAGTGAAGATATTCTTCTTCAAGAATTGAATCACCACTCTTGCATCACTCATCTTGGTTGGAATAGCCTCGATCCACTTAGAAACATAGTCAACACCAACAAGAATGTAGGTGTACCCACATGATGGAGGAAACGGCCCCATGAAATCAATGTCCAAAACATCAAATAGCTCAACTTCAATGAACATGTTTAAAGGCATCTCATCCCTTTTTGTTATGCCCCCCATTCTTTGGCAACGATCACATCCTCGGATGAATGTTTGACAATCTTTGAAGATTGTTGGCCAATAAAACCCGGCTTGGAGAATTTTCATTCCCGTCTTTGAAGTACCAAAATGTCCCCCACAAGGAAGAGAGTGACAATGCTTGATTATGTCCTCCCATTCTTCTTGAGGCACACATCTCCGAAGCACCTAATCTACCCCTCTCTTGAAAAGAAACGGCTCATCCCATATGTTGTTTTTCACTTCCTTGTTAAACTTCTTTCTTTCATAGGGACCCAAATCTTCGGGGATCATTCCACTTGCCAAAAAGTTGGCAAAGTCGGCATACCATAGGATGTCTCCTTTCACTCCCATCACCGGTATAGTGTCGATCATCAATAAGCTTTCATCGGGAAAGCTTTCCTTAACCTCAACCACATCTTGCTTTTGCTCTTCATTTTGCTCCAACCTTGAGAGGTGATCGGCTATGACGTTCTCACTTCCTTTCTTGTCTCTCACCTCTATGTCAAATTCTTGAAGCAAAAGGACCCACCGAATGAGCCTCGGTTTGGCATCCTTTTTGTTCATCAAGTAGCGGATCGCCGCATGATCGGTGTAGACAACGGTTCTAGCTCCCACAAGATAAGGCCGGAATTTGTCAAAGGCATACACAACCGCTAAGAGCTCTTTCTCGGTTGTAGTGTAATTGGCTTGTGCGGTGTTGAATGTTTTTTAGGCATAGTATATGGCATGAAATCTCTTTTCCCTCATTTGCCCCAAAACAACCCCCATTGCATAGTCACTCGCATCACACATCAACACGAACGGCTCCTCCCAATTTGGTGTCACAAGTATGGGTGAACTCACCAAGGCCTCCTTGAGTTTCCTAAAAGCTTCAACACACTCATTAGTAAAATCAAATGGAACATATTTTTCCAACAAATGAGATAAGGGTTTAGAGAGCTTAGAAAAATCTTTGATAAATCGGCGGTAGAAACCCGCATGGCCAAGAAATGACCGAATGCCCTTCTCATTCGATGGTGGAGGCAACTTTTCAATTGCTACCACATTCGCTCTATCAACTTGGAGCCCCTTGGATGACACATGATGGCCCAACACAATTCCTTCATTCACCATAAAGTGACATTTTTCCCAATTCAACACTAAGTTAGTGTCCTCACACCTTTGCAAAACAATATCAAGGTTAGTCAAACAAGATTCGAATGACTCTCCAGAGACGGAGAAATCATCCATAAAAACCTCCATGATACGTTCAATAAGACCATGAAAAATTGACATCATGCAACGTTGAAAAGTAGCGGGTGCATTACACAACCCAAAAGGCATACGCCTCCATGCAAATGTACCATACGTGCATGTGAAAGTGGTCTTTTCTTGGTCTTCCGGTGCAATCATGATTTGATTGTAACCCGAATAACCATCAAGAAAACAATAGTGTGAAAAACCTCATAACCTATCAAGCATTTGGTCCATGAAAGGTAAGGGAAAATGATCCTTGCAAGTAGCTTTATTCAATTCACGATAATCAACACACACACGCCACCCCGTGGCGACTCTCATAGCTATTAACTCATCTCCATCACCTTGTACAACCGTCATCCCCCCTTTTTTAGATACAACATGCAAAGGTGACACCCATGGACTATCCGAAATACGAAATATCATACCCGAATCTAGAAATTTTATAACTTCTTTCCTAATAACCTCTTGGATAATAGGGTTCACTCTCCTTTGGGGTTGGACTATAGGCTTCATATCTTTTTCTAGACGGATCCTATGCATGCAAATTGATGGATTAATGCCCTTCAAATCCTCAATCGACCAACCGATGGCCGATATGTGCTTACGTAGCACTTCTAGTAGCCTATCTAATTCATGTGATGCAAGAGAAGATGATACAATTACCGGATTCTTCTCGTTTTCTCCTAGGTAGGCATACTTTAAGTGCTCGGGAAGTGGTTTGAGGCCTTCTTTCTTATCCTCCATTTTAGGCTCTCCTTCCTCCAACTTCAACAAGGGTGGTAGAGTGAAATTTCCATGTTTGATCTCTAAAGTTTCCTCAATCTCCATTTGTTCCATATTATCAAAGTCAAAATTGAAACTTTCATAAGTAGAGGAAAAATATGAGTGAGAATCAATATCATATAAATCATCAAAGAAGAGAGAGTAGGAGGGGTCTTCCAAAGATTCTTGGACACATAAGTCCACAATATCGACGAAGTTCAATTGTTCCACATCCATGGGATGCTTCATCGCGTCGTACATCGATATCTTCACTTCTTCTTTACCAACTTTCAACATTATCTCTCATCTCCCAACATCAAGCTCGACTCCTGCCGTTGCTAAAAATGGTCTCCCAAGAATTATAGGCACTTGTTCATCTTCCTCCATTTCTAGCACCACAAAGTCGGCGGGAAATACAAACTTGTCCACTCTAACAAGAATATCCTCAACTATGCCCTTGGCAATTGTGATTGATCGATCGGCAAGTTGAAGTGCAATAGAAGTGGGCTTCAACTCCCCCCTTTCGAGCTTTTCAAACAAAGATAGGGGCATCAAGTTAATGCTAGCCCCCAAATCACAAAGAGCATTCCTCTTGATCCCATTTCCAATATCACACATGATGACAAAACTACCCGGATCCTTCATCTTTTGTGGAATGTTCTTTTGGAGTATAGCACTACATGCCTTGTTGAACTTAACAAGCTCGGGTTCATCAATCCGTCTCTTCTTGGAGATCAAGTCTTTGAGAAATTTGGCATAGTTGGGCATTTGCTCTAAAGCATCGGAGAATGGAATGTTGATGTGGAGTTGCTTGAAAACCTCAAGAAATTTAGCAAATTTCTCATCCAATTTCTTCTTCATGAATCTTTGAGGGAATGGTACCATTGTCTTTGGTACCCCCCACTCATCACATGGTATGCTCTTTTCTTCCTCAATCTTCTTCTCCTTCATCTTTTTCCACTTTGGTATTCTTTCTTCACCATCAACTTTCTTTTTCTCTTTTGACTCCATCCCATTTTCTTCCTCCTCCTCGGCTTTTCCCATCTCTACCTCTTCACACTCTTCTTCAATTTCACAACTTTCCTTGACATCATCATCTCCCGGTTGAGTGGGCATGGATGGACCCTTATATTTGGTGCCACTTCTAAGCTCTATTGCCTTGCAATGCTCTTTGGGATTTATCTCGGTTGTTGAGGGAAATTTTCCCTTGTTTAGCATTTGATTAACCGTCGTGCTCAACTCTCCAACGGACGTTGCAAGTTGCCCTACCGTATGCTCGAGATTTTTAATCCCCCTTGAGTGTTGTTCATTGATCTTTGCTTGTTCCAAATTCGTTTTAACTTGTTGCTCTTGAGCTTTCTTGAACAACTCTTCCATCCGTAAAAGTGTATCTTCCGTTGTAGCTTTTCCTTCCCCATTAGGAAGCCTTGCCCCGGGATCAAATCCGGGTGGATATTGCATTGCTCCTTTTGGGTTAGAATATGCCAAGTTGTCGTGCCTTCGAAAGTTTTGATTTTGATTCCCTTGAAATGAGGTGGATGGCCCCCCTTGCATCGGGTGACTTTGATTGGGTTGGAGTGTTGAGGATTGACCACCTTGAAAACGATTTTGTTGAGGAGCTTGATATGGACGACCACCTTGAAAGTTTTGTTGATGGTCTCCTTGATATTGTGGCCTACCCATGTAGTTCACATCTTCCATTTGATTCATCGAAAGCTCTCCTTGAACCATTGGTAATGGGCTTTCACTTGGTTGATTAGACGAAAGAGCATTCACCTTCTCAATTAACGTGGTGATCATTGTTTTCATGGCGTCCACCTCATTAACTTGAGCAACTCGATGCCTTCCTCCTCTATCAATCCTCATTTTAAAAGAATTGTTCGATATCCCCTTCATTATTTGCTTGATCTCTTCCGCCGACTTGAGCCATATCGAACCTCCGGCACAAGCATCCAAATGATGTTGGTCTTCTTCTCTCAAGCCACAAAAGAACCAACAAGTCGTTTGCTCCAATGGAAAACCATATTGAGGACAAGTTATGAGTAGGTTGGTAAACCTTTCCCATGCTTCTTTAAGGCTCTCATTAGCTTCTTGTTTAAATTGAGAGATATTTTGCTTTGCTTCCATTGTTTTGGAAGGAGGGTAGTACTTCAATAAAAACCTCTTCTTCAATTCTTCCCAAGTTCTCACCTCTCCCGCCGGAATGCTTGTTTGTAACCATGCTTTTGCCTTTCCGGAAAGTGTGAAGGGAAATAGCCTCAACTTCTTTGCATCTTCGGACACACCGTTTTGCTTGAGTGTATCGGCTATCTCTAAAAATTGAGCCAAGTGCTCATTTGGATATTCTTCAAAGCCATCCTCGGTCCTCCCTTCAAATTGCTTCTCTCTAAGCATTCTCAACAAAGAAGCATTAATCTCAAAATTATTGGCCTCCACATTTGGCCTTGCTATCCCATCATAATGTTCCCTTTGTTGAGGCTCAAAGTACTCTCTCATGGGCCTCCCATGTTGTATTGGAGGACGAGGTTCTTGCCTTTCCGGTTGAGGTGGAACGGGTATCTCTTGAGGATATGCACCTTGGGGTGGATGGTATGGATAAGGTGGGGGATAATACCCTTGAGGTGGAGGTTGATAATACCCTTGAGGATAATGTGGATACGGATATGGTGGATAGCCTTGGGGATACCCTCCTTGTTGGATATTAGGGGGATACCCTTGAGGTTGTCCACCGTAGTGGCCTTGATTGAGCACACCACCCATTTGAACATTAGGTGGGTGTTGCATACCATTTCCTCCTTCGCCTTGTATTTGAACATCTCCTTGATGTTCAACTTGGAGATTTTCTTGGGTATTTGCTTCTATTGACCGAGTGAAATCTGCTTCCAGAGCAGCTTCTGGACTTCCATCTCACTCGGTTGACCGTTTGAGGTCACTCGGTCGACCGTTTGAGCCCGTTTCTGCGCGAAAATTCAAGAATTTTAAAGGATTTCAAGGGTCTAAGTGCAAATTTCGTCTCCAACACTCTTCCCAACTATAAATAGCTCCCCAAATCAGATTTTTGTGAAGGCTTGGCCTCACTTTTTCACACACTAAACCCTAGTTTCATTCTTAGATAGATTTTCAACATATTTTGCAAGTTTAATTCCATAGATTAGCTTCAAATTTAGTATTTAGGTTGGGTTCTTGAATATTTTGGCTACATTCACTTGTAATAGCTTAGATTGTTGAGGAATCATCAAGGTGACTTCCACCCAAACTCTATCTTTTCTATAATATTGATATTTTCATGTTATTTCTAGTTTTCTTGTTGTTTTAGCCATGGGTGTTTTCTCAAACACCATGGGCTAAGCTTTTTATGCTTTGGGTGTTTGAAACCATGTGACTATTGAATGTGTGAATTGTTTAGACTTTGATTATTGTTGATATTTGGATTATTGCTTCTCTTATTGGGTTTTATTGGTGCTTTGTGTATTTACTTCTATTAATCCATATTTTGAGGCATGTTTAGCGTAGACGAGAGTTACATGAACATGTTTAAATTTATGGTATGAGTTGTTGGTATACAAATGCGTTTATTATACTTTTAATTCGTCGAGAGAGAGAGTTAATCGTATTAGAACCCCCATTAGGAGACATTAATTACTTAAATGGTTATTTGGGTAGTTGGTGAGGATTAGGAAGATGTCTTATTACCGGGTTTGGGAACACCTTAGATGTAAGGCTATAGTACCCGAAGGGAAACGATTTTCATCCTAGCATCTTGATGCTCTTAGCAAATCCAAATTGAAGCATAAAAATGGTATAAGCAATCCCGCTCGATTTCACTAGGTAGAGAACACCCGAAGCATTCTCTCACCCTTGCACTTCTTCGAATTATATTCGTAGTTGTTCTTTGTTTTAATTGTTAAATACTTGCTTAGTAGTAATTTTCTTTGTTAAGTTGTGGTAATTTCTCTTATTGGTGCTTTTCTCACTTTTAGTAGTATAAATCACTTGTTAGTTTCTAGGTTGTTAGTTGATTTAATTTCTAGCATCTTGGTAGTAATCTAGCTTTAATTTTAGAAATCCAAAAACCCGAAACCATAGTTACATTAGCTATTACAACATAAAATTCTAGGGATCCATTGCACAAACCCACCTCCTAGGTCGATACTACTTGGTCGAATACTTCCATTACTACTACGATCCCTTATGCTTGAGGGGAAGTAGTTAGTAAAATATATATATATATATATTGACCAAAAATTCGTTCAAGTCAATGGCGCCGCTGCCGGGGATAAGTTTGGGGGGGTTGATTTTGTCTATTCTCCGCCATTCTTCGATTTATAGCTCGATTCCTTCTTGCGGTGGCTTCAATCTCAAGATTGATAGGTTCAATTTGTCCACCACGTGCTCTTGTTAACATGCACCTATGGAAAATTGCAAATATCAAAGTCTTGAAACAAAAATAAAATCAAAATAAAGAAAGTAATTGTAGCTAGCACTAGTATTCAACTAACTCTAAGTCCCACTTATAGCACTACGTCGCCTCCCCGGCAGCGGCGCCATTGACTTGAAAGAATTTTTGGTCACTAAGTGTTGACTAACTACTTCCCCTCAAGCATAAGGGTTCGTAGTAGTAATGGAAGTATTCGACCAAGTAGTTTCGACCTAGGAGGTGGGTTTGTGCAATGGATCCCTAGAGTTTTGTGTTGTAATAACTAATGTAACTACGGTTTCGGTTTTTGGATTTCTAAAATCAAAGCTAAATTACTACCAAGATGCTATAAATTAAATCAACTATCAACCTATAAACTAACAAGTGATTTATACTACTAAAAGTGAGAAAAACACAAATAAGAGAAATTACCAAAACTTAACAAAGAAAATGACTACTAAGCAAGTATTTAACAATTAAAACAAAGAACAACTACGAATATAATTCGAAGAAGTGCAAGTGTGGGAGAATGCTTCGGGTGTTCTCTACCTAGTGAAATGGAGATGAATTGTTTTTACTTTGTTATTGCTTCAATTATGACTTGCTAAGAGCACCTAAATGCTAGGATGATAACCATTTCCCTTCGGGTAATATAGTCTTAATTCTAAGGTGTTTCCAAACCCGGTAATAAGAATTTCTTCCTAATCCTCACCAACTACTCAAACAACCATTCAAGTAATTAATGTCTTTTAATGGGGTTGTAATACGATTAACTCTCTCTCGACGAATTAAAAGTATAACTAACACATTTGCATACCAACAACTCACACCATAAATATAGACATGTCCATGTAACTCTCGTCTACGCTAAACATGCATCTAAATATGGATTAATAGAAGTTAACACACAAAGTACTCATAATACCCATTAAAAGAAGCAATAAACCTAATCTTAACAATACAAAGCTCAAACAATTCCAAACTCAATATTCACATGGTTTTAGAACACCCAAAGCATAAATAAACTTAGCCCATGGTGTTTTGAGAAACTCCCATGGCTAAAACATAAAAAGAAATCAAGATAACCATTAAATACGAAATTATATAGAAAATGAGAGAATGGTTTGAAGTCACCTTGTGGTTTCTTCAAAATACCTAGCTATTACAAAAGTGTGGAGCCTTGTTCTTCAAAAACTTATGCTAAGTACTAAATATTGAAGCTAATCTAGGAATTAAATGAACATTAAATGTGGAAATGAGGTTAAGATGAACTAGGGTTTTAAGAAGTGTAATAAATGAGGCCAAAGATCCTTACAAACTGAGTTTTGAAGCTATTTAAAGCTTCAAGAGTGTGTGAGACGAAATTAGCACTTTGGTCCTTGAAGTTCTTCAAAATTCGCGAAAAACCCCGAAAATTGTGAGTTGACTCGGTCAACCGAGTGAGAGGGACTTCTAGAACCAAAAATGGTTCCAGATGTCAAACGGCCGCTAGTGTGATATCAAACGGCCGCCAGTGTGACATGGCAATTCCAGAAACTTTCTGTAAGTTTTTTTCACTTGGCCGCCAGTGTGACACCACTCGGCCGGCCGAGTGACTTCTGCTACTTGGACTTTTCAAACATTTTTTCTTGGCTTTCCTTGCTCGTCCTCCAATCGAACTTCGACTCCCATCCACCAATGCTCGTTTTCCCTTAAAATGGACTATTTCACCTCGTTTCCTACACTTTGAACACATTTCTTGACAACAAGGTTAGTAGCACCATTTCTAACAATTATGACCAAAACCACATCAAAATGCTACGATAACATAGCAATAATGAGCACAAAAACGAGCAATCTCACACCCAATCAATAGTGTACTCGTTCGCAACTAGTTACACTTGTTTACATCGACGTACAATGTGTCATTTATTGCAATGGAAGAGAATATCTCAATTACTTGCCTTTGAGAATAGTTGTTGGGTTTCGGTGCCGCCGGCCGCCACTCGTCTCGGGGTCACACAAACGGGCTCAGACACGTGTTGGGATTGTATCAGGATACAGTGGAGATAACCAAACACCAAGATGGATGGCACTTCACCCTTAGGACATGTTTGTTTTGGGATTTTGATGATTTTGAAATCCGGATTTCAAAATCTAGTGGATTTCAAAATCCTAATGTTTTTTGTGTTTTGTGTTTGTTTTGTGATTTATGTAGGGTAGGATTTAACTTTATAGTATATGATTATAGGTTTTATAGGTGGTTTGTAGGTATTTATAGGGTTGATTTTTATAGGGTTTATAGGTATTTATAGGGTGGGATTTTGAAATCCTAAATCAGAATCCCAAAGTGTAACGGGGGTGGAGTTTCGAAATCCCAAATCCGGATTTCCCATCCCAAAACAAACATGCCCTTAATGTTCTCCACTCTCCACTCTCACGTTTACATCACGCCTCACCGTTAATGGAAAGGGTGACTCAATATATGAGAAGGCTGTCAAGAACTAGGGCAACAACAAGTTGGGCCCTTGTGTGAAGGTCCAATGGCCAAAACCACACTTGGGCTAAATCCCAACAATAGTTGTGATGTAAAGGCCGAAATCAACTTGTATGGGCCACATGAACATGAACCACTTCATTCAGGTATTTCTACTCACGTCATGTTTGGAAAATCTATAACATACGAAACCTTTTATGTAATAATTTTGTTGTTACAGGTATTCCACCTTCGTGGAAGCGTACAAAGCTAGCCGAAATAGATAGTTTATTGATGTAGACTAGTCAATTTTTTATCACGAATTTTACATTTACTGACCAAAATAGTCATAGATATTCACATGCAAACGAACAAACTATGTTTTGTATCGTGATCATCTTTTGTACACTTTGTGATATGTTTTACACTTGGTGATCTTTTGTGTACGAATATATGATAATATATTAGTTATGTTTGCCGATGTTTTGTAAATTTGGTGATGTTCTATACATTCGATTATGTTTTTTACATATGGTGATCTCGTGTGTATGAATATACTGGTAATGAATTATTTATGTTTGGTGATCTTCTGTAAATCGATATGTCGACATAATATTGTCAAAATTAGGTTTTTTCACATTACCTTGTCGAATTATATCCGATTTTTTGACATCAGCTACGCGTAAGTTATTTTTTTTTTCACAACATTGTTAGATACACCTCCGTAAAATTCTGAACAATATATATATATATATATATATGACTAATGTTAGATGAAAACAAATATGTTTGGTGGAAGGTATGTATAAAAAAATGGTAGATACATCATCACTTGATTTCGACTATTGTATGTCGGAATCGAATAAAAATCGAATATATATTTCGACAACAACAAAAACTAATTGTGCGAGACAGTTTCAAGACGATTCTTTCCTTAACCCGTTCATTTATAAAAATGCGCTAATTTCACTAAACCACCCAAATCTCCATTTCCCCTGTTTGTAACCACCCACCCAAATCGGTCGCTTCACCCTCCCTTTCCATTCTTCCTTTTCCCCCTTTTTGTAACCGCCCCACCCTACCCAAGCCTACTGTCCCTCCCTCCATTCTACCCCTTCTTCGTCGAAAAATGCAGACAAGTTTAATAATTATTTTTAAATTTTTTGACAATGTTGATCGAAAATATATAATATTGTCGATAAATTGTGGCGATAAATGCAATTAAAATTAGAGTTTAAATGTTAGGGAGGGAGCGTATTTACTACTCCCTCCGTCCCGGTATAAGTTTCCCCTTTCTTTTGGTTGTTTTGATTAAGAAATATGATTAAATAATAGATGTAGTACAAGTGATGTGATGGTGAGAGAGAAAATAATAGATGAGTGTGAGATGAAGTATGATAAAATAATAGATAAAGTGTAAGTGATGTGATTGGGAGAGAGAAAATCATATGCCAAAAATGAAAAAATGTGAAATGGGAAACTTATTGTGGGACATCCATAAAAGGAAAGTGGGAAACTTATAGGGGGACGGAGGGAGTACTTAATAGGCTCATTTTACTAAAATGACAATTTGAATATTTTATATACTTATTAAATTAATAAATGGAAGAGCGGTGTATCTAACATAGAGGGATATATAACCAACGCCTTTCCGAATAAATGCCATCATAGGCCCAATAAATAGGTAATTGGGCTGGGCCCGTTCTTATTTATATATAACTGCAAAAAATAATCACACTACCGCTACTATTTATTATATTTCCCGGTAAAACCCGTTTTGGCGCCAAATATCGCCGATTCATAAACCCTCCGCCCCACCGCCGCGGAATCGACCGAATGGGCATCTTGGCTGGATTCCGACCTCCTCAATTCTCAGAGGTAAAAGAATTTTCAGTTTTTCAATCACGCAATATAATCAGAATCAATCCTTGTTCATCATTATAATTGCTGTTATGAATGTATTTTTTAAAATTATTGCGATTGTCTACTTTGAACTTCCCCAGTTGAGGAACAGTTCAGGCCAAGGAATGTTGTTAACGATGACTATTCACGTTTAAGAGTTGTATCAGCGTTGTATCAACTGTTTTTTTTTTTCCCCTTGTACCTAACGCCATGGATTTGAAACAGGCAATTATCTTTTTGTAATTATTATTCGAACTTGTATTTTATTTTTGAGCGTCTAGCAGGATGATGCGTGGTTGCCAGCATGGCTTCAGCAATCCAATGGAGAGCGATGGGATGTGGAGGCCATTGAGGAACATCACATCACATTCAACCAGCGAGTTGAGGTCGGTGGATATCCAGATTTGAAAATGTTGATGTTATGGTTATAACTTATAAGTAGTAAAGTTAATACTATTTGTTGAGTGTAAATTATGCACAATAGAAGTTTGGTAGGTGAAGGGGTATCACGTGAAGTGATAAAGTTTTGGTGCTTCATCTAACCTTGATTATTTTATAGAAGTATTTTCCACGTTCTATGTAAAATTGCCAATCATGCCTATGTCTTGCAAGATTCACATTCTACACGGTTTAACTCATCGATGTTCTACTTGAAAATCCATCTCTTGCAAAACTAAAATTCTCATTGGTATTTTGATAGGAATTACTATCTCTTCAGAAGGGCATCACTAATGGAGAATCATCGTGGGAAGAAAGTGGATGTAACATTGGTCAATTATTCATATCCGGGACTGAAAGTTCACCGTTTAGTTGCGCTCAATCTCTTGACAATGTGAGTTGCTGCCTGTAAAACATTTTTTTCTCTACTAAATAACTAGTATGATACATGGTTTGATATTCTTTTAATCGGCAATGACATTGAGTTTTTAAATGACCAAGCTTTTGTCGAAATTTATTCAAGAGTGGCAAAGTGGTACACCTTCTATACATCTATTGACAAACTATGTCCATACATTGAAATATGTAATCTTTCTGTCTCCTCTATCTCTCAATTATGCCATATATCAGAAATGATATTCGCTTACTATTGGCTTGGTAGATATATTATTTCATGCCGCCTTTTGCAGATTAAAAAAAAAAAAAGATCTAAGTTTTGTTTCTGCTAATGAATGTTCTAAACTGTCAAGTGTACTTCTCAAAGCCTATGTGCACGCTCATGATTCTGTTTTTAGTGAGAAATAATTTCAAGAAGGTTTGGTCTAATAAGTCATGTATACATCCTTCTTCCATCAGTTTCAGCTTGAATTATCAGTCTCACTGAAATCATGGTTAGACAAAGTCGGATTTGGCTGTGTTCATGATAAAGGGACATATGTATTCTAGGACTTTGTTTTATCATCACTGTAGAGATCTATCATCTACATGCTTTGTAGTGCTTTTTTTTACCCTTTGAAGCCACATTATCTACAAATATCTAACCTCTGTTATGTTTTCTTCTTGGAAGGTGGTACACCTTCATCTTTGTCTGTCATCAGATGACAATACAGAGGATGCAAGTCTAACTACTGATGCAGGCGAAACAGAGCCCAATTATCCTATTGCCAATCAACCTCTTGAAACTTTAGGAATTTTGGACCAGGCAGATGTTAAATTAAGTACATTCTGTAATGTTGGTTCAGTAAATTGTTCTCAAACAGTGGAGTTGGAGAGATATGTAGACAATGAATTCCTGAACCATGATGGGAATGTGAATTTGTCTGAAGCTGCTGCTGATGCAGTAGAACTGTGTATAGGTGCATCTGAAGCCTTGGTAATCAATGAATTGATCGAGGACGATTTATTAGATAAATCTTCTTCTGCTTCAGCTATACTTGAAGCTTCTCTTCAGGTGAAACAAGCACGTCTGGACTTCTGGAAAAACACCTATGGTGACTCAATATCTGTAACAAGTGATATTGATAATTTATCTGACTTGGATGATGTAATTATGGAAAGTGCATACAAAGATGCTGGAGTTCACTTCAATGAGTTTCCTGGAAATGAATTAAGTGTATCTCAAGTGAAGGATACTTTGGAATCTGAATATGATGAAGAATTAGAACATAAGAAGACTTGTGATTCTGCCGTGGTACCTGATAAATCTTGTGATTCTAATTATGTATATAAAAAGGAAAGACTTATAGACAATAACATACAATCAAGAAAGGATTTGGCGGCAGATTGTGGCGGTGATGCACAAAAGAAGATTTGTAATCCAGTGTGTGATTTCTGCACTGATGTTGGTTTCCAAAATGATATCCTGGGGACTGTTGATTCTTCGACAGAGCTTCAACATTCAGTTTCAGCAGAGGTGGAAAATTAAACTTGTTTCAAACTTTTTGTTTACAATTTGTCATCTCATTTCTATTAAACAATCTGCAGATAGAAGTTCCCCTATTTTAGTGATTTAACTATCACAGGGATCATGCAGAGTTTCACCTTTTATAGTTTTTTGCACAACTGACTGATCTATGTTTCCTTCAACCTGCAGAAAATCAATACACCTACAGCAGAAAATAATCCAGATGAAACTAATGTGAGGTCTTCCCCAATTATGAGTTGTCAAGATGAGGGTAAAGCTATCTATATATTATATTTCGTAGTCATCTTTTTCATGTCTGTGAGAAAATAATAATAGGATCAAGACAAGTAATTTTTTATTTTTTTTTGCTGAAAAAGATTATAGAATTCCAAATAAAGTCCAAGAGCAGTTCCAAAGTCGCTGGTTTGGTGGTTGGATTAGCAATGTAAGTGCTACTTGAAGTTGCAATTTTGTACTATCGCACATTTTCTTTCATGAAACATGGTCTCTTGAGAAAAGTTTTCCTTGTGTTAGTTATTTCAGTTGAAAAGATGAAGGAAAGTATCATTACGCCTCTTTCAATCTTCTGCTACAATCAATTATTGTTTCTGATTCTAAATGTCCATTCGAAGGAGTCTCTAATCTGTATCCAGAGGCAACTAATAACAGTATCCTTTTATATAAAACTGAGTAGACTTAGAAGTCCATGCTGACAATCACAGATTTACCTTTGAACTAATTAGTTTTAGTAGATGTAATTTATGCAAGTGCCATGAGAATTTCTCTTTTGTTGTTCACTTAGTATCCTATCCTGTTTTTCTACTGATGAAATGCACTTTGTAAGGTGTTCACTTAGTACCATGTTATGTGTTTTACTGTTTAAACTGAATAGATTAAAAATACGTTGGCATGACCTGAAAGGAACCTTTTAATAGTGCAGAATGATCCAGGCATTTAATTTCTTCTAACTGGTCTTTTTTTAAAAAAAACTTGAAAGATATGTCAAGTTTTGTACTTTCAAAAAACCGTATTTGAGAATTGGGGTTGGTGACTATACTGCACTTGGCACAAGAATATCTTGTTGCTAACTGTAGGTACTAATTTTTAGTAACACCGTGATAGCTGAAAAATAATAAGAGGCATTGCCTCCTGCTATGCTAACAATAGAGAATGATGAGTCGTTCTGTATGTTTTCTGTGTAATGAAAGTTTGTTTCTCAAGGATCTATGCTTTTTTTCTCTCTAACTTTATCACTGGACTTCATCTCTTGCTTTTCTAATGTACTTCTGTTTCAACAGAATGAAGTGAAGTATGCCACTGTGAAACATAACATCCCAAAACCTTTTGTTGGTGAGACAAGCTTCTTCTCAGAATCTGCTGATACTGCTCCAGATGAAAACTCCTTTGTGCAGAATCGTGATAAAGAGACCATGATATCTTCTCAAAAAAGCATACCTAGTGAAAATTGCTCTAACAGAGCGAATGATGGGGTGCTGCTCTCTCAAGATGTACAATCTTCAAGTGCATCTTTGGTAGACCCTCTTTGCTCTTTTGTGCCATGTAGTATTTCCGAGGATATATGTTCCACACGAGCTACAAACCATGAAGATCCAGCCCTTCCAAGACATTCAAATATTATCGAACATAAGAAAGACAATGTGCTAGTGACCTCTCCCTTAGACAATATGCCAGCTGAAGGGAAAAGAATGACCAGGCAAACAGCTGATGTTAGCGACTCACGAAATAAAGTTTCTAGGCAGTTCACTTCCCTTAAAAGTTATAGCATGCTACCTAGCCATACAAAATTTTCCGAAAAAGAAGATCATCAGAAAAGATCATCCTTTATAGAAAGGATTGCTGAGTTGACTTTCCAGGAGACAAATCATGGTAATAGGGAGGTGACTTTGAAGACTGGAGCTGATCTACCAGTTTCAAATAAAGAAAATAACCCTTGTGTCTCTGGTGTCCTGAATCATCAGACACAATGCCATCTCCAGGCTTCTGTTAGTTCCATGGACAATATCTTTGAGAAGAATCCATTGGGGACAGCAAAACCGGAAACATCAGTAAAATTTCTACCCCGCGAGAACATGCAGTGGGAGCTGTCACAATGCACAAATCAAGGTGCTGAAAAGTTACGAACCATAAAACGTGTTCGCTTTTCTGAAAAGGAAACTAACATTCCAGACAACAAAAAAAGCCGGAAGGCACAACCTACATCAAAACCTTGTAAGGGATATCCTGAATCTTCATATAACATACATTATAAAATACATTTGAATGATTTGATTGTTATACAATAATGGCTTTGCAAATTTTTTGCAGATTATACTAGAGCTGCTAAAAGATCAACTAAATCCAGTGCTCACCTAGAATCCAGTGCTTGTCACCTGGACAGACATCTAAAAACTAACCTAGATAAGGAGAAGAAAAGGTTGATATTTCAAAACATGGAATTTTTTATTACTGGGTTTTCTCCACAAAAGGAAAAGGAAATTGAGGGTCTAATCCGAAAATACGGTGGCGTAGTCCTCTCTCAAGTTCCATCCACAAACTTGAATGGAAAGAGAAGTTCTAGGTTGAAGTCTCAAGTCCTTCCAGTTGTTTTATGTTTGAAGAAGGTCAGGTGCCATTTTGTATGTACTTTCAATATTCAGTTTTATATTAAATTTTTTTTTTTAAATTCTTTGCACATTTATGTCATGTAGTTAAATCAGTTGGCTGCCAATTAGATACTAAGAAGATAAAATTTAGAGAAGAGTTTGAATTTGTTAAATTATCATTACAACAATTTATATGTTATTCACCGACTAAGTTTTAGCGGTTGTGCGTTGGTCAGTTTGGTTAGAGAGGAATAAGAGGATTTTTTATGATAGCTGTGAATCCGTAGATGATATTTGGCATTCTATTAAATATAAAGTGGCTCTATGGTCTGTTAGTCAAAATGCTTTTAGGGGTTTGCTTATTTCTGATGTAATTAGGAATTGGTACTATGCCGTTGCTGTGAAATCCAACTTTGTAATTTCGCTATTAATCTCTCGCCCCTGTTTTTGCAATAAAGTTCTCTGTTTCTAATAAAAAAATGTGGGAGTGCCATGTATATGCTTTGTTTCCTGTTTCCACACATCAGATATGCAGTTGATAAATCTCAATGATATTGCACTTTCGTTTTAAGAACATTGAGTTATTTTTAGATCAAAAAGTGTTATAAACTTGACAGACTTGGTCTTGGCCCACCTAGAGGCTTGCTATATACCAATTTTGTATGTTGCATGGTGTAAATGTCTAATTCTTTTTCTGTTTGTTACTCAGATACAATCATTCAAGTTCTTGTATGGATGTGCAGTGAATGCATATGTTCTCAGAGTTAACTGGCTAATGGATTCGATTGCAGCAGGTGTTGTTTTGCCACAAAAAAAGTATATCTGAAATGCTTACATCTTGTTTATATCTTGTCTTGACCGATATTGTTTCACGTTTTTCTAGTTATTCCTTGGGCAGAACCAAAAAGTTGATGTTTGACATGGCTGCTGCATTTATGTGTTAAATTCTGGAAAGCTATTTTGCCTTGACAATTAGTTATAATTGGCTGATGATCAATGGAGTCTGGTCATTAAATTCACACAAAACCTACTTAAATAGCAAATTATCAATTTGTCATAGTGAACATGTCTTTGAATTAGTTTGAACAGGCCCTAAAGTGCATATGTTGTTTAAAAATGTCATAGACGTGTCTAAGAAATCCAGCTTTTTGTATGGAGCTAGTTTCTCTTTGTTTTGTGACTAATGTGTTTTTTCATCACGTTCTCTACAATGGTGACTTCATGCCTCATATTCTATGAGTTATATAGATTTTCAGCCAATCCTTTAACTTTAAGGTTCCAAAAAATAAGTTCTATTTTTATTCTTGTTCTTTGGCATTCTGCTCCAAATATTCCCTTTTGTTTCTCATTTTTGCACATTGTGATGTAATTTTGTTAATCTTGTCAGGTATATGATCCTATCCAGAAATATAAGGAGAATGCACGACCAAGTTTATACTGCTGTGAAGTATAACACTAATTGTCTTGTTTTTAAAAATCTGGGTGTCATGCTTCATGGAAAAACCAAACATTTTGCAAATATTACAACCATTATCAAGGTAATACTGTATACACTTACCTGCTTTTAACTTAGAAAATGGTGTGCTTGCCATTGAGATTGAATTCTCCTGTAAATTGTTTCTTCGTAAGAAACATCATGCATTTTGTTGAGTATTTATTTCACTTATGATGTGAAATTACGGTCTTACCCTTTGTTTGATCTTTTGTCCTGCTCAGCATGGTGGTGGGCAAGTTTTTAAAACTCTGCAAAAATTGGTCCAAACTCTTGAAACTGGAAGAATTTCGATCGGAGTACTTGTTACCGATGAGGAGAGTGGTACTTTTCGTCACCTGAAGCACTGTGCCTTGGAGCAGAATATAACCACTACGGTAGTTTTTGATGTTATCATTCTCAAGCTATAGACAATTTCCCCATTGCTTTTAAATTTTTTTTGATATCATTCTCAAGCTATAGACAATTTCCCCCATTGCTTTTAAAAAAGTGAATCATTTTTTTCATAATAATGGTAAGAAAAATATCTCCATTATCACTGTAATCTGACTCATGACTACTGAATGTAAATGATGCAGTCAGTTTACTGGATCATAAAGTGCTTATATGCTGGACAGCTTATTCCCTTAAAGGAGAAAAAGATTTCTCGGCGCCCGCCTGTTATTAAGCTTCAAACACACCAGGATTCTTTGGAATTAAGTCAAGAAATATAATCTCTCCATGATTAGCCTTGTAAGTACTTGATATCAAGCTACACATAAAAAAGTTCAGTCATAATTGTAGTTTACATGGTTCCATCAATAATACCAGGAAAAGATTTCGTAAATCTGAATTATGTTAAATTACAAATTACGATGATCACTGATAAGCCTTTGGTAAAGCCACTGTTTTGTTCCAGATAACTGAAAATCTTTTTATTTTATATATTTTTTTATTATTTGGATTTTTCTCCCATCTTTTGATCATTCTATTTCTGGATCACTTAAGAACGAGATATCTATATTTATCTAACTTTGTAATTGCCATATACACGCATATTTCAAGCTTTAAGATTTTCCAGATAATAGGGCATGCTTGATAACATCAGAAGATGTAATGATCTAGCGTGGTTTTTGTTATAGGTGCAATACAGTTGGAACTGCTCATTCATATTAGCAATTGAGTTTCTGGATAGCTGTAGTTGAAGCGTGAAGGATTATTTCATCCTTGAAGTTCTATTTATTGCTCGAAGACAAGCATCAATTAGATTTCTTGGAGTAAGAAAAACAGCTGAAGCTCAGAAAAATCTCCGATGAGGCTGGCCTAGTGAATATGGAATGCAAAACAGAAACCTTACGTCTGAAAGTTGGTAAGAAGATAAAATTCATTTGTGGAAAATATAGCTTGTATTTATATCTTGTCAATCTTTTTAGTCCTGTTGTATTAATTCAAAGTCCAAGAAAATTCTCCAAAATTTCATTTTATTTAAATTTAATGGTCTGCAGACATGAGATTGAAGGGCCAAACCAATAGATCCGAAAAAGGAAGGGGCCTGGAAAAAATTATGCTGCAACTGCGTAAGCATTCTTCTTGGCTTTTACACCTGTGTTATTATATTGCTATTGATAGACCACTTGATGACTATGTTGGGAAAAAAGATATGCTGCCTGCTATATACCATATATTTAATTATTGATTTATCTTTCAACAGAATAATTTTCAATTTCAGATCCTTTGTATAATATTGAATTGGATGAAATTAGAGGAGTCAGAAATCGATCTTGGTTAATAATAGACAAACTTGTATCAGTGTATGAGACAACAATACTTTTTGCAAGGTTTTTGTAATACTTATAAAATTTGAATATTACAAAAATTTGCAAAAGTATCAGTGTATGTGACCGTCCGTACCAAACGTGCTCAAATAGATAAAACTACGTGTATAAATTATGAAAATTTGATAGGGCCAAAAAAGCAAACAAACGACAACAACACAATAAATAGTTCTGATATCAAATCACCGAAAAGGCGAAAATTACTTTTGGTTACATCATAATCATGCATTACTATATAAGTAGTTCTAGTTAAAGAAATACTGATACAGTACATCATATTTATTTAATGACAGGATGAAACTTAGCTAATTGAAACCCATTACATCTTGAATGACAAACCAGTACCACCTAATTTTTCATCCATGATATTGCTCAATCTCTCTACCATCATGGGGGTAAAATGGTTTACCCAATCTCCCACCAAACCTTTCCTAAAGAGATTCTTGTTATCAAAATCAACAATGGCACCCTTTCCATTTTTGTTCACCTCCAGCTCTTTCATATGCTCAAAGCTACACAGCTTTGCTATTCCGTCGACCACTCCCTCTTCCTCTTCTTCCGAACTAAACGGGAGCCCCAAGAACTCTGTGATTTTCTTCAAGTGAAAGCTCGTGTTCTCCTTCATCTCCTCATACTTGAAGAACAACACCTTGTCAGGGTTTCTCAAACTCTCATCCCAATACCCTAACATATGCTCCCAATACGGACCGAATCCTATGGCTCCCCTACAGTTAGAGATGTAAATATTATCAAATACAAATTATGTTTAAAATTCAAATTTTAATCGAAGATGGGTATTCAAATGAATCGAATAATCCATACCTGCAGTACATATCGAACGCCTCATCAAACGTGAAGGGTCCAAGAGATTCCGGCCTTAGTTTGCAAATGAAATGCCATATGGAAACAAAGGTATCAAACGGGTTCCTTACAATGTAAACAAGTTTGCATTTCGAGTCCCTAACAGAGTTTGGCAGGGCGGTCATGGGCATGTGCGTGCCCATGAGACGAGGCCTTGAGAGACGTGTCATGTCAGGGATGTCGTTATTTGCAAATAGTTTATACTCGAGGAAAGGAACGAGTTGATGAGGGTTGGAAATGAGCAAAGGGTGGTTGGAATGGTTATGAGCAAAGTGTTGCCTATTCACTATGGCGAAAGCAAGTGCTTTTAACCACGTGGTGCCTGATTTCGGGATGGTGGCGATGATGATATCAGTGTCTTCTGCTGTGTAGTGTTTTTGGATGGAAAGTATGGATTGAATTTCTTTTGGTTGGCACCAAAATCCCTGAAATAGATAGAGATATGGCGTTCTCCAACCTCTCTCTTTTGGAAGTGAAGCAAGTAATTCTTTGCATTTAAGGCTTATTTCCTCATGGGATTTGTTTTCTTTTTCTCCCACTTTGGTGATGTCCATTTTTCTCTCACCTATAGCTGATTTTGTGCATCTAAGTTGTCCAAATGCAGTGAGGATTTATAGTCGTGTTTCATCATGATTCATTTATAATAAATTGTGTGAGCTAAAAGTAATTATTTACTCCAATTCAATTATACCTATATAATTGAAACAAATGGAGTATAAGAGTATTATATTCATTTGGTATTCTAGAGATTATATGTGGTCCAAAAGAGGGCCATTAGGGCATTTTCTTATAAAGAAACGTGTATTCTGTGTGAGAAAGTCTCATTTGATGCGTTTTCATTAGTGATATTTTTTTTTTTGTTTACAAATGATATTTTTGGTGTCTCTTATAACTCCAAAGTGGGTGGTTTTTTCCGTGGGTTAGGTAGATTTGTTATTTTCTATAACAAAAAATTCAATAAATATATTGGATCATTATCCAATGAATAAAATTGTTTGTTTATAATTGCAGGGTTAGGTAGATTTGTTATTTTCTATAACAAAAAATTCAATAAATATATTGGATCATTATCCAATGAATAAAATTGTTTGTTTATAATTGCAGGGTTAGGTAGACTTTGTTATTTTTTATAACAAAAAAATATTAAATATATTGGATCACTATCCAATGAATAAAATTGTTTGTTTATAATTGCACTTTGCAGTGTATTTCCTCTACTACTTCATACAAATTAAATTAATAAATATAAAATGATAAAAATATTTTTTAAATTTAAATAAATAAAAAATTTAATTATAAAATAATATTTATTTATTTTATTTTTAAATTATAAAAAAAATCGGGTCATTTTGGTTTTGGTGAAACGGTACTAGGTTGGCCCAACCCAAAATATAGATGGCCCGATAGGCTAGTGCAGACCCGTCCTGTTTGTCAATTCTAATGGTAATTAAAACTAAATTAGGTATAAATTACGAAACTTAAATGAAACAATCCCATTTATAAATATGTGAAATTTGAGTTTTTAAAAATAAATATTATTAAGAATAGTTTTGTAATTTTTTTAGAAAATTAATTATTTTATTTGAAAATTATATTCAATCACCGTTAATGAAATATGAGATGATATGAGTGATAGGGATTACAAGTGAGATAAATAAGAAAATAAATATAAACCTATCTTTGATTAACAAAAATAAAATATGACTTCCTATAATATATTATTCGATTATATTCTCTAATACCCTCGGTCAAGCGAAGCTGGAAATGTAAATGAACATGAACTTGGCACACAACAATCTGAAGCGAGTTTGAGATAAAAACTTCGTGAAGCCATTCGCAAAATAATACACTTTTGTTGTCAGCAGGAGAAATAACGAAAATTCGGAATCACCAAATATGGCATACCAAGGCGCATAAAAGCGGGAAGCAAATGGATCGAAACACTGAAACCCTTTAAAGGATGAACGGTGACAAGAAATTAGGCAAGAAACACTTGCAAGTTTAGGGGAAGCCGAGCACAAACCAGATAGATCGGAGGGGTGAGAAGCCAATGAAGTCGGCCATGGGCTCTCTATAGAGAGAGGAAAGTAGAAGAAAGAAGATGTAGCGTGAGACTATACATAAAATTAGAGTGGAGGTGAGTGTGACTAACATTATATGAGTGAAAACGGTCATGGAGATAGCGTGAACGACTATGAGAGGAAACGAGGAGACTAGCTCGCTCGAGAAGAAAAAGAAGGGGGTGACGAGGGATACTAGCTCGCCGGGGCGGCTAAAAGCGGCCGGAGGAGGGAACGAGGGAGACTAGCTCGCTCGAGAAGAAAAAGAAGGGGGTGACGAGGGATACTAGCTCGCCGGGGCGGCTAAAAGCGGCCGGGGGAGGGAACGAGGGGGACGAGGAATACTAACTCGTCAGTGGCGGCTAAAAGTGGTCAAGAGAGGGAACGAGAGAGACCAGCTCGTTCGAGATAAATAAGGCGGAGACGAGGGAGACCAGCTCGTCGAGGACACCGAAAAATAGTGAAGAAATGGGAAGTGTATATGGGTTTTTGTGTGAGGCAAGGCGGTGACGGGGGATACCAGCCCGTCGGAGACGCTGAAAAAATAAGGAGGAAGAGAAATGGAGAGAGGGAATTAGGGTTTCAGTGTATTAGGCTGATACCATGTGATAATTATATTCAATAACCGTTAATGAGATGATATGAGTGATTAGAGATGTCTATCGGGCTTACCCTAACCCTATAGGGCTAAATGGGCTAGGGCCTTAACCGGTTCATACTTAACGGTCCTACAATTGTTGGGACCTAACCCTAGCGGGCCACGGGCTAAACGAGTCACTAACGGGCTACAATAATATTTTTCTTTTAAAATTAAAGGTCTCAATTGACACGTCCAACAACCAAATAAAATAGAAAAATACATAATCAATTAATGATCTGTAAATGAAAAAAAAAAGATTTAACCACAATTCTATAACTCATTGGTACTTAATAAGGCCAAATAAAACTAAACAAATATCGTAATCTAATTAAAAAAAAGTAATAATAACTGATAGATGGTAATGTGCTGCTTAATGCTTGCAGTTATGGTTATTGGTCAAATGACCCAAAATTTATTCTCAAATTATTTATTAAAAAAAAAGGGGTAACAACTTGGGCTAGCGGGCTGGCCCGGTTTAGCCCGCGGGCTAACTGGTCCGGGTAAAAAAAAGCCCGGATTTAAACGGGCCTATGATTCATGAACACTAACCCTGTATTTTTTATGGTTAAACGGGTCAGTCCGGTTAGTCCGACCCGGATAAACATCTCTATGAGTGATCCACTATATATAGAGATTACAAGTGATATAAATAAGAAAATAAATATAAACATATCTCTAAGAATATATAAAAAAATAATGACTAAAAAAAATAAAGATTGCTACTTATAATATATTATACTACTCCCTCCGCCCCACAAGTGTTTGCACCACAAGATGGGCACACTTTTAAAAAAAAAAGTGTAATGAGTGGAGTGTTGATGGGTAATTTTGTAAAGTTATATGAATAAAGTAAAAAGGTGATTGGAAAGTGAGTAAAAGTAATGACATTTTGTGTAAATATATGAATATTGTGAGGGTGGAGTTTATGAGAGAGTTTCCTTTTATGGATGTGCAAACAATTGTGGGATGGACAAATAAGGTAAGTGTGCAAACAGTTGTGGAACGGAGGGAGTATTCTATAATATATGAGAAAATCTCAAATGCACACTGCACATACTTTTTTAATCGCTTTCATTATTCTCCTCCTTTACTTTCTTATTTTGGCTAGTTAATTTTGACAAAATTGCAAATGGTTTTGTACTTTCCGTACCTGCTAAAACGGCGACGTCTTCTCCAAAAACCTTGTGATTTGTGGGCTTTCCGCGGCGGAGGTCGCCATTGTTCATACAGAGCAGATCGTCATGGATAAGCGACATAATGTGGATCATCTTGACGGCGGGAACGACAGTGGATTGATTGTCGTCGACGACCTCACAGGCGGCGATGCAGAGCATGGGTGATGGGTCGAACCCTCTTACCGCCGGCTAAGAGGGAGTATCTCATTGTTTCGTGTATCATCGACAAATTCTTCACCGAAATCGAATCGTCCAAGGCTGTGTGCACGAAATTGGCTTTCTCGGCGATGCAAGCGCTGAAATTGAAGGGGGCATCTTCTTTCTAGGTCATGACTGTAGCTTCTTCACCGGTAACAATGACGGATATGCTGAAAGAAGTAAAGGGCTTTCACGATTGGAGGAAAATTGGGTCAATTTTAGGGAGATTGATGAAGTTAGTGAAGGATTTAGATGGGTATGATTGCTTGACAAAACAGTTATCTTGTTGAAAAATCCGTTTGAAATATTATATATTGACTGACTTGTGCATTAGTGTGCACGATGCACACTATGCATAAGAGACCAACTCATAATATATTATTCTATTATATTATCTAATACTTCATCACATAACAAAGTTAGATCGCATTATGGTAAAGGTAGACAACACACCACTTTTTTTTATAGATTTATTATTGTCAGGGAGGCCGAACACCCTTTCGGACCGTAATTCTCTAGAGTTTTTTGTTTATTTGTTGAAAAATACACATTTCGTCCATATTATAATTCTTATTTGAGTTTCACATATTTTAAGAAAAAGTGATTGTCTATGCATAAAAAAGTAAAAATTTGAGAGTGGTGATAAAGTAATAATATATATATTTTTTTTTTAGAAAATGTGAATTATAAAATTGAACAAATAAAAAAAAAATGGAAATTTAAAAAAATGGATGAACGGAGTAATTTTTTCTCGGCATACAAGAAATATTTGGTGATAAGTTTTTGTGTAATTTGCTTCCTGGAGAAAAAAAGTGATATATGTAGTAGTATATTTAAATATCATATGTCTTATTCGTCGTCTTTTGACTAAATAAAAGTTTGTACAAGCAAGAATCACATGCTCTATACATTAATATATGCTTTGACTGGTTAGATGCTATTTTAGCACACTTATTACGATACTTAAGAACATAAATCTAATTAATATTTTTCATTTGAAGCCATTGCTAATATTTGCATTTGAAAATTTGAGACATTCACCAAACAAGAATAAAGAATAATAATTAGAGAATTATCACTTTAAAGTACAAATTACACCTCCCTAGTACTGAACATTTGACAATCTACTCAAGGATTAGGAGTTCAATTGTATTTATTATTTTATGAGTAAATTTATTATTAGTGAATTACTAAAATTGTATTTCTAATCAATTGTGAGACAGTCACTTGTATATATTATGTTGCAAAATTCGTATTTTAATAAAAAGATGTTGGTAAATGTGGGAGTGCCATGTATATGCTTTGTTTTCTGTTTCCACACATGGCTCAATGATATTGCACTTTCGGTTTACCAAAAATTGACTAATCAATTGTATCAATGTTTCATGTATAGTGTACTCATTAATTATGTTGGTGGTGACCATATATCTTGGGCTGAGATATCCAAAAAGTGGTAAATGTCCAAAGTCATGAATGTTAGATGCACTCCCCCCTTTCTCTTTTATTAATTAAATATACGTGTAAAATACTTGTTTTGTTCTTTTAATAAAATACAAAAGATAGATACACTTCCCTAAAATTCAAATTAAACCCTAATTCTAATTAGAAAGGCCGTCGCCCTACCTCCGACAGCAACCGTCGTCCCACCTCCGTTAGCCATCACCGCCCAAAAAAAAAATTAGAAATTCAAAAAACAAAACTTAGAAATTAAAAAAAAAAAAAAACTTATTTAGACAAATCAGAGTCGACCAAAAACACTCCAGTTGACACTGATTTGCCGACCAAAAATACTCTCGTCGAAAGATTTATTAAAAAAAATGAAATTTTCGACAATAAAGGCTCAACCATAAACATTCTCATCGACAACAATTTGTCGATGAGAGTGTTTATGGTCAAAAAAAAAAAGCATAACTGAACGGAAGCGGAAGTGGGAGGGAGACGACGGAAGCGTTGCTGGCTGGGGGAGGAAGGGGCAACAACGTCGCTGAACGGAGGAGGCGACGACGCCTGTTGAAAAGATAAAAGAAAAAGAAAAAAAGAACAAAATGAGGTGGCGGCGTCGCTGGGGGAGGAGGAGCAGAGACTAGGGAGGGAGGGGGGCGACGACTGAAGATTTACAGAAGAGAAAAAAAAGTGCCTTCGGTTGTGGCGTTGGGAGACGGACGGCCGACGATGTGCGAGCGGCAAGGGTGGAGAGGGGCGAAGGAGAGAGAGTTGGAGGGGCGTTTGTTTGTGAGTAATGAGAAAGAATGGGGAAGAAGGAAAATTAGCGTTTTATTGGGGGTGTATTTATCAAATAGCATTTTAGAGAGTAAAGGGTATTATAGGTAATTTGGTGGAGTACATCTACTCTCTCTGTCCACCAAAAGTGTGCTCACTTTTTTTTATACATATTGAAAGTGTGCGTGCGATATACAGAGATGTTGTCTGTAGTGTTGGCACAGTCCAGACAACAATTGAGCAGCGGAATTTAAATAAACACTTTGCAAAGAGTATTTCAAAATTTGTGTAGATTAAATAATTAATCTACACGAATCACTTATATTAACTCTTAATATCAGTGAAACAAAATCAACAACCTCGTAAGGTTTTGAACAACTACAACTCAGATTTGAGTTTGAAAAGTTACTAGAAAAATACGAAACTATCTCCCTTATAGATCTAACATATTTTCCTAATAAACGACTATGATTGAGTACACATATATTCGGGTTTATACAAGTGCACTAATCTACAAGAAAGAACAAAATGTTTTTCTAACTAGAAGCGTTGCGCATTCCATAGGTAGTAATCTAATTAAGCTTTCTCTCTTGTTGTACTTTGAAGTGAAGGCAGTGGGTTCTATTTATAGGCTTGAGTTCGAACTGCCTTGCAACTCCTACAACTCCCTTGATCATTCTTAGCCATTGGATCAAGGTGGTTTCTTGTAACTTCCCTTCACACTCCATAAATGTAGGAACTTGCGTATTGAGGCTTAGAAACTTCTCACTCCCATGCAACTGCTTGACCTGGGTGTTGCCCACGCCTTCTACCTGCATTTGGGACATCACTAAGCAACACAAGTTAAGTTAGAGTTACTAAAAGGAGAAAGGGCAAATTCTGATGTTGTAGTAGGTGTTGGCACATTTAGTACAACATATAACTGAAATGTTGGATCATAAAATACAACACCTATTCCAACATCAACACATATTTTTAAAAAAATCATATTTTAATTATAAAAATATATAATAAAATAGAAAAACACTCAAAAGTTAATTATTTAAATAGAATAAGCATATTTTTTACAGACTCAAAAAAAGAAATGAGCGCACTTTTGGTGAACAGAGGGAGTATCATTTATCTATTTTGGGGGAGCATATATATCGGGGGAGTGCATCTAACATTGCTGAAGGGGCATATAACCCACGCCATGTCCAAAAGAGCTTAGGTGTCAAAAATTTGGGGCTGACTATTTACACCTCCAATCCGGCTTAGAACACACTCCGATTGATGCACCCCAAATTTTTTTTAGAATAGATGCACTCCTTAAATTGTCATAAACACCCTTTTATCTCAAAAAACTATTTACTAAACACACCCCCAAAACCCTAATTTCTCCCCTTCCTTCCTTCTTCTTCCCCTTCCCCCATTTTTTCTTCCCGTCACCCCACCCACCCACTCGCCGCCGCCTCCTCCACCCGCGACCGCCGAACCCAGCCCCCATCTTCTTCTTTTCGTCTTCTGCCGCCTCCACCCATCCTCCATCTTTTTTTTTCTGCTGCCCCCGTTCACCCACCCCACCGCCGACGAACCCAAGCCCCATCGCCCTACCCGCCCCGCCTCCCCCACCCCCACCGTCGCCGAACTCAAGCCCTCGTAGACCCACCCCCGTCGAACCCAGGCCCCCGTCACCCCTCCTCCATCGTGCCCACCCCCGTGCCCCCACCAACCTCAGCGCCGCCCTACCCCAAATTTGAATTTTAGGGTTAGGATTTTTTTTTTGTTCTTCATTTTTTCTCTGCATTTCGATTTTTTTAAGACAATATACACTCTCATCAACAATAATTTGTCGACGATAGTGGATATGGTCGAGCACAAATGGTCAATTTTTTTTTTTTTTTAATATTTCTTTTTTTTTGGACACCCTAGAGTCGACCATATGCACATATACACTCTCGTCGACAAATGGTTGTCGACGAGAGTGTATATGGTCGACCCTGGTGTGTCAAAAATTATAAAAAAAATATATGAGTCTCTTAGTTTTTGTTTTGGATGATGTTAGATGTCGAAAGTTGTGACTGGTGGCAGCGGAAAGTGTGGTGGTAGTTGGAATTTTTTTTTTCCGGTCACTTCTGTAGACAGTGGGGAAGTGGGGTTCGTTCAGTAAGGGAGGTACAAGTAGTATGATACCGTATTTTTTATTTTTTGTATGATCATTTTATTACAGGATTTAATTGGGTTGGGGTGTTCTAAGCCGAATTGGAGGTGATAGTCAGTCCCGTCAAAATAATAAATAAAGGCCCAAACAATAAATTAAATTTTGAGATCATAGGTTACATATTTTTCGGTGCTTTGTGAAAATATATAGGTTTTCAAGAATGCACAACCCCATACATGTGAGGCAACCATATTGATGATTTGGATCTTTCATTTCATGTCTAAGTTATTTTTAATGAGTCGAAAGGGTAAATTAAGGACCAACATAATTAATTAACACTAAATAGTTTAAAACAATATTTAAACTATAAATAAAGTGTATAGTCAAAACCTCATTTAAATTAAACATGAGAGATTATTAATTAATAATCACAAAATAATACATTCAACTCTATGGCCAATTAATATTGTACAAGAGTAATTTGTATTAATAAAATAGAATATCATAAGTTCTCAAAAAAAAAAAAAAAAATAGATATATTTTATAAATAACCTCATAAATATCTTACACTCCCTCGGTCAATCAATGTTATTTTCACTTGGTCCGTCCACCAAATTTATTCTTGAGAATTTTTATAAAAAAGGTCATTTATACACCTAGCTTCTTAATAAAGGACGACTAATATAATCTTTTTAAAAAAGAACAAAAACATATGTTAATAACCATTTATGCCCTTACATTTAAATATGCAGATTAACTTATTAATTTATTTAATAAAGGAACAAGTCGTACCTTCCTTATTTTTCGCAATATATTCAACAACATACCATTTCCCAAAACTCATTCTGTTTAATATCACTCATATGGAAATAAGAATCTCACCTTCCTTATTCGTATGCAATCTGCACGATTGATAGGAATTTTCAATTAAACAAATCTTAATTTCCCAAAAACAACCCTAATTCAGAATTCTTCATCCCTATCGTTTGTTGATCGTGTTCTGCTTTTTTTTTTTCTCATTTAAGCTGCAGAATTTGAATCGATGGACTGTGTGGTGATTCTGAAAATCGAATTCAATGGGAAGACTAAGTTGGTTCGTGTTAGTCGATCTTCACTGTATGCAGATGTTGTGAATCAAATAATCGCCGGAAATAAAGCCGTCGACGGCGCCAGAAACTTCTCAGCAAGGCCCGAAGTTCGGGATAACGACTGTTTGCGGACTAAGAAAAGATATGAAAGACGAGATTGCGATTCACCCTTCTTTTTCTAATATTTCTGACTACTTCGGAGTTTTCGACGTCCATGGCTGCTCTCATGTAAGCACCTCACCATTAAATTAGTAGTAGTATTTTGATGTTTTTTTCTTATTGATTTTGACGATCTATTGCGAGATGGTATCTCCAGAGTGCAAATTCGTCGGATCCACCGCCGTCGTGGCGGTGGTTTCACCTCATCAGATCGTCGTTTCCAATTGCGGAGGTTCTCGCGCTCTTCTCTGCCAAAAAGGCGTCTTAATCCGGTGAGATGAAGAGTTTTGCCGTAAAAATTCTCTAATTATACTAATTCATTTTTCTGCATTAAATTCCTTTTTCTGCATAATGATATTTGTATATGCACATAATGTACTGCACACTTCTGCATTATTTATATGTTGAAGCAATTTCAATTCTGCATTATTTATATGCTCATGCAATTTTAGTTTTTTTTTTTTTTTTCTGCATTGTACGATTTTCCTACAGATGTTTCTGCATAATCAAGTCAGAGATTTTTCTGGAGAAAATATCTAATTTGATTTGACGATTTTTGTGCAGATCTTCAAGTCTGACAATGAAATTGAATATCAAAGCTTTGGGAAAATGCGATATTTGTAAAAGACTTGAATATCAGAGATTTAGGAAAAAATTGAATACCATATCTTTGGGAAAGTCCTAAAATTGGGGATGTCATACAAAGATTTCTTCCCCAAAATTCTGCAAATCATTTAATTGATTGACCGGAGCTGTTGAGAGGTTTTAATTTTGGAAGGTGTTAATTATGTGCGTAATTAACGAGGAGCTGATAGACACGACTTTAAATTTTAAAAAATGTATTGACTTTCTCCATATTAATTCCGAAATTAGATAGCAAGGGCATGATGATACATTTATGTTACATTTTGTCCTTAATTTGAAACTATTTTAAACCAGGTCCTTATTTAAAAAAACACTAGGTGGAAAGACCTAAAACGTGAAATCCCCTTTATTCTTATACATTTTATAAAAGGGTTGGTCTGCTATGGACTCGAGTGCATGTTGTGCACTCTAGTCCATGTAGCACTTTTCAGTTGTATTGACTTGCACTTTTTCATGACTTACACTTTTTGGTAAAATGATTTTGCACTTTTCAATTATTAAACTCTATAATAATATTTTTATTTATAGTGAGTTACACTTTTTAGTAATATTTTGTTGCACTTTTCAGTTTAATAACTTACACTTTTCATTAAAAATTGTGATACTGACTTGCACATTTTAATAATATTGTGTTGCACTTTTCAGTAAAAAAATTTGTTGCACTTTTCAGTTATAGACTCTTACACTTTCAGTTATATTGACTTACACTTTTCATTAATATTGTGATGCTCTTTTCAGTAATACCGACTTGCAAATTTTAGAAATGTCGTATTTCACTTTTAGTTATACTAACTTATACTTTTAGAGCTTGTTTGGTTTGCTAGATAGGATTTAGTGAGACAATTTGAAAAATTGATTTAAAATTCATGTTTGGATTGATATATTAAATTTTAAAGTTTATATGATAATTTATAATCAAGTTGTTTGAATTGTGGGATAAAATTGAAAAATATTATTGTAGACACCTAAATTTTATCGGTCCCTTTAATTGGTTTGGGCCTCTAAAGCCCAATAAATTAAGTGAAGTTCAATTTGGGCCTCCAAAGTCCAATAATTCAAATACGGGCCTCTAAAGTCCAACAAACCAAATCAAGCCCAAATAGGGTATTCTTAGCCCATCAAGTAATTCAAATTTTGAATTAGCCCTAACTACTTGCACAAATATCTCCTTGGCCCATGAGAAACCCTAGGTTCTACACCTATAAATAGAGGCCTCATTTCATTCATTTCAGAATCAAGAAATCAGAAGCATTCAAGGCTCTAAAATTATCTGCAGAGATTTTAGAGTGTTCTTCAGCAAGGGGAGGATCTTCAAAGGCGTTCTTCGTGCAAAGCGGCAAGAAACAGTGTTCGAGTGGAGATCAAGGTGCCAAGCCTCTTCGATTCGGCGTTTCTTCAAGGCGTTCTTGGGGAAAAGCAGCAAGAAACAGTGTTCGAGTGGAGATCAAGGTGCTAAGCCTCTTCGATTCGACGTTTCTTCAAAGTTCTTCGTGGATCTTCAACGGAAAAGTCCCGGAAAAGTCCCGAAAAGTCCCGAAAATCAACGTTTAATCCAAAATACGGCGTCAAGCCTTTGGATTAACGTTAAAAAGTCCCAAATTCAAGAACGATCTTCAACGACGTTCATCCAAAAAGTCCCTAAATTCGGCGGTTAATCCAAAATACGGTGCTAAACCTTTGGATTAACGTTATAAAAGCCCCAAATACAAGATTGGAAAGGATTCGGCTGCGGATCCAGCTCCAAAAGCTCAAGAAATCCAAGTGAAGTTCAAGAAGAGAGAATCAGAGGAGAAATTAGAGATTGTAACCCGCAAATACTCGGTTTTAATCCGAAAAGAAATAAAATCGTTTACCATTTTCGCGTTTTTACATTTAATTCACGAATTTGTGTTTACAATTATTATATAGTTTAATAATTAAAAAGTGCAATTCAAAAAGTGTAAATCATGAAAAAGTGCAAGTCAATACAACTAAAAAGTGCAACATTAAAGTGCACAACATGCACTCAAGTGTATACTAGACTAAACCTTTATAAAAATCATCATTTTATCTTCACCTTTCAACCATCACTTAAATTGTCATACTCGTATAATAACTTTATTCACAATAAACCTCATAATATTCTACAATACACTTACTTTATCTACTTTTTTATTTTATTTTTCTTAAATCCCTTTGACAATTTTAATGGAAATAACATTGTTGGATGGGGAGAGTGCAATTTAAAATGCAAGTCAATCATAAGTTGTAAATACGTGCACATCTCCTCAATGCGAAGTATTCCAAGTAATAATTGAAGTAGTGGCCAACAAATAATATTCGATCATCAAGTTGAACATTAATAAATAACTAATAAAATATGAAATGTTCAAACTAAACTTAAAATTAAATATTAATTAATTAGTTCTCAAGAAACTTTGCAAGTTTTTGGAGAAATTAATGGCATTATACCAACACGATTTCTAGTTCAGACAAAATATATATGCTCCCTTAATTTTCTCCCACCTCTCTCATCTCACAACCCTGATCAATTTTAATCTTGTATTCTACATTTAATTAGCTATTAATTGGATATGATTAAGGTTTCCAAATATTCAATCTTTTTAATTTATTTTTTATTTCTTGAGGTTGTTGTTTCTGATGTCTACAGAGTTGGTGATGACAGTGGATGGAACTCCGGCACCGGAACAAATTATCTTGCCTGGTCGGGGAAATACAATTACAAAGTCGGCGACGTTCTTGGTATGAATCTTTAATTTCGTGCATAGTTTATAAATTACTTGATAATAGAAAAAAAAAAAAATTGTTTATATATAGTGTTTTTTTCGTGTTGTGTAGAGTTTAAGTACTCGACAATTCAACATAATGTGAAAGAAGTATCAGATGCGACATTTCGATCGTGCAATTCTCGTAGCGGAGTAATTGCAACTTACCTAAGTGGGGACGATGAAATTAAACTTACTGAAGCAAGAAAATACAATTTTATTTGTGACAAAGATGACCATTGTCTTGGGGGCATGAGGTTTTCTATCAATGTTCTTGGAGGGTCTAATGGTAATGGCACAACCCCAACGGGGCCACCAACTCCGCCGTCACAGCCGCCGCCAAATCAAGGCGGCGGGAATTCTGCCTTCGTAATTAGTGGGAAGGTGATTGGAATGTTGGTCCTTTTTATGTTCTTGTTTTGATGGATATATATATATTTTTTTTTGTAAAAAATGTAGCGAGTTTTTGAATTGTTATTTATGAATTAAATTCGATTTCCCACTACATTTGTCAATTGTCATACTCAAATGCGTTGGTTTTATGTAAAATAATTTTTGCCGTTCAAATAATTTGTAACTTGAACCACTGCTATGCCTTCAACTGACGAACGAAAACATGATGCAAGAAACTATCTCGAATTTGTCTCCAACGGATTTGAATCTAACCTTTGTAGATTGTTCCACCTATCTGCGTTCGAAGATGCTAATACCATTTCAAAAGAATAAGTATTCAATTTCAATATAGACCTTAGAAAAAGGTGTACCACAATGTGCTACTCATCCACAAAGTCAACTTCAAAATGATAGGGTGGACAAAGAAATGAATTTACATTTCCTTATTTAACAATAAATAGTTTTTTCCATTTATTTTAGAAAGAAGGAATTGTCCATAGCATGTATATACAATCAACTGAAATCAAGCGAAACGAGGCGGGGTGATCCAGTGAGCTGTCTAATAGTAATACATTTTTTTAATGAATTAATTAATATTAATAAACTGAAACTAATATATTTCATTAAAATAAATTATATTGTTTAAAAATACACCCAAAGATAAAATTTATTTGGGAGGGGCTATCAACACTCCAAATAGTGTTATTCAAACCCCGAAATTTTTTGAACAAAAATAGACATAATTGTATTTGCTAAAATGTCCTTTCAAATCTTTCAAAAAATGTTAAACACACCCTATGTTACGCACACCTCATTCTTAAACTCTACCTCATTCAACTATTTTTACTTTTACTTCAAAAAATAATTTTATCCTTAAAATCCTTCCCTCATGCATAAACTCTATCACCATAAACCTTTCATATAATCATAACAAAAATGGTTGTGAAAGAAGAAAACGTGATGGAGGAAATTAATATAATTATATTTAATATTTTTTTACATTTTTTCACATTTTTTATATTTTATACAGTTATTAACATTACCAGTCACGATGTGTTCGGTCGGAATCGTGACCTAACACATCAATGTATGTACGACCATATTGACCGCACACATCAATAGGTGTACGGTCACTCCCAACCGAACATACCAAAGGTGGTACATGGATTTCCGGTCGTACATGCCAACAAGGATCATTAACACCATGGAAGCTTCTTAAAAGGTTAGTTCATTCTCTGCTCTCTCTCTAAACAGCAGGCCTTTTTGAGTGAAATGTTGAATAAATTAGTTGGGATCTTTTTGATAAAATGTGCTTTTTGAGTCAGGTTATAAATAGCAAAATTAACATGTATTCACGCATGTATCAATAACTTAATCTTTCAAAGGTTAATAACAGCGTTCAGCCATTTTCGACTGTGCAAATGTGCAATGTTCGGTCATTTTCGGTCATGTACTTCCTTGGTTGTGCGGCCGTTTCAGCCGTGCACTACAAGGAGTGCGCAACCACAAATTTGGCCGAACACCTCCATTACAGCAGCACGAACAGTAGTAAAATGGCGCAAAAACGACACTTAAATCACCATTTTAACATGTCAAACCCAATTTTTTTAATAAAATCATTCTAAAATGTATTCCACAACTAGATATTTACAATATTATCATTCCAAATCATCTAAACAATTAAAAAAAATATGAAAATACCTATAAACCCTAAATATTTAGAGAAAAGGGCATTTAAAATGAAAAAAAAATTCTTATCATATATATGTATATATCTTAGATTATCATCCATCTTCGTTCGGTTGATATAATCGAACAATGCTTCGGTTTATTCTCTTGAAAAATAGTGTTCAATCGTCTCTTCCTCTTCAAAACTTTTACCGCAATTTTTTTTTTTTTTTTGTTGGTAAAGGGGGAAGGGTTAATGGGGTTTAGTAAGAGTAGGGTTTTGAATGAAAAATGTGATTTTGAATAGAGAAGGGTATAATAGGAACAAAATGTGGTATGTTTAGTATTTTAAATTATTTTTTAAAATTTTATGGAATGAGTATAACAATTGAGGGTTTGTTTGGAGTGTTGATAGTCCCTCCCAATTTATTTATATTAGACTTTGCATACTTCGACAATTCAACTTCAAAAAGCAGTAAGAATTCGCAGCTTTCAAATTTTATTTTTGAGCTGGTTTAATTTACAATTGAATGAAATTGTAGGGGAAAAAAAAACTCAATTGATTCAAACACAAAATGCCAACTGTCCCTTTTTTCAAAGTGAGATGTGCATATGAGTTCTGATTATCTATCTTCAAATTATAGAATAATTTGAATTGATTTTAAGGGTGTTTTCAAATTCTTCTAAGTGCTTTCAAAGTCACTTTTTTTTAAAGTTGTCCTCTCACACTCCTTAGCCTCACACATCCAATAATTTAACATAACAAAATTCAAGAGACACACATGTGTGTGACCAATTGCATAAATTTAATTTAATTTTAATGTGTCTAATTAAAAATACAATTGAATAATTGAAGTATACTTTCAAGTAGGCACCAAATTGCATACAAGAATTTACCGAGATGGCAATGCACAAAACAATAAATTCATACATTCATTAGGCCAACGGACCATTTAAATACATGAGTCGCAAACAAATGAAGCTCCTACTCTCAAAATCCTCGAGTTCCTTCACCTAATTTTTTTTTTTGTTTGTTTGAAGTTGTACGTAACATGTAATATAAATACAGAGTCCCACAAACAATACTGAAGAAGAAAAGATTACTACCTATTCACCTTCTAAGACCTCCAAAAATGCAGAAAACATATAATAACAAAGCGTTTAATTTCCGATTATATTCAAGAAACGTGTACGAGAAGTAGCACGTAAAAACTCATTTAGCGTAAGAGCACGTACGTCTTGGAACTTGTAAGCAAGGGCTAATTTGCCAGACCAAATGTTGGGACTTCTGCATCACCACCTCCTCCTCGATTGCAAGGAGAAGATGAAATAATAGAATTGTCCTGACAAAGCATCTCTGCATCCAGGCCTGATGTATCGAACAAGAGGGTAGCAACTGTTCTGTCGATGGCATTTGTCTCTGAATTTTTAGCTTTCGATTTTTTTAACCTGGAAGAATACAAGGGTACTTTGGTCAATTATAGTTATGATGAACCTATATAAAATCATCTAATTGTCACCAGTATTAACATGAGTTACTAAGATAATAACACACAGATTGTACTGTAACTTTGGATGTGTCCAATTTTAATCTTGTACTCCCTCGTCCCAAGTTTGTTTCATCATTTATTGTTTACGTGTAGTTTAATACGAGAGTTGTTTATTAGTATTAAATGAGATAAAGTAGAGGATATGAAAGTCTTTTGAATAATAAAATATTGAGAGTAATAAAGTAATGACATGTGCTGTCATTTTGAGATGTTTGAAGAGTGTAGTTTAAAGTGAAAAAATGTTTTATTGTCAAATTAAGAAATGATGAATCTAATTTGTAATGGAGGGAGTACGTTTTTACTTTTTCAATTTCGATCCTTTTGACGTCAGTTTTGATTCACAAGGACAAAAATTGAACAAGTTAAAACATTACTACAAAACTAAAATTGGACAAAAGTAGATCAAAATTGAAAATTTTAAACATTCATGACTAAAATTTGACGCGGCAAAGTTAAAGGATGATCTATGATATTATCTCAGATTTACTTGTGTAAACAACAACTAGGACAAGTGAAATCTCTATGATAGGAAATATTGATTTACAAAATGAAAAACGTGTATGAGGAAAATTGAAAAAAGTGTCCCATAACTTTGATGATATTATGAAAATGTCCTGAAACTCTTGAATTATATGAAAATGTCTTGTAACTTTAAATTTATCGATAAAACTGCCCTGCTAACGACTGTTCTCAATTTCTCAACCGGGAGAGGCTGACACGACAATTTAAGAACAAGCCACGTCAGACAAAATACTTGACAAAAATGCCCAATAACTTGATACAACCGGCCAATGGGCATTTTTACCAACTTTTTAAAGTTACATGACATTTTTTTCAATTTACGCTCTCCTAGAATATATCACAAACGGCAAAATTTCAAGAAAGATGAGCACAATCAATTTTCTTCTCCATTTTTACAATTTTTTGCAAAGAACTACATGAAAGAAACAGGTGAAAATAGATAAATAATTAACAATATAAAGTCTTTACCTTGAAGGTCCATCACTAGTGCTCGGTTTGCAGTTTTCCAGGTCATCTTCTCCGTTCCAACTATATTTAGTCTGATTCCTGGAGTTTTCTGCTAGACGGTACAAAGAATCCCGGAAGCAAATTCTGGTTTTCTCCGCCAACTACAATAAACGAAATGATAATGATAAGCATCTTTAGTCAGTAAGTGCGGTATACGACTTTCACGGGGATTTAGATTGGGTACCTGCATAGTCAATCTCTGTAGCTCCAGTAACACAGGTTCTTCCATGGATACGTACTCCTCACCAAAATCTTCACACATATTAGTTTGCTCTTCTGATACAGAAATTTCAGAGTCCAGTTCCTGAAAAATTGATTTCCAAGATCAGCTACCGTAATCAATCAGTAGCACCAGCTAAACTAATTTTATGACTAACTGGACAAAAAGCCATAATATATGTTCCAAAATATAATGAGTATTTTTTTATCTGAAATGGATATCAGAATCAGGATCCAGATAAGAGGCTAAATATATTTCTGATAATAGTTGTGAATTACAGGTGATACATTAATTAACAGGAATTGAATGGGGGCATCTGAAGGAAAACAGAGGCTAGCAAAAAATGAAGGTAAATCATTCTGACGTTAAGTAAAAACTTCATAGTGTGTTTGTCAATGGAGTCTCCAAAAGTGTTACTGGAGCAGTGGTTGGTTTTAAAAATATGTTGAGGTCTCATATCATAACTCAGCGTCCAACATTTAGTCGTGGGAGAAGTAACACTGTTTTATAAAGCCAAACTCTTTTGTGGTCAATATGAGCTTAAGCAACTTGGAAAAATTGCTAATGCCTAAAAGTAGCGAAAATTGGGGTAAACTGTAACCGGGTCATCACAGTTTTAAGAACAACTAGCTTGATGCTCACTGTGCCTTAAGAGAATGCTCACCTTTTCTGATAGAAAATTACGGACATTTTCGTCAAATTCCATACAGTCTTGAATATGATTCCACCCTCCTGAAAGATCCTCAGTTGTCATCAGATCATCCTTGCTAGAAGTTTCTGTACAATTAGCTGAAGATTCAGCTTTCTCCAATGCTCTGGCATCTACTTTGAATATTGAATCACTGCACATATAGTTCAGAAAATTTTAGCTTGGGGAAATAATTTATCCACACTCCACAAGATGATGATGATGATATAATTAAAGGTTATATGAATTCAGCACGTCATGAAACTAAATGACAAACTATTTGGCTAAGCTAGATAATTCTCATGTTGAGGAATCTATGGTCAATGTCAATAGCAATGATTTGAACACAATGGTTCTAACAAAAAATTGTTTCATACAATGTATGTTATAAAATATAATTGCAATAACCCAAGGCATGACTACTTTTTAGTTAATTTCTTCATTTAGTCAGTGGATTCTAAAAATATTGGACTATAAAATATTCAGGAGAAACCAAGTGCACAGGAGAATAGCTCCCTACCTCCTCAAGGCAGGGAGACTGGACAGAGCTAAGTCCAGTTATAGCGCACTGGGAGATCTGTGAAGCTAAACATTACAATCAGAAGAGAGAGATGTACACCTAACAAGGTAAACGTACTCATACACATGCATGAAAACAAGTATCTTAAGCCCAGAAGGTACGCTAGTACAAGAAAATGTCATCCGCCACATCGATCATGGGAAGATCATTGAGTTCATCATCTGAATATTCATGAGGACAAGCACTACGTTGACGAAAAGTACGCCTTGAACCTTGGCAAATACTTGAGGGAATATGTTTCTCTCCACTTAGGAGAAGTTCTTCCATCTCTACTACATTAAGTTTCTCAGTGGAGTTTAAGTTCCCAATCCTGTTACCCCATGAAGACCAACTATTAGGTGATGGAAGCCTGTCATATATCTCCTTATCTTCTGGCACCGAAAGATCTTCAGTATGATTCTCAAAGTACCACTCCATGAGATTGACCTAATTACATGTGAAGGAAGGTGTTAGAAAAAAGAAAAAAAATATATGATGAAGAAAAGAAAAAAGGTGAATGAAAGCATGAAATTGCCAATTGATATTCATTTCTTTTACAGAGTCCCCGTGAATCTTCCTGCTGTGATTTGTTAAAGTAAAAATATGCATCTCACTTTATTATCCAAAAATCAAAATTTATTTTCTAACCTACCAATAGAGTTTGATCAATTTGAGCAAATCAGAACACCACCTCAGTTTCGATTTTTCTACACTAAAATAGAGTCTCAAGAGGAATTTGTAAGCTTTTTCAAACTTGATACTCTTGTTGATCATACACATGAGCTTACAATCCTGAATCAATAAGCTCACATATAACATGAATAATTTTATGGTCATAACACCATAAAAACATTAGCTACTCTCAGATTCCAAACCGAATTAGGACATACAATCACCACATAGAATTCCAAAGAATTATATCGCGAAAAACATTTATCGTGGAAATTGCAAACTTCACTTACGAAAACACATCCAAGTCAGTGATTCAACCATGAAAACACCGAACATAACAGAGTTTGATCAAATTAAAGGTAAATGTTTTCTCTTAGGATCATTAGAAGCCAAGATCCAAAATCAAATAAATAATCAGAAATCAATCAAGCGCCATGGATAAGAAAAGCTCAAACAGTTCAAACTGGAAAAACAAATTCAGACAATTAAGAAATTTAAAGAGAAGATGAGTTACCAGTGGAAGATTTCTCTTGATTTTGAAGAATTAAGAAAACCTTGAAGCGAAATATTGAGCTCGGAGTAACTGTTATGGATGGCGAAAAACCTCAAATTGTGAACTTTGAAATTGGAACAGAGACGAAGCAGGCTTTATGGTTTTCTGTTTTGCGGAAATGGACGTAATTGCCCTTGTGTTGACTAATCTCCTGGATGAGAATCAAAGCCGATAGAGTGGGGGGCAATTTGGGAAAATCAGTAATCCAGAGGGCGTATTTTAACTTTTATGTTTGTGGCTGAGGAGGAATGAGAAGAAAGGGAGAAGAGAAAATAGCGGTCCTCAATTGCGCATCTAAAACTGCTCGCTGATTGGGCCACGTGTCATTTCCTCTTTTCATTTCGAATATACCCCTCCTGCATGCATGTGCTGCGCATGTGACGGTGAGTGCTTCCCTAAAAGCGCTCCCCATGTGCTACCCTTTTTTGTTGAAAGCGCTGAACGCTTTCTTTAGGTTAAAACACGTTTTGTGTATACAATTAGCATATCCAAAATAATCATCCATTGCTGAAAGTGCTGAACGCATCCTTTTAAGTAAAAACACGTTTTTTAGTGGATATAATTTGCATATCCAAAATAAACAACTCTCGTGAGAGTTTGGGGGATCGACCTACCTTCACATGTGATAATGTAAACACGTTTTTTTCAAGCGTCTTACTAAAGATGCATGTAGATGTGATTGATTTGATTAAACTATTTAGATCACGTTTGGTGGATATGTTGAGATGTTTATAATCATTTATGAATATCTCATGATTGATTTAAATTTAATTAATCGTAAAATATATATTTTTTGGTCATTTAGTATGTATATAATCGAGTGTGTTTTTTCGTATGTGATAGAAATTTGATAAACTTGAGTATGATTTTATCGGCTTTATTATCATATTATTATTCCAATCTCTTTTTCTTGCCATGCATATCATGCATACATATATACTACGTACATGCCGAGGCGTGTTCAAATTTTATAATTTGTGGTCACGAATCACGATAGATTGTTAAGGTTAGGCTAATTTCCGGTTACCTTGATTTTCATTTATTTCACTTGGGTATATATTCGTATCTCCAGTAGTAATAATACAACAAATACGATAATAGTTTAACAAAAAAAATTGAGGAATAATTTGGAATTCGCAGTAAAAAAAGAATCATTTCCAATTTCAATCATAATGTAAAACAATCGAGTTACCTACCCACAACAATTAATTAGCATACACATAGCAAATAATCCTCTATCTAGTCTTGCCCACGATTCATAAATCCGCGGTTAGAGAAGGGGTGAACCGGACCCGGACCGTGGAAATTAGGGGTACGGTTTCGGCTCTGGAATTGCCTAGTTAATTTTTTTTTTTTAATAAATTCAAATTGGAGATATATACACAGTGCCGTACTGGAGATATTAGCTATGTTATCACTTATTTTTATATATATACGGAGTATATATTTAAAAAAAAAAAAAAAGATAGAACATATTTTAAGTTTCACTTTCACAATTTTGGATGGACCCATAATTAAAGCAAGCTCTGAGAATCAAGATGAGAGAACAACCTGCACCCTTTTAGGCTTTTCTTCTCGGCCACATGACACATACACAAATAATTATACATACACATGATATATATATATATAGCTATAATTCTCTGCAAAATGCAAATATGAAGATGAAAAATAAGTATTATTTTAAAACTAAAAAAAAACATATATATAGGAATTGGCGTTTCGAACCGTGGAACCGCCGACTATGGTTCTTGTTGTATGCACTTTTATCGAGTTGACTCGAATGTGGATTATTCTTTAGTACGATACAAACATATATGATTAAACGGGGTTATTACGTGTTTAATTAGGGAGTATTTATGATGATCTTGATGATCTTAATGAAGAACAAAGCAAAGAAGATCAAGAACAATGATATAGCTTCTTGGAGAAGCTAAAGCTTTTCAAGCTTGGGAGTGTTTATTGCTTGGGTTGGGAGTGATTTGTAGGAATGATGTAACTTGTGTACAAATGAGCCCCTTTTAGGCATTATATAGTGGTTTCTGGGGGCTGCCCTTCCTTTACACGTGGCACGCCCTCATTGGACCTATCTTCTGCCCGAAAAGGTGATTTGATGGCGCATTTAATGCTAAATCGCCTTAGGTGCTCGTCCTCGCCGAGATGCTGAGGAGCTGGGCCATGGTGGTCGCTGGAGGACCTTCGAGGAGTGTGGTCGCCACGCTCCATGCTGTCTCCCAAGGCTTCAATACTTAACTTCTCTTGCTAAAAATAGGCATGTGCTCGCCACACATTTGGGCGAGCAGCTAACTAAACATGTGCTCGCCAACATCTTTGGACGAGCACTTAAATATATTAAATACATTTATTCTATTACATTTTCTTGGTCTTGTTGACTAGTCGTCGCACGACTTTGTTGACTGGTCCTCGCCACGTAAGATGGTGACTAGAATTGACTTGTCAAAGATTGACCTCTTTGACTAGGTATAACAGTTCTTAAAATATAGAAACCGAAACTGAACTATGATTTTCACGGTTTCGATTCCGGTGTGGCCATGGTTCCAGTTTCAAACCGGGAAGGCAACTCTACCTCCATCCCCTTATAAAATTGTTTTTTTCACATTAATTAACGAATATAAAACTAATTATATGTGTAATAAATTGTTAAGATAGAAAAAATATATAAAAAAAGAAAAGGTATAGAGAAGGGGTATAAAAGGAAAAATGTAGTGAAAGATAAGGGGAAAAAAAGATAGAGAGAAATACTAGATGTTAAAAAAAAAACTAATATTCCGTAACTTTTAGTGAAATGTTCAAAATGATAACAAAATTTAAAGTTAAACGCGCTAGATCTTCAATTCAAGTTGGATGACTCGGATCAAATAAAAATGTTACCCCTTTCCAGTTGTGAGGAAGTGAGAAGTCACAAGAACTAGATCTCTATTCTCTCTACGAGACAACACCCCACACTAAAATATTTATTCGTCAAGAAAATTAGAAACAAAAGAAAAAAAATCACCAAGAACTCAAGGACAAAAATAGGGTAAACATATATTGTATCCAAGAAACTAAAGTTGAAATTATGAGTGAATTTTTGTGCAAATCTATTTGGGGAACTTAGGCTTTGATTGGGCATGTAAAGTGGCAGAAGGCGGGTCGGGTGGGATTCTTACAATTTGGGATGAAGAAATCTTCACAAAAACTAGCGTCTAGCATATGAGCGGATGCCTAACGGTGAACGGAATAATGAACAAGGACGGAACAAATTGGTGTATAATGAATATATATGCTCCGTGCAATGGAAGGGCTAAAAAAGAATTGTGGGATGTTTTGAAAATCGTAGTAAGGCAAAACCAACAGATGTGTGCCTGGTGGGTGACTTCAATGCTATCAGGTTTGAAGATGAAAGAAATTGGAGGGGCGAAAGGACAGACAGCAGGGACAGATTGACGTTCGACTATTTCACACACTCATGCAATCTAATAGACGTGCCACTAAGGGGCCGTAAATATACATGGTATAGGCCCGACGGAACCTGTAAAAGTAGGTTGGATAGGTTACTCGTGAATGAGGCGTGGGCAGAAAAGTGGCCTGATTTGGGGTTAAAGGGCTTAGGGCGATCAATATCTGACCATTGCTCTATTATAACGACAACAAGCAAACTGGATTGGGGCCCAGACCCTTTCGATTCTCAAATGCGTGGCTGAGACACCATAATTTCGGAGAATTTGTAAAATAAAAATGGTCGTCATATGAAATACAGGGATGAGGAGGTTACGTGTTGAAAGAAAAGATGAAGAGACTCAAGGGGGATCTGAAGGAATGGAGCAGGTTGGTGTCTGGGTGTCTAGATGCAAGGATTGAAGCAAGACGAAACGAGATTGACATATTAGATGTTGATTCACGTGTTATACAACACTAAAATAAACAACCGCAAGTGTACGGTGTCTATCGTAGCGTGATAAGCACGAGGTCGATCCCACAAGGAGGTTTAGCGTAAAAGGGTAGTTTGTTAATTGAGTTCTAAGTAGACGTGATCGAATAGATTGAATGTTGAATTACCCCTAAGATTGCCTAATAATATGTCACGAATAGACAACGAAAGAGTAAATACGAAGTCGATCAAATAACATACGAATCAAGAAACGAAAGTAAAATGGATGAAAACTCAAAGAAATAAGGTGGATCCTAAAGCACATGCAACACTAATGTATCCATTTATGATTAACTATCTACTTAAGTGGTGTTCATGTTTTGTCTATAAGATTGATCACATAATAATGAATTAAAAGTTCTTTCGATCCAAGTAATTCAAAGGAAATACCACACAACTTAGTATCTCTACCTAAATTGCACAATGTAACCCAATCAAGCTCCTAAGATCATCACACATCTTCCTAATCATTGATCATCTTTCAATCTCACAATAAAATTAGGTTAAATGCTTGCAATCAATTAATCAAAGTAGATTTCTCAACCTAATTCAATTAACTAAGATTAACATATCATCATTGTACACTAATGACATGCTTTGCAATGAAAATCAAGCATCCAAATAGAATTAAGCCACATAAACACCAAATAAGCAAAATATTAATTCATAAACTTCAACAAAAGTATTTACAAGGCTTTAGAATCACAAAGTGTTTAGCCAACTACTAGCATAATGAAATTACAAAATCCAAATGTAAAAACTAAATCAAAAGAAATAGAACAAGGAAGCTTAGTCTAGATTGTGGTAGGGAATGAAATTTGCAAGCTATTGCATCATTTCTTCCTTGAATTGATGGAGAATTGAGAGAGAAATGGCCAAATCACCTTGGAGTATGTGAAACTATGTGTGAGAATTGATGAATTGGGGGTGAATGACTTGATTTTCAAGAAAGGGGGTTTATATAGTGTTTGGGTAGGGTTTGGATGGCATAATTGCAAGTTGGTCCCTCAGAAATGGTCAAAATATGAAAAATGCACCGAATTTGAGTTTTGGCTTGGGTGGAGCTCGGCACTCGGCCGAGTGGTCTTCAAGTTTCAGTAACTACAGCTTTCAACTCAACTCGGCCGAGTGCGCAGTGATATCCAAACTCGCAGATTCGGCCGAGTTGAGTCACTCGGCCGAGTGTGCAGTAAAACCAAAAGTTTCAGATTCGGCCGAGTTGACTCACTCGGCCGAGTTGCCTCCTCGATTTCAGTTTTTTCTCGTTTCGTGCATATCTTCCGCCTCGGGCGTCGGATTGACTCGATTCCTTTGGCTAATCCACTCCGTTTTTTGAGACGAATCCAACTGTGCACTCCTCTTCCTGATCCAGTAAAGTATGGTTGATTTTTTGCTCCAAATTTCATCGTATTTCCTACAAAACCGACAAAACACAACCTTTCTCTCATTTCGGCTTAAACAATCATATTCAATGCATAATTCAATGAAATCCACATCAAAACACGCTTCACATGTGCCCCTAAAACGTGTAAATTCCACCCGAATCAAACTCCCCCAAACTTAAAATGTTGTTTGTCCTCAAACAACTAATCACTTAAAGCAATGAGGGTGGAATGATCACAATGGAATATTCAATGCAAATCACACATGCAAAGTAAGATGTAATGATATCTCTTTCTCAAAGTGCATTTCTCAATGAAGGTCATAGGTTCATTATTGCAATTCACACTCATGGATCAAAGAATGCACAAACACACAACACATTGTGAATGGGAAACATAATTCAAATGCTCAAGTCCTCTACTCACATGACAAAGTGTTTCTCTCAAACACACAAACAAATTGAGGATATTAATGCACTCATCAACCAAGTTATACTATGCAATCACCATATGCTTGCCCAACTTCTATTTTTCACAACACTCAAATGCTCAACCATATGATCAATAGGACTTAATCAAGGATGTAACATTGGCTCTTTGGACAAGGTAGGATGAATTTGGGAATTGTGACTCTTCTAGTGGAGGACAAAGCTTGTTGTTATACAATTTGTGCTTTCACTTTCAAATTTTTACAAACTCTATCCTCACTTTTCATTTTCTTTTCTTTTTCAAGCATTCATCACCTCATCTTTTGAACCATTTTTCTTTTCAAGCTTTTGGGGCTCTTTGTCCCTCTTTTCTTTTCCCTTGATTTTCTTTTCATCTTTCTCTTTTTCTTTCAACTTTTCCAATTTCTCCTTTCACCAAAGACATTCATTCAAGCACATGTTTTTCCACTTTGTCTTTTATCCCCACTAGATGTAGGTATCAAAGGCTCAAAAAGGCTAAGTGGTTAACATTGTAGTTTGCCAAGAAAATGAGGAATTAAGCTCAAGGGGCTAATTACGGGAGATTACTTCGGTTTTGAGAAATTTTGGCTAAGTGACTCTTTTTAGAACAAGATGGCCTATATCACATCACAAAGTTTCACACAATCATGCTTTCAAACAAGAACTTAGGCAAGTTCTAGGATCACTAGCAATAACCTAGTCCACTCTCAAATGAACTAAACCGGATTACATGCTCGATTTAAGGCTCAATTCTCACCGGTTTATTCAATAGGACTTTCACAATCATCAAATGTTCCCAAACAACAACACATCATGCATCTATGCTATCAAAGATCACAAATATGAACACAACATGATACTATTCTCCAACACCAATCATGCATACATTCAAAGCAAATAGACATCACCACAACTACTCAACCATGGATTCCAATGATTATTCATGCTCACATTTCACCAAAGATCCACTACCCAACATATGATCAAAACCAACTTAAACAACAATAAGCATATGAAAATAAAGTGTGCGCCGATGCAAAATGTAACACAAGTAGAATGGCGAACCGGTGCAAGGGTAACAACTAGTAGAAAAATAAAAGAAAAATAACTCCCCCAAACTTAGAATTTTACTATGTATAAATTCTAAGTTTGGGGCTACAAGTTGTTACCTCCCTCCTTGCACATTCAATGTTCTTCAAAGATCACCATTGCAACACTTGCTTCCTTCTTCATTCTTCAAGCTATGACATCCAAAATGCTTCTCATTCATACCTACAAAATAAACCAAGCTATCAAAACTATCAAAGCAATAAAAACATGAAAGCAATAAAACCTTGGGTTGCCTCCCAAGAAGCGCTATTTTTAATGTCCTATGCCGGACGGTCCTTCCTTGAGATGATTATCACGTCACCCCATCATCATCTTTACTCTTGAACTTCTTTCCCCATGCAACTTTCTTAAGTCCACCAAAACATCCACTAGCTAGCCCATCCGACTCTTCAATCATGTCATAAGAAGTTGATGCTTCATTCACTCCCAAGCTTGCATATGTAGCTTTTCTTGATTTGGGGGAGTTTTTGAAGAAAACTCCCCCAAACTTGGCCTTCTTGTCTATCTTCAATTCTTTGTCTTCCACCTTGGGGTTCTCTTTCACAAAGTTGATATTGGGCTCTTTTTCCATCTTCTCTTCCATAGGCCTTGAATAATGATCTCCCTGGAATACACATACTCTTCCTCCTCATCCTCATCGTCACGGAATTTAACGGCCTTGTAGATGTTGAATGAGACTTTCTCCTCACCAACATGTAGTTCAAGCTCACCGTTTCGTACATTGATGATAGCTCCACCCGTTGCTAGGAACGGTCTTCCCAAGATCAAGGGGATTGCCCTATCTTCCTCCATATCAAGTACCACAAAATCAACCGGGAATATGAATTTCCCAACTTTGACAAACACATCATCAACCGTTCCCAAAGGATAAACTATGGAGCGATCCGCCAATTGAAGATTCATGGTAGTAGGCGTCAATTCTCCCAAGCCAAGTGATTTGAAGAGTGATAATGGCATGAGGTTTATGCTTGCTCCAAGATCACACAAAGCACGATAGGTTCCCTCCTTGCCAGTCACACAAGGCAATGTAAATGAACCGGGATCCCTAAGCTTTGGAGGTAGCTTAGCTTGGATGATGGCACTACACTCTTCGGTGAGGTTCACGGTTTCAAATTCTACCATCTTTCTCTTATTGGACATAATCTCCTTCAAAAACTTGGCATAGTGAGGCATTTGCTCAAGGGCCTCCGCAAATGGGATGTTGATGTGTATCTTTTTGAACATCTTCAAGAATTTGACGAACTTTGCATCCAAACTCGTCTTCTTGAGTCGTTGAGGGTATGGGATTTGAGGCTTGTATGGAGATGGAGGCTTGTATGTGTCATTCTCTTTCTCATTTGTTTTCTCCTTCTCAACATCTTTCTCTTCAACTTTCCTTCTTTGTTGCTCCTCTTCACCATCTTCCTTTGGCATCATAGGGCCTTCATAGCTTGTGCCACTCCTCAACTTAATTGACTTGCATTGCTCCTTGGGGTTCAATTCCGTGGTTGAGGGGAATCGACCCGACTTGTGTTGATTTCCAACCATATTAGCAATTTGGCCCACTTGAATCTCAATGGCTTTCACATCATTCTTGATTCCCATCACTTCATTTGCCAATTGACCAATTTTCTCATCTTGACTCTCAATCTTTTGCCAAGTCTTTGTCGTGAAACTCTTCGTCTCTCCCATGAACTTCTTAGTTTCTCCCATGAATGTTATGAACATTTCTTCCATAGTGAGTTTTGACGAAGATTCTTCTCTCACACCATCTCGTACATTGAAGTTCGACGGTGGTTGAATGGCATTGTGTGGGTTAGCATATGAGAAATTTTCATAGTTTCTCAAGCCGGGATGGTATTGGTTCGGATTAGAGGGGTGATAGTTCCCATGGGCTTGGGTGGAGCTCGACACTCGGCCGAGTTGGGGTCACTCGGCCGAGTGGTCTTCAAGTTTCAGTAGCTACAGCTTCCAACTCAACTCGGCCGAGTTGGGTCACTCGGCCGAGTGCGCAGTGATATCCAAACTCGCAAATTCGGTCGAGTTGAGTCACTCGGCCGAGTGTGCAGTAAAACCAAAAGTTTCAGATTCGGCCGAGTTGACTCACTCGGCCGAGTTGCCTCCTCGATTTCGACCTTTTCTCGTTTCGTGCATATCTTCCGCCTCGGGTGTCGGATTGACTCGATTCCTTTGGCTAATCCACTCCGTTTTTCGAGACGAATCCAACAGTGCACTCCTCTTCCTGATCCAGTAAAGTATGGTTGGTGTTTTGCTCCAAATTTCATCGTATTTCCTACAAAACCGACAAAACACAACCTTTCTCTCATTTCGGCTTAAACAATCATATTCAATGCATAATTCAATGAAATCCACATCAAAACACGCTTCACATGTGCCCCTAAAATGTGTAAATTCCACCCGAATCAGATGTTATAGATGACACATTCGGGTTTGAGGACGAAGAGTCAGAGAAGAGGTGAGAGGCTTTCGCAGGCCTACTACAAGACCTGCACTGGAAGGGATGTCAAATGCATCATATGGCGAAAATCAAGTGGCTCAAGAAGGGGGACGTAAATTCAAAGCTATTCCACAGAGTGGTCAATAGCAGAAGGAAAAAGAACGAAATTAACAGGTTGTACATTGACGGAAAATGGTGCGAAAAGGTACAAGAGGTGAAAGGAGGGATTTTCAAGTTCTTCAAAAATCATTTCGGAAGTAAAGAAGGCATCCGTCCTTCGCTGGGATCAGATATGAGATGCAAACAAATCGATCAATGCGATAATACATTTCTGACTGCAAAATTCACCGAGGATGAAATAAAGGCTGCCATTTGGGACGGTGAGATCTCGAAAAGTCCTGATCCTGACGGTTTCACTTTCGGCTTCTTTAAGAATAGTTGGGAGGGATATGGTCAAGGGAGAAATTGGGAAAATGATGGATGACTTCCACTCCCATGGAAGACTTGTGAAAGGTATTAACCCGTCTTTCATTATTCTATTGCCTAAGAAGGAAGGTGCGAACAGACTCGAGGAATTTAGACCTATTTCGTTAATCGGGTGCTTGTACAAGATAATTTCAAAACTCCTCACAAAGAGACTGACCAAGGTATTGGACGGAGTGATTTTAGAATGCCAATCGACCTTCATTGGAGGAAGAAAAATCATGGATGGGATTTTGGTGGCTCATGAGGCAATTGATGAAGCGAAAAAGAAGAGGAAACCGAGAGTGTTGTTCAAAGTTGACTTCGCCAAAACATATGACTTAGTGGAATGGGGGTTTCTGAATGAGATGATGGCGTCTATGAACTTCTCAATCAAATGGAGAACATGGATAATGGAGTGCGTGTCGCCGGCTACCGCACCAGTGCTGGTAAATGGGGCACCATCGGGTGAATTCAAACTGAAAAGAGGTTTGAGGCAAGGGGACCCCTTGTCCCCTTTTCTGTTCCTCATTGCAGCGGAAGGACTAAGTGTCATGTCTCAAAAAGTGGCTGAAATTGAAGTATTTGAACCAGCATGTGTTGGACCATAGAGAATTAAGGCTCCATTACTACAATATGCAGATGGTACTATTTTTCTATGCAATGGTAGATGGGAAGACATCGTGTCGATTAAATACATCCTGAGGCTGTTTGAATTGGTATCCGGCTTGAAAGTGTATTTTGATAAGTGCAGCCTTACGGGATTACACTTGAGTGACACGGTTACGGTAGAGATGGTCCACTATTTGGGATGCAAACTAGGCAGTCTACCGTTGGCATTTTTGGGACTGAACATGGGCATCAACCATAAAAGGAAAGCAATGTGGGACGGCCTAATTCAGAAGATCAGAAGAAAATTGAAAAAATGGGGCAGCCATCAAATCTCGATGGGAGGAAGAATCACGCTAATTCAAGCGGTTCTATCGGCGATGCCAACCTACTACCTTTCTTTCTTCATAATTCCAAAAGGTGTACTGAAAAGTATCACCAAGATTCAGAGAGAATTCTTGTAGGGGGGCAGCGATAACAAAAAGAAAATTTTCTGGGTTAAATGGTCTGATATTTGTGAAGAGAAAGCTAGGGGGGGCTTGGGTATTAAAGACCTACAAATTTTCAATAAGGCTCTCTTAGGAAAATGGATATGGAGATTCCTTAACGAGAGAGATAGCTTATGAGCGAAGATCCTCAAATCCAAATATGGGGGATTGGAAGGCGTGGAGCGTCGGCATGGTAGAAGAGGGAGGGGGACAGGAGAATCAGTTTGGTGGAAGGATCTAAAGGAGCTGTATGAAAAGGGAAATGGGGCGGGAGAGGGGTTTAAAACTGGTATTAAAAAAATTGTAGGTAAAGGGGAGAAAACATTGTTTTGGAAAGAAAAATGGGTGGAAGAGGAGGAATGTCTAATGAATAAGTTTCCTACACTCTTTAAGCGAAGCTCTCAGCAAAACAATAAGATTGGAGAGATGGGAGGATGGGGAGAAGGTGGTTGGATTTGGGAATGGAGATGGGAGAGGGAGTTAAATAATAGGGAGGCTAACGAGTTTTCTTCTCTTATATATATTATTGGCAGGTACAGGTTAAGGCAATACGAAGAGGACACTTGGAGCTGGGATTTGGCGCCTCATGGTGTCTATGAGACGAGCAAGGCGTACAAAAAGTTGTTGCAGATGGCTCATCCGACGAACTTAGCGACAAAAAAAAAAAAAAAGGAAGAATTCATGTTGTTATGGGGATGCATAGCGTCAAGAAGAGTGCAGACCATTGGTTGGAAAGCTCTGAAACTAAGGCTGGCAACGCCAGACGAACTAAAAAGGAGAGGTGTCCCAATCCCGGATGCTAATCTGATTTGCCAAATGTGTGGGAAGAAGGAGGAGAGTAACAAACATTTACTCTTGGAATGCAAATTCTCAAACTCAGTGTGGGAGGCATGTCGTCAATGGTTTCAAGTAAGTATGGCTTTACACAAAGACTTGTCGACTCACTTTCTTAAGCATAGTATGATCCTCAGAGATGAAAAATGGTGTAACAAAATAGCATCGAGTCTTTGAGTGGGAGTAGTGTGGGAAATATGGAGAAGTAGAAATGCCAAGTGTTTTCAAATACAGAGCATGTGGTGAAAAGATCTGTGGATAATATAAAGGTACAACTATGGCATTGGCTAGAATGAGAAGAATTAATCAAACCAAACTCCTCCATAATAGCCTGGTGCGTGGATCCGTACACAAACATGAAGATAGAAAGGAATTAGGGATGGGAGAAGTCAAGAGAGTGTGGAAAACTATATACTAATGTGATGAAAGTAAGAAGAGGTCTGGAGTTGGAAGAATAGAAGTGGAGTTCGAAGTGCAGCAACACCGTGATAGATCTGGTGTGTTGATGATGGATGTAATTTTAACATATATTCTGTTTTGGTCTCTCGCTGTAAGATACTCCCTCCGTCCGCCTATAAGTTTCACGTTACTTTTTGGCACAAAGATTAAGAAAAGTGATTAAATAATAGATATAGTACAAGTGATGTGATTGAGAGAGGAGAGAGATGTGATTGAGAGAGGAGAGAGATAGAGAGAAAAAGTAAGATATAAAGTGAAGTGTAAGAAAAAGTACTTACCAAAAAAGGTATGGGAAGCTTATAGGCGGACGGACAAAAATGGTAAAATGGGAAACTTATAGGCGGACGAAGGGAGTACAATTTAGATATGTAAATATTATGGATAGAGAGAATAATAAAATGAATTTACCGTTAAAGAAAAAAACAAGTTCTATGGAAGAAAGGGAACCACACTAGATGTAGAGAGCCTCATTAAAGTGTAGGAGCAGGAAAACGTGAAACAAAGGGGAGGGGAACCACACATGCAAGGAAGAAAGAACAAACAAAAAACTAAGAAAAAAAAAAAAAAAAAACAAAGTTAAGAACTAAAACTCTAAATACTTTTTTTTAAAAGAATATAAAGCACACAACAAAGCAAAGCAGTAAATAAAAAAGACATAATGGATCTAACTCACCCATTAGTCACCATGGCTCCGGTGGAAAAGATCGATTCATTGGTTTGAGAGATTACCCCTAAAAAACTCTTGTAAACAAACTACGGCGACGAAGACACTAATGTGTCTTAGCTGCGAAAACAAAAAAATCGATCGAAAAGCTTTTTAAAGGAAGCTTTGATTCCTAGGTTGCATTTGAGACTGAAAGGTTTGTGTCGGCGCCAACTAGATGGATGGGGAAGGTGGTGAAAGGTAGTGTTGAACTTGAGCTTATCGTGTTTTGGCCATTGGATTTAACATTTAAGTTGCTTGCTTTATTTTTGTAGGAAGCCTTACAATATACATATATTAGTCTTTTTTCCCTCTTCGTGACGTGAAATCGAGAGTGAGGAGTATGAAAGAGAGAGTGTGTGTGAATGCTACCTAGATGCTAGGGCTTTGCCCTCTATACTATTCAATTCAAGTTTGTCTGTTTATCAAAGTAGCTCGTGAAGAGACGATTAGACACTTATCACGTAGCTTTTGAGGCTAAATTTAAGTTCTTGCACATATAGTGTATGGAGCAAAGTTCTTTTGAAATAAAAAATTTAAGAATGTGTTTGATTCAATGATATTCTTCGACTTACACGTGTAGATTGATGTAGATTTCTTTGTAAGCAGTTGAATTTTTGTTATAATTGATTTTGTTCTACCTTCGTTTGATTCAATCTTCCCTATTATTTAGTAATTGAAAGAACACAAAAATGATTGATGAATACGTGTAGTGTATATCTACAAGTAATTTGCATAAAAAATTCAGTATAAACTCAAATTTATTATGGGGTGCGGCTTTAAGTTGTAATAATAGATTAGATTTATAATAGTGTATTTATGATATTTAACCATTGATATTAGAGTAATGTGCATGTATGCGTCAATTACACGGTGTGCGCGCACTTGTTACAATTTAGTATTGTTCAATAGAAATAATTAATACTCCCTCCGTTTTTTATTAAGTGTCATTTTACCTTTTTTAATATTTATAAAATAAGTGTTATTCTACACCTTTTTCTTTAATTTTGACAATTTTACCCTTATACATTATACTCTCTCCATTTTTTTTTTTACCTTGATTTAAGCTTTTTTTTCCTTTTGAATATAGTACTATAGCATAAATCATGATAAACCTTAATTATTGTATGAGTTTAATTAAGATTAGAGACAATCCTATAGACACAACTAGAAAAAGAGACAAAAAGATATAGCATTAGGAATAAGGTCAAATTCATAACTAAATGACCAATTATGCCCTTACTCTTTCATCACACCAATATATTAAATTAAAATAATAATTAAAATTAAAGCTATCGGTATTTTTTAATTTCAAATCAATGTAAAATAAAATTATATCTTAAATTTAAAGCATTTCATGGTCAACATAATTTCAAATCAATGTAAAATAAAATTATATCTTAAATTTAAAGCATTTCATGGTCAACATTGAAACACTCCCTTTTGCTGCAAATCCAATCTGATCAGAAACACTCCCTTCTGCAGATCACAACTTCAATAATCAGAAACACTCCCTTTTGCTGCAAATCCAATCTGCAGATCACAGCTTCAATAATCAATAAATCGATCTCCAAATCCTAAATTTCGCTATCTTCGATAACAGAATCATTCCAATTTGGGAGGTATGAATTATGTTCGATCTTCAAATCCCATCATCACCGAACCACCTCCATTTGCGCATAATCAATAAATCGATCTCCAAATCCTAAATTTCGCTATCTTCCATATCTGCAAATCAAACCTCCATTTTTGCTGCAAATCCCATCTGCAAATCAAATCTTCAATAATCAATAAATCGATCTGCAAATCTCAATTGCGCTATTTTCGATACCAGAATCATTCCATTTTGGAGGTATGAATTCCGTTTTGATGCAATGATTCCATATTCAATTTCCAACTGTGATAATCAATAATTCGATCTTCAAATCCCATCTTCGACATTCGATCATCACCGAAATACCCAAAATAGAGTGAATTTTGAGTTTCTAAATCTCATCCGAGAACCATTACATTATCTAGGTAGGCAATTTTATTCCTGGTTGTTTTAATTCAATAATCAATAATTCGATTGGTTCATTGTTATTTCAATTTATACCCTGTCCGATTCGATCTTCGAGTTTTTCTAATTCTACCCTGTTTTATTTTGTGCGATTTAGGGCTCTATTGAACGTGTTAATTGGAGAAGCTATTTTACAGTATCAGAGATGGAATACGCTGTGATATTAAAGTTCGAATTCGAGGAGAAAACAAAGTTTCTAGATATTAAAGCTATTTTAGCATATATTCAACTAATATTCACACATGTGCATCAATCTTTAGCATATATTTTTCAATATGCAGTATCTAGATATGTACTCGTAGTTTTCTTATGATAGGGCCAGATATACTTAACTTAAGCCATAATGTAATGTTTTTTATGCTATCCAATGATATCACGGAAATATCATAATAATGAATATCTTTTGGAAAGTTACAATCCACAATTTTAAAGTCAATCATCATTAATACAATATTATTAATTTAAAATAGGAATATACCCACTACTCCCCACAATTATCTCACGTAATCCAAACAAACAATATATTTTTGACATTTTCAAACATACTTATATTCAAATGTATTTTTTTTCTATAAATAATATTATAATTACAATTTCTAAAATGAATAGTTTATTGATATCCACGTAATAATAATATGATTATCGTAGTAGTCATAAATATATAAAAAAAATGGTCTAATTTTTCTTCCATAATGCACATATCACAATGTGCATATTTGTTTGGCATATACTTTCGCATATATTCACTTTCGATACTCCCCACGTTACTTACTTAATTACATCATATGTATTTCTTTTTTGTTTGTTTTGTTTTTGTGTATGTAACGGTTTACCATCCAAATTGTATAATATTGTCTATTCTGGTTCATAATCCCTTTTTTTAGTTCCCCTAAAGATAACATTAATAACATTAATGCATTTTAATTTAATGGAGAAGTTACAATTATATATAATTAATATGACAATCTTTAATATTTATTCTATATAATTATAAATTATTATATGTAATTATTGAACGAATTATTGTATATTTTTTTTTATAGAGCATTGAATATATTTATTTTTGAATAATAATTTTTAAAGATGTACAGAATTGAAAAAGTCTTAAATAATCTTTGTATATAATTAAAAGCAATTTAATATGACAATCCAGCTTGATTTAGGAAACTTAGATTTTCGAACGCATTTATGCCCTGGATTTCCGGCAATTTAATATTCAAATCATGTTTTGAATTTCCTATTTTATCTTAATTGAATATTCAAATTTTGACTTTATTTTAAACGGAGGATAAAACTGTACTTTTATAAATCATATTGTCCTTCTTCCTAACTTTAAAATTTATTGTCTTTATTTCTAGTTTCTATAGGTGAAATGTCCTATATACTAATCACCCCTTATTGTATACATGAATATCACCTACAATATTGACCATATTCATTACTAAACATAAATTTAATATTAAAATTAATTATCATTAATGAAGGGTAAAATGGTCCATAATTATATATCTTAATTTGTTGAAAATTGTTAAAATCACACTTAATTAAAAGGGGATGGAGTATTGTTTAGTAAAATCAATTAATACTGATCAACTAATATTATTCAGTGTAATTAAATAATATTGTCGAGTAAAACTACTAATATTAATAACTGAAAATACCAAAAAAAAATAAATCAGTTGCATGTAGTCCAATTAGTGTATATTACATCAATTCTCTCTCTTTTTTTTTAGGTTAGGGTCATTATTGTGCTATAAAATATTTAATTTTTAAATAATGATATTTTGTATGGACAAATACAGAATATTCACGTTTTTTATATTACAACTATGATAAAAAAAATTACATTTAGAAATTTTTTTGGGTAATTATAGGCCAAGTGTGATTAAAAGTTGTCCATTTGGTGGCATTGCATTTGCACCGTGGTTTCCATCATAAAAATGTCAATGCGTATGAAACAAAAAATTGCTGACATGGTATTTTATATAGTATTTACTTATTTACCGATAAATGAGAGGTTACGTCTCTTTAATTAGTTTTCTTGTCCCAACTGCAGTTTTATAATTATTTCCATGATTCTGTCTGTCTGTCTGTCTTTTTTTTTTTTGTTTGAGATAACATTAGTTGACTAGTTTACAGTCTAATTGATTATTAGTGCAAAAACCATATATTATGCCACACTTTGTTGGTGGTTATGAAATTATATTTAATTATATATATATATATTAGTTTAATAGGAGATACTATGATGATCTTTAAATTATGCTTTTTTTTAGTCTTAAATTATGCATTTTAAGATGTATATTAATCTTCAATTTTAGCATCAACAATTTATAAGTGAATATCTCACACTTACATTTTAGATATACAAAATCATCATCATTGGGGCTGTGGATCGATAATATTGGTATTTTTTTCACTTTAGAGTTTAGATAATAAGCCAATCAATTAATAAAACCAGATTGAGTTTTTTTCTTTCCCTTTTTAAAAAAATTTAAAATGTCAAATTATTGATAAAGTGGAATAATTCAAGTGGTTAGAACGCTACTACTTAAGCACGGAGGGAAAGGGTTTATAATGTAATTCAAAAAAAAAAAAAAGGTCAAATTATCAAACTATATTTTAAAAGATGGAAAGACTCGAACTTTATATCTTTTTTTTATTTGGATAAAAACATACAGTATATTCAAAATCTATGTAGCATGTCATAAATTACACTCTTTGATTTTTTCTTTCTTCCTTTCAATCATGCTTGTCCTTTGTGACATTTATGACCTTTCTCCTCCAAATTTTCAAATTCTTTTAAAGTTTTTAGGAGCTAATATCAATTTTAGTCTATAATTTAGGTCGGGTTCAATTTTAATTCCGACGATATCAATTGTAGTTACATAATTTGGGTCGAGTTGAACTTTAATCAAATTACACTTTCTCAATTTTAATTTTGTACTAAAATTGCAGACATAACTAAAATTGATAAATTCCTTATAAATTTAATGAATCACAATATTTTTAATTTTAAACAAAATATCATTACTAATTTACTACATAGAGTTAGCCAATTTATTAACGAAGTTGGATAGTTCAAGTGGTCTACTACCTAGGCTTTAGATCTGGGTTCGAGTCATGGGAAGGGGAAAAGTAATGGGTATTTAATGTAATTAAAAAAAAAAAAAAAAGTTAGCCAATTTATTTAAAAGTTTCTAAAATTATTTCTTAAAATCCAAATCAATGAGTCAATGGCTAAAGTAAACTAAATCATAGGAATAAAATAATTTTTTCTTCAGCGGGAATAAAGACAAAATTAATTTAAGAAATTTTACAAGTGGCATGTGAATCTGTGATCATCAACTTGTTCACAAGGAGAGGACAGATTATTCACATCCTTATGCCCTTTCATTGAACACAGTGAGTTTTCTTCAGAGTCGAAAATGGCGGAGAGAGTAGAAGAAGTAGAGGTCATACATTTATGGTCTTCACCTAGGTCCGTCAGTACAAGCCTCATGTATTCCTTTGCGCAGGTACAATTTCCCTTGTTATTCTAGCGTGGTGCAAGATTATCATACCTTTTCTGTAAAATTTGTTGTACAATGGCGATTCTTCTTTGAATAATAGTTTATTTAGTGTTGTAAATTCGTAAAATTCCATGTTTAATTCTAGTAGCATGTCGATTTGCGCTATACCTCTTCCCCCTTTCAAATTTGTTTGGTTATTACTAATGTTTATGAGATTGATGTAGTGAATAAGTTTAGGGCATAAATCATTATGCTTAGCGAGGAAAGTTTTATGGATCCGAGTTTTTTTTTTAACTTGATTGACTAGTTGACTGCAATTCTTCGTATGTCCATATCAATATGGATGAAATAGCAAATGTTTGGAAGTTAATTTGGTGACATAGGTTATGATTATTGATTCAATAATGGAAGATTATAATGGAAACCCTGTATTCAAGACGCAATGAAACAGTTGCATAATTAGTTCTATTAGTGATGGAGAAGTTTATTCTTCCCTTTGATTTAGCCAGAGAGATGATATGGAAGTGCTTGATGAGCCCCTATATGCGAACTTTTTGCGTGTTACCGGATCTGAAAGGCCTTACAGAGAAGAACTCCTGTCAAAGATGGTAAGTTTGTATTCATTCTTTATTGCAAAAAATGGATTACCCGTTTCATTTAACCTGCATGATATTACTTGATGTGATGAATAGGAATCAGATGGAAGTAAAGTTGTGCGAAATGTCATTTTCGGTCCTGGAAAAAGGAAGTATAGGTTCTGTAAGGTAAATAATCATCATTGAGGTATATTTTGTTGCAAAGATTGCTCTTGATTATTTTGTTCTCTTTCAAATCTTCGGTTAAAACTTAAAAGGGAATTTTGAGATCACCAGACAGGTTGTGTGGAACTCTACCTTTTTTGCTTCTTTTTCCTTTTTAATTACTGAAGGAGCTTATTTTATTGAGTGAACCAATTTAAGATATATTCCCAGACTGTTGTCTCATTGCCTTGTTCAAGGGACGGAGGATCGTCAAGTTTTAACATCCCTAACATTCTTGAAGTATTCAATTAAACTACTCCTTCCGTTCTTAATTATCTGATTCTATCCATTCACACAAACCAATTTTTCATTAATTAGGATATTAAATGACTAAATTTTAGTTGATATTAGCAAAGTGACAAATAATTAGGAATGGAGGGTGTATTATATTTTAATGTTTTGGGTGTTCAAGTATAAATATTAATTATGTGTAGAGTTATTTAGTCTGGAGTTCCAAGGAATAAGATGGAAACTTTTGTTTCAAAGATTATTCGTAATTTTGGTCCAGAGATCAGAACTATAATGGGATCATGCTTAGGGGTTTATGCTTCATTTTTTATTCTACAGCATATAGCTAGCCAACGTCTGCCTGGTGTAGCAGAGGAGTTAATGAAGAAAGGAAAGCACTTCATATTGATGAGGAACCCCCTTGATGTGTTGGTAAATAAACTTATATATATCTACACTCACACTTATATACTTCACACTACCTGCTATACTACATTGTATAGTATCAATTTACAATTTTATTTCATCCACATACGCCGCGTTAATTTCCCCATGGGTTGATTTAAATGAGAATTACATGGATATCCATATGGATACCCTAGATTAATACTGTTCAATTCTTTCACTGAGACGTGAGAATGTTATTTATGTGATAATGTGCATTTAAGTGATCTCTCATTTACACATTTGCATTTGATCTTTCTTGTATCAGACATCCTATGAAAAAGTCGTCCCCCCATCATTTGTTGAACTGGGGTATGCTAGCATGGTCTCCATTTACAGTGAGCTGCGTGATGAAGGAAAAACCCCTCCTGTCATTGATTCAGATTTGCTGCAAGAAGATCCTGAGGTGTAGAACAGTTCTTAAATAAAAAATGATACCTGAAGTTCCCATGTTTAAAGTGCAGTTTTCCTTGATTTTTTATTCTTATTATACGCAAATGAGTAGAATTTATTTCTACGATATGATACTTATCTTCCCATGGAGAATGGAATTTCAGTTGAACAATATGATATTTCTAAATTTACTATCCGCTATGGTGATAATTTTGTTTTCTTGTCTCTATGTGTACAGTGAGAAAGTAGTCAAATCTAGATTGAAGATAATTGATCTCACGACACATAAAACTAGACTGATGGTCCCCCATCTTAGTAATGAAACCTTCCTGCTTATCCCTTGATAGTCGTCCTTTGCAACATTTACATTGCATATTCCGAAGTGGTTTATAATTTAACTTTTGCTAGTCCTATCTAGATGAACGTATTTATTTGCTTAGACAATATTCTGATTTTTAAGTGTTGTTCACATGCTTGGGGACATCAAGGCATCAAGGAGACTATAATCAAAGACATCAAAAATCATTATTCTTTGTTAGTGAAACAGGGTGTCATTTTCCGTAACTTATTTGATTTACTTTTACTGTACATGTTTGTTTTGTCATAATATCAAGAGGGAGTCTTGTGTGAGATGGTCTCATATGAGATGGAGCTCATTTTTGTATCTGGGTCAAACGTTCCTTTAAAACCATGATTGTGATGGAGCCCCATAATTCCATGGGCCATATCATAATGTAAATGAGATCCGTCTCATACAAGTTTTTGTCAAATATCAAATTGTTGAAGACTTTTACAGAGCTTCATTATCAGTTTCTGTTATTATGGTTCAGTATCCTATTTGGGAAAATTCCAAGTTTATATTTTTTTGTTTTTACTTTTCAAGCAAGTCCATCATATGATGACTCTCAGAGAGACTATGGCTATATAGGATATCATTATTCAATATTCACTCAGTGTCTTTTATGTCAGGACATTTCATGGATATCATGTGTTCTAGTTTGTATAATGCCCATCTCATACATTCTTGGTGATTCTTTGCTTCAAAATATGTTAGAAACCTGTCAGACATATGTTATTAAAATATCTTGTCTTCTTCTTGTAGGGTACTTTACGTGGCCTGTGTGATGATCTCGGTATTCCATTTCAAGCTGCAATGCTCAAGTGAGGCAATAATATAGTGAATGCATTTTACTGTAGTGAAAATTGAAACCTGTTTCCTAGTTATTCTTAAGGCAAGGTTTTCATGAGGCATCAAAGATCAGCTAAAAATTTGGGAACGATGTCAATATGAAATAATGATGACTATATGCATTTAATTTGATAAATGTAAATATAATGTTGCATGACTGTCTGAACTACGTTTCCAGATGGGAACCTGGTCCAAAACCATTTGACGGTTTGTGGGCCCCCTATTGGTACAAGAATACGCATAAATCAACAGGTTTTGAGCCGCCAAAGAAGTATCCCTCGGTAAGTAATAGAGAATCTGTCTATCCTCTATTTTTAAAGCATAATTGGTGTTAGACTGTTAGCATTTAAACCAAGTTGATTACCATATACTTACTAGAATCATATTTGAAATGTTTATGCTCTTGAAAAATGTAAAAGGATATTCTACACAATTTCATATTAGCAATATGACAATTGAACACTTGAGATTGTCAGTTTCCTATGCGGGACCTCACATTATTATTGGCCCCTTATTAATTTTCAGTCATTTCCGTCGTCTTTGTACAACTTGCTGGAACAATCTTTACCTTTCTACAACTTGCTTAGAAGCTATGCAAGGCAGACTAAGGGATCCTCCAATCCTAATCTTCCAGTTCCTGCCAATGAGAAGTTGCTTGCATGGGTTGGTGATCAGATTGTGCCTCGTAAAAATGCAATGGTACATATCTATTTATATAAGAGATTTAAGTTTTATGGTTTTCTAGAACTCGATATTTCATGTTAGTTTCCTAGTAAAGAGACTGATATTAATCAAATTTCCTCGTATTTTTATCTTAGAATTACTGATATTGGGAATGGTTTGTATTAATTTTCTTATTTTTACTTCCTAGAGGAGTTGGTATTCTATTGTGATGTCACCTTTCCTATTTGTTTGTGCAATTCTTCCATTCAAGATAGATCAACAGGACTGGCGAAATTTTTCTCTCACACATGTCCTGCATCGATTATGAGCTTCTCCTTTCCCCCCTTTTTAATTGAGCAATGCTTTAGGTTTCAGTTTTTGACTCAATTGTTCAAGGTGGTGATGGAGTTTGGGAGGGTCTTCGAGTTTATAATGGGAAGATATTTAAATTGGAGGAGCATTTAGACAGGTGAGTAAAAGAAATTAAGAATAGTTTACTCTTAGCATGTCTTGTATTGTTGTTGATTTCACTTTCAAGAATCAAGTAGGTTGAGAAATTACATAAGCAAATCCAGGAAACTACAAGTATGGATTGTTGAATGATTTAAGCATAAGTCAGAAGCATTAATCCTATAATTTGAAGATAAATCGGCATATTTTTCACATTTTATTTAAGAAAGAGTCCTAAAGTCGTGTTTGAGTAATAAGTTACAAGCCTTTGTTTTATATGTATCTATGTTATATTTTCCAGGTTGTTTGACTCCGCAAAAGCTCTAGCTTTCAGCAATGTACCAACTCGTGAACAGGTAACTTTAACCAATTTCTTTTACTCAATTTTTATATTTCTGAATATTTTATATAGGGTGGTGTCTCTTTGTACAATACAGTCCTTGGAATCACCTACTATTTCTTGACTCTGCGTGCAACACATTGCAGGTGAAGGATGCAATTTTCAAAACTCTGATAAGGAATGGAATGTTTAGTAACGTACATATCAGACTGACTTTGACTCGTGGAAAAAAGGTATGTCTGGCCCTCCACTTATTTTTGTTATATTATTTTGAATAGTGAAACCTTAAGATCTGAATACTTGACATATCAATTTGAGTGAAACTTATTGTGCATGGAGAAAAATATTAATATGAATAGTGATACAGAACGTAGCTGAATTTAAACTCAGAATGTCGTGCAGTCAGATGACTTATTCCTGTTTCAGCAATGAATCCTCCTTTTGTTACAATATCTTTTTCCCGCTTCTCCAGTTTCCCTTTTGGTGATGGTGACTGTACATTGGCAAATTAGAGGAAACTGAACAACATTTCAAATTTTTGGAGTTAGACCTGCATTACTTGTAACGTGGGAGAGATACTTTAGGAGTTGGAATTTCCTGATACTGATATATTAAACATGGCGTACATTTGTGTCTAAAATCAAAGTAAGTGAACTTCTATTTGCGTTGACTCAGAATGTGAAGAAATGATTTACCTTATGACCAAATTACAAGTAATTAATGGTCATTTGCTGGCCATCAAAGGAGATGGGCTGATTATATATACAGTGTGAGAGGTTTATGTATATAAGTAAGCTTCAGTATAAATCTGTCTTCCAAACAATTGGTTGGTTTGATCAAATATGGAGTTTCGAAAGAAGTATAAAGCTTTAAGTCTTATATAGCTTCCCTTGATTGGGAGTTTCCTCACATAATAACTTTAGTTGAGATGATGGTCTTTTAAAAAAAAAAGCACTTTTGATTCTCTTGGGACATAAAAAAAGGAAATCGGAGTGAGAATTTTGGGACACAATTGGCATAAAGGAAGAAAGGAAGGGTAGTACTTCAACCTCTGATGCATTGTCTGTTTAATTGCATTAAGTTACTTCTAAACTGAAGTTTATAAATTCAAATTTATGTCGATACTTCACATTAAGAATGCTGGTTTAAAAACCTTAAGAACATGGCTACAGTAATTTGCTGGTTTCCTTGTCTATAAGCAAGTGAAAAGTCCTGCCAAGGAAACTCACAATGACATCCTTAGTTGGCTTCTAAATGTACTGAGTTGGATGATCATATCAACAAATAAGTGTTGTATGAGGTAGTTCAGGGTATCATCATATTTCCTGATAACTTTGGTCTTTTTTGAGATTTCTCACTAACATATCAATAGTTTCTCTTACTTTTAATCCATGTTTTAGTCATTCAATTATCTAATTCGTAGGTGACTTCTGGAATGAGCCCAGCATTCAACCAGTATGGGTGCACTTTAATTGGTAAGATAAGTTTTCTAAAGAATGATGTTAAATATGTTGTGGAATGTAAAATGTGAGCGTGGATGCAATATCCTATTTCAGCTTATTAATTTTCTTGATCTTGGCTATTGGTAACTAAATTCACGTTGATGAATTCATAACATGAACAATACTTTAATGTATTAACAAGTCCAAATTTCATATTCTGGGTAATTATAATTCTGATACTTTGTCCCCTCTCTCTCTCTGCCAACATAATTACTTGTCTATGATATTCAAGTGATTATGCAATGCTGAAAATACTCATGGCCCAACTGTCAAATATAAATGGAATAATATGTCCTGAAAAGCCAATTTACAAGGTGAAAGAATTGGATTTCTTTCTTAAGCATTCAAAAAAATTGTCTCTTAAGACTCATCTTTGAAGTTTCATCTGAAGTAGCTGCAATAGATTTTGGATCCATTAAATTCTGTTTCGCTCAAGACTTTAAGATAAATCTTAATCTTTTTTTACACTAAGGCTGGATCACCTGAATTGTTGGACAAAAATAACATAGGACAATTTGGTCAAGTATATATTCATTTTTGGGATTCTTTAGTTGCAATTCTTTCCCTGTCAAAGCTTTCTCTGATTGCTTAATTGCCCGTTTTTATAATAGTTTTGTAACTGCACTAAAACTGCCTTGATAATTGTTACTGTTGTATGTTCTCTTATAAGATTCTTATATTATAGTTGTCTATGGACAAAAAAAGTGTTTCTGCACTTTGTTACAAACCTTAGATTTATATCTGTAGCTGTGCTTTATATGGAACAAAACACATCAGGGAAATTATACTAGTTTCAATCTTGTACTCTGCAGTGCTTGCTGAATGGAAGCCGCCAGTATATGACAATGCGGGAGGAATAACTCTGGTGACTGCTACGACACGCCGCAATTCACCCAATGTAAGGCCTCGGGTTATACATTTTCAACTTTTTTTCATCCTTTAAACCGGCTAAAAGGATTAAAAAGTTGAATTTGGTAAACTTAAAAATCAATGCAAGTTAAGGGATATAAAAACATTGACCCTACATTTTATCACTGTTTCTGATGATTCAGAAGATTGCATCATTTTTTTCTGTTAGTTCCATGTCTTTTCCTCCATTGATTATTTATGCATATCATTTAACACAAGGTATCATCCAAGTAGTATGGTCGGTGTGAAACTATTTCATAATCACTTTTGATGCATGCTATAAACATCATCCAAAGAGAGGGATCTATTGTGACACACTCCTAAACTTACTCATGAATTGATCTGAATGGCTCACCTGAGTTGGTTAATTAGCTATACTAGCTCATCTGAGTCGGTACATGAGTTCAGCAAAAGTACAATTTTTTGTATGAACTAAAAGGTATAAACTATAGATCAGTAGATTTTCAATGCTGAATTCACTGTGGTATTAATGTAAGCTTATGTTGAATGACCACCTCACCTGAAAGCTTATGCTATGTTAAAGAGAAGTATCATTTTAACCTTCAATGAAACATCTCCAAGATAAATTAGCAAGTTAGATTTACATACAGGACCTTTTATTTGGCCTGGCAATGATGTTATGTTGAAGACCAACTCATCTAAATGCTTAAGTTGTTAGAGTGGAGTATCATTTTAGATTTATTTAATATCTTCAACGTTAATATTATGGTTTCATTTACTTGATTGAACTCTGATGTTCATGTTTTCTCAAGAGTTGTGACTTAATCGTCATCTATGGCCAACACATTTAAGTTGTTTCACCGTCAACCACTGATGAATGGTAGTTATTGTATTTTGCAGAATTTGGATTCAAAAATTCACCACAACAACCTCCTTAACAATATTCTTGCTAAGGTAGGATCCATTCGAATCTCAATCAACTCTTATCTCCAACTGCTAAAAACTGTTACTAGTATATTATGCAGGCCCATTGTTGAATAAATTTCCATATTTTGGCTGGTCTGTTTAGGTTTGACTTCGTATTTTCTGAACTGGTGCAGATAGAAGGGAATAATTCACACGCTGATGATGCTATCATGCTTGATAAAGATGGCTATGTATCAGAAACAAATGCCACAAACATTGTAAGCTCCTGGCCTACACCAGAAATGTACAATTTCATGCATTCTGGTAATATAAATAATACTAATTATTTTGTATGAGAGGAAAGACAAGGGAATAGATTTTGACGTTGTTGAACTGAGACCTTGCACTGTGTTTTTTATTTATTTTATCTGTTGGTTTCTAGAATTCTCTCATTCATACAGTTTCATATTCCAATGTGTATGGATTGCTATGGATTGCTGTAGCTTAGACAGCTCAAAATTATTTTGTTCTACATATTCTCATGGAAACATGCATATTATTTTAATGCTATTTAATCCTCTGATATTTCAGTTTCTGGTAAAGAAAGGCCACCTTGCAACGCCCCATGCTGATTACTGTCTTCCCGGTATAACACGGGCTACTGTAAGATTCATTTTATTCTATTCCCCAAATCATCTTGGTGTCTATAATTGCATCACATAAATTTGTGCCTGGCTAAATATTTTGTTTCTTTTTCATCAACCTATATTTATACTCCCTTCATTAATATAACTTGAGATTCCCTGTTTGCATTGTTCGTGTAAGTATAAAGTATTTGAAAAGGAGAATTTGGCCTAATAAATTTTCATACTTTGTGTGATGATCTTGTCTCTCCAACTTACATGTCGAATTTCGGTTATTGGCTGGTTTATAACATATTCACTTGCTTCTTCTGACTAATACTTCAAATATGTCTCTATAGGTGAAATATTAGTTGCATTATGGTGTGGGGTATACATTAATTTGGTATAATAAATGTAATATTCTTCTTGTATGGATGTACACTAATTTGGTTTATAGGTGAAATATTAGTCGCATTATAGTGTGGGAAGCATCTTCTAATTATCCTTTTATCTTGATTGAAAGTGGGTATGTAGGAATCCACACTTCTTTTGGTTAATAACTATATCACAGATCAATTAAAGGTGTAAGAAAATGCATTTGTTACACAATTACATTACACTTACTTGAAAGCACCCAAAACATTTTTCCCCGTGATATGCTTTTTGATAAAAAATTATCCATATTTTGCAGGTCATGGACCTTGCTGTCAAGGAAAACTTGGTCTTGGTGGAGAGACGTATCAGCCTATCAGAGTTTCATACAGCAGATGAGGTCGATATACTATGTTTGTTAATATATTTATGGGAAAATATTTTATTTAGTCCCATAAGTTTACCCCTGTTTCGGTTTCAGCCATGTTGACTTTCATGAATTAAAAATAGTCCGGTAACTTTCAATTGTCCTATATATTAGTCCAGTAACCGATTGTAGGAGGTGAAACATTCGGTTGACGCTAACGTGGCAATGTCTGATTTGTCCACATGGTAGAGTCTAACAGGTCAACCAGATGTTTCACCTTCTATAGCCAGTTACCAGACTAAATTGTCGAAAAATTGAAAGTTATAGCATTATTTTCAATTTGTGAAAGCGGAGAGTACTGAAACAAAAATAAAGGTAACTTAAAAGACTAATAAATTTATTTTCCCTATATTCATATATGCTTTTTCTTCACTCATTTTCAGGAATTGTGAAGCATTCTTTATATGTCATAACTTTTCCTCCTAAATATTTATGCTTGATCCTTAATTTTAATGCAAATTGAATAAAAGGAATAGCTTGTTGCAGGTGTTCACAACAGGAACCATGGGAGAACTCAGTCCGGTAAGTAATTTGTGTTAAAGTATTATTGTTCTATGTAATTGACAAAAAATTATATGAATTTGGTTCATGGAAGAGTATTAGTAAACTCGGTAATATAAGTTAGTGTATAAACCATTAAATAATACTCCGAACTATTTAGCATACAAAAGTATCACTGTTTAGTAAGAACAATATTATTTTGAAGAGAGTTCACGTGAACTTGGTTCACAGGAGATCTATCCTTATAAATTATAGGCAGAAAAATAAAGTTGACATTTGAAAATAATGTTATACAAGTGCGCATGTCATGCTAATTATCTTGATTCAACTATATCAGGTCATTAAAATCGACGGACGTACAATTGGAGACGGTGGAGTGGGACCCGTGACTCAAAGGTTGCAGAATGTTTATAGCAACTTGAGCTCAGAATCTGGTGTGCCTATACCTACTTGAGATGATATATTATACGGTACAGTTATTTGTTTTCATTCCTTTATTCTCACTTTTATACAAGATTTTCTCCAAGCTTTATTATCAAATATCCTGAAAGAATGCATCCATTCTTATTCAGCTTGATGGTATTTATATAGCAGGAATAGATCCTTCAGCAATAAAGTAAACATTCTCTAACTATTCAAGTAAATAACATATATATTCTCAGTCCCCTGTATAGTTTATTTCTGGAGATACGTTAACTTCTTCATTCTTGTCGTGTTCTTCAGGACTCGAAGAGGCTCAGTTCCGGGTGCGTTGTTTAAAGAATAACGGGATTGTGGAAATAATCTTTGGTTGTTTCCGGTAGTTCTGCAAACTTCTCTTTCCATCATCAGTTGTGAATCCTAAACTCTTCATTTTCTTGTAATGCTTGAGAAAACCATATTTTCAAGTAAAACAATTACAGTATATTATTTGCTTGAAAAGGAACACTTGAAAAGAAGATAATAATAATAAAACTGGACAGGTTATCAGGTAACAACATTAATTGTTTCATTACATAGAGCTTCATGTCAATACTCGTGTGTGTGTGTCTGTGTCTGTGTTAATAGGGGCGAGCAAAAATATGCCAAAGTCAAAAATTCTAACCGGAATGTTAAGTACGGTTTGGTTTTGGTTCTTAAATATAAAAAATTTGATGTTCGGTTTTCGGTTTGGTTTTCAAGGGGAAAAAATTGGTTAAACTGAAAATCGAAATTATACATAGGTTTTTTTATTTTTTTTACAGTTTGGTTTGTGTTCAGTTTCACCAAAATTTTAGTTCAACTCGATTTTTAAAGACATGAGCATGCAATTATTTTGTTAATTAATACCTCTAAAAAATTGTCAAACAAAATTTGGTCTATTGAAAAATATCTAAATAATAGATATACGTGTAACAATTTATGTTTATGGGGTTAAATGTTATTCTAATTTCTACATATATGTTATTTCACTTTTTTTTTTCTTTTTTTTTGGTGATCTTAAATAATTTACACACTCATAAATGAATAATTTTCAGTAAATTTTACTTTCAATATATTAATATTTTTTATTCAAAGTATCCTTTTCCATTTTTTAAATTCACACAATCATTCAAGTTTGATGGTAAGCATATGGTTGACTTGTGCCACGGGAGGGGCATAGATAAAATTTGATAGGAGGGAGAGAGAGAGATATATTGTATTTATAGGATAAAAATTACAATAGGAAAATATGTTTTAATGTTGATAAAAAGGTGTTTTTTAATGAAGCGTTGATATGATATTGTATTTATATGATAAAGATTACAATATATAAGAAAAATACTTTTTAATGTTGATCAAAAAAAATATTTATTAATAAAGTGTTGATATGATATACTCCATATTTATAATATAAAAATTACAATATATAAGGAAAATATTTTTTAATGTTGATCAAAAAAAAAAATTATTAATGAAAGTGTTGATATGATATTGTATTTATAGTATAAAGATTGGAGTACAATATACTCCGTATAAGGAAAATATTTTTTAATGAAAGTGTTGATATGATATTGTGTTTATAGGATAAAGATTAAAATATATAGGTAAAACAAAATGAAAAGATATTTTCCAAGTATATCAAGTCATATCTTAAGATCTTTATTACCATAATTAGTTAATATACTTAGTTACCATAATTATATGTTTAGTCGGTGTATTTTGAATAGAAGCGAACTCTATATATTTGTTGATCAGGTATTCGAAAACTAGTTGACACATTACATTCAATAATTCGGTAATGGAGGTGAAAAACAAAAACCCTGCTCCGAAGCAGATCACCGCCGAACAAGTCCTCCGGGAGGCTGGAGAACGTCATCAAGAATCAGAAACCCGGCGGCCCAAGCAGAAAATAAGGAAACGCGAAGAATTTGAAGGTTTAATCCGGAGGGCGCGCTGGAATAAAAGCGCCTGGAGGAAGTATGCCGAGTGGGAAGAATATCAGAAGGATTTCGCTCGTTCGCGGTCAGTATGGGAGCGCGCACTCGAGGTGGATTACAGGGACCATACATTATGGTTGAGGTACGCCGATTTTGAGATGAAGAATAAGTTTATTAACCATGCGAGGAATGTTTGGGAAAGGGCAATACAATTGTTGCCGAGAGTGGATAAGTTATGGTACAAGTATATTCACATGGAGGAGATGCTGGGGAATGTAGCTGCCTCAAGGCAGATTTTCGAGCGCTGGATGAACTTTATGCCTAATCACGATGGATGGCTTTTGTATATAAAGTTTGAGTTGAGGTATAATGAGATTCAAAGGGCCAGACAAATTTTCGAGCGCTTTCTTGAATGTCACCCCAAGTTTAGGGCTAAATTTGAGATGAAAAATAATGGAGAGATAGTGAATTGTTGTTATGAGAGGGAATATGGTGACAGGGAAGGAATTGAAGATGCTGTTGTTGGAAAGAGGAGGTTTCAGTATGAGGATGAAGTGAGGAAGAATCCACTTAATTATGATGTGTGGTTTGATTACATTCGGTTAGAAGAGAGTTGTGGGGATAGGCAAAGGATTGAGGATGTCTATGAGAGGGCAATAGCAAATACCCCTCCTGCCAAGGAGAAACGATACTGGCACCGATATATATACTTGTGGTAAACACAATGCTTCACCCTTTATGTTTGATCTGTTTCCATCACACACACATATTATATAGTGCTGCTGCTGACTGCTTGAATGTGTTTCATTATCAGGATTAATTATGTGTTATATGAGGAGCTTGATGCCCAGGATGTGGACCGAACAAGAGATGTTTACAGGTAAGATACCACTGTAGATATTCACTTGTAATTTTTTTCATGAATAATGATAATAGCATCTAAGCAACTGGTTAGAGTCTGATAATAGAGCTAGTGTTACTATTAATCTAATAGGAAATTTGGTATGTGTCAAAAATGTTATGTATTCAAGACTACTCTGGGTTATGGAATTCAGACTTTATACATGCAGTGGAGTCTTAATATTTTGTCTCAGATTGTATCGTTTTGTGCTTGATTTGTATCAATTTGACTGCACTTTTCCATATGAGCTGATTCTAACTATCTGATGTACTTTGAAATTGAGCAGCTTGTGTCTGAAGATGATTCCTCATCAAAAGTTTTCCTTTGCAAAGATTTGGATTATGGCTACAAAATTTGAAATGCGCCAATTAAATATCGATAGAGCACGACGAATTTTAGGGTCAGCCATTGGCATGGCTCCCAAAAATAAGGTATGGCAAAAGTTTTTTTGTTTTTTTTTTTCAAAAATACTTTGTTTCTTTATTTGGTTCTTATTTTTGTATTTTCATGTCCTGTACTCTAAAACAGATATTTAAGAAGTACATTGAGATAGAGCTGCAGCTAGGTAATATAGAACGATGCAGGAAGCTGTATCAGAAATATTTGGAATGGTCACCTGAGAAGTGTTATGCATGGAGCAAGTATGCAGAGTTGGAGAAGTCCTTGGCAGAAACTGAACGAGCCAGGGCTCTCTTTGAGCTTGCAATTGACCAACCTTCACTAGACATGCCAGAGTTGTTATGGAAGGTACGTCGTCACTAAGTATGTTCAATTTTAATTGCATTCTCTATAGTTGTCGTGTTTAGAGTCTGCCCACCTCTTGGTTGGCCTCTCGAGGCACTGGGGTGATGTTGTCTTGCATATGTAATTTGTGCTTTCTAATTGGGACACTTAGTTTCAAACTTTGTTGCAAGGAATATAGGAATGGTTATAACTCCTTTCTGTATCTGCCGGCGTGACTCATGTATGGCCAAACCTCATGTTTAAATGTCATGGCCACTTTTTTTGATTACTCAAGCCTGTTCTCCTTCATCTCTTTTTCTGTATTTGTATTTGAGTTTCACCTTTTGGTAGTGGTGTTTTAGTTTTATGTAAGAACTGATTTGATCTCTTTAAAATTTCTCCTGCTCCACGATTCTAATTCTACAGAATAAAAATGCATATATTGATCTTCTTTCAACTTGGTGGCAGGCATATATTGACTTCGAAATATCTGAATCAGAATATGAAAGAGCTAGAGAGCTTTATGAGAGGCTTTTGAACCGCACAAAGCACTTGAAGGTGTGGATCAGTTATGCCATGTTTGAGGCTTCTCAGGAAGACAAGAGTTCATGCCTTCAGCATGCCAGAGGTATGAAAGTAAAATCATATGCAAGTCACTTTTTTTTTTTTTTTGCTTTGTCTTTTGACTTGTACTGACTGGTATCTTAGTTAATTGTTATTGATGTTAATTACTAAAACTTATACTTTTTCTTATTCCTCAGCTGTTTTTGAAAGAGCACTTTGCTATTTCAGAACTTGTGCTCCTGAATTGAAAGAGGAAAGAGCAATGCTTTTGGAAGAGTGGTTGAAGTTGGAAAGCAGGTTTGGCGAGCTTGGGGATGTTGATTTGGTCCGTGCTAAGCTGCCAAAGAAACTTAAAAAGAGAAGGCATATTGAAACAGTGCTTGGGTATGCAACTTCTTCTCCTGTTTTAAAAGAAAGTCATAAATCATTTGGTTTCTTGTGTTTCTAAATATTTATTTGTGATCCATGGCAAGTTAATGTGCATGTGGCCATATTTTCCATTTTGTGCACCATAAGTTACTTTCTCTTAACACACCTGAAAACTCCTTCTTGGTTGATTTTTAGTGATTCCTACACAGCTTTTCAAAATCTGAATATATTCAGTCCTCAAATAAAATTTTGTGTTCCTAGTGATTATTTGCGTGCTTTTTACTGTGATTGTATTAAGTGGTGTACCTTATTCAAACACATTAAAATTAATCTTCTGTTGTGGCCAGTTCTGACGATTTGATTAATTTGCAGCAGGTACGAGGAGTATATTGATTATGTGTTCCCAGAAGAAACAGTAGAGACAACAAGCCTTAAGATTTTGGAAGCAGCATACAAGTGGAAGAAGCAGAAGCTGCTTACTACTTCTGAATTCTGATGATGATTAATGTGGTGGTAACATGCTGTAGGAATTTTATACTGAATAAACTTGTTGGAGAAGAATTATACTCTCTGTTAAAAGTTGAATCTTAGATGAAAGTGAGTTGTTTGTAAAGATCATCTATATTCCAGAGCTTCTCAAAATCAATATATTTTCAAACATTTTTAAATTTAACTTTTTGTAGATTTATTAAATTAATGTTTAAAGTGTATATAAATTTTCAGTTCCTCAATCAAATAGGGTAGGTAATGGCAATTGATGTAATATTTTTTTTAATTACATTATATATCATCTTTTTTTTTTTCAAAAAATGTAGTTTAATATGAAAAAATTGTTTTATTTCTAAATTAAAAAATTATGAATTTAATTTAGACATCAATTTTTTTTACAAGTAATAATCTAAAATGGATAGAGGGGGAGTAATATATTAGTATATACAATGTGAAAATGAAAATAAACAAATAAGCAAATCATATTTAAAATATTAAATTTGAACATTAATAAAACCAAATAAAATTTTAAAAGCAAATTTAATGGAAATTAACAAAACAATTAAGATCTTAATACTAAAAATTTAAAATAAAAATAATACTAGAGACCTACACTAGTTACGCTAGCTAGGGATAAGAAGAGTAAAAACTAAAAATTGAGGGAGAAAATCGATGGTTTACAACTGAACCATGGTTTGTCGGTTGAATTTTGATTCTCGAGAATCAAAGGCGCGTGTTTTACCCGAAGTGGAGTACAATAATTAAAAAAATCTGCTAGGAAATTCTAAAAGTCTTATATACTAATTCCTGTAATTTTAATTTTTTTTTTTTTTACTTTCAATGCACACAAAATAAGAAAAGTGAATTTAGTGGGGGATTTTGAGGGTTAATTTTGTAAACTTTTATGTATAAAGTAAATAAATGAGTTAATGACAATTGTGTAAAATTGAGGATAGTGTGAGAGTAGAGTTTATAGAAGGTTTTCTATTTTAAGGATGTGAAAGTTATTATGAGACATCCAAAAATAAAAGTGTGAAATTAATTGCGGGGAACGAAGGAAATATAATTTTATTTGTAATATCAATTTTTATTTTTAAAATTATTTTTTAATTTTTCTTTTCATCATTCTTTCATTTTCTTCTACTATTTTTTTTTTTGTGTGAAATTAATTGCGGGAACGAAGGAAATATAATTTTATTTGTAATATCAATTTTTATTTTTAAAATTATTTTTTAATTTTTCTTTTCATCATTCTTTCATTTTCTTCTACTATTTTTTTTTTTTAGTTTTGCACTAGTAGTAAAGTTCAAAAATGCATAAACCAAGGGACTAAACCAAATATACACCAATAATTAAGGGGTCGCCACTGTAAATTAATTAATTAAATATCGAATAACAGGCGCAGTACGCATTCACTTTGGTCTGTAATTTCTAGACTTGTCTCTCTGAATCTCTCTCGCTCCTGCCGATACGTACGTCTTGTGTATCTATAATTCTGTATGATCCTTGTTACGCGCTAGGGTTTTCTCCCCCAAAACTTAATCGTAAAATTGAAGAATGTTTCTGAATGGAGGATAATTTATGTTTTTGGTTTTTTTATCTTTCTTTATGAACGGAGTTGAAGCCTAATCTTTACAGTGCCGTTTCAATCGGAGTATCTCACCAAATTTTCAATTTTAGGGTTCCTTTTTTATATTGAAGCAGCCGAAGAAGATGTTTAAGAACACATTCCAGTCTGGGTTTCTTTCTATCCTTTATAGCCTTGGGTATGGTTGAATTTTTATTATTTAATTATTTTGAAGTCTTGCTGTGATGCATGCCTCAATATTCTCTTGATTATTTATGTCTATAGTTTCAATTCTGGTTTCGTTTTTAATCTATTAATTGTGATAATTTTTTATTTTGTTGGATTATTTTCATTCTCCAGGAGTAAGCCCTTGCAGATATGGGATAAAGAAGGTAGGTCTATTCTTATTTTAGATTGTCATTTTTAATACCCTATTCCTATGTTTCAGTTGTGTGTGTGATGAATTTATTTAAGCGTGTCAAATTGCAGGAATATGTTGATTGTAAACTGTAAAGATATAACTCCTACAATTTATCATCTAAAAGAAGGGATTATGTTAAAAACCTAGGAAGGTGCAAGTTTTGGCCCCCAAAGTGTTTCAGATGCTTCCTTAACATACATCTGCTAGTAGGCTTAGTAGAGTGTAAAGAAAGGATAATATGTGTTATGCCATGTGGTATTGTAGTCAAAACAAATGCATGATTCTGAGCTGGCACTTATCTTTAAGTCTTAAGATTTTCTCTCAAAATCATTGCAGTTGTCAATGGCCAGGTCAAGCGAGTGCCAGATGATGACATACAATCTAATGTTCTTGAAATAGTTGGGTCAAATGTCCAGTCTACTTATATTACCTGTCCAGCCGATCCAGCTGCAACACTTGGTATCAAGTTGCCGTTCTTAGTTATGATTGTTAAGAATATGAAGAAGTACTTCACGTTTGAAATTCAGGTGCTGGATGATAAAAATGTCCGTCGAAGATTTCGGGCTTCTAATTTTCAAGTCTGTAAGTTATCCCTATGGGTGATTTCGCATTAATACTTTACTGGCTGCTGTTGCTTTGTTTGTTTTCTTCATTTTAAGTGTTCTTTCTTAGATACAATTATTTCCAAGATAATTATCTTATTGAAGTTTACATTTGATGAGGTATTGGTCCTTGGAATTACAACTTCTGAATGACAAGTTATATTTCAGTGAGTATGTAAAGCAAAAGGTTTATTTTTCCCTTTTGCTTGTATCTATATGAATTTGCTATTGGAAGGCAATGTATTCACTAGAAAATACTATTAGTGTTTAGTGGCAACAGTTATTTATCTGTTTGTTTGAGTTTTTTTTTTTTTTCATTTTTGTATAGTTATGTGTTTCTAGGACCTCGTTTTATATTAACTTGGTATCTGTGAGTTTTCTGTTGAACTTCAGTGACATTACATTGTTTGAAGTGGTAAAGGCTGTTTGTTTGATTCAATTATCTTAATGATCAGATACTATATCTAAACTTGCATGTTACCAAAATCATAAATTCCATTGAAATGAAACCATGAAATACCAAACTAAGGCTAGTGACTGTATTTATAAAATGTGGTGCAATCACACTTTTATGCTGTACTAATGGGGTGTGGGGTGGGGGAGGGGGTGTTGATTGTCGCAGGATCATTCATACATGGCATATAAATAGAAAATCATGCATGCCTATACACAAATGCAATTAATTTTCATGATAAGCATTTTATATGTTTTAATGAGTTTGAAATTGTTTGATTGTAGAGGAATCCAAGTACTTGTGTTAAAACGCTCTACTTAATAATGTTGACCATTGTATTTTAGGCTGTCACTAGAGTTAAACCTTTTATATGCACGATGCCCTTGAAGCTCGATGAGGGCTGGAACCAAATCCAGCTGAACCTTTCCGACCTTACTCGACGTGCATATGGAACCAACTATGTTGAGACTCTGAGAGTTCAGGTCCACGCTAATTGCCGTTTGAGAAGGATATATTTCTCTGATCGACTCTACTCAGAAGAGGAACTCCCACCTGAATTCAAGCTATATCTACCCATGCAGGTAAAGCTTCATCACGTGACCAATATTATTACACAATTATGATTTCATAGAACATGGTGATTCATTGAACTCATATTTTTGCTTTCATATTGCAGAAAGTCTAAAAAGAGAGCTATGAAGAAAGTTTCTTATCTATGGCCTTGGAGATAACTGGTTTGAAACAATTTTATTTATCGTATCTGGAGGTTCATCTGTTTTAACGATGTGGTTCACTCGATCTAGACACCAATTTTATGACTTAATATAAGTAGTAAATTGCAAATTATTGCGTTAGTTGATTTTAGCACAATAAAGATGAGACATTGGCTCGAACTTTCCTAGTTAGGCTTCTTGTAGTAGTAGTATTAGTATGCTTAGTGCTGGATTGGTGAATTTCAGAAAGGGTTTTGGTATGTTTAATTGTTGCAGTTTAATGCTTAAGTAGAGGGATATGCCAAACCTTTTCTTGTGATCTTCAAAAGCTTTAATCAAATCTAGTATTTTAGAAAAAAACTTCTTTGAATGTTTAAGGAGAAATTTGAGTGATTTATAACTACCACTACGCAAAGAATATATAGTTTCATTTAGTGCGCAAACGAAATGAGTTTTCTATGAATTAAAAGTAAGTACTATTCAAAATGAAAGATGATGCATTGAAAATAAAAATTATTAAATTATGGGGTTCTTTTGTTTGAGTATGATATGGAACCTGGCAGTGGATTTTTTATGATTATATATCAAAACCGTCTTTTATATATCAGTTTTAACATGTTTCATGATAAAATTAGTTCACACAAAATTGTCTAAGTTATGAAATATTTTATGAGAAAGATAAATAAATATCTATCGACAATATTAATCCATCTTTGAAGGATACATTATTCAATATGACTGAAAATCAAATTAAACTATTTGATACTTGATTCAAGATTGTTCGGTAAAATCTTATTTAAACTCAAATCGATATAGATTTCAAAACTTCGGTACAATTTAAAACTCCGGCTCGAACTTGATAAATGAAAAAAGATAAAATTAATATAAAAATGTCAAACTACTCGAGCTCGACTCGTGTTCTGCTCAATTAAAGCTTGTTCGAACTTGACTCATTTACTTATCAAACAAGTTCAAACAAAAATTTCAAAGATTGAAAATATTTCATGTTTTTGGAGAGTTGTTCTCATAAGAACGTTTTAATAGCAATATGTGATTGGATCAATTACACGATAAATAACTGTATGGACAGACGTATGAAAAATAATGTCCCATAAAACTATACTTTCATTCTAAAAACATGACTCTTTCTTGGGGATTAGAGATAAACAAGTCCAAACTTTCAGAATTTAGGGTAAATTACGATTCATATACTACTGTATATGGCTTGGGTAAATTACCAAACGATAGGTAGTTGTAATTTACCCTCAGAATTTAACAACAAAGCTAGAAATTATGATAGAGAGGTTTCTTGAAACTAGCAGATGACACGCTGCGATTCAAATTTCAAACAACTCATGTCTTACTCATCACCAATATACAAGGAAGGGACCCTACCCTAAGAGTGTCCATGTTTCACAAGATAATTAAACATCTTAAATATATTGTTCAAATCTTACCACAATTGTCCATCCAAATCTGTTGGAGCACTCATTCATTAAAACACCAGACAAACCTATCTACACAAACCGCATATTTTCTTCCTCCACAATAGAACTTTCTACAAACGATAACCATGTCACGGGGAAACCCATTCAAAGTAATTGCAACGGGCCCCTCTAGCAGCAGTCCAATTTCCACATCCAAAGAAGAAGCTCCCTTGCTTCGGGCCCGGTTTTCGAACCATTCCTTTGCTGCTTGTCACCCCACAGTAACAAAAGTGATGGTACTGAGACAGTGGAGGCCGGAGTTCTACAAGTTTCTGAGGTTGAGGTGATATAAAAGGAGGTTTCTCTGGTGTATGCTTCCATGAGAAGGAACCATCATTAGTTGAGTAAGCAAGTGAGTTGGTAATTGAGAATTTAAAGCCCTTGTGCATAATCAAGGCGAGCAAGCGGGCAGTGTTTTTGGCATCATCCAGACCGCAGTGAGCACGACCTTGCCAGGTCAGACCAGCCTTCTCCACTGCCTGTTTCAAGTTGCATTTTTCGTCACCAAACACCTCCTGAAAAGGAACCCTCAAGTTGATCCATCTGCCCAAAGAGAGTCAACTTCATGTTAGTGTGTGGTGGAAGTGGTCTGAAAATTAGGAGACTTTCATACAGCAAAAAAAAGGGACAAAATCATTTTTGGTCCCTTATATTTTTCTTTTTCCAGACTCACTATAAAATTTGGTCCTAAAAGTACACTGTAACTCTCACATTTGAAAGGTCTACAGTTAGTTGAATAACGGAACCAACTATTTGGGTACTTGAAAGTTATTTGATTTTTTGTATAATTACATTTTTAAGTAAAACACTTTAAAACACTTACATTTAGCACCACCCCAAATAGTTGATTTCGTCAATCAGCAGATGGTCAACTAACGGTGGGACCATGAGAGTAAAAGTGTACTTTCAGGATCAAAATTTTTGATAGTGAGTGAAAGAGGGGGGCCAAAACTAGAAAACAGTTAAACTTTCAGGGACCAATAATGATATTAACCCGCAAAAAAAAAAGGTAAGATAATCAGTAGCATACCGGTTGAAATAAGGGGGTTTTCTAATTTTTTTGTAGCGACACTCAGATTCCAACATCACCCGGCAATCCCAGTTAGACCATGTTACAATGGCAAAGTTGGTGTTTTTTATCCCTTTCTTTTCAAGCCATTTGTCATGTCTAAGAAGAGCTTCACTTAGTGTAACTCCCCTGTCCACCTAGAAAAGTCAAAGATTAACAAGAGAATAGTGGAGACGGTCATCACAGACTTCTTATCGAATATGTTAAAATATCCACAGGCATCCAAGGCTTCTAAATGTGAACAATCAAATTCTATTGATGTCATTCTAGATACCCTCTATCAATTTTCACAACTTCAAAACACATCTCAGAACTTTTTATGCTCTAGGATGTGAAGAATCGTAGATGTTTTTACCTACTCTTTAGTCTTTACTGTTCATGATAAGTTATTTAAGCTCCAACTCGAATAGTTTTGCAATATTTTAGAAGCAAGTTGAAAATTACACTAGTAAAAGCACTAGATAGAAAAACAGAGAGCATTTCATTTCAAAATGGCTTCTTCACCGGAAAAGTATTTTCAATTTTGGCATGGGAAGAGAATTGTTTTTAGATTGGCATAATATAAGTAAATCTCTTGGGTGTTTTAACCAATTATTTAGACAAGACATTAAGATAATGGTATGCATTAGCAGGCCCTTGACTACACATTACAGCATAAGCATATGGCATGGGACGTTTCTTGATTCAATCTAAATAGCATTATATCACACGCATGAACTGGCACCAAATAAAACAATTACCGAAACTACATACTATAATCACACATGCACGCACATATAAAATAATTTATATAGTTGAGCATATAAACCTGAATTTGTTGTATGCCCGTCAGATCTTTACAGAAATCAGTCAGGACTTGGTTGCATGTTGGCCGCACATAAGTTTGAAAACAAGCTTCTAACTGCCCAGTAATGCTGTTCACTATTACAGATGGGAACTCAATTATCTCTTGTGGGTGTGGATTTTTTTCTTTGTCACATGTGGCCTCAAAATCGATCACAACAAAATACTGAAAATCTTGCAATATGTGATCATATGGATTCGAGGTAAACATGTTTACCGGTGCATACTGGTATCTGTAATTCACTGCAAATGGACGGAATTGCCCCTGAAAGGCATTCAGCTGGCAGAGTGCAACATTGTTATAGTCAGGATTGGTGGACCACGAGCCAAAATCATGATGATAGAAGGGCTGTTGTGTGTATTCTTTTGATAATTCTTGACGCTCAGTGCTTGATAAGAAATCGGGATCTATGATATTACCACCTGGGTGACCATAGAGCCCATCTTGAAGCTCCTGAAAGCCTTCAACGAATGTAGAATTATATTGCAGAGGGCAGGGGTGGCTCTTATTTTGGAGGCATTTAATGGTTGCCTCATAACTCCCCTGAGTAGTATCTGCATCTCAAAACATTTGAGGAAAAACATTAACTCAACAGTCAACATGAAACATAGGTATGAACCTAGAATCTAGAAACAATCGTACAAGTGAATCTCCATCCAGTCAGCAGTATTTCATATCTGATCGTCCTTAGAGTTTAAAATATTTACAAGTCATTATCCTAGAGAAAGTTGGATAACAAATTCCAGGTGATGGAAACAAAGGCATCTTGATGAGAGAGAGATTATAGTTTGCAGCTTCTCTCCCTAACCCAGCTACATAAGAAAAGGTGAAAATGTCTGTTTATATCAGACATCGGTAACATTGAAAAAACATATGCCTAACAGATGATCTATACACAATAACAGAAAATAGAGAGTTCACACATTGAAACAAAAAAAAACCATGGTAAATAGGACTATTATTCTCAAGTAAAGCTTCTCATATCAACCTTTATTACAAGCTCATCACAAGTTTTAGTTTTGTTCTTAGTATGACAAGTATTCACCATGCCTAACCCTACATCACATAAATTAGACACAGTTGGGGATACCCACTGTGAGAAAATCCATAAATACGCTTAAGCGTGATGTATCAAGTATCAACGTGTCTTTCATAATACCTAGATATGATCCAGTCACTTACTCTACAACCATCACCCATTCTTAGTCCTTCAACACAGAATCCTTTCAAAATTGCATAAATGTACAAAATTTTCAAACATTACTGATATTAACTAAAATCCCCTACTTCGATCTTTCTCACTTTGACTATTTTCTACATTAAAAAAAAAGGGGGGGAAAAACAAATAAAACAAACAATTGAACATAGAATTAGGGTTGTATGCACATTGTGAATAGAAAATGAAGAGAAAGAAAATACCTTTATGCTCTAAAGCAATCATCATGTTTGTTAATAAAATTAAGATCCGCTAGCAAGTACATCAGATCTCCCTCTTCAATTCCCTCTCTACAATTAGAGTTCACAAAGCATCAATACAATACATAGAGAAAGTGTATATAACCCTAATAGATACACAGATATTATACGTATAAACGGGGTGGGTGGGGTTACCTTGCTCCTGCGAGAGGGAGTGAAACTGAAGAGAGCGTTTTGTTGCGAGGTAAAACAAGGTTAGGTTTGGAATCTATATCTCTCTCCACATTGTTTTTTTCTTTTTTTTTTAATTTATTTTATTTATAGGTAATTAATTTCACTTGCTTTTTTTTAGGAAAAAAGGTAGTAGTAATTAATTTGAGTTTATTAAAGGAATGGTTTATTTTATTTACAATATTTTTATCATTTATTAAGAGAACAGTTTTCCTTATTTAGACGTTTTAAACTCGCAAAAAATCTTCATAAATTTCATTTTCATAATATTAAATAACATTATTTTTTAAACTCATACATAAAAACATAATCTAATATTTAATAGAATAAAGATCACACAATTTATTATTTAGTGAATCATGGTATATGAATAAAGATTAATGTCAAATGATGATCTGTTCATATTTTGTGCTTCTGTTTGTTTGGGTTTGTTGAATAGAAAATATACTCTTTTTCATTTTTTTAATAAATGATGTTTTAACATTTTTCTCTTATACACAATTAAATGATACTATTTTATTATTTTTTGTAATGTTTATTTCAATTATTTCCTCCCTTTAACTTTAGAAAATTTCTTAATTCCTAACCTATTTTTATTAATTAATCACCTCTCAAAATAAATATTTTCTCTATATAAACTTGTCATATATATATATATGAAGATATTTATTTTTTAATATTTAAGAGTATACTTGTTAATATATACATTTTTTTTTATTTCAATAAATTTTATGAAAATATCATTTATTAAAAAATTTGGAGGGAGTACTACTAAGGAGTTAAGTTTGCCATATGTCAAGACGTAGTTAAATTTAATGATTTGTCATATAAAGAATAAAAGTGTTTTTAAAATTTTGATGTGTATGTTAAGTGTTAACTATTTATTAGGAAACATATGAGTTAATTGGTATCAAAATAGAAAGTTGTGTCCATAATCAAATTAAGATCAACTAAATATTATTTAAATTATATTTCTTTTATATTCTTTTTACCTAAAAAAAAATAGTACTCCATATTTAAGGAAATATAAACCAAGTTTTTAATAAGCTAGTAAGCTACCTAATTTTAAAAAATAAATATGCATCTTAGTCAATAAAATAAGATTATTTTGTATATATTTATATCAAATTTTATTAATATATCATAAAAAATATGGATACTACTATTTAAATTATTAAAGAATAATATACAGTGAATATTTATTTTTACAAATATTCCACATAATTCGTGGAAATTCATCTAATTTTATTTTTATTTGTATGAAAGATGATCTAATATTTGATTGAGATAAAATTAAATTTAAAAAATATTAAAAAAAGAGTTGGTCTCTGGTGATGTGACCAGTTAACTGTTATTATTTACAAAAGCGGAAAATTTATACAAAATAGTAACAAAATTATCACTTTTCAATAAGAAATAACTACACTTTTCAATAATTATAGTAACCATTGCTTTCAAAAAAAAAAATTATAGTAACCACTTAATAAAATTACATTTTTTCAATAATAATAGTTACCACTTTTGTTTTTTTAAAATACTCAAAAATCCAACTCAAGCACACAGCTAGGAAATTAAATTTAGAAAAAAGCACATAGTTATAGCCATAGCACAACACATACTCCAAGTTTTTTGGTTTCTACTGCCATTCCAGTTACCACATTTCATCTTCTCCAACCAACCTCTAAACCAGGCCCCAGCACGCTTGAAGCCACCCACATTTCTTTATTCTAGATTTCAAATTTCTATAGGCAGGTGAAAATTGCTTTTCAAATATTTAAAGTCCCAAATACTTGCTTGTGCGTAACGTGTGTCCCCTTCATTCGCGTGGACGAAGCCGCCGCGCGCAGAGGGGTTCACCATCGCCATCAAGACGTCGAGCGGCGCGCAGAGGAGGCGACGGTCTCCATGTGCGACCGGAAGAGGAACTTCGAGTGGGAGTAGGTGGCCGGAACTGAGGAAAACGGCAACAAGACCGATGTAGGCGGCGGCTACTATGTGAAGACAAACACAGTGGAAGGTATATACATTTTTTAAGGTTTACATGCTCTCTCAAATAAAGAAATAGAGAAGGAAGAAAGAAAGGGAAATAAAAATTTTGTAGAAAAAAACAGAAATAAAAGCTTTTAAAAAAGTGAGTGCACCCCATTACTTTAGTGTGTATGGTGCATATAAGTCCCTAAAAAATATATATATAGACATAACAATGTCATATAAGCAGTAAAAAAAAAAAAACTAGTGTTAATCGGAGGGGGTTTAGGGTAACAACCAATATATTTACTTCATAATGTATATAAAAAATTATGAAATTACCCATCAACATTTTACACACTTTTACTTAATAAGCTATATATGTTTCCGTATAATGTCTTGTAAATTACATTAATTAAGCTATATATCATGATTCATGTAATAATCTAAAAATCTAATGCTAGTCAAATTTTGTGTGTGTTTTACTATATAAATTATATACATGGGGTACTCGTCTCGAATTTCGAAACATCAACAAATTATGTTTGTATGTTAAATTTGTGTATATTCAACTCAAGTGTTCAATATGGAATATGTACAATATATATAGATGTAGACTTCACATTCTAGAGTCTTCCATCATCTAACAACTATTAGTTAGAGCAACTACCTACATGTGAGAAGCATGTGAGAGGCATGTGTTGCAAGTGTGTGTGTTAAGCATAAATCTAGGGTTTAGGGTTTGCATGCTTGTGTAGAGTACATGCTCATTGCATGCTTGTGTAGAGTGCATGCTCATGTTTTGCTATACTTCAACATGCCCCCAAAGAAGTTGGACCACCACGTGATGTAAGCTCAAACCAATCAAGTAAGTGCAGGAAACGAGTTGGAGCAATAGGCTTGGTTAAGAGGTCTGCGGGCTGCTCTTCAGAAGCTATAAAGCGTACGTACATCAAGAAAGCCTTTTTGTACCTTCTCCCTCAAGAAGTGCACATCTATCTCAATGTGCTTTGTACGCGAATGAAAAGTTGGGCTGAAAGCAAGTGTTATGGCCCCTTGATTGTCACACCACAACAAGCATGGAGTAGTGATTGGAATGTGTAGTTCTGTGCATAGGCTAGCAATCCACATGATGTCTGTGGTAGCACTGGCCAAAGCTCGATATTCTGCTTCAGTACTGCTACGTGCCACCACCGATTGCTTCCTAGAACTCCTGGAGATGAGGTTGTTGCCAAGTTTGATGCAAAATCCAGAAGTGCTGCGCCTATCATCAATGCTTGAAGCATAGTCAACATCCACGAATCCTTGTAACCTGTAATCTGAAACGGGAGAAAAATAGATACCATGAGTAAGAGAGCCTTGGAGATATCTAAGAACCCTCTTACAGGCTTTCCACTGATTTTGTGTAGGATTTTGCAAGAACTGAGACAGCTTGTTCACACTGAAAGAGATGTCAGGCTTCACATTCTAGAGCCTTCCATCATCTAACAACTATTAGTTAGAGCAACTACCTACATGTGAGAAGCATGTGAGAGGCATGTGTTGCAAGTGCGTGTGTTAAGCATAAATCTAGGGTTTAGGGTTTGCATGCTTGTGTAGAGTACATGCTCATTGCATACTTGTGTAGAGTGCATGCTCATGCTTTGCTATACTTCAACATTGTACAAGTTTTTTATCTAATGAAGGTCATTAATAATTTGTTTATGAACCTCAATTCAATATATATATATATATATATATATATATATTTAACTTGTACGTAATTTATGTTTAAGTTGATCAGCTCCTTATCAAAAAGTTTTATCTATAATTTGGTAGGTATAAAAAAACAATTTTCTAAAATAAATGAATATTTAATTTATCGTAATTTTGTTAAAGTGTGACTTATGTTGACTGAATATGAAAGTATTCAATTCAATTAAAATAAAATTGTAAAACAAAAGTCATGGGTAACACATATACTTCCAAGAAACAAAGTGAGAAAAGGACCCCCATTCTTTGGATATTTGTGACATTATTATTATTAGTGGTTTAGATGAAATACGAATATGCAGGGCTAGGATTAAAGTGCCGACTTTAAATAATCACACGTGGAGCATCGAATATGCATCACCTCCCTGATTCCGATCCACAAATTTGAGTGTCACTTAACGAGTTTATAAATAATAAAATATAAAAATTATTAGACGTGTAAATTCGGTGTACCGTGTTCAATTGGATGATTATTAAGCATGAAATGTATTATTTCAATTGAATTTTTATTATTAATGTAGCTAAAATTGTCAATGTGACATTTTGATAGTATTTGAATTGATGTATTATTATTACTTAATTAGATTGTGAATCACATTCTTCAAGATTTGTGTTTTGTTGCTTATGGTATTTGAATTGATGTGTTGTTGACATAAAATGTGAATCACACCGTAATGACTTATGTGTTGGGCACTTGGGGTCATGATCTATGAATTGATGTGTTGATACTTTATTATATTAAATTATTGAGTATGTTTAAATTTTGGGTGACTGAAAAATGTGTATCATTCAAGTTATTATTTACCTTATCTGTTTATACAAAAAAAAATTTCATATTAGTTTTCACACTTACAAAATTTTAATTTATCTATCTTTTAGGTTATTACTTTTCTTTCGCAATGCATATACATTATCACTTTAATAAAAAAAATAATAGAGTTGTAAATGATTCGAGTAGAACACGACGTAGTCCAAACTTGTTTAAAATATTCCTGAGCTTTAAAATTATTATTTGATAATTAATCGAGTTGAGTTTGAACGCGCTTTAATCGAGCCGATCTCGAGTAGTTTGACATTTTTACACTAATTTGATATTTGTTTACTTATTGAACTCGAGTCGAGCTTCAAACTGTACCGTAACATAAATTTATGTTCAAACTTATTTGATATATATGTTGAACCGAGTTCAAACGATTTTTTACCGAAACGATTCTTAAATTGAGTATGGAATAGTTTGATTTCATTTTCAAAAGAATAAAAAAATGACCTCAGCGTAAACAAACTATTAACAGGACTTGTATGAAATCAGTGATCACAAGGGAGGGAGGGAGGGAAAACAAAAAAAGGGAAAACAAAAAATGAACTCGACGTGAATCGAACACGCAACCTTCTGATCTGGAGTCAGACGCGCTACCATTGCGCCACGAATCCACTTGTGTTCATTACTTGCAACGTTACAATTAAGATAACGATTTAAAATCTATGATATGTAAAAAGGTAACGAGACGTGAAAATTGTTTTTGAAAAAATTACTCCCTCCATTCCACTATAAGTTTCCACTTTCTTTATATGATAAATATACATCAACAAATATAATTTACAATATTTGACAATAGGGGTCTTACTTAGGTCCATGTAACGCGGTTTAATTTTAAAAGAGTTTTCAGTTTATCTCTTCCATGATCTCTTTAATTCCACATTTTGTTTTCTTATTGTTTATCGATGTTCAGTTGTTCGTGAAATGATGGTTCTATCGCTCATTTTGCATTTGCGATCTAGTAATTCACGTCAAAATCTGATTGATTTATTTTGATTTAAGGAACGAGTCACTTATCAATAACTTTAGGTTTGTAAATTTGGTGCCTCGTTCATTCATTTGTGTATATCAAAGCTCGTAAGTTTATGTTTTAACATTCATTTGATGTGGTTTTTTTTTCCAGAGTAGTATCACATTTGTTTACATGTAACAACACATATTTTGTTAATGTTATACTGTAATATATTTTTTAGTTTAGTGGTGGTGCTTTTTTATTATTCATGTAGTTTCACGGTTTTTTTAATGTAACATCACGTTTTATTTATATAGTAATACATTTTTTAGTTCGAAGTGATACTATGTGATTTTTTTTAATACATCGTTATGTATTACACTATAACACCTTTTTAACTATTTTGTGACACATACTTGTCAATGCAACATTGTTCATGTAGTAACAAAGAGTATGTAATATAATACTAACTCATTTTGTTAATTCTGAGTGTTATTGTGCACATGTGTTTTGCAATGCCTCAGTGTTCTAATGTGTAGTAGTATCACATTTTTTTTAATGTAACAATACATGTTTATTCATGTGATAACACACTTTTAATTCCAAGTGTTATATTTGTGAGCATATGATTAAATATGTAATGTATGCTTTTTAAAATATTTGAACTAATATTATACAATATGTGAGCTAATACTATACCGCATTTGAACTAATACTACACTTTATTTGAACTAATATTATACCATTATACCGTATTTGTCATAAATTATAAGTAACATTCACTCATTTAGAAAATTGTATTAAATAAAAAAAAGTTACATGTATGTAACTGGTACACACAAGTATTTGTCGTTTTTTAAAATTGGTGTTTTTTATGGCACGAATAGTTTAGATAGTGAAATAATAGACATCGTAGAATTGAAAGAGTATAATGTTGCAATTATCTGATAATTTTCAAAATCATTTGTATTACATGGTTCTGGCTAGATTTTTGTTGTTCTTCGATACACCGTTTTTTAGGGCTAATGTGTTGGTTTAAATTATGTAATGTTCATATCATTTAAGATGATTCTAGTGGTATCCAAACCATTGAAGAATATATTGTGTTTCAATTGCGTACAAAAATTTATGACTCGTAAATGTGGGCATACACAAAGCTAAGTGCACGACTCATTCAATCGTACACAAAGCTAAGTTCACGGCCTACACATCCGTTCGACTGAAAATTCATGCATTGTAATACATTCGTTCGACCGCAAGTTCATGCATAACACAATTGTGCCAGAAGTTCATGTAGGTAATACAACCTTTCGGCCGGACCGACCGAACAACACTTAATTTTTTTAAAAATAAAAATTGTCACCAATAATTTAGACATGCATTCCTTTGTTTTGTTCGGCCACAATTATGATCGAACAATAACACGATCGGTTTAATAAAAAGGTTTTTTTAGTCATTTTACTTATATCAAAATAAAATGGAGTTTGTTTCAAAAAAAAAATAAAAAAAATCACGGGGGTGCTTATAATATTACATTCAAAATAAAATTGAAAGGATGTTTAAAATTTTCAATAAAATGAAAATAAAAGTTCATGAATATATATACCCATCGCTCCCAACACGGCGACACCCCCTCCCTCTACTGCTCGTTAGCGCAAGAAAAATAACTACTGAGAATGGTATGCACTCTCTCATCTCTTTCAAGATTTATAAACTTCAGGAAATGATGATGATTGAGTTCATCAAAGCTTTCAATTTAATAATTAATCAATTTATGTATTTTTCTGGGTTGTGGTCTTGAGATTTAAAATTGTCTAAATCTTACCAGGATTTATTCAGGGAAGCAATTCTGCATCCGGGCTCGCCTCAAGATTTCGCTCTTCAAACTGTGCAACAAGCTATTAAACCCCAGGTTTGCTGTGTATATATTTATAAATTTGAATTTTGTGGAGGTAAGGAATTCAAGAAAACCCCTGTAAAAGACAAAGTCTTTTTGGTTATGTACATTACATGTAAAATTTATGCTAAGTTGTTTTCGTGGCCTTTTCTGAATGGATTTTTATAATTTTGGTGTAATTTGAGTGTATTCTTTGACTTTTGCAGAAGCAGGTGAAACTCGTTCAAGATGAAAATCAGTTGTTGGAAAATATTCTTAGGACTTTGCTTCAGGAGCTTGTGGTAAATCTGTGCTACTATCTTTATCATATACCTGTAGTTCTAGACATTAGTGTGGAGGGCTTGAGAGTGATTGTGATAAAATAACATGACTAGGGTTACTATTTGGTAGGAGTTTGTGTCGATTTTGGTGGAAAAAAACATTAATGTTGATAAAACTTATCAAGAACAACAGCTGCCAGTATGAAGGTTTACAATAATTTAACATTGACATGACTGAATTCAAAAATCTCCAATTCTTTAATTAAACAAATTTATTTATTTTATCTTGAGCTCTATGTTGGAACTCTTAAGTGTTGTTGTCCTATAAATGCTAAAAACTTAACTGATATGTCAGGGAAATCTTACTTTCTTTAGGTAAACTTTACTTGGTTTACTTCAGGGTCAGGACAATTTGCATACAGTTGAGAGTATTAAGACAGCGATGTGTTAATTATTTCATTTTAATTTTTTACATGCTTTGCAGTCAGCTGCAGTTGAGTCAGGTGAGGAAATTATGCAATATGGTCAATCGATAGATGATGGGAATACACGTCCTGGTCAAATTCCCCGTCTTCTCGGTGAGTGCATAATATACAAACTTTTGCTCCTAAAAATGTTTTATACCTTAAGATAGTCAACGTATTTGACCACTCTCTCTCCCATGTTATTGTTTTCTGTCCGGCAGATATTGTGTTATACCTCTGTGAGAAAGAACATATTGAAGGTGGTATGATTTTCCAGCTTTTGGAAGATTTGACAGAAATGTCCACAATGAGAAACTGTAAAGATATCTTTGGGTATATTGAGAGTAAACAAGACATTCTTGGCAAGGTATGTATCATTATTCTTTCTTTGTGGTAGTACGGGTCTGGTCTAATATGTTTTCCGTTTCATGCATTTGCATTTTAGACACATTTTACAGCTTTTCTTAGATTTGTCGACTATTCAATATCAGAATTTAAAGTATTTTATTTTCATGTTTTACATAGCCAGAGCTTTTCGCCAGAGGGAAGCTTGTGATGCTGAGAACATGCAATCAGCTACTTCGTCGTTTGTCAAAGGTCGAATCTCTAGAATGACCATTGAGAGTTATATAAAAAAAAGGGTCTACTAGATTACATAACTACTGAATTTTTTAAATGCTTGTATGTGCTTATAATTTGGGGATTGCAGGCAAATGATGTCGTGTTTTGCGGACGAATTATTATGTTTCTTGCTCATTTTTTCCCATTATCAGAGCGTTCAGGTAATCGCTTTCTATCAATAGACAGGGATTCAGTTCTCTTTTATCTTCACTACAAGCACTTACCGTGTCTTCTGTGCCTTTCTGGCAGCTGTCAATATCAAAGGAGTTTTTAATACGTCAAATGAGACAAAATATGAGAAAGAAGCTTCCGATAGTAATTCTCTGACTCTCTTATTCTATCCTTGTGCTATTACCAAATTCATTTAACGCTAATTTCAACTTATATAATTTACTTGTTTTTTTTTTTTTTCAGGTAGTTCTATTGATTTCAACTTTTACAAAACCTTTTGGAGTTTACAGGTTGGTAGCAGTGAGGAAATCTGACAATAAAAATAATTGTATCACTATATTTTAAGTTCTCTACCCAGTCTGACAATAAAAATCGTTTTATCTTTATCTATATTTTCTATGAAGAATATATTCTTTACAAAGGGAAAATTGAGGGGAAAGAGCACACTTGATTATGAGTTTCCATTAATATTGGTTAATAATGGACCTATTGTGCTCTTGCCCGTAGGAGATAATATTTATACAAAGTTAAAATGATTAAAAAGTAAACAATATGAATTATTTGTGGTGTTGGTCTGTTGATGCCTGGCTTTTGTTTGATATTCAGGAATCCTTTTCCAATCCTGCTTCACTAACTCCCGCTCTTACTAAGTGGCATAAATTTACTTCCAACTTGACGGTAAAGTTTCTCTTCTTGAGTTTTTTGTGGACATCCAGGGACACAGTCATCATTCTTCACTGGTTGGGTATTTAGGTAGTGTTGAATACATTTGAGGCTCAGCCTTTGAGTGATGAAGGGGGTAATGCTATAAACCTTGAGGACGAGGCATCGAACTTCAGTATTAAATATCTTACAAGCAGCAATTTAATGGGTCTGGAGGTAGGAATGTTGGAAAATAACTTCTTTCGGTATAACAACAGTCTTAATTCATCTTGATTCCGAGTTTTTTCTCTTTTTTTTGTCGACTTGTCACAGTTAAAAGATCCAAGCTTCCGACGACATATTTATGTTCAGTGCCTTATATTGTTTGATTATTTAAAGGTACTCCTATCTTTTCCTTTTCTATTTGGTTATACGCTCATTTATTTGATGATATATTGAACTAGTTACTGTATCAGTGAAAGCATCCTTTTCTGTTTTCAGTTAATTTCTAATTTTTCTTTATGTACGATATTTTTATTTTCACAAAATACTTTAATATCTTAATTATTCCGGCAGTCACCTGGGAAAAATGACAAAGACTTGCCGTCAGATACAATGGTTAGTTTTATATTTTGAGCCTTGTTCTAATTTCCCTTCTAAGTTTTCTGCCCCTTTCTTGTCAGTGTTTAGATTTCCTTATCTACAGATTTTGAGGTTCAAAATTCACCGACACATTTAAATGGAAGAAACTTAAGATTGTGTAGCTTCAAAACAAAATGTTGTTTAAAGAACTGTATCCTAGGAATTAGACTCAAATGGGTGGAGATTCTGAATTCACTCAGGGGTTGTTTACAAATTCAATTGAATAGTGTAGAAATACTTTTTTTGTTTTGTTTTTTAAAGGCTGTTAAACTCAGCTTTATTGGGAAAAAAAAGGGGTCATTTTACACTTCCACTTAATAGCAATTTTTTTGGAGAGGGGTTGCAATTTTAGGACTTCAAATAGTACAAAATGGGGAAATGCCCTCTGGAAATGAATGGTCAAACACTACATTATGTTGTCAACAGACAACGTCAGCATTCACTAATCTAGACACATTTTGATTTTTCCGCAAAGACCAAGGTGGAAATATATTCATCTTAGAAAAAAAAAACTGTATCTAATAATAAATGAAAAGAATAATGCGTTAGTGTTTTTTTTTTTTTTTCATTTCTCAGTTGAAGATGTCACAACACAAAGAGTTTTACTTCTTGCAGCCTGAAATATAATGCGTAGTTTTTCTTACTATTAGAGTGTTTTTATTTTGTGCCCTGAATTCGGAACAATTTCTTTACCATTTGTGAAATCTAGAAGGAAGAGATAAAAACTTGTGAAGAACGGGTGAAGAAGCTTCTAGAGATGACCCCTCCTAGAGGAAAAGAATTTCTCCGTAGCATTGAGCATATATTGGAGCGTGAGAGGAATTGGGTAAGTATAAAATGTTGCATCTTTCTTTGCGTACGAGTGCATTGTGCACTTGTGCAATTTGCCTCTTCGTTTGTACTTATATTTATCATCTTCCTCTTTTTCCAGGTTTGGTGGAAGCGTGACGGTTGCCCTCCATTTGAAAAACCACCAACAGAAAAAAAGCTAGTTCAAGATGGTGGCAGAAAACGGTAATCAACTGATGTTATATACAAAATTAACATTTGATGCATATGGATGGTGTTATAAGTCTAACCAAGAGAGATCAACACTTACATAGTAATATAATTATACACATACACACACATAAATCTATGGTTAATTGCACAAAACCCCCCCTCATGGTTGAAAATGTTGCGCGAAATCCCCTCATGGTTTGAAAATTGCACGAAACCCTCGTGTTTGCAAACTTTCCCTTTTTTAAAAAATTAGTTACTGGTTTTACCTATTTCCTGTATTAATTTTTATCAAATATTGAAGTTTTGAGACTATAATGTGAAAAAATAGATAAAATTGTTCATATTATTATTAATATAATTATACACATGCATACATATATATTTATACACATAGAAAATCCATTTCATGCTCATGTCACGTCGAGGTACTGCAGAAGAAAAACTGCAAATCCGATCCAATTGACCATAATATACAAGTGGTAATTTTTAGGATCTGATGCATATCAATGTTGTTGTCCCTTTTCACAAATATGTTACTGAGATATATTCCTTGTCCAGTCGGCCTCGATGGAGAATGGGAAATAAAGAACTTTCTCAGTTGTGGAAATGGTCTGATCAGAATCCGGTACACTTCTCGCCCTTTGTGCTTTTGTCACCCCCCCCCCCCCCCCCCCCTCTTTTATTTTTAAATTTGTTGATTTTTCCAGTTCTTTTATTTGCCAAGTCAAGATGGATAATCCTATAATCCTAGACACCAATTGCTCTTGCATATATTTTAAACAATTTCTATTATTTGCTGCATTTTCAATAACTCAAACGGTACATCCTTGAAAGGATACTGAACACCAATATTTGATCAATAGACCAGCATCTTGTTACTATTTTAAGGTGAATTGATGTCTAATTTTATGATCATTGATTACCAGTCAAGATCTTATACGCTAGATCCTAAGCTGTTTATAGTGCAAAACTTCAACTTCACAACTGAGATGAAAATAAGTGATATCTTTAAATTTATCTAATAGTTACAAGAGAGATCTCTTATATTCATTTGTCTTGCAGGATCGGTTGTCGGATCATGAGCATAAGAATATGACTTGATTGATTAGTATTCCTAGCAATAAAGATTAGTATATCGTTCAGTCAAAAACACAAATCAATAAGAAAAAAAGTTCTCCAAACACAGTCTAATTACATTTACATTTCAGGACAATAATGTTTAACCTCATTTCTTTTTGAAATGGTATATGAAGAAATATGTTTTTCTTTAACTGCTGAACTGTAATAAGAAAAACTCTCTCCAAAATTTTAAGGTATAGTCTACGGCTATGTAGTAACAGAACATAATCCTTAGCAGTGAACTATAACTTTATGTTTTTTAGATTCCCTTTTTACCATGTATAGCAGTTACTTTCAGTTGCTAAATTTTGTTACATACTATGCTCGCAAACTCTGTAATTGTTCAATGTTTTTTTTCTTTCCAGAATGCTTTAACAGATCCTCAACGTGTTCGCACGCCTGCCATCATGGATTACTGGAAGCCATTGGCTGAAGATGTGAGCTCATAGCCTCTTTTTATATTGTACTGATCGGTGTAGTTGTATTTTGTTTGCTTTATGATTCAATTTGCCAGAAAAAGGAATTTGTAAATAATCACACCAATCAGCGATCTAAAGCAAATTCTTTTCCTTTGGAAATAACAGATGGACGAAGCTGCTGGAATAGAAGAAGAGTATCATCACAAAAATAATCGAGTCAGTATTACATTTGTCGTTTCCTTCTACTATGATTCTTTCTCATTTAGATCTTCTTCTGCATTAGTTTTATGAAGTTGTATTATTATCAAACTGAGATTTTAATTTTGCCTATAAGTTATAGTGCTACTCAATTTCTTCCATTGACTTTATTGTCATGTTGCAAATGCTGGTACAGGTGTATTGCTGGAAAGGTTTAAGGTTCTCAGCTCGGCAAGATTTGGAGGGATTTTCTAGAGTATGCTTCTTTGTGGCCTAATATGAGTATCTATTAGAAGTTGTATAGCAAAATAAAAATATCATTTAATATTTTGTTTAATTAATTTCTTTGCAGTTCACTGAGCATGGTATTGAAGGTGTTGTCCCCCTGGAACTTTTGCCAGCCGAAGTGCGCTCCAAATATCAAGCTAAACCAGGTGATCGGTCCAAGCGTGCAAAGAAAGAAGAAACAAAAGGTTCTCTACACCAAGTGGAAGAATCTCAGGTATCTGAAATATTTTTTGAAGTTTGACATGAAATAAATGCTTGTTTGCCAAAATGGATTGCGAGAATCATGAATTCGAAGTTAGAACACCCAATTTTTTTTAAAAAGAAAATCCTCGAGAAAAATAATGCCATTGTTCGTTTACACACATTTTTTCATTTCTTCCCTTGCTAATATTCTTTATTCGTGGTTTAACTTGTCGATCACTTCAGTGTATGAATGGTAGACTAACAATTAAATCAGTAGTTATTAGTTCTCACTTCTCAGTCAGCAAGTTAATCATAAGGACCTAAACAGACTTTTGAATGCATATATGCATTTGTTTAGGGACTCCATTGGATTTGAAATCTAGTATAGTCAAGCCGAGTCGAACGCCATGCAGTTCAAGCTTGTTGTGAATTAAAATGTTATTGAGCTTTCAAATTCATGTTAGAGTTTGTTTGATAATTAATTGAGTTGAGCTCAAGCGAGTTTTAATTGAACCGAACGAGTGGTTTGACATTTGTTTTATCTTTCTAACTTATCGAGCTCGAGTTTGAGCCGAGCTTTAAACTGTACTGAACATAAGTGTATGTTGATAATTATGTCAAACTGAGCTCAAACGAGCCTTTACCGATCGATCTTGAATCGAGTATCGCCAGAGCTTTTGCTTGTTAGAGGATTTCATTAATGTCCTAGGATATTCCAAGATGTCTTCATTTTCCAGGGCGTAGCTCATTAGCAGCCCTCATTCTTGATCTATTTGCGGTTTTGTCACTGTGTCCTGACTTGGCATTTACAGCAGATACCCGAGACTGATGTTGATGAAAGCAGAAACGAGCCGGAAGCCTCAGCAGCCCCAATGGAGACTGATGTTTCTCAGTCCGGAACTCCGACCACTGACGAACAGCAGAAGCAGAGCTCCGACACAGACGTGGGTTTGGAAGCAGGCCAAATCGAAGAGGCAGAGACGGGAATGGTGGATGATGCTGACATTGATTCTGATGTTGTAGGTTGATTTGTAGAGCATAACAGGAGTTAGAAATTTTGTTGATTTGTGTGTTGTGAGTGAGAAATCGTTTGGGCTATGTTTATCTATTCTGATATTGAAGGCTGCAATGCAATGCAATGTAGATGACATGTGTAAACACAAAAATGTATACATACACTCTTTTCGTACCATTAAAATAGGGCTTGGCTTGGGTAGATTTTTATTAAACATGTGATTGTCATTGTAAATTTTCCTATTTTTTCCTTGCAAATGATGATACCAAAAAAAAAAGTGTTAAAAGATATTTTGGTTTATTGAAAAATAATTTATACTTTAAATAGTATTGCTACAATATTGTATAAGAATGTTATCATGCTTGCAAAATTAAAATTCTTTGGCTTGATATGCCACATGTTTGTTAGGGGTGTAAATGTGGCGAGCAGTGATAAGCTCGAAACTCGACTTGACTCGGTCAAGCCTAAAATTTTAAAGATTTAGCTCGACTCGTTAAGAAATTCGATAAACTTAAATTCGATTCGGCTCGATTACCTATATAATTTTTAAAATTCATTGTAAATCATATTTTTTCTAAAATAAACTCGAACTCGATTACTTATATATAAATGGCAAAATAGTAAATATTGTTCAAGCTCGATTAGGCTCCTAGTTTGTAGCATGCAAACACTCCATATATATACACAATAATACATACCAAAATACGTAAAAATAAATAAAAGGGAAACGCGTTTCTCAACTCACTATATCAACAACAGTAAAGAGTTAGTATATCATAAGCACCCCAATTTGTGCAACGGGTTTGTAACCAAAACATAGAGCCAAGTCTTGCAATAAAAACATTTTTCACAAAAAACACGAATCAGTTTCTCCGGTCATAGGCCTGTATTTCGTGTGACATCAAAACAGGTTGTACGATTTACAACATTGACCAGGGGACTTGTTGTATAACAAACCTCTAATTCCAACTAAACGCATTTGAGTCGTCAAAATTTAATCATCAATGGTAACATTGATCTCAGACAGTAGCTTTATTTTTGCAAGACTTGCAGTTCAAAATATTACAACGGGGCATAACTTCAACCACTTAAGCAACCTTGTTATTTATGGGAGTGGATCAGGCTGTACGGACTTCTGTATAATTTCATTTTGTTCTTTCTTGTGAACTTCAGAGAAGCCAGTAGCAGTGGCTGCAGAAGGAGCACGTCCAACATATTTGATGTTGTCGACATTACCTCTACCCACGGATTTCATTGCAGTGCCAAGACGAGGTGCGATATAGCTGAATGCTCCCATGTTCATTGGCTCTTCTTGACACCAAACAATCTCTGCATCTGAAACAATCACACGGGAAAGAAAAGTAAGGCAAAATTACTTCAACTGATGATTTGGTTCGATATAAATATACTTGTCAATTTTTTAGACGTACTAGGATATCTCTTGAGTTCACGTTGGATGAGGTCATAAGGGAAGGGACAAAGCTGTTCCACCCTACAAATTGCAATGTCCTTCCCATCCACTTGTTTCCTCTGTTCAGCAAGCTCATAATACAGCTGCAAACAAGATACATATCGCATCATTTTAAGATATTTTCTTTTAAAATGACCAACACTCTCCCAACTCACCAACAGAGAAGAAAGAAAACAAGAGAGATAAATGGATGAGGTAGAGATGAGCAAAGGGAGAAATAATTTCACACCTTTCCGGAGCAAAGAACGAGACGTCTAATACCCTCTTCGAGATCAGAGTGGTTATTTTGGTCCTTTATAAGACGTTTAAATCTGGTTCCTTGTTTGTCAAAACCTGGGTGACCTTGAACATCATCAAACTCCGATAAATTAGATTTGCATTCCTTGTGGCGGAGTAGGTTTTTTGGTGACATCACAACGAGAGGTTTACGGAATTCCCTATGTACCTGCAACATAAAAAGATGAAATGTGAGAAATTAAGAAACTGCACACTTCTCTAGTAACACACAACTTAGTTGGTAACATCCACTTACCTGGCGCCGTAAAACGTGGAAATAATTGGCAGGTGTAGTTACATTCACCACCTGCCAGTTGCATTCCTGAATCTGTTTCCTGAGGGTTGGGTCCATCTCGGGTATAACATAGGGATTGTCATCACTCATCTGCAATGAACAAGAAAGATCAATTTCATGTTCCTGGAAAGACACAAAGTAAATTGGAATATTTGGAAACAAATATAATCAGTAATTGGAGTAAATTACCAAAGTTTTTAATATAACTAAGCAATTTCTGGAAGTCAAACAGACAAAAAAAAAAGACAGAATCTTAAAAGTGTTCTACTGTACTTTGCAGATGTATGTAAATGGAAATACAAGATAAACTCCGACTGAATAAGAAGCATTATAATGGAGAATATTACCTGAAGGAAGCGTTCTAATCGTGCACTAGAGTGTTCTGGACCTTGACCATCATATCCATGAGGTAAGAGCAGAACCAGTCCAGTTTGACGCAGCCATTTAGCCTCTCCACTGCTCACAAATTGGTCAAACATCACTTGAGCTCCATTTGCAAAGTCGCCGAACTGGGCTTCCCACAATACCAGAGAATTGGGGTTTTCCATTGAGTAACCTAATTCAAATCCCAAAACTGCGAACTCGGAAAGAGAGCTGGGCAGGACGTATTAATCATCAGATAAACATATTCATAATCATGGAAAAAAGGACTAGAAGAATACTAAGTCCTAATATGTGCACAGAACAAGTATATGTCTTCATTTAAGTAGTAAGCAAAATGAATGTTGAGAAAATAAAAGGCAATTACATAAATGATGCATAGCGCATAGGTCCGAGCAATTGGCCAATCCAACGTCAAACATTAGGAACAATTCAACCTTGTGATGTTCCCAGATCACATGGTAAATAACTCTATGCAATTTAAGAGCAGTAGATATCATTAAACCTACTTATCAAGTTGACAGCCAATGCAAAAGTAAAGGCACAACGATTTCAAGCCAAAACTAGAACCTTATTTTCTAATTTCTATGACCTTAACCAAGTGAAAAACAACCAACAAGTACTGGACCATGCCTTCTGCAACAAAAACTTTCAGAGAAAGCCCAATGAAATAATTTTTAAATCAAGACGTCAATGCCATCCTACAAACAAATTCTCTCATAGATTCCTTTAGTCTAGGGTCACAGGCAATTCATTCAAACTGAACGCTATCACTTTGAATGCTTTGGTTTTTTAAGATGACCTATCGGTGTTAAAAGTCCAATTTAAACAAACAGGTCAACCAGCACTCAAAAGAAAAGGTAAAAAAAAAGGTTTACATACATGAGAATTCGTGTGAAAACAATACCTGTTGCTTACAGTAAACGTCTCTTCATTTTGGTTCATCATAACATGATCCAATGGGCAGTATATTTCCCCTGTCTCCTGATCGTGAAGAACAGCATGCCTATGACTAAAAGTACCACGCTCAACATCCTGCCCACTCAACCTGACATGATTTCCTTCCACAAGCAATGTTGCAAAAGCGAGTGCTTCACCAACTGCCCAGTCAATGCCCTCTCCTGTCTCAATCATTTTTGCACGGTCATCAAAAATTCTCTTAACTCCTTTATGAGGTTTAAAAGTTTCTGGAAGCGTTGTGATAGACTTGCCAACATTCTTCAAAATCTCTGGTTTGACTCTGCAAAAATGAAAAAGGTTTAGTGATCTATAAATTAACTGAGCAGTAAGAAGAGTTATGGAGTTATTAATTCAACATTACCCAGTGTTACGAATACGTGAAAGCTGTTCAGGAGACTTGAAACCCATCCAGTAAGCTGAAAGCCAGTCCCTTCTTTGAGGGATGTAGTCTTTGCTAGCCAGAAATTCTTCGTTGAGAATTGAATTGACTTTTTTGTTTATCCGATCAATTTCTTCTGTTTTGACCTCAGCAGATTCTAGAAGCTTCTTTTGGTAAATCTCAAGTGCAGAAGGGTGACCTTTTATAACCTAAAACCAATCAAGAAATACAAAGCTTTGACAGGACACATGGAAGAATAATAGTAAAATTGAGTTTCTAGAATAATTGAAACAAACTAAATTTGGCCAACAATCCGCTCCAAAATAGGGAAAAAAGGATTTAAAGCAGTATGGAGTAGAAAAGAAAAATCACATCACGTACCTTATACATTTTAGGTTGTGTGAAGAAAGGCTCGTCAATTTCATTGTGCCCAAATCGACGATAGCATACAATATCAACCACAACATCAGTATGAAACGTCTGTCGCCACTCTGCAGCAAGTTCGCAGGCATGAACAACTGCTTCTACATCATCACCATTGACATGGAAAATAGGTGCGCTCAGAGCTTTGGCAACATCAGTACAATACTGCGAGGATCTTCCTGATTGTGGGTCAGTAGTGAAAGCCACTTGATTGTTCACAACAATGTGAATGGTCCCACCAGTAGTGTAATTTGGAAGAGCACTAAGATGCAAGGTCTCATAGACAACGCCTTGCCCAGCAAAACTACCATCACCATGAATCAAAATACCCATGTTTTTTGTTCTGTCAATGTCATTAGAGAAGTACTGTTTGGCTCTAGTTTTTCCAACAACAACAGGGTCAACTGCTTCCAAGTGACTAGGATTTGCAACTAAAGACAAGTGAATTCTCTTACCCCCCCTCGTTGGGCGATCATACGAAGTTCCAAGATGATATTTGACATCACCAGTTCCAGTGTAAAGGCCAACCTCATCAACGGGTTTTGTACCACCACTAAACTCGCTGAATATCTGACGCAGAGGTTTCCGGACAACATTACCAAGAACATTCAGTCGTCCTCTGTGTGACATCCCGATGACTATGCTTTCCACCCCAAGGTCTGCTGACCTATCGAACATTTCCTTCATACCAGGAATCAATGTCTCACAGCCTTCAAGCCCAAACCTCTTGGCTGCAGTCCATTTGGCAGCCAAAAAGTTCTCAAATTGGGTACTCCAAATGAGTCGATCAAGGATCACCTCACGCCGCTGTCGATTATATTGAGTTGGCGTCGGAGTCTCGATTTTGTCTCTCAACCAATTACACTTATCATGGTCAGCAATATGCATGTACTCATAGCCTATACTTCCACAATAAGCTTGTTCTAGTCTTGTCAATATTGCTCTCAAGGTTTGTACAGGACGGTTCTCAGACAAGAACCCAGACATTCTCCAAACACCAACGAAGAACTCTCTATCAAGATCGCCTTCTGTAAAACCATGAAGGGATGGATCTAGATCATCAGGAATAGGCCTTTCTTCTAAACCCAATGGATCTATCTTGGCCTTCATGTGACCGTACACTTGGTAAGCCCTCACAAGCAACAACAGACGCATACTCTCTTGAATTGTTTGGCCCGATATTCCAGCAGATGTGGTGGCCTGTCCAACAAAGTTTCTGAAGAAATTATCCCATGATTCATCCACACTACTGGGATCATGCTCCCAGGCTCTCTGTAGCTCCTCGAGATAAACACTGCTTGTTCCATCCAAAAAGCTATCAGTCAATCTTGAGAGAGGAACGGGACGAGGAACAGGGGCAGATTGAGCCTTCGACCGAAAAACTGTAGTGTGTAAGTATCGATTCTGTGCAGGAGCAAGACGAGTACGTGCTACGTAAGAACCAGTTTGAGACAAAGTTCGCTTAATAGCAAGCTTTGCCACATTAGAGCCAGCTCTAAACCACGCCATTGATATGACCAAATCCAAGAAACTAATTCCACAGCAGCAAAAGTCTTAAGTTTTTTTCCAACCAAATTAAACTCTATCTCCAACACATCCTAACCAAACACCAGAAGAACATATCAGTTGAATTCCAAAAAAAAAAAAGTGCTTCCAAATTCACAGGATATTTACCATTAACCCAATATACAACACATAAAAAATGTCATTCAACATAAAGTTAAAACCAAAATACAATCATCCCCAAATAAGTCAAGTTGATGTAAGAACTCAGAATGATAAATAAACAGAATAGTAAAAAAAAAAATCGAGCCAAGGTCACAAAAGATGCAGAAGGAGCAATAAATTTTACAGATTTGAAGGCAAATCAATGGAGCAATAAAATCATGCAACTCAATATTCACAGCACCACTACATAATTTGTCTCAGCTGATAGGTTTTTGGTACCTGGGAGGGAGAGAGCGTGCACGGTGCAATTTTCAGAAATCAAACCCTAATTTGCTGTGAGTGGTGACCTCTTTTTATTACATGAAGTTTTCATTCATATCATTTCCTCCCCTTTTTTTATTTTTTTATTTGTCAAGTCCAAATCAAAGTTGACTTTTTTTTAAGTAAGAGGATTAATTCAATGAACTTAAAAAAACATCACGTTGAAACGTGTCGACCGTATCGGTGAAATAAAAACAATTCATTTTGAATTAGTAAAATACTCCCTCCACTTTTAAATAAGTGTCACTTTGTCATTTTAATTATTTTTATAATAAGTGTCATTCTATGTTTTTTTCTTTAATTTTGACAATTTTACCCTTATAACATAATTTGCCTTCAATTTCAATTAATATAGTAGCATAAATCATGGAAAAATCATAAATATTGTACATATGAATACCACATACATTCTTGACCACATTCTTTATTTAACAAAAATTTAATATCAAAATTATTTATCATTAATGAAGGGTAATATTGACCACAATTTAATATCTTAATTTGTTGAAAAATGTTAAAGTGACACTTATTCAAAAATGGAGGGAGTATTACTTTGAAAAAATCATTATATATGGAGTATTACTTCCTATGTTCACTTTAACGACCTAATTTTATTACAAAATAATTACACCCTCCCTTTCATAAAGTTTGTCGCATTTCTCATTTTGTATAGAATTAAGAAACATATTTTTTTGACAAATTTACCCCTCATTATTTTCTCCCCCTTTCTTCTCTTTTTCCTTTTATTTTTTCACCTTCCTCTTCCACCATTTCTTTGACATTTCTAAACAAAAATTGTAATTAATATATTTCCAAAAGAATAGGGGCAATTTAGGAAGATCATTGGTAAAATTAGGAAAAACGACAAACTTTTTTAAACAAATTTAAAGTCCAAATGCGACAAACTTTTTAGATCGGATGGAGTATCAGTTTGAGAGTTACTTTTGAAAAAAAGAGAGAAAAAAAATTAAAGAATAAGTAAAATTATTTCTTTTAAATTGACACACAAAATTACTTGCACACTTTTAAAAATAATTCATAAAATTTATACGCTCACAATATCATTTATTTTCAAAGAAATTGACAGTCATTTTGGATCATATTTTAACTGGGTTTTTTTAGTCCATTAACTTTACCAATTTTTTTATTTAATTCGGACAATTTCGACATTTTGATCATTTATCCTTATACTCCGTATAAGTTTTAATTTTAGTCCATTGATCTGCTATAGCATATCAACAAACAGGTCATAACTTATGTGACGTGTTGTTCGACTTTTTTTTTTATATATGTGTCAATGTTGAATATAATTTTACGTTTGTGTGACACTATTTGTATTAATAATTCATTAAACTGTTTAAAAAATATTTAAAATGATCAATAAAATTCATTATACTATTTGTATTAATAAATCATTAAACTATTAAAAAACATTAAAAAAATATCAAACAACATAAGTTGTGGCCTGTTTGGTGAATGGGGACCTACTACACCAACACCAGATCAATTGACTAAAATCAAAACTTTTATAAAGATAAATGATCAAAATCAAAATATTGAAATTGTCTGGACTAAATTAAAAAATAGATAAAGTTAATGGACAAAAATATATATATATATATAATCCCTATTTTAATTAAATCTCACTACTTTATCTCATTAAATCATCCAAAATATCTCATCCTCAATTTGACCTCACACTCCTCTACAAAATATTTTTTCCAAAATTTATATTAGACTTTGTATGCAAGTCATTCCAAAATAGAGTAACAGAGTAAGTAATGAGATGATATCTAAATTATTTTTATTTTAAAATGTTGTTGATATCTTGCATCCCTTACAAAATTTGCATTTAATGGAAGGAAAATAAGAACAAAGAAATGAGATAATAGAATAAATTAGATAATGGATAATGTATTAATGGAAGGAATATAAAAACAAGAAATGAGTCCATAATCAAATGATAATTATTAAAAAAAAGTATTATACATTAGTCATACGATGCAATATTTTCCAAGTGAAAGTGAAACAATTAATACTATTAGTTTTTTTTTAGTGTAACAAGTATAGTATTATTTAAATGCACCTGAATGTCATATACAATTTTTTGTCAATTTCTAAATATAAAAAATAATAATAACACAAGAACGACACATCAAATTTCACTTTTATGAATTACACGCGAACATACATATAATAAATGAATCACAAAAAAATCTGAATCATCAAAAAATTAATTAAAAGTAGTTAACATTGACTGCAAATACTAGACGAACAATATGTGATCCATCAAACCATGTGATGTCTCCAAAATTATATCCCTTAGATGCTTTCTTTCCATCAAAGAAAACTTTGAAAGATGCTTTTCTCATATCTTGAGTAAACACAATCTTGTTAGGAACAACCTTAACTATCAAACCATGAGGAGCATTCACTGATGAAACATATGTAGCATTTGGTGATGCTCCCATGTTTGTCACAACTCTTTTCACCTTTCTTGGTCCCTCTTTTTGGTTCAATCTTCCAATCGAAATGGTGGGGTAGTTGATGCTCGAAATGAGCTCGTCGCTCGACCTTTTTGGGCATGTGAAGTTTGTATTGGACATTGCTCTTATTGTTCTTTGCTTGTAGCCATAGTAACAGAGGAAGTAGAGATGATCAATGGTGTTTGTCTCGAATGCTAGGCCCGGATCAAGTGCTTTTATCGGCCTGATTTCTCCTACTCCCACTTCGTGAGGATTCGCTGCAGCATTCGAGGCGTTTGTCATGGCTTTTCCCATGTTGTCTGAGATGGATGCTGCAAGAAAGATTAAGATGATGTTAGAAAATGCGTATTTATCGATCATTTGTTGTGCACAGCAGATGCACGCAGCTTTTACAACACAAATTATGCCACGTGTTGTAAAAACTATGCAGCGTCTGCTGTGCACAGTAGGGGATCCAAGCAAGACAGGACATGACGATGAAGTTATAAAAGCATGTTTATATATCCTTTATTGTGCACAGCAGTGTTGCACAGTTTTTACAACACAAATTACACCATGTGTTGTAAAAACTGTACAACGTCTGTTGTGCACTGCAGGTGTTGCGCAGTTTTCACAGCAGAAAACTGCGCAGCACCTGCAGTGATCAAGCAAGAATTGGGACGGACCTGTGGTCATCAATGCTGATTTGATCACGGAGGAGCTCCAATCAGGATGAATGGATTTGATGAAAGCCATAGCACCAGTGACATGAGGACAAGCCATTGAAGTTCCAGATCTGATACCAAAGGGTGATGACTTATTCCCAGGTGCCCCGTCAAACGACTCAGTCTCCGGGACAACTGCTGCTAAAATCGCCACCCCAGGCGCCATGATATCCGGCTGAAATCATGTTAAAAATAAAAAAAATCACGACGTCTGGATGCTCGTAATTGCTGTAAAGATTGGTACCTTGAGAATGTTTTCGGTGAGGCCTCCGGGGCCTCTTGAAGAGAAAGATGCAACAACTGGAGCTGGTTTGGAGTTCCTGATTTCCTTTGCTGGAAGTATAGTTGCAGTAGGATTCCTGTTTAACAGAGGCTATTTAGCATTAGCTTATAGAATCTTCCTGCACAGGAGGGGATTCGTGTCCTAATTAGGTAGAAGTGTAGTAAGATTACTGAGTGGAGTTGATGTAATGAAGGATCTTTGAGCCTATTCTGTCTCCAACTTCTGCATAAGGATAGGTGCCTGAATCAAATGGTGAGGTTTCCACTTCTCCATCTATGATGATCACTCCTTTTGCTTTAGCATCTTCGACGACGAGTTTCTTTATCCTACGCGAGACGTCTCGTTCATCGTTCAAGCAAACTATGATCTTTCCAGCTACTTTGGTTGAGTCCAATGATCCTGGTATGCAGTTCCTACATTTTGAGCATGAAAGTAAGTTAAATGATTATTAACCTTTCTATGAACTCAACAATGTTTGTGTCCGATTTAGCACCTAGCATCAGAAGCTGCAGTGAATCTAGCAGCAACTTTTTCTCCAAATGCAAGAGGGTATCTCTCACCAAGCCTTAAAGGAGAGAAGTTGATTGCATTGCCCTGTTTTCAACAAGAAAGTTATACAAATTTCATGTTTTATTTTGAAAAATAATGTTTTTTGTCGAGTAATATTAGTCTTGTTAACTTTCAAATTTTGAAAATAGTTCTATAGCTTTCAATTTTTCGACATTTTAGTTTGGTGACCGATTGTAAGAGGTCACACATCCGATCGACCAATCAGACTTTGTCACGTGAACAAATCTGAAAGTGTCATGTCATTTTTACCTACTAGGTTACTTGGTATAGCATATTGTATGATCAAAAAGTAAAATATGAGTAAATTGCATGACTATTTTCAATATTTAAAAGTCAAATTGACCAAAACTAAAATGTGGTAATTTGAAAAGGAAAAAAAAAGTGATTTCAGACGTTGTTAGTAGAGTTTGCGAACACAGCCTAATTACCTGCAAAGATTCGTTGTTTCCGAGAAGTATACTCGACTGAAAAGCACGATCGATAGTGCTTGCAGCAACAGTGAATATCCAAGGAGCAGAGTTGACAATGGTGAAAGGATCAGGTCCATCATTTCCTCCTGAACAAACTACCATGACCCCCTTTTCTTCTGCATGGAAGGCTCCAAGGGCAATAGGGTCATTTAGGTAATCCGACTGGAAAATCGAGCTCAGCCCGATTGATATCGAGATTATATCAACACCATCTTTGACAGCATCGTCAATCGCTTTTAGAATAATGGAGCCAGAACAGCCGTCCTGTGTGCACGCCTTGTAGCTTGCTATTCGAGCAGAGGGTAAGCCACCGCGGGCTGTGCCACGTGCAAGTCCGTAGTAACTTGCATTTGGGACGCGTGATCCCCCTGCAGTTGATGCAGTGTGAGTTCCATGGCCGAAGGAGTCCCTTGGTGAGCCACGCGCTTTTGGACTTGTTGAGTCGCGTTGGTTTGGGTAGAATCGAGCTCCTATCAACTTCCTGTATTAGACAGACGAATCTTATATTATAAAAGGAGGACGTGTTTCTCCTGGTCTTAAGTATTATAGTAAAAGAGATGTAACAACCTGTTGCAATTGGACTTGTGAAAATTTGAACCTTCCATACACACTCCTTTCCATCTTGCTGGGATTTCACCAATATGCTCGTCGTTGAAACTAGGCGACTCGGGCCATACCCCTGAAACGACACGAACGAGCATCAGTTTCACAAGATAAGATATCACTACTTAATTTATATACAGAAGGGATGGACCTGTGTCTATGACTCCAATTATGATATCAACTGATTTTCGCTCGTAGGGGTATCTTGGTTTGAATTCGGACTCTGCAGCTTCAAGAAAATCCCACGAACGCGTTGTGTGCAGCTTCAGAATCGGATCAGGAAACACGGACACAACCTCATCATAGCCTGTTTTTAATTCAACAATCTCATCACTTCAACATTGTACTTATTTAACTTATTGTGATCCATAATTTTACTAAAAAAATGTTTAATAGTACCAGATAAGGCAGAGGCTTCATTCTCTGTAAGCATAGCAGAGAACCCCTTGAAAGCATGATCATAGGAGTTCAACAAATAATTCCTCCCACTCTCTTCACTGCTAAACAACATTCAAGAAAGATAATAAACATCTAGAATTTTACTAGAAAAAATATAGTGTATTTTCAAACAAAGTTAAAATCACCTGGGAATCAAGGAGGATAACAGTTCATCGCCTCGTCTTGCATTCGAAGAACTCCCCATATAAACAATGTAAGGCTGCAAGGGAGAAAATATGTTAGTCGAAAAACAGAAAGGCGAATATGATAAATAAATCGTCGTCTTATACTTGCCTGGAGGCCCGGTTTTAGAGCCACAGAGGACATGAAAATGAAGGGAAATTGTAGCATGAAGAACAAGTGGAAGCAGACAGAAGCCATGGTGTGTGATTATCTACTCAGAAATGAAATAGGGGGAGTGTAAGATCATATATAGTATATGAGCATATGTGGCTTTTTTGTTGAAGAAGCTATAGATTAATTGTCTTTTGATGAACATGTTTCATGTAAGTAAATAAAGAAGCTTTGAAAATAACAACAATTCTTTGCTTTGGTATCAAGATATCATCACTGCATAATTTGGTTATAATTGTTCATTTGCTAGCTTTAGTTCCATGATTAGTTTAATCAATTAATCCAATAAAAGATTACAAAATCACAGAGGTGTAACGTTCAAAGGATTGCTTTTTTTAATTGTTTGTAATGGATGAAATATCGAAGGATCTTTTTTAAACTCGGGAGCTTTGATCGTCACACGTATCTGCTCATCAACTTGGGCACATTTTGTAAGGGAATTTGGTGTCCCTATCGAAGAATCTTTTATGAACTCATGGTCTTTGATCGTCGCACGTACCAGCTAACCAACTTGGACACCTCTAAAGTCGTAGTATCCAAATGATTGTTTTATTTTTAGCATGTTGAATACAATTGAACTAAAAAAAAAAATAGTATACCCTGCATATTTGAACGTTTCTTTGTTATAATAATATTTTAAACACAAAACTAGAATTTTCATATGTCTTATACTCACTAAGATTCATTTGAACAACTATTTACACTTATTAAGAAAATGTGTACTTTTAAGTTTTAACTTTTACTATTCCAATTATGTTTTAAATGAACTTTAAAGTGTGTTAAATAGAGACATTTTTTGTCCATTAAAACACTATCTTAGTAGTATGGAGGAAGTTTTTTCTTTTTATTTGCTCCTTAGTTTAGAGTTACAAAAGCTAGCTTATAGAGGGCATGTTTTGAAACTTTACAAATTGCTTCTAGAATCACTTATTTTTAAAGCTCCCTCTCACAAGCTTTTAAAAAAAAATAATTCTGAAAGCACTTTGTAGAGTTTCAAAACATGCCCAGAATTGACTGAAGTGTACGTCATTGCTTGTATTAAATTAAGAAGAAAAAATGTTTCATGATTAAAATATTATTGTCTGCAGCATATAATACACAAAGCCATGTGCAATATTCTTTTGTTTTTTTCCTAGTATTTTTTCATACTTTATTCTTATTTGTTTTTTTAAAATCTTTAGCATTGCGTGTTTTGATTGATTATGACAGCCTGCCTTGAACCACGCTTTTCAAAGTTGCTTTAAGTTTTTTTTTTCATTTTCTCATTCTCCTTAGCAAAATATTTGATTCTTTAAAATTTCTAAAATTAAAAAATGTGTAAAATAAAATTTTTAAAATTCCTAAAAAAATAAAAATTCTACCATTCTAAAAATCGAAAAAATGTGAAATTCTAAAAATCTCAATAAAATTCTAAAAAATTTAAAAATCTCATTAAAAACTTTTTTTTTTTAAATGTGTAGATTAGAAATTACAAATTCTAAGAATTGTATAAGAATAATAAATATTATTAATATTTCATTAAAAATTTAACTTGATTCGAACTCGTCCACCATTAAACCTTTGCTAAAGCTCCTGAAAATGTTGGATTCCACGAGGTTTCCAACTCGTCGCCGAGATTGAGTGAAAGTTTCACGTCTTGATCGACCGTGAAAGTACCGTCCCCAATTCATTCTAATGATATTTTTTTAATTTTTAATTTACACATTTTAGAATTGTAATTTTTTTTTAAAAAAAACATTTTTTAATTTTAATTTATAGATTATTTAATTTTTAGTAGTATTTTTTATTTTCATGAGATTTTTAGAAATTTCCTGTTTTTAATTTACACATTTTTCATATTTTTAGAATTGTATTTTTTTTTTAGAGTTTCCGATTTTTTTTTTTTTTTTTTCATGAGATTTTTAGAAATTTTAACGTGATTTTAAAAAATATTTAATTTTAAAATTTTAAACTTAAAGCATGTAAATTGGACTATTTGATAGAAATTTCAATTTTTCTGTGATAAAAATGTTAATTGGATCGAAAAGAACGCAAATTGAACATCTTAAGACGTAAATTGAAAAAGTGAAAATAAAAAATGAAACTTTCTCTCCAATTGCATGATGCAATTGAACCATAATTTTAACTTCAAATAATCAATTAGACAATTGAGAATATATCCAAACCACTTAAAATTTAATTGCATACATGAATTTGTGTATATATATATATATATGACAAAAACTTGTGTGAAACCGTCTTACAAATCTTTTTCCGTGAGACAAATAGACCTAATGTATTTTTCACCGCATTTAAAAAGTGATAATATTTTTAACAAAGGTGACTAACATTTTTTACTTAAATAGTATCACTTTTTACATCGTCGAGTCAAGGGAGACCGTATGACGATATATCTGTTTATATTGAAAACATCGGGTTAGGCTGTCACTAATCAATCTAATTTCTTGCAAATTCTTCATTTTGGGAGAAATGGGCATGGGCGCCATACTTTTTTTTTTTTGTTGTTGTTTCCCAATTTTTTTCCGGCGTAGGCACGACCCCCATGTATTAGATTTTTGTTGGTGTGTTCTTTATTGCATTTATTGGGCCGTACTTTGGGTCTATTGCTTTCACGTGGAGCTACAACAAGGGTAGGTTCCACATTAGGGGTATCAACTGAATGCATGGGCATGTTGGTGGGCTGCATGGGAGCGACAACAGGGGGTTCCACGCTCGGGGTACCAACTGAATGCATGGGCATGTTGGTGGGCTGCATGGAATGATCAATGCAGGAGGTAGGCTGCATGGGTGTTTTGATGTGGGTTTCTATCTCATGCAGTGGGTGCTGCCTGATGTGAGGTCGAGACGCAATAGGAGTGCATGGAGGACGGGGCTGTTCCCCATGAACTCTGCATCGAGCCTCATCGACGGCTGCCAAAAAATTTAGATTGACGATGCCCTTAAACGGATACACATGTTCGAAAAAGGTGACATCACGGGAGCTATAAAATGTATGCTTTTGCAAATCAAAAACTCGATACGCCTTTTGACCATGGGGATATCCAACGAATATGCAAGCACTCCCCCTTTCACCAAACTTATCCTTACGACGATTGTCATGTGCATACACCAAACACCCAAACACTCTAAGATGATCATAGTTCGGTCTCTTGCGAAATATAATTTCGAATGGCGTTTTATTGGATATAATCGGCGATGGCAACCTGTTAATGATGTAGACAGCCGTGAGGATACACTCTCCCCAAAACTCGATTGGCAAACCAGATTCAAAACGAAGCGCCCTAGCGACTTCCAAAATATGCCTATGTTTGCGTTCCACAACGCCATTTTGTTGTGGGGTGTCAGTGCATGAGCTTTCAAACAGTATGCCATTATCCGCATAGTAAGCAAGTAAAGTAGACGACTGGAATTCAACCCCGTTATCCGATCGTATGCGACAAACCTGTTGATCAAATTGAGTTCGAATCATGTTGCAGAATTGCATTAAGTGCATGGCTATTTCAGATTTTCGTTGAATGAGAAAAACCCAAACTCCTCTACTGTAATCATCAACGATAGACAAAAAATAACGTGCGCCAGAGAACGTATCACATCTATATGGCCCCCAAATATCACAATGTATAAGCTCAAAACATCGAGAAGTCGTACTAGAACTCATAGGAAAAGGTAAACGGGTTTGTTTTGCTCGAACACACGAATCACAAAAACGGTTATGGCTTTTAAAATCTTTCAATGAACAAATGTATTTCAACTTGCCGTCTGATGCATGTCCAAGTCGCTTATGCCACAATTCTGATTTCCCTATGATAGCTTGTGCTGCCCCCTTTGTTATTTGAGGCTCCATGTAGTATAAGCCATCTGATAATTTACCCACTCCAATCTGTGTTTTCAAGGGTAAGGTCTGTATGACACAGTATTTCGGAAAGAATGTGAACACACAATTCAAATCTTTAGTGAGACGACTAACAGAGAGTAAATTGCAATGAAATTGTGGTATATATAAAACTCGATCAAGATGCAGTCCATTCAAATTAATCTTGCCAACACTGTGAACAGAAACTATTTCTCCTGTTGGGATTTTAACTGGTGGTTCCGAATGATTCATTACTATGTCTGTTAGCATATTTGCATCACAAGTTATATGTTCGGTTGCCCCTGAATCTATAATCCAACTCCCTGAATATAAACCTGCCATGTTGGCCATTGCCCTAGAAACAGAATTCATGTTGTTATTTACTTCCACAATGGGTAGAGTGACAGCCTCGTCGTGGTGCATCGGAATTCCTCCATCCGCGAAACCAATTATGTTCTTAGAATATGACGAATTCGACATATCGTCAAGCCAATCACCATAATTTCGATCTTTGAGTAATTCTCCCACAAACACGTCTCCTGGTTTATCGGAGGCGTGTAGATAATACGGCGACATAATGTCAATCACAACAGTCGACTTATCTAAGCCGCTGCCGGAACTACCATCTTTCTTGATAACTGCATCGTCATTCTTATCATCGGCCATAGTGTTATGCGGACGAAGGAAGACACTTCAACATGAAATCTTGAATGAAGACGAATTGAAACAGGTCACCAAAATCGGTGCTCTGATACCATGAGAAGATTGATTGCAGAAGGCATAATCTATGCGTATATTAATTCTGATATTCTGTGTTAATGAATATCAATAGAGTACAAAGGTATATATAGTGCGGAACTTAGGTCAAGATACAATCAAGTAATAAAAAAAAGATATGGCCCAAAGTACGGCCCAATAGCATTCACTTAGTACATTTTTTCTTATTGAGAAGTTCACACCGTTATGTTCGTCGTTTGCATCACGGCACATGCACTTGTTGCTTCTATTTTTATGTGATTTTTTTTATTATAATATGAATCTGCGAGCCGATTGTGATAGAAATTAAGATTAGAGGGTGTTATTTAATTATGTATTTGAGTGCATGTGTTGTTTATTTGATTTAAGAATGTAGAATAGAAAAAAACTTTGAAGAAGTTATATACAATGAACAGTAAAAAAATTGATAGTCTAAGTTTTATGTAGTCTAAATTCGCTGCTTAGCTTTTCGTATCGACACGACAAGAACACGATAAAAAATTATATTAAAAATAAAAATAGCACAACATAAATTATATGATAAACTTGATTGAACACGATACGATATGTTAAGTAAAACACGAAATTAATGTGTATCGAGTCGTTAACATGTTAGTGTGTCATCTATTACGTTAATTTTATCGTGTTTAAAGGGTTGACACGACACGAACACGACACAAAATTTATGTATCCTTATTAGATCAACACGCACTACAAAAAAAGAGGTTTTTAGCATCGAATTTTTTTTGATACTAAAAATGAAATATTTGATACCAAAAGGTATTGGTATCAAATGTATTTTTGATACCACTTCCAATACCTATACTCCCGATCCTAAAGACCGCGTATCAGAAAAAAAAGTCTGACACTAAAGGGTAACTCTTTAGTATCATAAATGTATAGTATCAATAAATATTTTATGATACTAAAAGATTGAACTCTTTAGTATCAGAATTATATTTAGTATCGGATTATTGTATCAATTTATTTTGATACAACAATGCATTTATAGTATCGTAAACTTTTACCGATACTAAACATATAGTATCAATAAATATTTTTTGATACAAAATGATTGAACCCTTTAGTATCAAGATAATATTTAGTATCGAACAATAGTATCAATTTTTTTTGATACTACATTGTATTTTTAGTATCAATTTTTTTAACGATACTAAATATATAGTATCTATAAATATTTTTTGATACTAAAAGAATTTAACCTTTAGTATCATAAAAATATTTAGTATCGAATAATTGTATCAATATTTTTTGATACCACATTGTATTTTTAGTATCAATTATTTTTTTCGACACTAAATATATAGTATCGATAAATATTTTTTTGATACTAAAGGATATAACCTTTAGTGTCAAAAAAATATTTAGTATCGAATAATTGTATCAAATTCTTTTGATACTACATTGTATTTTTAGTATCAATTTTTTTTAACGATACTAAATATATAGTATCTATAAATATATTCTGATACTAAAAGATTGATTTTTTTAGTATCAAAAAAGGCATTTAACATCGGATAATTATATTAATTTTTTGATACAATATTATATTTATTGTATTTAAAAGTTAAAACAGCACCGACTGATTCTAAAATTAATGGTATTATAAAAAAGTTCTAATATTAATTTCCGTATATCAAAAGAATGCCAAGAAATTCCCAAATGCAAATAGACAATATTAGTCTCCATTACATGATACTTGTTCAGATTGACATGAAATAAAATTATAAATGCTAAATGTAAAAATTTCCAAACCTGAAAATACTTATAAGTACTGTTAACTATACAAAAATCTAATTTGTCTAATTCCAACACAATAATAAAATTTCAAAGCCTATCTAGTCACAAAGACAATATATGATGCAATAAATATTAGAAGATTTCTCTTTACATTCATTATAAAACCTTTTCAAGACATAGTTCATCAACACCTTCTCATTAGCCCTTTTAGCAATGTCTCTTTACTTTGAATAACTTGATCATGGTGCCTGAATGTATAATGTAGATAAATGATTAATAAGCATAAAAGAAGTTTAGGGATATTCAACAATTCTCCTAAATATTAGTATTACAAAGAGATACAATTGATAAAATAAGATTTATAAAGCATGAACATTGATCCAACAGTGAGAGAGACTATTGATTCCATAAGTAACAAAGAACTAATAAAATCTATTATAGATGACTATATACATTCATGCAAGAACATTGTGGAGAACAAAAGAAAACTACACCAATCTACAAAATTGTAAAAAAAGATGTAGAAATGGATCAGATGATAACCTGTTAAGCTTTGCAGCACATACTCAAGCTCCCAACAAGCCATGACTACTTCCATGGCATGAACTTGTAGATGTTGATGGAGTTGTTCAAAATGGGGAGAGCAATAGACATAATGGGTCTGCAAGAAGTTCAAATTCTACAATTAGGGATTCTGGAAAAAAAAAATTCTCCAAATGGTCAAATGATATTATGAAGAACAAATCAACAGGTCTTAGTTAATTAATGTCTCAAGACCACATTCTTGATACCCCTTTGAAAATAAAACTGATATTTTCAATCATAAAAACAAATAACCTTCAACTAAATATTCCCCAATATACTGCAACAGAAAAATTAAGTCCCAAGATTTCTAAAATTAGAAGAGGAACTAAGTAACTCTAACAGAATTTCCATCTAACAGAGACTCATTTCTCAAATAGAGTGAGGTCGTTGAGTGAAAAAAAGAAGACAAGAACAGAGATCTAATTAGCTTCATACCTTGGAGTTGTTGAGCTTTCAACTCAAAATGTGCACGTATCACCAATATAATGCAACCTACAACTCTAAAAGAGATCGATAAAAGAATGTCTAATGTGAATCATGTATCTGCAAACTAATGAACTTAGAACACAAGAATATTGCTGGATGTACATTTGTACCCCTCCCCAAAAATAAAATAAAATAAAAAAAGGAAAAAAAAAGTCAATACTTACTTTGCTTGAAATGCACAAGGAAACAAGAGCAAATAGCTGCTAGTTACTTTCTACAATTGGGTGCAGAAGCCAGTTCTGCTTGACCTTGCCATCTTTGAACCTTTAGAAAGATAGCCCAAAATAAAAGAAATAGTTTACAAACACAATTTCCAAGCACGGAAATGTTCAAATAAAGTAAAATAAATTTTGATAGGTTTAAATAGTGCTCTCATTGCACTAGGTTTTGAGTAAACTTATTTAATGTACATATATGATCCATATGAAGAACCTTCAATTAATGCGACACGTTGCAGGAAATCAAATACACTCATTAAGGTCCTGTTGATTCAGAGAAGCAATTATGGTGAGATGTCTGAGCTATTTAAACTAGGATATACTCTCCTTTACATTGCCCAGGCAATTAGCACAAGGATAACTATTCTGATATAAAAAATGTTAAGCAGATCAGATGGAGGGTAAATGATAGTAATCAAGAATGATATCAGGTCATATCTGAAAATACAAGCATCTTCTCTTTCAATGTCATAGTGATCAGAACATCCAGGTTACTTCTGATATTGGTATTGCTATTACGGTTGTACTACCATATATAATTATAATGTCCATCGTTCAAATTATACAAGTACTAATGTGTTTTGGTTGCGACATTTTTAAAAAATAATTAGAGTTAAGTAGCTGAACTATACAGTGTACTTCATAGTTTGTAGATACATGTATCACCAATATAATGCCTTAATTGTCTTAAACAATACTAATGAAAACAGAAGTACTGAAAATCCATACCAAAAGCATTTAGATCCATGAAACACTGCAACGTATTGCTTATCATTTAAATAAAAACATAACACATTATTATTCCACAAACTCAATACGCTAATTAAGAATGCAACCTAAAGTTGAATTCAATCATACCTCAACGACACTAGTATAACTTTTTTCTATTATTATCTCAACAGTCACAAAGGCTAGTTTTACCTCAATTATAATAATCTGCCAACATATTAACCAAAAAACATATGTTATAGAAAGAGAAACAAGAACAATAAACCATAAAGAGGAAGCTAGAAAAAACAAAAAGATTCAGAAGAGATTATTGAAAATATTTGTACTCATACAATAGCATAAGTAACTCATTACTTACAATTAACAAAGCAAGCAGATGAAATACATGAAACCTTATTTGATTCATTTATCTCATATTAAGATTACAACCAAGTAAATGACTCAATCTGAACATTACCACCAAGTAAATCAACCTAGTCATAAGTATCCATGTACAAACATTGGCAATCTATCACATTAGGTTAAAAACATTTAGATACAAGAAACAGTGCAATGAAAGTTTGCTTATCCTTTAGAAAAAAATATAACACATTATTATTCCACAAACTCAATACGTTATTTAAGTAAATAAACTTAGTCATGTACAAACATTGGCAATCTATCACACTAGGTTAAAAAAGGTGAATTAATTTGCAATTTTCGAATTATATATAATGTAAATACTGGTATCCCGACTTACAAGCTAACTAAAACTTCAATTCTGCGAGAGATGGTCAAAGAGAGGGCCGCGGCCGGTCGGAGGGCCCTGGATGGCCTGAAGAGGGCGACGACGTCAGATCAGGGGCCTGCGGTCGGTGACCGAACGAGACAGTTGAGTCACGGCGAGTGAGCCGCGTCTCGAGGTGAGGCGGCCGATGGCCCGACGGCCATGGCCGTGGAGTGCGACCTGGAGCGCCGCGGCCGAGGAGATAGCCTGGCTGAGCGGCCGTGACTGAGCGTGTGCGGCGCAGCCTAGAGCGCCGCGGCCGAGGACAGAGACGGCCAGGCGCGGCGGCCGTGACTGTGGAAGAACCTCACTGTGTGTAAATCACACATTGAAAGGGGTGGTTTTTTCCCTTTTTTTGTTTTCTTCGAATGGAAGGCTTTTTTTTCTTTTCTTCGAATGGAAGGGGTGGGTTTGGGGAAGAAGATATTGCTTTCGTTCAGGAGAAAGACTGAAAAGAGCAGACCAAATAGTTAGCAATTGGTTATTTTTAATATATCTGATACTAATAATCAATACTACTAAAAAAATATTAAAATACAAATGGTATCACTAAATAAATAATATTAAAATAATTAATATAAATAAATAAATTTTAATACTACTAAAATAATAATAGTATAAAAATGATGGATGTTATAAAATTATTCAAGATAATCAATACCGAAAAAATAAATGTATAAAAAAAAAAACTTAGATACAAAAAATAAGTGGTTTCAATTAAACAATTACTAATACTTAAAATAAAATTAATAGTATTCAAAATTTAATCTCCCACACCAATGATAAGTAGTATTAAAAAATATATTTGATACGAAAAATAAGTGGTATCAATAAACCAATTACTAATACTAAAAATAAAATTAATAGTATCGAAAATTTAATTTTCGACACCAATGATAAGTAGTATCAAAAAATATATTTGATACAAAAAATAAGTGGTATCAATAAAATAATTACTAATACTAAAAATAAAATTAATAGTATCGAAAATTTAATTTCTTACACCAATGATAAGTAGTATCAAAAAATATATTTGATACAAAAAATAAGTGGTATCAATAAAATAATTACTAATACTAAAAATAAAATTAATAGTATCGAAAATTTAATTTCTTACATCAATGATAAGTAGTATCAAAAAATATATTTGATACAAAAAATAAGTGGTATCAATAAAAAAATTAATAATACTAAAAATAAAATTAATAGTATCGAAAATTAAATTTCCGACACAAATGATAAGTAGTATCAAAAAAAATATTTGATACAAAAAATAAGTGGTATCAATAAAACAATTACTAATACTAAAAATAAAATTAATAGTATCGAAAATTAAATTTCTGACACTACTGATAAGTAGTATCAAAAAATATATATATTTGATACAAAAAATAATTGGTATCAATAAAACAATTACTAATACTAAAAATAAAAATAAAATTAATAGTATCGAAAATTAAATTTCCGACACCAATGATAAGTAGTATCAAAAAAAATATTTGATACAAAAAATAAGTGGTATCAATAAAACAATTACTAATACTAAAAATAAAATTAATAGTACCGAAAATTAAATTTCTGACACTAATGATAAGTAGTATCAAAAAATATATTTGATACAAAAAATAAGTGGTATCAATAAAAAAATTAATAATACTAAAAATAAAATTAATAGTATCGAAAATTAAATTTCCGACACAAATGATAAGTAGTATCAAAAAAAATATTTGATACAAAAAATAAGTGGTATCAATAAAACAATTACTAATACTAAAAATAAAATTAATAGTATCGAAAATTAAATTTCTGACACTACTCATAAGTAGTATCAAAAAATATATTTGATACAAAAAATAATTGGTATCAATAAAATAATTACTAATACTAAAACTAAAAATAAAATTAATAGTATCGAAAATTAAATTTCCGACACCAATGATAAGTAGTATCAAAAAAAAAATTTGATACAAAAAATAAGTGGTATCAATAAAACAATTACTAATACTAAAAATTAAATTAATAGTATCAAAAATTAACTTTCCGATACCAATGATAAGTAGTATCAAAAAAATATTTGATACAAAAAATAAATTGTATCAAGAAAACAATTACTAATACTATAAGTAAAATTAATAGTATCAAAAATTAAATTTTCAATACCAATGATAAGTAGTATCGAAAAATTATTTGATGCAAAAAATTAGTAGTATCAATAAAAAAAATTTGATGCTAAAATAATTTTAGTATCAAAAAATAACGGATGCAATAAAATTATTGGTATCAAAAATTTATCTTTTGATACCAAGTATGCAAGTAGTATCAATAGTTTTATTGTTGATACTAAATTATAAGATTTAGTATCGGAAAATGTATCAGATACCAATTTTCCAATACTAAAAACCTCTTTTTTTATAGTGACGATAAGAACACGAACACAAACTCGATAAGTCCAAACACTGATTCACAATTTTCGTATCAAATTTATATTGTGTCCAGAATTGCCAGTCATGCATAAGTCCTCTCTCTAGCAGCAACTTGTAGTTATTCTGTCACCTTAACTTAATTTTTACAATTCCCTCGAAAAAAATAAAAAAATAATAACAAACAAACAAAACTTATTTTTTACAATCGACTCTAAGTTCATTATGCATAGAATTTAACAAAAAAAGATTAATGTGGTTTCTCAACATGTAGATGTAGTTATATATAGTATGAGACTTTGTACCGATCAAAAAAAAATATAGTATGAGACTCTTTGTATCCATCATTTTATTTTTAAATTACATTTATGTCAAACCTAAATAATTAAAAAATGTAATTACATAGTTTGAAGCTAGTTATTTAGGCTTGACATAAATGTAATTTAAAAATATTTTTTTAAATTACATTTGTGTCCAACATTTATGTACTAGTTTGATGGCTTGATGCTAGCTATTTTATTTAAAAAATAGCATTTATGTTAATCCTAAATAATTTAAAAATGTAATTTCATCATAAATAGTTTGATGCTAGTTATTTATACTTGACATAAATGCAATTTAAAAATATAAAATACATGTGTGTCCAACATTTATGTACTAGTTTGATGCTAGCTATTTTATTAAAAAAAAAAAAAGCCTAAAATAAATAGTTTGATGCTAGCTATTTAACCTAAAAAAAATGTAATTTAAAAAAATATTTTTAAATTACATCTGTGTCCAACATTTATGTACTAGTTTGATGCTAGCTATTAAAAAAAAAACCTAGCATTAGTTATTTTTAAATATTTGACATAAATCAAGTAGTGATGACTGATGATGAGTATTCATTAATTACTTAAATTTGTATTTATATATTTTAGATTTAATATATTTTTGGCTAGGATAATGTACATATTTGAGTGAAATAAAATCATAGTTAGATGATTAAGTTGAATCTTAAAAGTATAAATACATACAAAAGAATTTCATAATAATTTTATGGAATAACAAGAAGTGAGATCATAGTTAGATGATTAAGTTGAATCTTAAAAGTATAAATACATACAAAAGAATTTCATAATAATTTTATGGAATAACAAGAAGTGAGAGATAATTTTATAAATGGTCCTGTAACTTTGTCTAAATTCGTAAAAGGTCTCGTAATTTTTACTTGATCAATTTGGTCCTCTTGGTCTCAGTTTTGGTCTTTTGAGTACAATTTCAGTTTTTTAAATTCAATTTCAATCATTTTAATCTAATTTCATCCTTCACACCGGAATAGAACATGAGTATTTTACATGACAATTTTATTTTTTTACATTTTTAACACATCATCCGACAAATAAATTGATTTGAATAGAAATAAGAGTGAAAATTTTAAAGCAAATACTTATGTGTACTAGTTACATACATGTAACTTGATTCAATTTGCTATTTACCCTTCTTTTTTTAATAAGTTCATACTCCCTTATTTTAGAAACTTATGTGTATAAGTTACATAAATGTAACTAAATCCAATTTTTTACATGACCCTCTTTTTTATTAACTTCACTCCCCAATTTTTTTAAAAGAAAAATACATGTAAAAAATATATTACCATTTTATCAATTAAATTACATAATACAACTCATTAAAATTATAATTATACACCGACTATCGAGTCACCAATGAATCACTACAAAGTCAAATACGGAGTATTATTCTATTTTTTTAACTTTCAAAAAATAAATATAAAAAAAAAAATTGAAAAAAAATATTAAACTCAAAAAAAAAATTATGTAATTTCAGTTTTTTTTTTATTCAAAAAAAAAAAAGACCAAAATTTAGGAAAAAAAATTCATTTTTTTTCTAATTTGGGTATAAATGTATGAATATGACATGCTCACTTTCTAGCTTTTTATTTCTACAATGATATCTGGTTTGTTACAAGTTTTTTAAAGTTGTAGATTATTTTTTAAGACTAATTAATAACATAATTCAATTGAAAAATAAATTTTATATTTAGAAACTTAATTTGGGGGAGAATTGGGGAAGGAACTAGCATAATATTGCATCAGCTTTATTATTTTTTTTGTGGTCATCGGCTCATCGCCGTGTTGATGCATTCATATGTTTATTGAGTGTGATTGTATCTATTAATTGAATTGTGTGTTAAGTGTGTTCATTATGTGAACTAATACCATAAAGTATGTGAACTCGAAAACATTAGAACTTGTACTAATATAAACTAATATTATACTGTATATGAACTAATACATACAGTAATGCATATTAACTAATAATATACCATAATACTTATCAACGGTTATCATAACACTTATAAATTAAAAATTATATTTTCATAAAAAACTAAAATAAAGAGATTAAAAAATGAAAGTTCGAATTAAAAAAATAATTAAATAATGTAAAACGAAGTTAAATTTGTAAGGAATGAAGTAAATTTTTTAAAGAATAAGGTGAAAATTATACACCAATAAATTAAATAATTAAAGTAAAATAGTACCAATAGAATTGAACACTTGGAGATAAGAGAGATGAGAGTTTTAGTTTTTAAAACAAATTATTATTATACTATTTAATATCTTAAAAAAATAATTAATATTATTTTTAAAATTTTCTTATTAGACTTTAAAATTATCATTTGAAGAATTTTTTTTTTAAAAATAATATTAAAAAGAGAAATAAATATAAATATTTCTTTATATTATGAAATTTACATTGGAAAATAGCTGAAAAAAATAAATTAAAAATACAATCCATTGCAAGTATTTGCGATCCAACTTTTCAAAATATAATTTGTAAAAGTCGATAGAACTCCCTACTCTATTTTATCAAGAGAAAATAACATTTTTCACGTGGAGGTGTAGTCTTGTTGATGAAATGACCTAAAGTAAAATATAAAAAAATAAAAAATTAATGGAGTATTATTTTTTAATGAAAAAAAAAATTAATTGAAGTAAAATAAAGGTTAATGAAAAAATTGCTAAATAAATATAGTAAATGGGTTATTTGTAATGAGTAATTGGATTGGATATAGTAAATGAGTTATATGTTATTTGTAATGGGTTATTGGAACCAGTTACATACATGTAACTAATACACAAGAGTGCAACTCAAATTTTAATACGGAGTATAAAATTTTAATAAATATTTATTTATAATCAAATATGCATAATTTTATCAAAATCTTAATTTTATATTTGTTTATGTACTATTTTACCCAATATTATTTACTTATATATAATTTAGTGTGTTTATTTGAACTAAATAAATTAAACAAAAAAAGTGATATCAATACGATTTTTTTTTTTACAAAAAAAGACAAATTAATTTCAATAAAACAAATTAAAACATAAAATTCAATTACGTATTAATACTAAAAAATACATATTAATACATATGTATATATTTTAGTCTATATATGCAATTATCATCTAAAATTAGAAATTTAAATATTTATTCTTTCATAATTCTAAATTATTTTTAAATTTATTTTATGTATTTTTTATCCTCCAAATAGCTTATATGTCGGATGATGTATTAAAATACTGGAAAAAAATTATCACTTGAAATACACACGTTCTATTCTGGTGAATAGGATTAAAATTGAATGTAAAGGACTTGAATTGATTGGACGCAGAGGACTAAAATTGTGACTAAAAGGACCAACATTGAGACCAATTAACCAAAATTGAAATTAAAATGACTAAAGTGTAGATAAAATAAAAAGTTATCGAACGTTTTGCAAATTCAGACAAAGTTACAGGATCATTTGTAAATTTATTTCCAAGCAGGATGAAAGTTTTAGTGAATTACCAAAGATGAGAATGAATAAGCTGATGATGAACTGTTCTCGGTTTTTTGGTGAAAAAGTGTCAAATGGAAATAGCAACTTCTTACAGCAACATGCGACTTTCTAGCCATGCGCATGACAGTTTCTCGTTTCTTACCTTTTCCTTGTACAGTTTTTACGCTGAAAATGTGATCAAAATTATGAATTGGATCCATTCCATTTTGTTGGGTCTCCAGAATTTTGGACCTAACATATGTGTCGTTTAAAAAAAAAAAGAGGGGGAAATTTTGATTTTTTTTGTTTGTAACTTACACTCGTTTTAATTTTGATCTTATTTACACTTTGATTTTAGTTCTTAAACTTACAATTTAAATAAAAAAATCGTCTAATAACCTATTACTACGGGTCATGCTTCAAGTGACTGATGAGAACCACGACTACAAAATATGATTTCGACAAATTTCCGACCGACAAGAACGAAGGTTGCAAAATTAATTTTGCATAAGAAATCTAATATTCCAGACTAATTTTTTTTCCTCCTTTTATACCGTTTACAACCCTTTTTAGGGTATTAACAACTAAGATCATCTCCGGTGGTACTTTATAAATTAAATTTAAATTCATTTATAGAGTTTTGCTCCCTCCGTACTCTATTTTGAAGATTTGAAATAGAGTTTTGAATAGTAAACTCTATATATAAAGTTTAGTATTCAAAACTCTATATCTTATATCTATTATTTTATTAATATTTACAATTTTATATTAATAATTTGTTAAATATAATTACAATTCTTTTTTTTTTAAGAAATGTAATTACAATTCTATTGTTATACTAATTTATAAATTAATTTTAATTGTGTACTTTTTTTTTTGTATTATTATTACCTACAAAAAAACAACGTAAAATACAATAAAACATACATTATATATTAAATATGAAATACATTACATATTAAAACGGACATACATGCATTACGTAGCTACATATAACAACGACATATTAAAATAAGTGAACACAAGTTTGTGTTGTATTAGATTATACTCACATATATCGTTTTACGTCATTATGTGTTTCCTAATTTTATATTTAAATAAAAGTAATATTTAAAAACTACAAATTTATTTACATTTTATGATTTTGATAAAATCAATAATATTTAATTTATAATTTAATTTACTAATTGAATATTTAATTGTATAAATTTATTTAAATACGAAGATAAATATTTTATTTAATGATGACAATATATTAAAAATGATTAAAATAATAAATAGAGTAAGATATAGAGTTTCATGGATGGAGAAGGTTTTTAAAATAAAGTATAAAAAAGTGTATTTTGAAGTTTAAAGATTTTCATTTGAGAGCTTGTGATTGGAGATGGCCAAATTCCTATTCTACCCAAGTAATAATAAGAAGGCCCAAAACAAACAAATGACAAGTAAAATATAGAAGCCCAAAATAATTTTTAATAACAAGTAGACTGAAAATAGGATCCAAATCTAATCTATATAGGTGTGGGGTATATACCTCCAGCTTTGTTTAATGCACTCCCCTTCCATTTATTAATTCAATATATATATAAAATATCATATTTGTCCCTTTAGTAAAATATTATACTCAGTACATACACAGTCCCTCAAAATTCTAATCCTAATTTTCTCATCTTCCCCAACTTCTTTTTGCTGCCTCTCTCTTTCCCTCTCCCGTTTTTTTTTTTTCATTTTCTACACTCCCTCCCCTCGCCTTGTTCGCCACCGCCGCCCTGTTTTTTTTTTTTTTAATTTCTGCAACAAGCGGTGGCGCCGCCCCTCTCGCCCCCCTCCTCTCACCTTTTTTTTCCAGGTACGTTCTTTTTTTTTTTATGACAATAATGTCGACCGAAAACATTATGGTCGACAAATTGTTGTCGACCATAATGTTTTCGGTCGACATTACTTGTCGAAAATAAATTTTTTATTTTCTTTCGGTATAATGTTGTCGACTAGAGTGTTTTGGTCGACAAATTATAGTCGACAAACCAATATCGATCGACACTGGTTGATCGAAAAAAATTAAGTTTTTTTTTTTTTTTTTGAATATATTGGCATCGGAGGTGGAGGAGGCCAGAGGGGCGGCGACGGCTACTACAAAATTAGGGATAGGGTTTTGTGCAAATTAGGGTTAGGGTTTTGAGGGGAGTGTATGTATCTATCACATTTTACTAAAGGTGCAAATATGGTATTTCATATATATAATTAAAAAATGGAAGGGGGAGTGCATTAAACAAAGTTGGAGGGGTATATACCCCACGCCATCTTGATAATAGTTTCTGCACAGCCTTTTCGTTATCACGTTAAGCCCATTGGGATTCAACCCGACTCTCGATGGTACGTAATCTTACGGTCCTCATTCTCATCATGACATACAATATGGCGATTAATTTAATTTTTTTAATTGTTTTGCTTTAATTCGAATCCACGTGGTAGTATAATAAGCTACATCATTTTTATTTTTGGTCCACTACCTTTCGCACTTTGATTTTGATCATATAACTTACAATTTTTCAAAATTTTCGTCCGACAACTTGGTGCTTCGGGTCACATTTCCAATCACATTCGACGTGGCAACTAAATTTCATCTTTTCATTATTTTTTACTTAATTGTCTATGTGGACTGATTTTGGTTAGATGACACTAATGTGCACTCCAGGTGTGTATAAAGTTTTTCATAGTATCATTTCAAACTTCTTTCAAATTGAACCTAGGTTTCAACCATGAACAACACACCAATCTGAAATTTACAAAAGCATCCAAAAAAATCATTTGTGAAAGTAAGAATATTTGCACAAAAAATCATATAAAATCACATGAAAAAAAATCACAAACCATCCATTTACAGGAACATATATGAACAACAAAGGACCTATAAATTAGGAACAATTAGACAGAAAAATTCAATATATTGGTTGAATTCAAATCCAAACAATATTTGAATCCAAAATAATTTTGAGAATATTCAATCTCTAATTCGACTGAATTCCCCAAATTTGTGAAGAACGACATCATCCATCTTTAATTCGGTTGAATTTCACATGTTTGTAAAAAAGATCATTGTTAGTCATTAATTCGATTGAATCCTCCAAATTTATGAAGAACGACATTGTCAATTCTCCCACTTTTACTGACAAAACAAAACGCCGAGAAATTAGAATTGTGGAGAATCTGGAACAACAAAATCAAATACGGAGTAATTCAATTGCAAATGATTGAAAACGTTACTCGAAGTAGCAGGTTTTCGGACAATTTAAAAAAAAAATTATAAGACCAATATCAAAATGCCAAAATGCAAAAGTTAGTAGGATCAAAAGCAAAATAATTGACATAACTTGTTATATTGTCACATATATATGAATTAAAGCAAAATAATAAATAATAATAATTGCCACTTCAAATAAATGTAACCGGGGTATACCACCGTCCTGCAACCATCAGACAAATATTTTGAAAAATGTATTTACAGGGCAAAAATCAAAGTTGGAAAGTTAGTAAGACAAAAAAAAGGTATTTAAAAAAAATAAAAAATCTTGACTTAATTTATTAATAAGTGGAGTTAGTAGCCCTATAATTTTTTTTTTTTTGAAGTACTAGTAGCCCTATAATTATTATAAGCTTAATAAATAAATAATGTAAAATGTCAAAATAGAATTAAATAAAATAGAGCCCACTTGCACTTTTAGATATTCGGTCAAGCAAGTGATGTATGTAAACTTCCACTTTATTCAAATTGTGAGGTCGGAATGACTTAAAAAAAAACTGTGAGGTTGGAATGATTATATTATATACACCTCAAACTTAGTTCTTTCATTTTTTTTTAAATTTAATTGTGAAATATCTAAAATGTCATTTTGAATTAAACCTATTTAATAGATATACCCACCATTTAAACCTTTCTTTTAATTGTTTTTTTTTTTAAAGAATCTAAAACGGCTTCCTACCTTCATCACAATCACTACATTTCACCACCCTTCGTGCTTTTGAAGGAGATACACTCACATGATATTCACACTACGATCCCTTTTACTATTATTATGTATGTGCATTTCTTTATTTCCTTCATTTTATGTATTTTTATGGAACATATATATTTTAAATGTTTTGTTTCTTAGCGTAAAAAACTCTCTTATTCAGCAGCTGCAATTTACACTTGAAACGCCATCCACAGGAAATGGAGGATCGAACCATACATGCGGACTTAGACTAGTCCTAGCAGCTCTAGCAAGTCCGTGTGCCGTTTCATTGACATCACGGTGGACAAATTGAACGGTACAAAAGGGAATGGAAGAAATAATAGCCTTACATGATTGAATGAAATCCCCGATAACATAATTTAGCATGTGAGAGGACTTGAAGGCATCAACTATGACTTTGGCATCCATCTCAATGATGACACTGTTGTAATTCATTTGCTTTATCCATGACAAAGCCTCGTGTAGCCCCATGATTTCTTCTTCATCTACGCGCATCAAACCCGGAGCTGTGTTCACTCTACAGACCTGGGCCCCTCTCGTCTCCCTGCCTCGATCGCACATAGCCGCCCATTCATGGAGATAACTTAAACCCAGGTGCACCATAGAAGCAGGGGAGCTACAAGACCCCTTCCATACAAGATCATTACGATCTTTCCATCTTCGCCATAGCAATATCGCGATCTGAGCGAACTCCTTCTCCCCAAGATCACGTAGGAGTAGGAAAACCCATTCCACAAATGATTCTGACGCTGTCATTGCCCTGCTCACTGCCCCTCGAAATTCGGTGTACCTCCACATTTCGAGCGCCAGATCACAGGTTAGGAAGGCATGCCATTCAGTTTCATCATGTGTCGAGCAGAAAGGGCATTGTTTTGTGTCCAGAATGTTTCGTCTGTGGAGCCTCGCCCTTGTCGGAAGGAATTCTTTGCACAGTCGCCACATAAAATTCCTCACTTTAGGTGGCGTTCGAATCTTCCACAGGCCTTTCCAGTCCTTCCCCATATCAGTATCCCCGTCGTGAACCATGCTCATCGCAAGGCGGTAGGCCGATTTTATAGAATAGAGCCCGTTTTTTTCAAAATGCCAAGTCAGCCTGTCCCTTGATCCTTCCGGAGCAATTGCTGTTCCAGCAATGCGGGTTATATCCTCAGTGTCCATCATAGATGTGCGTCGACATGGGATAAATAAATCTGCCACTCTAATATCCTCCATCCCCTCAATTGGATGCGAATGAATCCAGAAGTTAGAATCGCTATTGATCCAAGGCTGGCCCCAAACTCTGATGTGCAGTCCAAAGCCTATTTTCCATCGGGTTCCCCTACGGATGATGTCCTGAGATTCCAAAAGGCTCCTCCATGTGAAGCTTGTTTTGGCACCAAGGCGAGCCGATAAGAAATCGGTATCCGAAAAGCAACGTGATTTCATGATCTTACACACCAAAGCTTCAGGATCCGGTTTGAAGTCTCCAACCAATTTTTCTAGCATAGAAATGTTAAAGATGTGAAGATCCCTAAATCCCATACCTCCAAATTCCTTTGGTGTGCAGATGTTCCCCCAAGTCGTCCATTTGATACCCGACGCCGAACCCCCGGAACTCCACCAATAAGAGTTAAGCAACCGCTGCAGCTCCTCAACAAGGATTTGAGGGATTAGGAAAAGGCACATGCAGTAAGCTGGAATAGCTTGTTTTTAGTCTAGATTTAAAAGTAAGAGAAAATGACCTCCATTTGTTAAAAAAATGTCAATAATGTAGTTAAAAATTGGTTAAGGGATACTCATTGTTAAAAAAAAAAACTCTCTACTTGAGCTAATCGAAATTAGGGGTGGGTAAATATACCGAAATTTCGGTATACCGAGCTTTTCATACCGAAAAAATATCGAAATTATCGAAATTTTCGGTATACCGAGTTTTTCGGTACGGTATGATATCGTACCGAAATTTTCGGTACGACAACGGTATGGAAAATGATCATACCGCGGTATTTCGGTATACCGAAATTTTTTCGAAATAGTCTAATTGTATTATTTGGTCAATAAAGAAAATTATTCTCATATCAATGATATGTTGATTGGTTTACTCAAATTTTTAAGAAAGAAATCTATTTCCTAAAAAAAAAGACTTTCCTTGAGAGGAATTAATTTGATTTTTATTTAAACAAAAAAACACACATGTATTTTATTTTGTTAAAAAAAAAAACTGAAATTAAAGTCTTTTCATTCCAAATTTTCCTCCTTTAAAAAAAAACAAATCCAATTTTCAAGAAATATTTCAATTATTAAAAAAAAAAAAGGAATTATAAATACATATCTCTCTCTCTGCATGTGTGAATAGATAAAGCCAACAACAGTTCAAATCTGAGCTGAAGTTCAGTTCCATTCGATTCAATCCCTATATCCACTCTCTCCAATTCCAAAAACAGTACCCCATTTCAAAAAGTTATCTCTATTTAGTCTTAATTGGTTTTTTACAGTTGTACATTATTGCCTTTGACTGGTAATATTTTGACTGTTCTACCGATTTTCCTGCTCGAATCTGCTGTTAAGTCCATTGCGCAGTAAAACCCTATTTCTTTTTTATGAAGTCTTGTTTATGCCGTGGTAATCAGAGATTCACTCGCTGAATTCTTGGAAGTCACTACACTCAAGTCGCGCCATGGATGAGTATGCATTTCGCCCTTTTTGTGATTGTAGTTTTATTCAACCTGATCTCATTGTTTGTGTTGTTACATCGAATTCGCCAATTTCTCAATGTTCAGCAACTAATAATATGATTATAGAACTCTGATTGAAGACTCTTAGTTCATAATGAATTCGAAGTAAATCACAGTGCCTGATTTGGTTTAATGTGTTATTTAGAGCTTTAATGAGGAAAAACACTTCCATACAATTAAGTGAGTCGTTTTCTCAAATAGGGAGAATGAGATCGAACTTGTGCAAAGATACCGGCGGGATAGGCGTGTACTCTTAGATTTCATGCTCTCCGGTAGCTTGATAAAGAAGGTGGTGATGCCACCTGGCGCCGTGTCATTGGATGATGTGGATCTGGATCAAGTCAGTGTTGATTATGTCCTAAATTGTGCAAAGAAAGGTGATGATTTCTGGATAGAGTTTTTCTCTTCAATTGGCATTAGTTGTTTCTCACTTTCCTTTTTTTGGGGATTTGATTACTGTAGGTGATATGCTTGATCTCTCAGAGGCCATTCGAGATTATCACGATGGCACTTTATTCCCTAGCATGGTAAGGACTAGATTTACCGACTTCCAAAGTAGTGTTGCTTTATGCTGTTTTCATGTTTTGAGTTAATATATGAATTGATGCATATACGATTATGCCCAGATACAGCTGTTCTCTTTAACTTGTGTTATTACTTCAATAAAGAATAATGCAGGTTCGTTCAGCGAATTCTTTCTAGCCACGAATCCTGATTTTTCAGGCTCACCTCCTCGGAGGCCACCTCCAGCGGCCCCACTTGTGGCCCCAACCTCGATCTTGTCCAGCCTCTCGGCTTCGGAGCCGTTTGAGAGTGAACAAGTTGAAGAATCAAAAAGCTTGTCGAAATCCCAGTCACTTAAATCTTCACAAGTTAAAGAACTAACAGTGGATGACATTGATGATTTTGACGATGATTTTCTGGAGGAGGTTGATAGTCGTAGATATTCCAGAAGAGTTCTAAATGATGCCTCTGATGTTGTTTTGGAAATGCCTTCATTTGTTACTGGTAAGTGTAATTCCTGATGGTTTATCGAGAATCTTTAAGTTCAACTTATTTATTTGCTGGTGATGTTCTTTCTTTCCATAACAGTAATAAAACAGCGTTGTTTTCAGCTTGCTTTCTTTAAATGCAACCAGTTCATGTGATTTGATTGATTTTAGGGGGTGCTTGGTACAAATTCTTTAAATGGGAGTCATTGAGTAGTGAATTATAATGGAAATGATGGTTACGTTATTAGTGTTTTACTCTAAACTTAGAACAAGTGTGGATAAAAATTGATTGTTGATTGAGAAATAGTGGAAGGATTGACGAAAAATGATTATAGGTGGGGAGGTAGTTAATCAAAGTGGGGTAGTGAATAGTGATTAACTTTTTTTGAGTTTCACTACTCCGTATGAAGTTTGATGAAGGTGAAATGAACATCTTTTATGATTTTATCCTGATTAATCAACACAATTACCACATACTCATTCTCATTGCCATTCCAATTGAAGCATTTTGAACCAAGTGGCCCCTTAGTTCATTCAACGAAAGGTCTCAACCTCGAGTTTATGTGTTTCAGGTTCAAATTTTAATGTATACAGGTTGCAATATATTGGAGCTCAATTATATAAAAATCAATATTTACTCGTTATAATCAACGATTTTATCATTTTGTTTTATTACAGGCATTACAGATGATGATCTCCGCGAAACTGCATATGAAATCCTCCTTGCTGCTGCTGGAGCTTCAGGGTATCTTCTTTGTATTTTGTTTGCCTCTTTATTTACTGTTATCTAAATAATAACTGGATTTCATGTTTTTTGGCATGCATAATCAGGGGGCTTATTGTTCCATCAAAGGAAAAGAAGAAAGACACAAAGTCTAGATTGTTGAAGAAGCTAGGACGAAGTAAGAGCGAACAAGTATCATCGCAATCTCATAATTCTCATGGTTTAGTTGGCCTCTTGGAGACAATGCGTGTTCAGATGGAGGTACTTTCTGGTGCTTCATTCTATTTTTTATCAGTGTTGTTGTTCACTGAAAATATAGTAATCCCACAAAGTGTATAGAACTTTGAAGCTCTAAGCTTTGCTGTAATGCTGCCTTCTTTAACTTATTGAATTTGGACACTAATAGTAAAAAACACTAGCTGCATTGAGGAACTTTGAACTGTAATAGCACTATTGTGTTGGTTAGCATGATTCTCCTCTTCTCTTGTTCAACAACATTATGTATCCCTCGTTATGGTATTTTTTTCTGAATTGAGAGGCATGCTATATTAGGAATTTAGGGGTGGGTGGGTGGGTGGGTGGTATTATGATAATTATATGGTACCCTCTATTTTGTATATATATGCTTTTAGGTTGAGCATTGGAAGTACAATATTTCCTTAGAGGTATTACTTCATATGGCTATGCTTTCTTATTTGCTAGCTCTACTGAATTCTATTTCTTTTCTGGTTGTTGCTGGAATTTAACTTTGGTAGTGTATTTGCCTATATGTCATTTGTACTTTTTGGGTGAAGAATGCCAACAGTGATACTTGTGCTAGTTTCAGTTTTATATTTATGATAATGGTTACATTACACTTTAATTTTACCTTTGATTGCTTTAATTATGCATTTATCCCGACTAATTTGGTTGATTTTGAACAGATATCGGAGGAAATGGACATTAGAACGAGAAAGGCATTACTGAGTGCGATGGTTGGGAAAGTTGGAAAAAGGATGGATACTCTATTGATCCCATTGGAATTGTTATGTTGCATATCACGAACAGAATTTTCGGACAAGAAGTCTTATATAAAATGGCAGAAGAGACAAGTGAGCTTTCTTTCTCTATTTTTTTTTTTTTTTAAACTTTCTCCCTTACCATTTGTTATCTTTTAAGAGCTATGAAATTTTTGAGGGTTGGGAAGCTGTTAAGAGATCAGTTAGAATCTTTCATTTTGTTGAAGCTGTGATGTGCAGATATGCTTATATTGAATACTGTAATTGTCAATATACCATAACTTTAGCTACCTTTGTTTTTTTAATACTCGTTTAATTTGGTGTCAGCCCAGTTAAATATGTTGGAGGAAGGACTTGTAAATCATCCTGTTGTAGGATTTGGAGAATCTGGGAAAAAAGCAAGTGATTTGAGAGTTCTTCTGGCAAAGATTGAAGAGTCTGAGGTGTGCTTGAATGCTATGAACTTTGTTATTCCTATACATTGGTAGATATTTTTCATTCCAAAATGATTTTTTTTCCTGTTGGGCATGTACATTTTCAGAATTTTGTAATGATTCCTATTGTCTCGTGTGTGATTTTACTGACCAGTATACATATTGTATTGTTTCTTTCCTCCATTCTCTCTGTTCATCTCTTTCTTTCTTCACTCATTCATTCCATGTTTCTTTCAATTTTTGTTAACTTCGTGTGATGCTGTCATGTTGATCTTATATTCCAGTCAGCTAAAAGGTAGTTTTGGTCCTTTTGGATTAGTTTTTCATTCATATCATGTTAATTTTACTAAATTTTGACTAAGGTATTTGAACATGTTCTTATACTAGAGGTTACGACTTATGTTTGGATGAATTTTTTTGTTTTTGTTGTCAGTCACTTCCATCAGGTACAGGTGATCTTCAGCGAACAGACTGCTTGAGATCTCTGAGGGATATTGCTAATCCACTTGCAGAGAGGCCTGCAAGAGGTGATTTAACTGGTGAAGTATGCCATTGGGCTGATGGATATCACCTAAATGTCAGATTGTATGAGAAACTATTGCTTAGTGTCTTTGATGTTTTGGATGAAGGCAAGCTTACAGAGGTTGGTTAGTGGAATCTTATCTGCTCTAAGTTGTTCTGTTTTCTCTCAAACTATTTTGTACTAAAGGTTGAGCTTCACTACAGGGTATGTTTGTTTATGCATTGGAGTGGATTTCAAATCCAATAGGTAGATTTGATTAATAGTAGAAGGTGTATTTGGATTTTGTATCTGTTTGGGAGTGTATATTTTGTAGGATTTAATGGGGTAAAATTTTGAAAATAAAGGTGATAGATGATTGATTGTGTATTGGAAATTGTGTTTGAAAAAAAAAGATGTATTACAGGTATTATAGAGTAGATTTTTAGAGGATTTGTAATCTCATACCAAAATCCATAGAAACAAACATGGATATGGATTTGAAAAGAAAAAAAAAGTGGAGTGGGGAGCTAGAAACAAACATACTAATTGCTTTCCAGAGTTTAGATGCTGAATTCAGTTGCTTTTCTTTTCTTTTTTTTTTAAAAATTTAATATCGGACTTATGGAGTTTCTGCAGCATCGACCAACTTCTAAGTGAGCATGTGTATATATATATCATGCTTATGCCTTCTTGGAAATAACATGACTTCTTTATGCCAGGAAGTGGAAGAAATGCTGGAGCTCTTCAAGTCAACTTGGCGTATTTTAGGAATCACGGAAACAATCCATTATACATGCTATGCTTGGGTGCTATTTCGCCAGGTATAAGAATAAGACTGAAGAATTTGCAGTTGAGCAGTCGATTGGCAGAATTTGCATAAACTTGAATATCAAATGCATAAATGATTTTTTGGTTGTTTTTTTTCTCCTAATTTCATTTTTCTTCGTATTTCCTTTATTGTCCCCATTCTTGATATGGTTCTAGTGGTCTATATCCACTTTTCTTTCCTTATAACATAAACAACATAATATTCTACGCACACCAATCCTTCATATGTATTTCAGTTTGTCATCACTGGTGAGCAAGATATCCTGAAGCATGCTATTGGCCAGTTGAAGAAAATACCTCTGAAGGAGCAGAGGGGCCCACAGGAAAGACTGCATTTGAAAAGCTTAAGTTGCAGAGTTCAGAGTGAGAAGGGTTCTCAGGAGTTGACTTTCTTGCAATCGTTCCTATTACCGATTCAAAAATGGGCTGATTTACGGCTGACTGATTACCATCTCCATTTTCCTGAGGTCTTTCTCTTTCATAAAATGATTTCTTCTTAAGTAGATTGATTCTGACACGAATTACTTTTGTTCTCACACCACTTAGGCACATTTTGATTGCATACATATAATTTAATTTAATATCCTGCAGTTGCATGATAAATCAAGTTTCACATTTCAATGTGATGTTTACATATTTTCCAGAGTCGAATGTTAGCTTTGATGCAACACTTCAATTATGAACCTTTGAGCAATCTACTTTATCATTTTAATTTCCCAGCTCAAAAAGTTACTGTAATGAATTGGAAATTAAATTTCATTTCAGGTTGCATTTAACTTGATTATTCAACCGTGTTTGTATATTTTTTCAAATCCTAATTCAAAGTGAATGTGGAACATGAAATTATTAACTAGTCCCCTTGTTTTGGCTGTACTCATACATTATATATTAGTGAATGTACTTTGTTTAACTCAACCCAAAGGCCTGATATTTTATCCTTCTCATTCAATATGTTTTTCTTTCGTTCAAAATGTAGGCTATCCCTTTTCTTTAACTGGTTAAAAAACTGTCATATACCCATGGTTTAATTTTTTTTTTATTGTTTACCGACAGATGAGGTATTGATGCATTTAACTTACTGGATATTATTGAAATAATCACATTTCTTGTTATTTTTTAGACTTTGTGAGATTGATCTGGTATTCTGGTTGCAGCAGATTGCAATGTCTATGGAGCTTGGAAATTCTAAAAAACATTTTATTGTATTTTTATATTCCATTTAACCTCTACTGTGGTAATGCATTTTGATCTATTAAAAAATTCAACATATTCACAATTCAAATTACCTACAGCATAGCAAAATGCAGAATTTTGAATTTTATTTTTTATTGCATAGAGCATTTTGCTTCCCCATTTCAATAGACGAACCATGTCACATTCCTGATTGTTCAGTTTGGTGTAGAATGTCTAACTTCTAGTTAAGGTGTATTCTGTTTTTGTTACTTATTTTCTTTTGATATTGCTTATCATGAATCATGTGAAATTTTGGAAGATGATCATAACTAGGTTATTTGTTTCTCCTGTTTTTTTTAGGGATCAAACTTGATGGAGAACGCGTTAGTTGTCGCAATGGTTTCTCGGAGGCTTCTTCTTGAAGAGCCCGAGTTGGTAATATCGTTTTCCTTGTTTAATCTTGTTACAACTTCTTCCCTTTGGGAATCTTTACCCAGCTATTTAATTTTAGGGAAACCTTATTTTTTTAAGTCCTGTAAGTTTGCCCATTTTTTGTTTCATGACACTCCACTTTCCCCATTTGAATTTCTTCCTGTTAACTTTCAAAATACTACTCCCTCTGTCCCATACTTGAAGGCACATTTTACCATTTTGGGCGTCCCATACTTGAAGGCACATTACCTAAAATAGCAAAAACACTTTTAAACACTCCCCTTAAAACATCACAATATTACAACAAATGCCACTACTTTATTACACTAAAAAGTAACTTTATTACTATTTATAAAGTTGAAAAGTCTTTACTACCCCCACTTTATCTTACACAATATTAATAAACAATTCATTCATTAAAACCCGTGTCCAATTGGTTTGAGCCTTCAAGTATGGGACGGAGGGAGTACTTTTTAGTCCTTTTTAGTCGACAACAGGTGAGCAACCGGTTTTGATTTGACGTGGCATTTTTGTCATTCTTTTTTTTGAAGTTTGTTCGGTCAAAGGACTAAAAAGTTGGATTTTGAAAGTTAACACGACGAAATTCAACTAGGAAAAATGGGGTGTCCTGAAACCAAAAATGAGCTAACTTACTGGACTAAATTTTTTTTTCCTTATTATTAGAAGATTTCTCAGTATTTTTTTCGTCCAACCCTCACATGAATGTTGGCTAATTGGATTTTGCTAAAGATATGGAAATCCGAGTCTGAATTTTTTGAAAAGCATATGTTTCATTCATTCATTTGTCTCTATATCGATTTTGAAATGCCAAACCCGATAAAATTTACGGCATTATTTTTTTCATTGCATGCATTTTGTGTGGAAACAAATCTGTCTGAAAGTTGAAAATGGTGATATATGACACTTCCAGCTTTTAACTTTCAGGCAATGCAGGCTGAACCTCTGACAGATATAGAGCAAATAGAGCTATATGTGTCATCTTCAATAAAGCAAGCATTTTCCAGAGTAAGTGGTTTAATCTAATTATACCAGTAATTATTGTTATTACTTTTTTTTTTGATTCAAAATTCTTATTGTTTGATTGGTGAATGATAAAAGACCGGTTGCTCACATCCTTCAGTATTACTAGAAAATATGACTTTTCTATGATTCCTTCAAGCAAAGGAGTTTTACTCTAAATTCTTAACTACAGGAAAAGTGTATTACAATATTACAATTATGCCTATACATTAACAAATCTGTATATCCTATAATTAGAGGCACCTAGTGATTGTTCATTCGATATTTTATCTTCATTTCCTTCTTTCCAGATTTTACAGGATGTTGAAACATTATCTGACACAACAAACGAACATCCCTTAGCATTACTTGCTGAGCAGACAAAGAAGCTTTTGAAAAAAGATACAGCCATGTATTTACCAATTTTAACGCTGAGGCATCGCAATGCAAGTGCAGTTTCAGCATCTCTTATTCACAAGCTTTATGGCATCAAACTAGTAAGCTTGCATCTTGACATTTCTTCACCATATTTTATGTAATGCTGGAGTCTAACTATTCTAATTTCTTCAGAAACCATTCCTCGATAGTGCTGAACACCTTACAGAAGATGTTGTATCTGTGTTTCCGGCTGCCGAGAGTCTTCAGCAAAATTTATTCTCTGTCATCACATCTACCTGTGAAGAGGGAACTGCAGAGGCTTACCTCAAGAAACTAAACTTGTACAAGGTCAGGGGTTGCTTTTATCATTATTTCCACCCTTTGCAGAAAACTATGTTAATTATAATTTTCTTCGCAGGAGCTAAGGTATATTAACCTACATTTCCAGTTTACCTCAATTCAAGGCTGAATAATAGTACTCCCTCGTCTAATTATGCCCATTTCTTTGGGCACATGTTTTAATGAATATTGATAGTTTATGTATAAAGTAGATAGGTTGGGGGGGGGGGGGGGGGTATTATGGGGTAATGTGGGGTCCACTTATAAATAAAGTGGTTGCTTATGAATAAAGTGAATGGGAATTTTAGTAAATAAGTGATGGGTGGAGGGTGAAGTAGTCTGAATAGTATTATTTTCCAAACAGGAATGGAAATTATGAAATTGGACAGCGCAAAAGGAAAGTGGGAATAATGAAATTGGACGGAGGGAGTATTAGGTAATATGACTAAATGATATTCTGAGTGCATAGTTGTGAACTTGTGACATTAAACTGTAATTCCAAGTTGACACCTTCAAGGACAGAAGATTAATACTGTAATGCTTAAGAAATGAAGAAATAATTGAGAAAAAGAGATCGAAAAGAGAAGTAAAATGTCATATTAAACACCTTGTTTTCTAATGTTCCAATGTAATAATATTAGAGAAAGTACTCTCCTTCTTCCTTTAAGTGTTTAATCTTAATGATTGCATTTTAGTCAGCAAATTATGATGACAACGATCAGGAGCAACGTGGAATGTTTTTTTTTTTAATGTTATCATCACAGCATCACTTGTCATCAATCATAGGGAGAGGGGTAGTGTGTAAATGTGGTAAACATGGAGGGTTTTCATGATTATGAAAAAAGGTGAGAGTTTGCAATTTAAGCTATTTCAAGGAGAAAATAGAAAGTAACCGTATCTTCTCTGAGTGGAAGTGTGATTAACCCTACTTTTATGCCTTGTAATCAACCTTTTCCATCAAGTGTTACATAAACCTCGTTCTTTATTAGAGATTAAATTTATCTTATGCAATTTTTTCTTTTGATTATAGCGCATCAGTATCATAACGAGTTCTTTAGTGGAAATCTTATTTTTATTCGTTTCATTCAGATTGAGGTCATATCTGGAACGTTGGTGCTGCGTTGGGTCAATTCACAGCTTGCAAGAATTTCATCATGGGTTGAACGAGTTATTCAACAGGAGGTAATTGCTTATTGGAGTATCAATCTTGAGTTATGCTGTTGATGCTGAACTTTAATTTTGTGCGTATTTTCCCTTTCAAAAACATAATTATCTTGGATGACGAGATATAGGTATTGTGTTGATTAAATTGGATATCTAAAAGATCAGCTAAAGTGCTCAGTTCCTTTTTAAAATTTGTTATCTATCTTTTGCTTGATAGTCGGATAATCTTACTGTTCTCTTATGGTTTAATTTTTTTAGTTAGAACTTATCTTATTTCTGTAATTCTCTTTATCTCCTCTTGTTGTATGCAAATAATGCTGTAAAAGTTCTCTCTTTTGTATTTTACCAGAACTGGGTCTCGGTGTCAGCTCAGCAAAAACATGGGAGTTCAGTTGTCGAGGTGTACAGGATTGTTGAGGAGGTTCGCATGTTATCATATCCTGAATTCTCCTTCATTTTTTCTTTTTCAGTTTTTTTTTTTCAAAACCATATTTCTATTCTAGATTTGTCTGTTCATGAAGAATAGTCTTGTATAAAGCTATATTTTTATGAATAATTTTTGTTATAGTTTTGTAACCATAGAAATTCAATAGCACTATCACAAAACTCAAATGAGAGGCTACATACCGTTTTTCTTTGCAGACAGTAGATCAATTCTTTGCTTTGAAAGTGCCAATGAGGCCAGGAGAACTCAGTAGCCTTTTCAGGGGCATTGACAATGCATTCCAAGTATATACAGAACATGTTCTCGACAGCATAGGTAATGTATTCATGTCTGTTGCCAAAATGATGTTGCATTTTCTGTATGTTCTGCATGAACACTCATGTAAGTACAAAATTGTTATATTTAACTTGTACACCGAAATGATTATTATATGGCATTATTGGAGGAAAACATTGATGGTCACACTGATTCACATTTAACTGTTTCCTTTTGCTTTGTGATTTTTATTTTTACTTTGGTGCTTGATATATAGGTTATCGGTAAAGATAAGTTTATATTTATATGTGCTCAATTTAATTCTTAAAATAATACGTAAGTTATATAGATTCTTTGCCTACCAATTAATAATAATATAACCTACCAATTCTACAGTCAAAAATAGTTTTTGAATCTTTGGTTTTAACTCTTAAAAAAGAGGCTCAAACTCATTTGTGTACTCTTATTGTCCTGCAGCTGATAAGGAAGACATAATTCCACCTGTACCTGCTCTTACTCGATACGGAAGAGAAAGTGGAATCAAAGCTTTCGTGAAAAAGGAATTTACAGACCCAAAACTGCCAGATGTCAGATGGTCGAGTGATGCCAACGTTTTGACGACACCAACGCTTTGTGTTCAATTAAATACCCTATATGTGAGTTCAATTAATGCCCACCCATGCGGCTATCTAATTTTGTTACGTCTGGGACTTTAATCCCCTCGGATGAAAAGGGGAAAGAAAAGAATTAGGATAAAAATCCGGTTTCACTGTCTTCTTATTTCATCTTCTTTCTGTTTGAGAGACTCTGCTATTTCATCTTTGTTAATTCTATTGGTTTAGTTAAATTTGTACACAAAAAAGTCACTTGAAGTGCGTAAAAAAAATCATTATGTTGAAATGTAAAGGAATCTACTGTCTTTTTCATATAATATATACTCCATATGGCTATGTCTACTGATTGACACTAATGCAACCTTTTGGTTAACCTTAGTATGCGATTAGCCAACTGAATAAATTGGAAGATAGCATTTGGGAACGTTGGACAAAGATGCAACACGGTCACTCAATAAGTAAGTAATGCATACTTGTGCTTTTCTAGTAATTGGCATTGGCCAATTTATGTAAATGTTACTTTATTTTATATTTTTATTTGAATATATATATATATTAATTACTGATTTTCGTACATATCAACAAGGTTTATGATGCTCTTTCTTGTTTCCAGATAAACCCATGGAAGATAACTTGAGGAAATCCATCCAAAAGGATAGTTTTGATGGAAGTAGAAAAGATATTAATGTAGCTATTGATCAAATCTGTGAATTTACTGGTATGTCTCATTGTAACTGTATCTTTTCAAGTTTGCTGTCAATATACTTTCAAGCATAATATTTCTCCTCTGGCATTTTTCGTAGGAACCAAAATAATATTTTGGGATTTGAGGGAGGCATTCATTGATGGTCTCTATAAGCCAAGTGTTGCTCAATCGAGGCTGGAAACTCTGATCGATTCTCTTGATACGGTTTGAATTTCTTTTTCTTCCAAGTTAAGATGAAATGATTATGTTTGTTTATTTATGAAATATATTGGTTTCTCCATGATAATGTATGTAGGTACTCAATCAGTTGTGTGATATCATAGTGGAACCACTTCGGGATCGTGTTGTAACGGGACTCCTTCAAGCATCTCTGGTATTGTCTCTATTATATATATATATATATATATACATGCTTGTTTTAAACCATCAATTTTAAAAAAAAAAAAAAAACTATAATGATCTCATCTTCTATCTCATAGGATGGCTTTATCCGCGTAATACTAGATGGAGGTCCGTCTCGTTTGTTCACTCCATCCGATGCCAAGCTGCTAGATGAAGACTTGGAGGTTCTAAAGGTACTATATCTTAAGAGCAATTACTTAACTTTAATCATTTGCCTTATATACTTATCATAATTAATTATTATAATGTATTAGGAGTTTTTCATCTCTGGAGGAGACGGGCTGCCGCGTGGAGTTGTGGAAAACCAAGTAGCACGCGCTCGTCAGGTGGTCAAGTTACACGGCTATGAGGTTAGTATGTTGAAGTCATTGATTTCTTCGAATGCGTTAATGTCCCTAGACAAAAACTTTTACGCAACGGGTGCAATTTTGACTCAATTTATCCTAAGTTTGACTTATTCACAAATTAAAGAAACTGAAATGTATAATGAGAAGTATTAGTTCATAATATAAAGAAAAATATTAATTCATACAAAAAAAATTTAGTCTGTAGACCAAACAGTATTAGACCTTTGCCATATATAATTAATACTTTTCATCATGTGAATTAATACTGTTTGACTGCTTTTTCTATGGTTCTCGAAAAAATATAAATAAGACGTGTCAAAATTGTATCAATTGCTCCATGCAACTTGTGTGACGAAGTGGCAGTTTTAACCAATTTGTGATACTAACTTCTAATCTGATTTTAAGGCTGCTGCCTAAGATTAAACATTTATTTAGGAAGATTTTGCCTATGTTTCCATATCATTGCATTAATTTGACAGTTTCAAGAGAGTTAGTGGAAATATCTGAGTCGTTTGTTTCTCTTCTTCTTGATGCTTATTGTTTATATTTTACGATGGATTTGCAGACTCGAGAATTGATCGAGGACTTGAAATCAGCGAGTGAGGTGGAGCTGCACGGCGGGAGGAGTAAACTGGGGGCAGATGCCAAGACTCTGATACGGGTTTTGTGCCACAGAAGTGATTCTGAAGCTTCTCAGTTCCTCAAGAAGCACTACAAAATACCCAAATCTGCTGTTTAGTGTTCGATGTGACTTTGCTTTGTATCTAGGCTCTCTTTCAACTTCCAAAATATTGGATTTATAATTATAATGCCTTATTTTTTTATTAAATTTTTATTTAACGCAATTCCCAAACAAGAATATTAAGTTGTCCATCACCTGCAGTATAATTTGTGTTGAAGCTTTTTCGGGTCAAGGGAGTGTTTGCAATTAAATATACATAGTTTAATTTTAACTAAAACAGGATGGGGCATTTAAAATCAATTCCTTTACTTTTTAGTGAATCAATTCCTTTACTTTTTAGTGAATTTGAATTGTAAATTTAAAATCCATCCATTTGACTGAAGGTAATTTATCGGATTTTCAAAATGAGAAGAATTTGTGTACACTTTTTTTTTTTTAAATATTAATCTATTTTACTAAAATGTAATCCCTATTAGTTTGTTGAAATAAAGAGTATTAATTATTTTATAATAAAATACTAGTTGTGCATTTGTACGCTACCTCTTTCTATAAAGCTGCTATAGATCACCTAAAATTGTTTTTAGTTCTTTCTTAATTACATTTAATTTTACTTGTAATTAAATCTCATTTTTTGTGAAAAAACTTAACTTTACTTCAATTTTTTTTAACTTTTGATAACAAAAGCATTATATGCATTCTATTATACATAATAATAAATTTAAATCGCCTGTTCAAAACCATTGAAAAGTTGTCATAAGCATAATGGGAGATGTTGATAGCATGAAAATCACAGAAATCAAGAGCCCATCAGTTAAAATAATACAAGTGTTAGAATAGCCTGAAATTTACCACCTGAGAAAAATTACCCTACATTTCTCCACACTCAGCAATAACACAAGCGAGTTTAGGTCGATTGTTTGGTCCAGTTGCTACATTCTCAATCTTCCTAATAATCAAAAGCCCATCGCCAACCACCCTCTGCATCCAAAATCACATTTTTTACCTCAGTAACTTTAGCAAGACGATGTTGAAACTCTCACATAATGAAACATATTGTTTAGGATAAGATAATCAAGAAACGTACCCCGAAGACGACATGTTTGTTATCGAGCCAGTCACACTTAGCACATGTGAGAAAGAACTGCCACATGGAAAATTTACACGATTAGAAGACAGTTGAAGGTTGCAAGGGATCATAAACGGGGTGCTTGCGAAAAAATATGATTTTGAGAAAGTGATTTAATTTAGCGATTGTGAAAAAAATTGTTATATAGTAAAAGTGGTTAGTGTTTCCAAAATTTGTAGAAAGTCGAAGTTGAGTGAGTGCTTGATATTAGACAAAAGCAGAATCAGCTAGAAGCATACCATTCCCAGCTTTTAGATATTAGATTCTAGGCTATTAATTTAAGTAGAACCATGCAATTTGATAACATTCAAAGTAGCTATTAGAAAGCAGAAGCTGATTAATTAATTGAAAACACTTCACATACTATTTAAGAGGGTGCACATATATTACAATTGAAATCGATACTTCATTATGAAACAAACCGAACAATTACTACTGAAATTGATACTTCTCAGAGTTAAGTGAATCCGAAAGTCAACAAAGGATATGGGGAGTTTCTTAAGTAACCTTGTTAGTTCACGTAGGTGATGAGTAACTATGGGTGATTCAGGGGAATAGGGGATAGTTACATGGAGTAGTAGTATGATTTTAACAAAGAGCAAAACGAAAATATAATGTGGTTACCAAAATCTAATGTCTATACTACTTTTTTGTATTCACATTGTTTCCCTATCATGGTATAGGGTTTCTCCAAAAAAAAAAAAAAAATTTCAAGTACCATGCAAAAATTTGATATCCTTACCTGACATCCGTTAGAATTTGGGCCACTGTTTGCCTGCCAAACAGAATAGAATAATTTACTCAGAAGCAAGAAGACGCATTCATGATTACAAGACATAAATGTCTCCATAATAAGGTAATGCAATATTTGATCATTACAACAATAAGAAGCTATAGATGCCATGTTTATTATACTGAAGACAAATGAAATCCAATAGGTCATTGCTTTTGGCAGAACTGAGAAGGAACGTCATTTGTTTAGAGGACGTCAAGATTCTAGAATAATCAAAATTATGCATCTTGAAAAACACTACAAACGAAAGAGGATTACCACTTCAAATTTCAAGTCCTAGTAAACAAATGGACCCAAAATGATGATACAACCCAACTTGTAGTATTACATTAACCATGAAAAGATGATGCAAGTTTCACTTATACAGTATAAAGATAAGACAACATACCATTGACAGAAGACCAGGTCCAGTGTGTTTTGCAATAAAATTTTCATCATCAAACTTACTTCCATATATGGATGTGCAACCACTCCCATCACCCTGCCAAGCAAATAGATATCAGCAAAATATGTTGACCCTTTAAACAATTACTTATTCTACATACCAATATCTTAGTCTTAAATTACATATTCAACTTTTTAGGAGAAAAAGACAAAGTTTATAAACTTGATAATCAAAATATATGACCATTTGTGTAATTGTAGTGTTTCAACTTTTTAGCAAAAATATATGATCATCTGTAAAAGAATAACTGACCTTTAAAAAGTCACCAGCTTGGATCATAAAATCCTTAATTACTCTATGGAACTGGCAACCCTTGTAGCCAACAGGTAATCCAGCTTTCCTGCAAAACAAACAAAGAAGCAGGACCATATGTAAATATTAATCAGATATGATGTATGGGATGATTGAGTCCCAGAAACCACCGTAAAAGCAGAAGAAAAGACTACAATAATGGCAGCAAGTTGTTCTATTATTGTATATTAATTTAATACTATTAAACCCACACACCCCCAAACATCTGAATAGCCATAGGAGGCTGATAAAGCACCGTTCTAAGTATAGTGACGCGTTACCAAAACTCAAATGAATATTAGAGCACAAAGACTTTGTTTCCGACCTTCTTTGATTTTAGTGAAAGATCTTTTCGAACACAACGGGAGCTGATAAAAATATGTTGCATTTTTTATTCATTATTAAGCTTAGCAACATGCTTCGGTATCACATTTATGAATTCACTTCATATACAATGTGTTATAATTGCCTCAGTTTGAATAAGCAGTAACATAATAGGTTTTGTAACATCAAAGTATCCAAAACTAACTTCTAACTACATTCAGCACAATAGAAGTTATATTTTGAAAATGTTCTTGAATGATTCTAATTATAATTATCAAGAGCATCAACATACAAAGTTGGAACAATAAAATAGAGAAAACAAACCTGTACTCGCCTGTGCACAACTGCCTGCGAAATAATACGAAAAATAAGTGAGTTAGACTATACAGTCTATACTAGTTAAAGTAACAAGAAAATATACAGAACTTGAATAATATTTTGGATAGCTTTAGTAGTAATAAAAATTAAAGAAAGTATAAACTAAAGCAAAGAAAGCTGAAGCAGGAGTACCATTCCGTTGAGCAATTTTGTTGAACTAACATGTATCAACTTACCAGAATGAAAGAAAGAAAGGTTTATTCTGTCGAAATTACATTCGGAACAAATTGCCTGATCAAATAGATTTTTCCTTCAAGCAAAAATATTATCTATAATAGGAGCCATATTAAACTTTAAATTAATTCATCCAACGCCTTGTATTTCATAGTATTATGATTGAAATAAATACCAGGGGTAAGTTCAATAAGCATCAAAATCATCTTAAAAGCTTAAAAAAAATGATAACAGCTTAACCCTAAGTGAGGTTTACAAATAAGAATATTATCAGATAAAGTTGAGGTAGTGTTACCGAAAATTCTCAGCTGTTTTGGGGACAATATCAGCAAAAAGCTCCATCTTGATACGGCCAGCAGGAATATTTCCGATGGTGATGTCGAAGAATACGATTGGGTTTTTAGGGTTTGGAGGCCTCTGGTGCCACTCCACCGCCGCTCCGCCGCCTGCATAAGCCATTCGAATATATTCTACTGCTCACTGCAACTGCCGTTAGTAAGCGACTTGGGGTTCTTTTTCTCTATATATACATTTTTTTTAATTATTTATTTTGGTGCTTAAAAACAATTACTCCCTCAAATCCACCCTAGTATCCGTATTTTTTTTATTTTGGGTTATTGTCCTGTGACAAATACTTGTATTCACTCGCATGTGCTGTGCATACTTCAATTTTAATTTTTAATTTTAATTCATTAATTAATTTTAATTTTATATGTACCCGTTCATTTAATGAGTTCACCCCTCAAATTATTTTTTACTATTATTATTTGCACTCACTCATTTAATGAGTTCACCTCCAAATCATTTTTTATTACGGTTATCTGCACTCGTTCATTTAATGAGTTCACCCCCAAATCATTTTATATTACGGTTATCTGCACTCACTCATTTTATGAGTTCACCCCCAAATCATTTTTTACCACGGTTATCTACACCCGCTTATTTTATTAGTTCACCCCCAAATTATTGTTTTACCACGATTATCTGCACCCGCTCATTTTATGTGTTCACCCCAAAATATTTTTTAAAAAATAATCACATTTAAAAAACTACATTATCATTTTATTAATTTACACAAAATATAATAAAACAAACTCTAATTTATATATTTACAATATGCAGCTGAGTTACCGTCGATTCACTACAACTCGCCCATATTTTAAAAAAAATCGTAAAAATATAATTAATAAAAAACTATTGAAATTAGCCACAAATCTCAATTTTTTTTCTTTTTAATTTTTCTTCCCCCTTCTCTTTTCATTTATTTCTTCCCATTTTCAGTTTATTTATTCATTTTTTTTCCTTTTACTTTTATTTTATTTTATTTTGATGCTTTTCTTTTCCATTTTTTTCATGTGTATTTTTTAAATTGAGAAAATTTATAAAAAAGGCAATTTAGGCACCTAGCTTCTTAAATAAAGACAACTTTTATAATCTTTTTAAAAAAGGACAAAAACATGTGTAAATAACCATTTATGCCCTTACATTTAAATTTGAAGAATAACTATTTAATTTATATAATAATGGAACAAGTCATACATTCCATATATTTCGCCAGCATTCTGTTTAATATCACGCATATGGAAATAAGAATCTCACATTCCTTATTTCGTTTGCAATCTGAACGATTCATACGAATTTTCAATTAAAGCAATCCTAATTTCCCAAAAACCGCCTTAATTCAGAATTTCTCGTCCCTCAGAATCTGTTTATCGTGTTCTGCATTTTTTCTAGTTTATTGCATCGCCTTCTTTTCTAGTTTATCGTCCCTCAGAATCTGTTTAAATCATACACATTTTTATCAGGATTTCAAAACTCAAAATTTTAAAAATCAAATTTCAAACTGTCGAAAGCCCGAATCTAATTTAGAAAAAGTATAGCCTTTAATCACGCGATCAAGACACTGGACTTTTTCTCTTATTTCCACTCCCGGTTTCTTTCATGGTGCCGGGCCGACCATTATCAGAAAATATCATAAATTAAACCCCTAACTTTGAAATATCATAAATCCCCATGATCGCAAATCTCGATTAGGTTTCATCAATTGATGAAACGCATCTCGTTCGTCTCCTAACTCGCCGATGGATTTCACCGAATTGGAAGCAATCGAGGGTTTGCGTTGGTCGTGGCATTCATGGCCCACTTCCTGGCCCGAAGTTCACCGACTGCACATGATCAAGAGACTTTCCACGCGATCGTTTCTTTATATTCCTAGGGGATTCAAACTTCACTGATTTCTTCATTATGGATGACGGACGCGAAGCCGCCGGAGATATAGTATAAACTTTTAATTCCAAGGGTCAGATGAAGAGTTTTGCCAAAGGTATGATTTTTAATTCCACACGTACACACATAATTTGCAAAGAATTTAGGATTTTTTGAGATGATTTTAATTTAGGTTCAATTTGCTCCGTTTTCGTGTAATTGTGATGATTTACGTGCGCGTTGCTGAAATGTAGTTCATGATTATTTGTTATTGGTTTGGTCAAGGGATAATGCAGATCTTATTTTGCATATGTATACGTATTTTTGCATAATCACATTCTAATATGAAGACACCGTACTATTTTTTCTGCATTATTCATTTTATTATGCAGTTTTAGATTTCATTGTTCTGCATTATTCATTTTATTATGCAGTTTTAGATTTCATTGTTCTGCATTACTCATTTTATTATGCAGATTTAGCTTTTATATTACTTTTCCAACCATGGTCTAGGGAGCAAAATGTTCTTCTCACTTCTCACTTCGTCTTCTTCCGTACTTCACGGTTTCCTTTCTTCACAAATTGGAAAACCCCAAAATTCTGCACAAAATTAAGCTCTTCTGACCAGTGTTAATTAATTTTAGGAAGGTTTTAATTAATTGCGTAATTCTTGGAATTAATGAGCTGATAGAGTCAGCTTTTAATTTCAAACATTTGGTTTTAATTAAATGCGTAATTCTTGGAATTAATGAGGTGATAGAGTCAGCTTTAAATTTCAAACATTTAAAGAATTTCTCCATATTAATTCCGAATTTTATGTATTAAGGGCATGATGGTACATTTATGTGCCATTTTGTCCTTATTCTGAAACTATTTTGAATCATGTCTTTATTTAAAAAAACACTAGGTGAAATGACCTTTTATGTGAAATCCCCTTTTAAATTTTAATACAAAATAATATTATAGGTATGATTTTATTATAGTCGATTGGCGGTGCACCTGAATTTCAATTTTAATTTGATGAGTAAAGGACCTGCCGGAAATCCATGTCGTTCGGCGGGTGACCCTGCCACCACCATGCCCGACCACCCCCTCGACGACGACGGCGGCGCTTTCGTCCCGGCCATTGAAGCTCGAGCCCCCTCCTCGAATCGCAATGACGATTCTTCACTTCCATGACAATTGACATCATCTTCCATCTCAACCGAAAACCTCTACTCATTTCGACCACCGACGCGACTGCTTCCACTAATCTCTCTTGTGTTCGCGATCTAGGATCTTCTCCGGCATCAATGGTGCTCGCCTACAACACTCGGATCGACGCCGCCTCACTCTCGTCGTTCATCTCTGTCCAAATCGAAGCTACATTGCTTCGTCTTCTGCTCCTGCACAGCCTCTTCCTCCGGAGGATTGTGAGTATATTGCTGATGGATCTCTGATCAGCCGGCACTCGGAGCAGGTGACCTTGCCGATGAAATCTCAGGCAGCGACTGCTGACCTAGGGTGCCTTCCCATTGGACTAAGTTTCTGTTCAATTGGGCTTGGTAATGTGCACCCCTTATTTTCTTCAGTACACCTCGATCTGTACTCCCTCCACTTTTTATGGTATTATTATTAGTGGTACTGGTATTACTAGTTATTGATTGTGGTATTACTATTAATACACCATTGAATTAATATTAATGATTATTGATTATTAATTGTGGTATTATTGGTTATTGTTTGTGGTATTACTGATTATGTGGAATTGTTTATTATTGCTTAAGACATTACTGATTATTATTATTGTTTATGGTATTACATATTATTGTTTATGGTATTACTGATAATTATGTTTTGTATTACTGAATATAATTAGATTTGTGGAATTATTTGTTATTGTGTAAGATATTACTGATCAATGTTCATGGTATTACTAATTATTGTTCATGGTATTACTGATAATTGTTTTTTGTATTATTGAATATAATTAGATGTGTGGAATTATTTTTTATTGTATAAAATTTTACTGTAATTAGATGCGTGTAATTATTTGTTATTGTAAAGATATTACTAATTATTGTTAATGATATTACTGATTACTATTTTTGATATTACTGGTTATTACTTATTTTACTGACTATAATAAAATAATACATATAATATTATTTTGTATTAAAATTAAAAAAAAAACTAATGAAAAAAAAAACAGGAAAAAAAATAAAGAAATAAAAAGTATGGAATAAAAACTGAAAAATGAGAAGAAAAGAAATAGAGATATGTGCCTAATTTCGATAGTTTTTTTTTTTAATTATGTTTTTACGATTTTTTTTCTAAAAAGATGGGTGATTTAGTGGTGAATCGACGGTAACTCGGTAATGACTCGACTGCAAGATTGTAAATGTATAAATTAAGGTTGATTTTATTATTATATTTTGTGTAAATTAATAAAAAGATAATACTCCCTCCGTCCAATTTTATTATGCCCACTTCTTCGGGCACGAGTTTTAACGAATATTGATTAATTTATGTATAAAGTAGATAAGTTGGAGGTATGATAGGATGTTGTGGGGCCCATTTATAGGTAAAGTGATTGTTTGTGAATAAAGTTAGTGGCAATTTGAGTAAATAAGTGATGGTTGGAGGGTGGAGATAAAGTAGTGTGAATAGTATTATTTCAAGGAAGGGGATGGGCATAATAAAATTGGACAACCAAAAAAGGAAAGTGGGAATAATGAAATTGGACGGAGGGAGTATAATATTTTAAATGTAATTATTTAAAAAAAAATATTTGGGGGTGAACTCATAAAATGAGCGGGTGCAGATAATTGTGGTAAAAAAATAATTTGTGGGTGAACTCATAAAATGAGCGGGTGCAAATAATTGTAGTAAAAAAATTAATTTGGGGTTGAACTCATAAAATGAGCGGGTGTAGATAACCGTTGTAAAAAAATGATTTGGGGGTGAACTCATAAAATGAGCAGGTGCAGACAACTGTAGTAAACAATTATTTGGGGTGAACTCATAAAATGAGCGAATGCAAATAACTGCAGTAAAAATATAATTTGGAGGTGAACTCATTAAATTAACAGGTGTAGGTAAAATATAAATAAAAAATTGAAATTAAAATTAGGGGGTACGATGCATACGAGTGTACGCAAGTGTTACTCATGTCCTATATATTATTTATTCTATTTTTTTACAAGCACCTTATCTATTTTTTTTTTTTTTACAATACAACAAGGAGAGTAAGATAAGCTAAGATCCTTGTAATATTGTGGACAATCATCTTCATACCAATCGTGAGGTAATGAAGTGTAGTAAAGACTCTGGGCCAACTCAGGTGCAATTCGATTTGACTCTCTAGGAACGTATCTGCAATCCCATACTAAGAGTTTTTGCAACATGCCTATAATATTTTTCACTATCTTATTCTCCACTGTTCCCTCTTCTCCATACCCTTGAATAGCTTGAATAGCATCAGAAGAATCAGAGCATACCCCGTCAAGACATATTTGATTCTGAATGCATTTATCAAGCCCAATTTCAATACCTCTAAGCTCTGCTTCCCAAATTGTTCCACTATTCTCAATCATTTGTGCCCCTGCTATTACTATTCTACCTTCTTTGCATATAACCACATATCCAATCGCAAAATAGCCCTTATCACGATTAAAAGTCGCGTCAGTAAATAGTTGGTTTCCGGCTCCTTTCAGAGGGCGAAATTCTCTTGATTTAGCATTGAAATCCGACAATACTCCCTCTATATTTCTTATGCTAAAAAACTCCTGCCAATATGAGACAACCCATCTCACATCATATCTAATTTGACCACACAACCCATTCACGGTCTTTCGTGATTCGCCTTGGTGTATAAGTCTACACATTTCTTTCCAAATAGCCCATGAAACCATAATGGCAAACGCCATACGAAGACTATCAAGATTGTCAACACACATACCAACAAAGTCGAAAGTGTCTCCATAAATTGCATTCTTTATTTCATTCCACAATCCCAAATCCTTCCATGTATTCTTTGTAAAAGGGCACTTAAAGATACAATGCATGGAATCAGTCCAGAAAAAGTCACAACAACTACAAATTGTATTAACAGGCACATGGTGCATAGCTAAACTGCATTCTGAGGCAATCAAGCTTTTACATAGCTTCCAACAAAAAATACGTACCTTAGGCGGGACACTGAACTTCCAGATTTTCTCAAAGATTGTAGCCCTATCTATTATTAGTATGTATTATTTTATTATACTTGCTTAATTGTGTATTTAAAAGCTATAAATAATACTCCCTCCGTCCGCCTATAAGTTTCACGTTACTTTTTGACACAAAGATTAAGAAAAGTGATTAAATAATAGATATAGTACAAGTGATGTGATAGAGAGAGGAGAGAGATAGAGAGAAAAAGTAAGATATAAAGTGAAGTGTAAGAAAAAGTACTTATAAAAAAAAAGGTATGAGAAGCTTACAGACGGACGAACCAAAATGGTAAAATGGAAAACTTATAGGCGGACGGAACGGAAAGTGTATTTACTACTTATTTTGTAATACATTAAGAATAAAATAAAATAAGATTTCAAAATCAAATCATTTTTAAGTTTAAACCTTGTAATTAGGGGTTTTTCGATTTTTTTTCATAAATTGGAATAAAATTGAATTGGAGTTCTACGGTCTCCAACTCGATGTTTATTGATAATCTATATATAATTTATAATTATTTATAAAGTTAACTTTTGTAAAATTTATAAATATTTATAGACTTTTTGAACTACTAATATATTTCAATAGCAGAAACCAGTTTGATTTATATAATAATGATTTTACAGATTAATACTAGTTATTTAATTGAAGATTATTATTACTAGTTGTACGTGTTATTCTAATAGAATTTTGGCCTTACTTAAAATATTTGATTTAAATTAGCCAAATCCAATTATGTATTTAGGTTCATTATGACAAAGATCTACGATTCCTGGGGTGCAAAGTGCTATTTCTAAATTCTAAGTTGTCAAATAACAATTTTTCTACTTTTGGGGGCACAGTGCAAATTACCCAGAAAAATGGGACTAAAAAACCTGCAGCTACGTCGTTTTACAGTCGCACAAAGCCCCCATCCCCACTTCCTCCTCCGCTAATCTTCCATTTCTGCGCAGCTTTCCGGCCAAATTGATTCAAAAATCCCTAAAAAATGGAGTCACTGTTGAGGTATGTGCGCGTGCCGCCGAACTCGGCGAGCATGGAGGAGGCGCGCCGTCACGTGTTCGAGTTCTTCAAGACGGCGTGCAGATCCATCCCCAGAATAATGGACGTTTACAATCTCGACGACGTCGTAACCCCTTCCCAGCTTCGTACGACCATTTCCTCCATGATCCGTAAGAACGCTCACGTTACTAACCCTAAGGTCTGCCCCAATTTTATAATTCTTTCGAATTTTCATTTTGTTTTATCCTGGCGAATTTATATAATGATTTTAGGCTGGAATGAAATATTAATGTGAAATTGCATTTTCATTTTGTATCGGGGAATGAAAACCTCAGTGCTGGAGTTGTATATGCTTTCATTCGAATTTGATAACTAGCTTATACAGTCATACGATGATCTCGAGCGCATTATTGGAATACGAGGGATAATTGTTCTAGCATTATTTGAATCGCTTGAATAATTAAAAAAAATATGCTTCAGAATTATAGTCTTGCGTGCACTGATTATCTGAAAAGGCGTAAACCAAATATGTGCTTTTTTTCTCAGTTCTTTGTATCTTCTGATATAACTTATCATCTGTTATTTTTGAATGAATCCATTTTTAGAAAGTTGATCAAATTGAAGGTAGAGAAGAAGAGTGCTATTGCCCTTTGATGATGCCTTGCACAAATAGATTTTTGATTTTTTTATTAACTAAATATTCATGTGAAAAATGGATAATCCTCAGGTAGCAGCTGTGTACTAAGATGCAATTAAATTTACATCACCTTGTTGCTACTTGAACAAGATTAGTGATTATTGTAGATTGCATATCATTTACACTTAAACAATTTCATCTGTCTTAAATGCAAGTATGGACAGCCCTGTGTTTGATTTCTATGGTGGATACTGGACTGTAATTATTAAAAGTGAAAGATAGGATGTATAGGATAACAAAGAGTACAATTGAGATATGCATTTTCTTCTAATGATGTCACAACTAGGTTCTTGATTTCTATACGTATGTTTTCTATTTTTTTTATGGGACATAGCTGCAAGGGCTCTGTCGGCATCTTAGTTCTCTATAATAAGCTTTGCTAGTCATGGTTTTGTGTGTTCTGATTAACCTTTGTTAAACTGTCAAATTATGTCTCTCTTGACTTGCCTAATCATTAGTCTATAAGGTCACCTTCACAAACTCTCCTATAGATTTAACCCCAACATACATGTGAACTTTCTTCCTTAACTTATATAGGTCGATAAATGTTTTTGGACTTGTAAATATCCTTTTCCTCCTTCAGTTCGAGCACTCTATAAACATTGGGAAGTAATGGTGGGGGAAGAGTTTGAACCATGACCTCCTCTAAAAGAGGAGACTAGGTGCCAACTTGTAAATACCCTTTTTTTGCAATAAATCAACATTGTGTATACGTAAAACAATGGAAGATGTTCACAGCTGTAAGTTTTAGAGGAAAGGTGTTATGTAATCGAACTTTTGGTAATTCTACATTGTTGGGGATGAAATAAATGAATATTTATATTGCACTCGTCGTTTTCTCATTATTCTTACTGAATAATCTACAGGTCGTTGATATGCTCATCTTCAAGGCAACAGAAGAATTATGCAACGTCGTGGAGCATTCAAAGCAGCGGCACCACATTGTTGGCCAGTATGTTTTAGGACAGGAAGTAGTCCAAGACCACAATACCAAGGACAAGGAAGCATCTGAGTTTCTGAAAAGTTTCTACAAAAGCAACTATTTCTGAACCTCGTTCTTTCGTTAATCTGCCTTTGCAAGAATAAGTCTTATGCAAAACCGCCAAGGTACTCTGCGTGTTCGTATTGTTGGGTAAATACCCTCTTTTTATCTTGAGAGATGCTGGATTTTTGTTATAAAAAGTATTTGGTATAATTGAACAAAACATTGAACTGGTTTCATTTGCTTGCGGATTAGATCATCATCCATTGTGCCGCTGCCTGCAATATGTTTCATTTCATGGTGATTATTCTGAGGTTGTTGCTAGATATCATTGGTTTGTTTTTAATATGTTTAAAAATAGGGAGTTTGAAGAATTTTAATATTTTGAGATGTCATTTTTCTAGATTTATCATAAACCATTGCATCAGATAAAGGCAAAAACCTATGCAATATTGCACGGATCAAAATATGTGCAATATTTCTCAAACTTACCCATTTCTTTCTTCTTCCTTCCTCCTACCTGCTTCCTTCTTCCTCGAGCATCTCCATGGCTCATTCTTCTTCACCTGGATTCTTTTTAGCATCTCTCATCTTAGGCTTCACTTAAAACTGATTTTATTTTACGTTTTCCTATTTTGTTCTCTCTCTTTAAATCTAGGCGTTTCTTCGCATTTGTAATGGTTTTTGTTCATACAATAAAACCTTTTAATATATATATATATATATATATATATATATATATATATATAGTAACACGTTTTTAATACACTGCATGTGCTATCATATGAACACATACTTGTCCGTATAGTAACAAATACTTTTTCTTTGCATTTGTATTGGTTTTTGTTCATGTAGCAACACATTTTTCTTCATACGATAAGACCTTTTAATATACTCAGGTAATACATTTTTCAATACACTACATGTGTTATATGAACACATCAGGTCATTTTCTTAAATGTGCTAATATTGTATTCGTAATATTACACATCAGATCTCCTTTTATTAACCTAACCTGACTCATCAGCATTCCTAATCCCTATTATATGTAGGGTGATCTATGATTATCACTTCTAAAATATTCACTCTTGAAATGAAACAATGATTTTATTTTCATTTCAATATAATCCGATATAGTAGAAATATTGTTTTATTTAGAATGGGATCAAGTTGTATTTGGATTCATAGATTTGAGCTATAGATGTTAAATCCTTGATTAAAAAAAAAAAAGTAATGCGAGGATAAGTTCACTTTATGATGGATCTGAAATTCATTATTCTCATGTCAACCATTCTTTGTGGTTACGTTTGGATTTGGGAATGTGTTTGAAATTCACAGTAGCAAATTATTGTTGTTTGAATTGACCTCTTTTTTATTTAAAATTTAAGGGAATTTGGTGGAGATATATAATACTACTATATCCCAAATTTTATCGATTCATGCAACCCGACCGAATTTATTGAATTTGTAGTTGACATATATATATTTTTTTAATAACAATTTGTAATTGACATTTGAAATCCTTTCCCTAAACTTATTTTAGAATTGACCTCTTTTTGAATTAAAATTCTACGAATATAGTTTTAAAATCATATCAAATGTGAGGTCCCGAAATTATGAAGAAAAAGAAATGATAGTATGGCTAACAAAAAAAAAAAAAGGGCTAGTTTATGTGAGATATTGCAGGTGAGATATTGCATCTTAATGAGACCAAGTTAAAACCCTAAATCCATTTAGTCCAAAAGTCAAATTAAGATAATTTTTTAAAAATTGCGGGTTATAAGTCCGAATTCGAATTGCCCAGAAAATTCGCGGGTCACAAACAGGTGGTTTACTACATTACCAAAATATTGTTACTACAAGATAAAAAAATTACCACTACAATGCAAAAAAATTTAATACTTTTTTTGAGAATGCAAAAAATTTAATACTACATGTCAAAATATTCTGATAAATTCACCCAAAAAATTAAGTGTCCATAATATTTTTGGACATGTAGTAATACACTTTTGACCTTCTAGTGATAAAATTTTGGTCTTGTAGTAACATTGTTTTAGTCATGTAGTAGTCGAAATAAGTCAGAATTATTTTAGTAATTTTGTCCAAAATAAATAAGTGTCCAAAATATTTTTGTACTTGTAGTAATACATTTTTGGCTGACAAAATTTAGGTTTTATAGTAACATAGTTTTGGTCATGTAATAAGATAATATTTGAGAGCGAAAATAAATATTTTAATTAAAATTGACCCGCGTTTGACCCACAAATTTGATCTAATTGACTTTAATTGGTCAATATTGCATATAAGTTTTTGTGATAAAAAAAACACTGAATTTATTCTTTGAACGCATACAAATAAATTAAATCCTAAAATAAAATTTTGTCTCATACAAATATATTAAAAAAAAAGAAGTAAATTCATATTTTTATTCTGGCTCATGTTGTCTTATCCTCTGCACGCACGCATAGAAGGAACTTCCTCCTTTGACATTTTTCAATGTGGGACAAACCCCCTTAAATTTTTTCACTACAAATTTTGGTCACAAAATCATTGAAAAATTATTTTCCATTCATTTCAACTTCAAAATGGGCAAATAAGATATCGAATCAAAACTCTCTTCAACACACGTTTTTCCAACACATCAAACACGAGTTCTCATAATTAAATATCACACATTCTGAAACTGTCGCTCGAAATCTCAAATATTTTTGGGGAAGTTTGGTTTCATGTTCAAATCCATTTTACAGTTTTCAAAGTTCTAAATGTACTCACTCGACACCTGCACTCGAAACCAATATAATTTTGTGGGCCACACTTAATTTGTTTGGCAATCTTACTGGTCGCCCTCAACCTTTGCTGAAAAGTGCATGTAATTTTTATTGAAAATTTTGTGGTACTTACTGAAAAGTGCATGTAATACTAGCACTTTTAAGTTTTTTCCTGTGAGTGTTATCTCATAATCTCAAAATCAGCACAGTAAAGTACTGAGCTGATAGGATCAGATAAGATAACTTAGGCCTTATCAGATGAGTTGAAGGGTTTCAATCAGATGAGAAGGTGATGCTTAGAGTTCAGCACAGTAGGGATCAGCACAGTACTGGACTAAGATCAGTACTTCAGCAGACTGGACTAAGATCAGTACTTCAGCAGAGTGTACCAAGATCAGTACTTCAGCAGAGTAGATCAGCTCAGTACCAGATCAGCACAGTACTTGGGTCAGCACAGTACCAGGTCAGCACAGTACTTGGGTCAGCACAGTACTTGGTCAGTGCAGTTAAGATCAGCACAGTATGAAGTCTATCAGCAGAGTTAGCTTTTGATCATCAGAGCAGAAGAGTTGGGTATCAGAACACTAAGTAGTGATCTGATCTTTATGGACAAGTCTTCTGGTTCGAAGTTAGTTAGTTTGACTAACAGTTTTACAGTTACAACAACTTGAGGGCATAACTACCATTTCAGTTGGGCAATAACAGAGCACATGGGTTGTTACAAGCGGTTGCAAACGGTTGATAACTACTCAAAACAGTTCCTAACAGCAGCAACTACCTTTGGTCTTTATAAACTCTTGTTTGTGTACATTGTAAAGGTTGGATGAGAGATTTAGTACGTTATTGTATTCTTTGAGTTGTGTGAGTTCACGAGTGAAGTGAGGAAATATCCAATTCCGAGTGAATGAGTGTGTAAACATTCTTTATCAATCAAAGAAGTACTAGTCTGGTCCAGTGGATGTAGATCACATTGATTGAACCACTTAAATCCTTGTGTGCTGTTTGTCTCGTTGATTACTTTTCTGAATTACTATCCTAGAGCAGTTATTTCTTCTATATTCAAGTGTTCTAATTAGTTGGAGACGTCTAACCGATCAGAATCTAGCTTGACAATTGGCGCCGTCTGTGGGAAACCGAAGTAGCTGCAGATCTAAAATGGGGAATTCTACCAAGTACAACATAGAGAAGTTTACAGGCACTGGAGATTTTGGGATGTGGAAGGTCAAGATGCAGGCCCTCCTTGAACAACAAGGATTATTCGAGGCTCTCGAAGAATCCGAAGAGATTGCAGAAGAATCTGCAACAGCTGCGGCTGAAAGGAGCAAGTTGCTCAGGAAAGCTCGAAGCACGATCCTACTCTGCCTTGGAGATAAGGTCTTGAGGGAGGTTGCTAAAGAGAAGTCAGCGAAGGAGGTTTGGGATAAGCTTGAGAAGCTATATATGGTGAAAACTCTTGCTAACCGACTCTATTCGAAACAGAAGCTGTATGCCTTTAGAATGGGAGATGACAAACCCATTACGGAGCAGCTAGATGAGTTCAACAAGATTCTTGATGATCTGGAGAATTTGGATGTCAAGTTAGAGGAAGAGGATAAGGCTCTGATCTTGTTGAGTGCTCTGCCTAAGTCCTTTGAAATCCTAAAGGACACCATCCTGTATGGTAGAAAGGAAGTAATCACATTGGAGGATGTGATCTTGGCTGTCAAGTCCAAGCTGTTACATAACAAAACATCTCAAGGAGATAAAAGTAGCAGTGGGGAAGGATTGGCAATCAAGGGAGGACAGAAGAAATCTGTCTCCAAGAAGGGGTCTAGTCAACCCAAGGGAGCTGATAAGGGAAAATCAGCAGTGTCAAATCAAGGGGAAGTAGTGTGCCACCACTGCAACAAACCTGGGCACTTTAAGAGTACTTGTTACAAGTACAAACAACTTATGAGAAAATCTGGTCCTAAGAACCCTGTTGATAAGAATCAAGCAAATCAAACCCAAGATGATAAGGAGAAGAAAGGCTATGAGTTAGCTCAGTCCCTATCCATCACTTCCACTAAAGAGCAGCAAGATTGGATTTTAGATTCAGGGTGTTCTTTCCACATGACTCCAAGAAGAGAGTGGTTTCATGATTTTAAGCATCAAAATGGAGGTTCTGTGTTGTTAGGGAATGATCACACTTGCAAAGTCAGAGGTGAATGTACAGTACACTTGAAGATGTATGATGGAGTAGTGAGGATTCTCAAGAGGGTCAGGTATGTTCCTGAACTCAAGAGAAATTTGATATCTCTTGGTATGCTGGATTCATTGGGCTATAAATTCCAGTCAGAAGATGGAGAGCTCAGAGTTTCAAAGGGGAAGCTTACTGTTCTTAAAGGTGAGAGAAGAAATGATCTCTACTTTCTTAAGGGGGGAACAATTATTGGCAGATCAGATGTGGCAAGGGTGCAAGAAAACTCAATGTTGTGGCACAGAAGACTAGGTCATGTAGGAGAGAAGGGCCTACTTGAGCTAAGTAAGCAAGGATTGCTATGTGGTGACAAGATCACAAAGCTTGATTTGTGTGAGCACTGCATTCTTGGGAAATCCAAGAGATTGAAGTTTGGGAAGAGTTCACACTCTACCAAAGGAATTTTGGACTATGTCCATTCAGATTTATGGGGGCCAACTAGGAATCAGACCAGAAGTGGTGGGAGATACTTCATGTCTATCATAGATGACTACTCAAGAAAGGTATGGATCACTATCCTGAAATCCAAGTCAGAAGCATTTGAAAAATTTAAGGAATGGCTCACTGAGGTGGAGAATATTTCTGGAAAGAATCTCAAGCATTTGAGAACTGATAATGGGCCGGAGTTCATATCAGAAGAGTTCAATGTTTTCTGCAAGAAGAAGGGTATAGTGAGGCATAGAACAGTACCAGGTACACCTCAGCAGAATGGAGTAGCTGAGAGAATGAACCAGACTTTACTTGAGAGAGTTAGATGCATGTTGAGCAGCTCTGGATTGCCTAAAGTATTTTGGGGAGAAGCAGTGTCAACAACAGCCTATTTGATAAACAGAAGCCCTTCCTCAGCTGTGCAATTTAAAACCCCAGAAGAGTTATGGTCTGGCCATGCAGCTGAGTACAGTAATTTGAAAGTTTATGGTTGTTCAGCATATGCCCATGTCAAACAAGATAAGCTTGAGCCTCGAGCCTTGAAATGTGTGTTCATAGGATATCCTTAAGGTGTGAAAGGATACAGATTGTGGTGCCTAGAAGCTGGAATGCAGAAGTGTATTATCAGCAGAGATGTAACTTTTGATGAGAATAGAATGCCATTGAAAGAGGAGGCAAGCTCCAGTACAGCACACAACAAACCAGATGAGACACAGGTGGAGGTGGAGCATGGTGACATCAGAACACTAACTGAAGGGCAGATTGATCCAGATGAGGAGGAGAATACTCATAGTGATACTGATCTTCATGACTATCAGCTGACTAGGGACAGATCAAGAAGAGAAGTCCACCCACCTCAGAGGTATGGTCAAGCTGACATAGTATCATTTGCATTATGTGCAACTCTTGAGGTGGAGTCTTTGGAGCCTAAAACTTACACAGAAGCCATAAACTGCCATGACAAAGAGAAGTGGTTAGTTGCTATGGAGGAAGAACTGTTATCTCTTAACAAGAACCAGACTTGGGAGATTGTTGAGAGGCCTAAGAACAAGAAACTTGTTGGGTGTAAGTGGATCTACAAGAAAAAGGTGGAGGCTCAGAGAGGTGGCAAGATTAGGTACAAGGCAAGACTTGTAGCTAAAGGATTTACACAGAAAGAAGGTATTGAATTTAATGAAATCTTCTCACCTGTTGTAAAGCATTGTAGCATCAGAATCTTGTTGGCTATGGTTGCTCAATATGAATTGGAGCTGCATCAGATGGATGTGACCACAACATTTCTTCATGGGACCTTAGATGAGAAGATCTATGACTTTGATGTATTTTTGCACACTTTTTTACAACTATACGATCCCCACAAGCGTATGGGTTCGTTAGTAGTAAGATAAGTATACCAAGTAAAATTTCGTTCCAAGGACTTAATTGAGTGCTAGTGAATCCCTAAAGTTACAAGTAGGCATGCTATTGTAGTAACTAAATGATGTTGTTTGGGTTTTTGGGAATAAGATCAAAGGTATTAAACTAGATTAACTAAGCTAACAAGAATATAACAAAAGAAATAACGAACTATCTAACTTTCGATAGAAAGTGCAAGTGAAGTGTATTGCCTCGGGTGTTTCCGTTTTGTGAGAAATTAAGTGAACTAGTGAACCAATTACATGATTTTACTACAAATTTTGGTTAAGCTAAAGACTATCACATAAGTGTGCAAACCCCCTCGAAAGGCATAGGTAAACATCGTGCATTGATTAGCAATTATAGGATCTAACCAAATACCATAAGCTCCTAAGATAGTGTTGCATAAGCACTTTCAACACAGTTACTAATGCTTATGGAACGCCCTCTCACCAAACTCCTAGACGACCTCTATTCGTTTAGTGTCTAAGGTTGTCGGTCTAGCCATTAACACCCCTCTCGGGTGAGCTAATTACTAATTAACTTCTATTCAATTGATCAAAGCTCACACTCACACTCCCAATCATGCTACCCAACTCTCGTTGCAATAAACATAATCAAACATGCTTGCTAATAGGGTTGATCAACCAAATGAATCCATCAAAGTACAACTCTAGAAACATAAAAACCCAAATTATAAGTTAATCATGCAATTAATCCACAATTACACTAAATTCTCATCAAAACATCCACACCCAAGACAATTTAGGATTAGCCCATGGTTCTAGAATAGAATCCCATGGCTACAATGCAAGAATTCACAAAACCCATAACAATTAAGAAATAAATGAAAGAAATAAGAGATTTACTAAATTGAAATTAGAATGAAAGAGATATCACCTTAAAACTTGAAATGTAGCTACAAACTTCAATTACTTACAAAGCCCAATGGAAATCTTCACTTGAATTGTCAAACTAAACAAGAATCTAAGCTATCTATCAAAGGAAATTGCAAAATATGAAAAACACCTATGACTATGTGTGATTGTGTGTGTGAATTGCTCTCCAATGTGTGGAATGCCCTTGAAAAACAAACTTGTGGCCTTTTATACCCTCCCCCTTGAGCTTGGCATGTGTTTCTAGGGCAAAAACGAAGTGGGGCAATTTTTCTCTGCAACTCGGCCGAGTTGGGGTCACTCGGCCGAGTTGGGGTCACTCGACCGAGTTTATCACTTATAAAAACGTTATGCGACTTTTCCAGCTGAGACTCGGCCGAGTGAGGGTCACTCGGCCGAGTGGTCTTCAATTCCAGTGGCTACGGTATTCCACCTTACTCGGTCGAGTGAGCCAACTCGGCCGAGTGTGCAGTAATTTCAAAACTTGCAGATTCGGCCGAGTTAAGTAACTCGGCCGAGTGTGCAGTAATTTCAAAACTTGCAGATTCGGCCGAGTTAAGTCACTCGGCCAAGTGCGCAGTGATGTCCAAAGTTACAGATTCGGCCGAGTTCCCTCCTTCTCTTCTCGTTTCATGCATAACTCTCTATACCGATGCCCGATCGGCTTGATTCTCGTCTCATTTCGACCCTCTTCTTGATGCCTTTCTTGTGGTTGACTCATTGGATTGATCCAACTGCTGGATTTCTCGTGATTTGCTTCGAAACTCCTTGCTTTACCTAAAAATCAAACAAAACATTCATGTATCAACATATTTAACAATTAGCTCATGATTACACGAAAGTTGTAAGAATTTCTTGCTATCTAGAGCATAATTGACCCACAAATTCGAACAATCTCACGACAAATCACCCCCCCAAACTTAAAGACTTGCTTGTCCCCAAGCAAAGAAAAAAACAAAGGAGAGTGATTGTGAAGAATTTGAACTATGGATCCAATTAAAACAATGATGTGATCAAGTGAACTTCCAATGAACCATTATCAACCATGAACTCCCCTACCAACTTCATGCAAGTTGTGATTACAACAAGGCAAAATCAAGCACTTGATTCACAATCCTCACAAGAAGTGTTTCTCTCATTCACACAAGTAAATTGAGGCTATGCTTTCACTCATCAATTTAATCACATCACATAATCACCATAAGCTAGCCACCATTCTCATCTATCTACCACTTTGTTATGCTTCACAATGGGATCAAAAGGACTTCGATTTGGACGTAACATTGGCTCTTTGGAAACAGTGGGAAGAATTTGGAAAATGTGACTCGACTAGTGGAGGACAACGAACCATTTTTTCTTTTCATTTTCTCATTTCATTCAAAACAAACCATCCATCATCCTCACTTTTCCTTTCATTCTCAAGAATTTTCTTCCTTTGTTTTTTTTTTTTTCAAGAGTCCACTTTTGGCTCTTAAGCACATGTTTTTGGGAGATCCCCCCTCTTTTCTTTTTTTTTTTTTTTTATTTTTTTATTTTTCACTCTCTTTTCTAGGGGCTCCCATTTTTTTTTCTTTTTTATGTTTCTCATCTTTTCTTTCTCTTTTTTTTTCTCTTTGCTCAAACACCCCACACACATATCAAATTAAAACTCATGTTTTTCCACTTTTCACTTGTCCTCCACTAGTAAATGGCAAAGGCTTATAAAGTTCAAGAGGTTAAACATTGTAGGTTGCCAAAAGATCAAGTTTTAAGGCTCAAATTGGCTAACTACGGAAACTTCTTTTTGGTATGGGAATATTTGGCTAAGTGACTATTAATAACAAAAGATGGCCTAAATCATATCCCATTGTTTCATACACTTGTGGTTTCAAGCAAGACGTATGGCAAGTTCTAGAATTATGGACAATGATCAATTCACTCTCAAATAAACAATCGGATCATGATTGGTTCAAGGATCAATTCTCACCGGGTTTTCAAAGATGTGAATACAAGCATTATCATAAGCCTAGTTCTTCTCACCACACACATTCACAAGGTAAGCTCATCCATGAGTCAACTTTCATCACATAGAATTTCACAACATCAATAATTCACAATCAACATTCACCAATAATCCAAAATTCATTCACAATCAAACCATCCATCCATCAAGATAAGATAAACATCAACACACGATAAAGAAAATTAAAAGCACAAATCCATCAAGTACAAAACGAGGTACCAAGAGTATCATCAAACAACAAAAAGGAAGAAAATAGTTTCAATACGGGTGGTACAACCAAATCGAAATGATAGTTTACTTGTTCAACTTCAAAGTAAGAGATAGAGGGTGGAGAAGAGGACTCCCTTTCATTGATCGGGTGGTGGTGGGTATTGGTAGTGGTTTTGCCCGATATGCCACCCTTCCATGCGTTGGATTGCATCGTTCACGTGTGTCCAATGCTCTTCTTGGCTCCTTCGGAAGGCTGCCTCGGCTGCCCACTGACTTGAACGAATTTTAGTCACTATATTTTGACTAACTACTTCCCCTCAAGCATAAGGGATTCGTAGTAGTAATTGAAGTATTCGACCAAGTAGTATCGACCTAGGAGGTGGGTTTGTGCAATGGATCCCTAGAGTTATGTGTCGTAATAACTAATGTAACTACGGTTTCGAGTTTTTGGATTTCTAGAATAAAACTAAGTTACTACCAAACTTCAACAAGTAATTTAAACTACTAAAAGTAAGAAAATGATTAATAAGAGAAATTAACACAACTTGAGGAGGAAAATTACTAGCAAAGCAAGAAATTGACAATTAAAACAAAGAACAACTACGAATATAATTCGAAGAAGTGCAAAGGTTGGGAATACTTCAGGTGTTCTCTACCTAGTGAAATGGAGAGGAATTGTTTTTACTTTGTTATTGCTTCAATTATGACTTGCTAAGAACACCTAAATGCTAGGATGATAACCATTTCCCTTCGGGTAATATAGCCTTAATTCTAAGGTGTTCCCAAACCCGGTAATAAGGTTTTCTTCCTAATCCTCACCAACTACTCAAACAACCATTCAAGTAATTAATGTCTTTTAATGGGGTTCTAATACGATTAACTCTCTCTCGACGAATTAAAAGTATAACTAACACATTTGTATACCAACAACTCACACCATAAATATAAACATGTCAATGTAACTCTCGTCTACGCTAAACATGCATCTAAATATGGATTAATAGAAGTTAACACACAAAGTACTCATAATACCCACCAAAAGAAGCAATAAGCCTAATATCAACAATACAAAGCTCAAACAATTCCAAACTTAATATTCACATGGTTTTAGAACACCCAAAGCATAAATAAACTTAGCCCATGGTGTTTTGAGAAACACCCATGGCTAAAACATCAAAAGAAATCAAGATAACCATTAAATACGAAATTATATAGAAAATGAGAGAATGGTTTGAAGTCACCTTGTGGTTTCTTCAAAATACCTAGCTATTACAAAAGTGTGGAGCCTTGTTCTTCAAAAACTTATGCTAAGTACTAAATATTGAAGCTAATCTAGGAATTAAATGAACATTAAATGTGGAAATGAGGTTAAGATGAACTAGGGTTTTAAGAAGTGTCATAAATGAGGCCCAAGATATGCTCTTATAAACTGAGTTTGAAGCTATTTAAAGCTTCCAAAAGTGTGTGAGACGAAATTAGCATTTGGGTCCTTGAAGTTCTTCAAAATTCCCAAAAAACCCCGAAAATCGTGAGTTGACTCGGTCAACCGAGTGGATCACTCGGTCAACCGAGTGAGAGGGACTTCCAGAACCAAAAATGGTTCCAGATGTCAAACGGGTGCCAGTGTGATATCAAACGGCCGCCAGTGTGATATCACTCGGCCGCCAGTGTGATATCAAACGGCCGCCAGTGTGACATGGCCATTCCAGAAACTTTCTGTAAGTTTTTCTCACTCGGCCGCCAGTGTGATCCCACTCGGCCGGCCGAGTGACTTCTGCTACTTTGATTTTTCTAACACTTTTCCTTGGCTTTCATTCTTGTCCTCCAACCGAACTTCAATTCCCACGCGCCGATGCTCGTTTTCCTTCTAAAACGGACTATTTCACCTTGTTTACTACACTTTGAACACATTTCTTAACAACAAGGTTAGTAGCACCATTTCTAACAATTATGACCAAAACCACATCAAAATGCTACGATAACATAGCAATAATGAGCACAAAAACGAGCAATCTCACACCCAATCACCCACCTTGCTTCATCATCTCTCCTATAACCATCCTCAACAATCCACCTAGCCCTTTGGTCACTAACGAAGGTCTCTTTCCCCAACCACCTTTGCTCTTGCTCTCGTGCAAAGTCCGCTTGAGCCTTCATGTAGTTCTCCCATTGTGCATGGGAGGGACCGGCTCCATCGTCCTCGATACCCTCATTCTCTCCATGCTCTTGAGCACCCCCACCTTCAATTCCACGCACCTCCTCTTCTTCTTCATTATTAATTGATCCTTCTTGAATTACTCGAATGTGTGCATTGGTGTTGAGGCCAAGGTTCTCAAGAATCTTCTTCTTTCCCTTAATGAGAGTGGTTAGGCTTGTGTTAGGGAGAGGGAAATCTTGGCCATTTGCACATTTGTAGAACAATCTCCCACCAACTTCTTTCAAAATGAGCATCTTCTTCATCACATGTATCCCCAAGTTGTCACCCCCAACTTCCCTTAAACTCGAGGTGTCGATGCCAAAGTGGTCGGCAAACAGAGTGATCATCCCCCCAATCATGACCTTCGACCTTGTAGCCCAGCTGGTCCGAATCCTCTCAAGTTGGTGTACGAAGTAGTACGCGGCATTGAACTTTTGCCCGTACACTAAGCACCACACGACATAGAGTTCGTCCTTGTTCACCGATCCACTTTCTGCCCTAGCTAAAAGAGTGTTGCAAAGGATCTTCTCTATGTATCTAAGAGCAGGGTTTCGGATATTAGTGGCCTTGGCTTGGGTGGAGTGATAGGCTTCATTGGAGGATGTTATCAACCTCCAAAATTCTTGCTCCTTGAATGCCTTCTTTTGAGCTATTAACCTCCTCTCTACATCCCTTGGTGCGCCCAATATCTCATTAATGACGTCGAGGTTTCTAGGCTCATTCCACATTCGGAAGGTGATGTGGGTTGGGATATGGGTTCGAGCTTCTTTTTCCACCTTTATAGTGCATAGAACCTCAGCCGTGAGCTTTGCGTAGGTTTTCGGCTCTTTGATGATGAAGTCCCCCATTCCGACCTTCTCAAACATACCATAGACATCCCCTGCTATTCCCATCTCGTTCATGCACCTATCATCGGGGAACCTTGTGCGTGCCACTTCGTCCACTATCCTAAAAAACAGCGGTTCAAGACGATCGAGCTCTACTGGAGAAAAGTCGATCCCCAAAGAGTTAGGGGTGACTTTTCTTTTCCTCGTGTTCACCTTGTTAGCAATCCAATGAGCATCATCTTCACTGGACATCTTTACCTAGGCTCCTACACCAAACAAATTTTCTCAATTAAACTCAAAAATATGCATTCTTTCCATTTTCAACAAAATATTCCACCAAACATGTTATTTACAAATTTTCAAGACCATAACCTCAACAAAACATCAATTCACATGAAGCTCTAACAATGAATGGTGAAATTTTCAAGACAAATCATCAATTTGAACTCAAACTTTGGTGCATGCAAAGTGTTTGTGAAAATGCTTCAATGAAAGTAGTAGTTCAATTCACAAAATTGAAGACAAATTCAACCTACCCATGCAAAATTGACACCAAATTTGAGTTCCTAGCCCCTATAATCATGTAAAATCACTACAACACATCACAATCAACCATCCCTACAACAACTTCAAGCAAAAATTCAAAAAGATTCATACTTTCTTCACATCACAAGTTTATTTCACCAAAACTCAAAAATAAATGCTTCACCTTGCATAAATTTACATAGGAAACATACCTTGAGTGATGAAACACAACAAATTAAAGCTCAAAGTGGTGAGAAAGCAAGAACTCCCTTTTTCTCTTTGCAAGAATTCGAACTCTTTGGTGTATGATGGAGAATGGAGGGAGAAGGGGTGGATTTTGGTGTTTTGGGAAGGGTTTTGGTCGATTTTTGGGTGTAGAATGGTGAGGGAGGCGGAATTTTGGTGCTAGGGTTTGGGGAAATGAGTGAAAAAATGAGGAAAATTGTATTTATACACGGGGAAGCCGTACAGAAACTCGACCGAGTTAGGTCACTCAGCTAAGTGGTTTCGAGTTCCAGAAATGTTTATACTTCGCGCTCAACTCGGCCGAGTTAGGTCACTCGGCCGAGTGGTTCCCAGATTCCAGAATGTATTTCTATTAGCCTCAACTCGGCCGTGTTGGCTCACTCGGCCGAGTGCACAGTTTTTTCAAAACTCTCAGATTCGGCCGAGTTGTGTCACTCGGCCGAGTACCTGCTTTTACCCAAAATTCTTCGTTTTCGAATGCTAACCTGATTTTCAGCTCGATTCGAGTCAGGGCACTCGTTCGATCAAACCGAATTTGTCTTTTCCAGCTCCAAGCTTCACCATAGCACCAATTTTTGGTTTTTCTCTCGTTTCCAAAAGCTCACGACTCCATGAATTTTCAAAATTTTGAACTTATGCCAAATCAATTAGTTTGCACCAACAAAACAACCATTAATGCACACAAGTGACCAACATTGCTCATGTGCTTGTTGCAAAATTTCTTTAAAACGATCATACCCCCCCAAACTTTTTCATTGCCAAGCAATTAAAAGTTTGGAAAAAGAGTGATAAAACGAAATTGCAACAAGCAACAATCTCTATGCACTAACTTAAAATCCCACTACTCAAGACTTCAACATCACCATGCAAAAAGTTATTAAACACAAGCCATACAAATGTATTGAAATCATAGCATCAAAGACCTATGCTCAACATCCACATAATCCAAGCACAAAAATCAAAAGACAATATCCCTACCCCCCCAAACTTGATTTTTGCAAAGCAAACTCAAGTTTAGGATGGGGTGTACCTCATGGTGATTATCCATCCCTCTTGTGCACCGATCATATGCCCATAAACCAAGTTCCTCGTTCGTTGGTCAAACGTCCATAAGAAGAGACCTACCATAAGAGAAACCCTACACACTTCATGAGAAAAAAAAAAAAAAAAACCAAACAACTAGAAATAAAAACTAACTACTAAAGCAAGGAAAACAATGGGTTGCCTCCCATTTAGCGCTAGGTTTAACGTCCTATGCCGGACGGAACTCCGTTAGTTCAAGGGTCACGAAGGCCAACTAAATGTACTACCCCCTTGTCGAGAAGGGAGTAGTAATGCTTAACTCTGTGGCCATTCACTTTGAATTCTTCTCCTTTTTCATTGACAAGATCGAGGAACCCCGTAGGAAACACTTTCTTAACACGGAATGGACCTTTCCACTTTGATTTCAACTTTCCGGGAAATAGATGTAACCTCGAATCGTAGAGTAACACTTCATCCCCCTCTTCAAAGATTTTCATTGATAGCCGTGCATCATGCCATCGTTTTGTCTTTTCTCGAAATAGTTGAGAAATTGCATAAGCATCTTCACGAAATTCCTCAAGTTCGTGCAATTGAAGGAGCCTTTTCTCTCCACACAAATCGCTGTCCAAGTTAACCTTTCTCAAAGCCCAAAGTGCTTGATGTTCCACCTCAACGGGAAGATGACAAGCCTTCCCAAAAACTAATTGGTAAGGTGACATCCCAAGTGGGGTTTTATAAGCTGTCCTATATGCCCAAAGAGCATCCGGGAGCTTACTCGCCCAATCCTTTCGGCTTGTGCTCACCGTCCTTTCCAATATCTTTTTGATATGTCGATTTGACACTTTGGCCAACCCATTTGTTTGGGGATGATAAGGAGTTGCCACCTTGTGTGTAACACCATACTTTGCAAGAAGTTTCTCCATCATTTTGTTCACGAAATGACTCCCCCCATCACTAATGAGAGCTCTAGGAACGTCAAATCGAGTGAAGATTCCCTTCAAAAAGATCATCACCGTGTTTGCATCGTTAGCCCTCGTGGCAACGACCTCAATACATTTTGACACATAGTCAACCCCAAGTAAAATGTAGGTAAAACCATTGGAAGACGGAAACGGTCCCATGAAGTCTATCCCCCACACATCAAACAACTCAACCTCTACGATGTTGTTCAAAGGCATCTCGTTCTTCTTGGAAATCCCACCACCACGTTGACATTTATCACATCGGAGTACAAACTCTTTGCAAGACCGGAACACCCACGGCCAATAGAATCCCGATTGGAGTACTTTTAACGCCGTCTTCTCACCCCCATAATGCCCACCACATGGAGACGAGTGACAATGATTCATTATATCTTCCCATTCCTCCTTCGGGACACACTTCCTAATAATGGAATCGACACCCCTTCTCAAGAAATGAGGATCGTCCCAAATGTAACTCTCCACGTCCTTCAAAAATTTCCTCTTTTCATAGGTGTTTGCCCCAAATGGCATGCTCCCACTTGCCAAGTAATTGGCGATGTCCGCATACCAAGGGCCCTCATCGTGAATCTTTCCCACAAATGCTCCATGGACACGTAACAACCTCTCATCCGGGAACTCTTCTTTTACTTCTCCAAATTCTTCCTTGAATTCTTTAGCTCTCTCAATTCGGGACAAGTGATCGGCTATCACATTGTCACTCTCTATCCCGATGCCCGATCGGCTTGATTCTCGTCTCATTTTGACCCTCTTCTTGATGCCTTTCTTGTGGTTGACTCATTGGATTGATCCAACTGCTGTATTTCTCGTGATTTGCTTCGAAACTCCTTGCTTTACCTAAAAATCAAACAAAACATTCATGTATCAACATATCTAACAATTAGCTCATGATTACACGAAAGTTGTAAGAATTTCTTGCTATCTAGAGAATAATTGACCCACAAATTCGAACAATCTCACGACAAATCAATCTACATGAAAATACCAGAAGGGTTGGACATAGAAGATGGAGGAGACAAAGTGTGCTTACTCAGAAAATCACTCTATGGACTCAAACAAAGCCCTAGACAATGGTACTTAAGGTTTGATGAGTACATTTGCTCAGTTGGTTTTGCAAGAAGCTTGTATGACAGCTGTGTTTACTTCAGGAGGGTTGGGAGTTCAGTTACCTATCTTCTGCTGTATGTAGATGATATGTTAATAGCTGGGGAGTCTATTAACAGTATCAATCAAGTTAAGGAGATTCTCAAAAGGGAGTTTGAGATGAAAGATCTTGGTGAAGCTAAAGTGATTCTTGGTATGGAGATCAGTAGAGTTGAGGGAGCAATTCAGCTTAGTCAGCCTACCTATCTGAGGAAGGTGTTAGAGAGATTCAGGATGAATAAAGCTAAGTCAGTTTCTACACCCATTGGTCAGCATCAGAAGCTATCCAATCAGATGTGTCCCAAGAACAGCCAAGAAAGAGATCAGATGAGTAAGGTTCCTTATGTCAGTGCAATAGGGAGTTTAATGTATGCTATGGTGTGTTGTAGACCAGATTTAACTCATGCAATGAGTGTAATTAGCAGATACATGAGTGATCCAGGTTTGAGTCATTGGGAGACAGTTAAGTGGGTCATGAGATATGTTCTAGGATTAGCTGAGAAAGGTCTGAAATTTCAGAAGATATCAGATAAGGGAGAAGCACTTGTGGGATATGTTGATGCCGACTATGCAGCCAATGTAGACACAAAAAGTCCTTGACAGGGTATGTATTCACCTTATTTGGTACAGCTATATCGTGGAGGTCAATACATCAGTCCGTAGTTGCATTATCTACTACAGAATCAGAATATGTAGCCTTGACTGAAGCAGTAAAGGAGAGCATGTGGCTTAGGGGGATCTTGAAGGAGTTTGGTATATCACAAAGAAGTGTGACTGTCTTCTGTGATAACCAAAGTGCAATACATCTTGCAAAGCATCAGAGGTATCATGAGAGAACTAAACATATAGATGTGAAACTGTACTTTGTAAGAGATATTGTAGAGAAGGGGTCGGTCCAGGTAGTGAAGATTACTACAGAGGAGAACCCTGCTGATGCGTTCACTAAGGCATTGCCAAAAGAGAAGTTTGGCTTGTGTCTTAGACTTATTGGACTGCATTAATTCCTCTGAGGAGAAGACTACTGTTCTTGTGGCAGAAGATCAGTAGTGGAGGCTATTCTTTGAGGAGAATAGTGTTGGTGTTTTTGTTTTGGTGGAGATTAGTTCGATTATGAGCTAAAGGTGGAGAATTGTGAGTGTTATCTCATAATCTCAAAATCAGCACAGTAAAGTACTGAGCTGATAGGATCAGATAAGATAACTTAGGCCTTATCAGATGAGTTGAAGGGTTTTAATCAGATGAGAAGGTGATGCTTAGAGTTCAGCACAGTTGGGATCAGCACAGTACTGGACTAAGATCAGTACTTCAGCAGACTGGACTAAGATCAGTACTTCAGCAGAGTGTACCAAGATCAGTACTTCAGCAGAGTAGATCAGCACAGTACTTGGGTCAGCACAGTACCAGGTCAGCACAGTACTTGGGTCAGCACAGTACTTGGTCAGTGCAGTTAAGATCAGCACAGTATGAAGTCTATCAGCAGAGTTAGCTTTTGATCAATAGAGCAGAAGAGTTGGGTATCAGAACACTAAGTAGTGATCCGATCTTTATGGATAAGTCTTCTGGTTCGAAGTTAGTTAGTTTGACTAACAGTTTTACAGTTACAACAACTTGAGGGCATAACTACCATTTCAGTTGGGCAATAACAGAGCACATGGGTTGTTACAAGCGGTTGCAAACGGTTGATAACTACTCAAAACAGTTCCTAACAGCAGCAACTACCTTTGGTCTTTATAAACTCTTGTTTGTGTACATTGTAAAGGTTGGATGAGAGATTTAGTACGTTATTGTATTCTTTGAGTTGTGTGAGTTCACGAGTGAAGTGAGGAAATATCCAATTCCGAGTGAATGAGTGTGTAAACATTCTTTATCAATCAAAGAAGTACTAGTCTGGTCCAGTGGATGTAGATCACATTGATCGAACCACTTAAATCCTTGTGTGCTGTTTGTCTCGTTGATTACTTTTCTGAATTACTATCCTAGAGCAGTTATTTCTTCTATATTCAAGTGTTCTAATTAGTTGGAGACGTCTAACCGATCAGAATCTAGCTTGACATTTCCTTTTAAAGAACAAGGATACAAAAAAATGGGGATGAAATTCAAGTTGTGAATCTAGTGCTTAAGAAAGTGTCACATTTTCATTAGACTTCTGTCATAATTAATATTTAATTGATAATATAAAGAAACATATATGAATTCAAATGAGAACAATTGCAAACATGACTATTTTAATCATGAAATGAAGGTGATTTTTTTTTTTTTTTTTTTTTTGTTGAGGTTGAAATGAAGGTGTGATTGAGACACTATAAAGTATAAACATTTGTTTAATTAATTAGATTATGAATTCATTGCATAATTACCGTTTAAAGGTTAAATCTAGAAGCTAGCCTTGATAGGATAGGACAAACGAAGCTTCTCCCCTCCCACATTTATTTGACTAATTAACATGACACCTTTCATCAATATTGTCTTTTTAGTATTTTGAAGCAAAAAAGAAACTTCTGTTTCTAGTAAACAAAAATTCTTACCATGTAATGGGAGAAAATATAACACATCCATTTAATTAATTCTAATATGAATGATGAAAAAAATATTAATTTTAACAAAAAAAAAAAAATCACCTTGAAAGTAAAAAAATCACTTTTTTCAAAATAGTAACCAAAATACTTTTATTAAGAAAAATATAAGAAATTATTTTACCTTCAAAGTGATATTTTTATTGTTGAAAGAAATACTTAATTTTGCCCCATCATAATAATAAATATATTTCGTAAAATGATTCTCACGTTTACATTTAAATGGCTTTGTAATTATAACCAAAAAAGAGTTAAAGGATTGAGGGTTGAATTATTAAAAAAATGGAACATTATCCTCAGTACTTTTCTGGTCATGCATGCTTTCTCTCTTTTTACTTTTGTAATTAAAAAAATATTATAATGATCAGATGAAAGGACTCAAATATAACAGTTGACATGCAATAAATTGAGATTTGATTAGTTAATTAGGACAAAATGTAGTTGAATATTTTGCATTTGAAGATTGGGGGCAAGCTAAGGAGGCAACTTGTGCTTTACAAAATAGAGGACAAGAAAATGTATTTGATTAGTTAATTTTTACTTATATATTTAAAATGTGTGTTTCTTTTTTTTGAAAAATATTCTTCACCATACTTTATCTTCTATCTATTATATTCTTATTTTATCTATAAATAGTATTACTTAAAATATGTAAAAAAAAAAAAAAACAATAGAGGAAGTTGTTGATGTGAAATTTCATTTGATTAGACATGAATTTAAGGTCAATTATTACAATTGAATTTTACATGTTTAAGAAAATTTTGATCTCCGATAGTAATTAATAGTATAACCCCAACGGTACATGCATTGACCAATCCTGATCTTCATACGAAGTTGACGACCAAACATCATCTAGTTTGTACCACAATATTCATGGATGCTACTGGTTCAAACTTCATGAATTTTGAAAATGCCGATGAAAATGAATATTCTAATCCGCATGTTGCACAGTTTTATGATATGCTACGTGCAATGGAACATGATTTGTATTTTAGGTGCGAGACTCATTCACAGTTGTCATGCAATGCCCGACTACTGTCCATAAAAGCTTAAAATAGAATGGATGAAAGAGAGTTCAATTAAATGATTAAATTGATACGCCATGGAGTAATTGATTAATTTTTTATTTTGCTCTTAATTAATGTTTGTATTTTTCATAAAAAAAAACCTATTTATCGAAGTATTTATTAATTTTAAGTGTAATTATAATAAAAATACAATTAATTTACATTAAAAAGTGCAAAACGTCATCTAGTTGACTAGAAAAATGAAAAATCAAAATGCCATATATATATTCTGAATATGAGAGAGTATATACAATTATAAATTTACATATAGCTGTTATAAATAAACAATGATTCAAAACAGGTCGTACATAATATATTTTCTTGGTTCCGTGATAACTTGCACACTTTAATGGACTTACTTTTTAAGAAAAGTGAATTTAGTTGGGTGTGTGGTCAAATAAAGGAGTATTTTACTATTTTAGTGAAGTGTAAAGAAAAACGTGAGCTCAAATTGAATGACAATTTTAAAAATAAAATAATATTAAAAAATTATTAATTTTATAAATTATATTAAAAGTGTACAAATAATTTTAAAATGTGTCAAGAAAAATGTGCCAGAGTGACTAGAGTTGGGGTAGTTGATTGAATTATACAGTATGTAGGAAAAGAGTCAAAAGGAGGTGTCAATTTATGTTCCTTAAATCCAGTGACGGACCCAGAAATTTTCGGTAGGGGGGCCCGATTAATATTATTATAAAAATAAAAAATATGTACTCATTATTTTCACATTAAATTAAATTGATCGAATAAGTTGACTTTTGCTATATTTTGGTACAAGTTAATATTCCCTCCGTCCCGTGATAACTTGCACATTTTAACAGATTCACTTTAAAACACAATTGAATTTAGTGGTGTAGAGTCAAATAAGAAAGCGTATTTTGAGTGATTTGATAAGGTGTAAGGAGGATTTAGTAGGATGTAAAATAAATTTAGTGAAATTTAGGATAAAATATAGACCCAAAATGAGTGACGATTTTAAAATAAAATGATGTTCGGATATATATTAATTTTGTGGATTATTTTTATATTAGAAGTGTGCAAATAATTATAAAACAGAATATTAATTTTAATATATGTAAAATTACTAAAATACCCCTAACAAATTTATAAAATTAGTGGGGGGCCCACGGCCCCCTGGCATTACCTAGGTCCGTTACTGCTTAAACCACATTCTATGCACCAAACTCTAACCTATACTTATTCACCACAACACCCCTACCCCTCTAACACCCACCCCACCCCAGTCACTTGAGGCTGCGCACGTGAGTAAATATATCATACATATATGCTTCCCAAAATTGCAAACTCTCTCCACAACCACACGACCCAATTTTTGGCCCTTTAGTATATTTCATACAATTTGGTGAGTGCAAATCTCTCTAAATTCTGACTAACTATCCTTTTTTATTATACTTCAATCCACTTCATCACACAATTATAGTGACAAGTTTCTACTTAAAAGAATATTAATTGATTCATCTGTTCTAAATTTCGTATTTCACCCTCTAAATTAATGTTTGCAAGTGTCGATAAAAAATGTCACACACTCATGATATGAATTCCAAACAATGTCACACCGTATGACAACGAGATTGGGTGGCATGGTTTATCATCCTAAAACGCAGGGGCGGACGTAGGCATGTTCTAGGGAGGGCCATGGCCCCCCTCAAATTTCATGGGCTAAGTAGGATAGGAATATATATTAGTATTATATTTTTATTTATTTTTTAGTTTGGCTCCCCTCAAATGAAATGGACTTTATTAGATACATGCTGCCTACTACCTAGCCCACACTAAAACCCATATAAACTTTCATTCTATTTAGTTAATTAATTAATTAATTAAATCTACACGCGTACATCGGCGGCACTGCAATTCTTGGCAATTGATATCTTTCTAGCCGCTAATAATTACATACATCTTTTTAATTTATGTTAATATATTATTTGTTTGTTTTTTTAAAAAACTATTTAATCTATAATTGAGGGTTAAAATTAATTATTTAATTATTAATTAATGTATTAGACTAAAGATAAATAAGAATTATATAACTAATTGTTAGGTAAGATAATTTAAAATTTAATGCAGTCTTCTAATTAATTAACTAATTAATTTGTATTTAATTTTTTTGTATGTAAAAAAGTCACCTACAATATATTTTTTCTTTAAGAGAAAAAATAAAAATACTATAGCATCTCAGTCAAATCCATTTATAGACAATTATGAAAGTTGCCCCTTAAAATTTTTGAGGGTTAAAATCAATGAGATATTTAATATTAAATCATTAGAACGTGATCCAGGATTGTCACACTTTCAATCTCCACTGCAACTACGGAGTGATCTTTTTTAGCTATGAACATAGTCAAGACTACGCTCCGATGGAAGATGAATTTTTTACTGACGATTTGTTGGTATATATTGAAAAGAAGATTGCAAAGAGGTTAAACATAGATTTGCTTATGATTTTCGTGGCATGAAAGAGAGACGTTCTAAATTTTATCCGGTTGTAAGTTTAATGTTATATTTTAAAAAATTTATGATAATTAATGGAGTACTATATTATACATGCGCTTGTTAGTGTATACATTAAATTTAATTGCGTTGGCCCCCTCAATGTTTCATTCTGGGTCCGCCCTGCTAAAACGCAATTAGGATTTGTTTGCAAAAAAAAAAATTAGTGTGGAAAATTTTATTTAATACTAAAAATATTTAATGTTTGGTAATAGTTGATAGATACATAATCAGGTAGAAGGATATCGCTTCAAGTTATTAAGACTTTATACGAGATTAATTTATTGAAATTAGTCAAATCTGCTTTTGCAATTAATTTTAAATTGCGATTGAAATATTATACTCCTTTCTTAGTTCTTACTATATTACCCTTTTCATTTCCAACCTCTCACAATTAAGAAATTAATATACAATTAGTGGAACTAATTTAATAACTAATTAGTACATGTAAAAAAAAAAAAAACTTGGGGGGCCATGGCCACCCATGGATGTGCCCGTTTCGTCTCATACTCACTTGCAATAACTTTCACACCTTTAAAATGAGAAATCATTTATAAACTTCATCCTCACAATATTCATAATTTTAATTTTACACAAAATGTCATTATTTTCAACTCACATGCACGTACATACAAATCAACTTATTTATGTGTTTCACAGTTCACCTACATATAAAAGGTTATAATAAGTCGAAAAGAGTAAATTATTATAATTGTACTTAATTAATTACTAATTTAATTTCCCAAAAGGGAGGATAGGCTAAAATAGGGACATGGAAATTATTAGCTTGCGGGTCACAAAAGCACCTTCCAAGATTTTCTATTTTTCTTAATTTCGTCCAACCTTCATATTCCCCAATCAAGACATATTAAGTTGCCACTTTTTTCTTTCTATTCAAAATCCTAACTCTCCTTCCAAGAAACACACTTTGTTTTTTTGTATCATATCATGCCCTAGCTCTTGCAACATATATACCTATATATATGTCTCATCCACTTGCACAAAATCTTCACAAAATTTAGTCACTCAACTTATCATATAAGTTGCAAAATAAAATGGATCTAGATCATCGGAGAGTTCCAAATTCAACAATGAAGGTCGACCAAAAGAAGGGGAAGGGGAAGCGGAAGGACGAAAAATCGCTAAAAGTAGTGTACATTTCTACCCCCATGAAGGTTAGGACTAGCTCGACTAGGTTCCGAACCCTAGTGCAACAACTCACGGGCAAGAATTCGGACATGGCCGGATACATGGACGCCTATGGAGCCGCGACTAGTCATGAATTTCACGACGACTCTGAATTTCTACTAGCCAATGAAGCGAGTGGCTATCCAATTCAGTCATCGATTTCTTCTAATGATACGACCACAACCACTACCACAACCAGAACCACGCCAACGACTTCGGAGTCGTTCATGGGGCCCACATACAATGCGTACACCTACCAAATGGAGGATCAATTTGCTTCGGAATATTATTCTCAACTAGACGTGTTAGGAAGCTATGATGTAGCTTCCTTAATTATATGAGCATAAATTGTGTGGTTCACCCTTATTTTGTGGATTAATTGGATAAAGCTAGGGACTAGGGAGTGCAGCAGCCTTTATAAATATTTTGCCATTTACCTTTTTGCCCTTGCATATATACAAATTTGGGTTATGAATCTACGTGTTCGAGCAATAACAGTCGAATATATATGATAAGAATTAAAAAAAAAAACCTATAGTACATATATAAATATATGAATTATGAATGCACTACTATAGTTTTGAATCTTCGATTCGAGGGGACAAGTATATTTTATTCTTTAAAAGCCAAAAAATTAGTATTCTATTTATACCAAATACAATAATTCTGTTTGTGTGGTTACATTGAAATTTGATTAATTAGTGGTCACAATCGACTTGTACGAACTTGCTTCAAATTAAATTTAAGTAGAGCTATAACTTACAATTGGTCATTTAAATTTGTTCAATTAATTACTAATGAATTTCGAACTGTACGACTTTGCAATTTTTTTTGCAAAGTGTAGTCCGTTTGTGAAGTTGATGGAGTTCGTCACCTGACTGATAATGATTAATTCCAATAATTTTAATGACAATAGGACTAGAGTTCTTTATGTGATTCTAATGAACTCATTGACTCAGAGTCATAATAATAATAATAATAATAATACATTTTTAGGGCCCATATGTCCTCAAATATCTCATATTAGATGGACCCTAGCTAAATTGTTTTCTTAATTTATTGGACATTACAAATTATAATGTGAAACTAATTTCATTTTTATTTGGATTATGTAAACGGGTCATGATTTGCATCTCACGGATTAGTTCAAGATTCGAATTCATACCTATAAATAATATTTCATATCATAAACTATGTTCATATAAAACATACAGTACTTATTAATGGACACATGTACATCCTAACGTAATACCAAGTTAATTAAAATGATAATGGAATCACATGATCTCATGGAATGAGATTCTCTTTGGATCTATACCAAAAGATCGTAATATATACTACAGTAGTATATAGGAGCTACTCTAGCTTGGTGATTTTTTTTTAACAAGATAACCTACTGCATGTTTCTATTTGAAGGTGCATATATACTGAGATAAATTTTGTTTTCGTTAATAAATCTCTTTAGTATGAGAGAGAGAGAGTCAAATTACACTAGTCATAATGGTTCTAAATTTTTTAATGAGATCGAGAACAAAATTTTGAAATACAGAAAAGATTCTATATTTGTCACATAACTACCTCAGCAATCTTAAACTGTGTAATTTATTTTGTAAGTAAAAAAATAAAAAATTTTAAATTCATATTCCCTCAATTCCTTACTTAAGTATCCATAATTTTTTGTAAGACTTTTTACTTCCTTCTTATGCGATGTCTTGTACATTAACTTTATCGGGTATCTCTTGTACCCAATAATAATATAATCTTTTACCGATCAAAAAAAAAAAGTATCCATAATTTTTAAGCATGAGTTTTATTATACAAATTGTTTATTAGTATTATGGAAGATAAAAATGAGGATAATAAAGACTTTTCAACTTTATGAATAGTAAAAATGTTTTTTTTCGTGTAAATAAAGTAATAATATTTGATGTAATATTAAGATGTTTTGAGAGAATAGTTCAAATATTATTTTGCTATTTTAAGTATAGGTAAGTAAGGGATATACAAAATGATAAAATGAATCATTAAGGATTTAGGAGGGGAGAGGGGGAGTATAATTGATATAGATTGGATTTCGTTTTTTTATTTTTCTCTATAGATGGTTCTAATGACACATTTCGATTTTAAACAAATATAGGAGTATATGTTTTTTTATTTGACTTTTGTTAATTGAATTCAAAGTAAGCTTAATTGGTCATGTGGCTGACTTTTGTTCATTGAATTCAAAGTGGCTTTTTTCAAAAGATGAATATGAGACCTCGTGGTTTGAATCAAGAGATTGAAAACGTATTTTAGAAGAAATTTTTAAACTTTTTTTTTTCTTTCTGAAAACAAGAGATTTTTAAACTTCTTTAAAATAATTAAAGTGAGTTCCAACAAATTCATCAAAATGAACCAGCAAATTAATTTAAAATAAAAATAATGAATTTCAAATCAATAGCGTTCTAATCTAAATAATCAGAAATGAATTTATCCAGGCCAGTTAATCTATTCTCAAATCGTTCAAAACCACAACCTATATTATTAATTCTTTAACTTTATTTAAGCACAAGAAAATCAATGGAAAAATATATATATATATTGCGTAGTATAAGTGGTTTTGGGATTAAAATGAAAATCCAACATTTATCAGTTAGTTATCACAATAATGTAGAAAAAAGACGTAAATTATTTTAATTGAGAGATTCAATAACTAATTGAGAAATTCAATATGGAGTTTAAATTGATGATATGTATCATTTTGTGGTTGATTTGACTTATGTGTCATAATTTAATGAAGTTGTTAATTTTAAAAAGTATGATGTGTAATTAAGTTATTGGTTGAGTAAGATATGATTCATAAACTCTTTCCAAATATTATATTCTTATTAACTATTACTTATTATTTTAACATTGACTAATTAAATTAATTTTTATTTTATTTACTTAACTTTATTGTAGTATTCATTTTATTCTTTAGTTTAATTTATTTTTGAACTATATTTAATGTACTTTTGAGTAAAATACAATCTTATTTTTATTGAGGTGTACAATTCTTTATTTAATTAGTTATTAAATTGTATTTTATAATTACTTTTATCTTATATCTCAAGTAATTTTTTCTGCAATTATTTTAAATTTATTATAAGTAATGTATTTAAAAAAATAGAGCTCGAAAATGTATATGTGAAACTTATTATATAATTTTATACACAATATTTATTATATAAATAATTATATTATTTTACAAGATTAACAAATTTGTTATATATACATAATACACTACTTCTATAATATAGAATCCCCTTATATCTAAGTTTAAATTGATGATGTGTCATTTTGTGGTTAATTTGGCTTATGTGTCATTTTATGGTTGATTTGACTTATGTGTCATAATTTAATGAAGTTGTTAATTTTAAAAAGAGTTAATTGCAAATTAAATCGCGACTTTTCGCTCATTTGCAATCTAATCTAAACCTTAAAAAAATTGCAAATAAATTACAAAATTTAAATATTATTGTAAATTAGACTTCTTACAAGTCTACTTTGTCCCTAAATCATACATTTTGATATTTGGTTTGATTGAAAAACAATATTGTTTTATTAAGGTGTTGTTATGTCATTAAGAAGTCTAAATTATGTTAGATTCGAACACAATTAAAATTGTCAAACAGACTAAATTGCAACTATATTTAAAGTTTGTGATTTATTTGCAATTATCTTAAAGTTTAGATTAGATTGCAAAAGAGAAAAATGTTATGATTTAATTTGTAATTAACTAAAATATTTATTTATTTAAGGTGTTGTGGTTGATATCGAAGGTTAACTTACAATTTATTAAGAGTTATTCTAATATTATTTGTTTCTGAAATTTTATAAATTTTTTTAAAGTTATTTTTATATTTATTAAATGTAAGGAGTTGTGGTTGATATTGAAGGTTGACTTACAATTTATTAATAATAACTATAATATTACTTAAATTGTTTGTTTTCGAAATTTTATAATTTTTTTAAAAGTTGTTTTCATATTTATTAAATGTCAACGTCTCATTTCGTTTGATTCTCAGAAATTTTCTTTAAAATTTGTTTTATAAAATTAACTAACATAAGTGTAATTATTTTGTATAATTCAAAATATTATGTTAGTCAAACTTTTATATTATAATACAACGTTATAATAAATATAATTGAAAAAAAATGTTAAATTTTTTAACAAAATAATTATAATTCTGCAAAATTATTTTTTTAAAATATAATTATAAAAATATGAAAAATTAAATTAAGTAAATAAAAAAAATTATTAGTATTAAATATTTAAAAATATATTTAAAATTTCGTGTAATACACGGGTTCTACACTAGTACTTATATAAAATCGAGTAGACATTAATTAGTTCGTATACAACTGAAAGACAAATTCCACATAAAAAAAATTATTTAATTTTTTAGTTATAAAACTTAATTGAAAAATTAAGATAACTGAGAAAGTTATCATCAAACTACCAAATCATTTCAAAGACAAAGTGGGATAGCTCAAGTGGTTAGAGCACCACTACCTAGGCCTTAGGTCCTGGGTTCGAGTCATGGGAAGGGGAAAAAAGGGATGGGTATTTAACTTGTAACAAAAAAAAACCAAATCATTTCAAAAATATGAAATCAGTTTACAACAACTAGTGAGCTAATTATTTACTGCCAAATTCTTATAGAAATTTGGAAATGTTACTACTACTAGGCTAATAAGCTTCGGAGAAAAGATATTGTTTAAAAAAAAAAAAATCGAAAATAAACATGAAAACAATAGTCAATTCTAGACAAAAGAAATAATTTAAGAAAATTCATAATTTTCGATCAATTAATATACAATTAACCCTCTTAAAATAATAATAAAAAAAAAACTATAGCGGATGTAGGGAAAAAATAAAATAAAATGTTAAATTAAGAAATGAGTGGAGTTATGTAGAAACGGCCTTTTTGTGATGTAATGATAGTAATAAATACTCCCTCCATTTATAAATAAGTGTCCTTTTAACAATTTTCAACATATTAAAATATATAATTATAGACCATTTTACCCTTCATTAATGATAACTAATTTTAATATTAATTTATATTTAGTAATGAATGTGGTCAATATTGCAGATGATATTCATGTATATAATAATTAAGGTTTATGCATGATTTATGTTATAGTACTATATTCAAAAGGGAAAAAACTTAAATCAAGGTAAAGAAAATGGAGGGAGTACAATGTACAGGGGTAAAATTGTCAAACTTGAAGAAAAAAGTGTAGAATGACACTTATTTAAAAAATATTGAAAAAGACAAAGTGACATTTAATAAAAAACGGAGGGAGTATATTTTAAATATAATCGAATACTTATGAATATCGAATAAAATATTATATTTTGTATTTATTTACTAATCGAATTAAAAAAAATTGTATACGAATTCGAATAATAAAATTTCGAATACGAATATGAAAATCGAATCGATCAAAATTATTTAATTCGTTTACAATTCTAATTGTGGCGACGACCACAATCTATAGATGCATTGGTTCGATTGTTGAATTGAATATAATTTACAAAATAGACAATGAACCAATTATCAAATTAATAATAGGCTCATTTGAGTTTGGAGAAATTATTTTCTAGATTGTATAGATTAGAGGTTGAGAATCAGTGTGTAGTGTCTAATAGAGTCAAATGGTCTAATGGTCGTAAGAGTATTGAGTGGAACTGGACTAAAAATCTCCTAGACAGGGAAGCTTCTGTTGTTAGCAATATTTGTAACCTTATTGACAGGTACCTCAAGCACTCATCGGAGGAGGACTTATTGGGTTTGGAGCGGCGATAATGGTGGAAAGTATTCAGTAAGATCAACATACAAGCTCTTGTAGGAGGAAAACACACAGGACAACCCGAATTTGGAAGACCTCAAGTACATCTAGACGAAGGGCGTACCTCGCAAAGTTACGGCTTTCTCGTGGAGACTTCTTCAAGATAAGAAACCTACACTAGTTAATCTCAGAAAAAGAGGGACTTACAATGAGCATTTCTCTCTTACTTGCAAACTGTGTGGTACCGATGTGAAAGACACCGTAACATTTGGGTCAATAGAAATACACTAAATTTCAAAGGGGAGCAAGTCAATGACGCAAAGATTACAGAGAACATTAAACTTGCTATTTTTAGATGGTTCAAGGCTCATAAACTGATAAATTATTGGAATTCTTTCCAAGAGTGGATTAGAGAATCTATTTTGTGTTTGAGTTAAATAGTGTCATCTCAATATTTCTTTCATAATGTAACTCATTGCTATTTTTCTTGGAGTATTCCTGATACCCTTGAATAAAGTTTTACAGTTTAAAAAAAAAAATAGGCTCATTTGAGTATTGGGTCGTTTCGATCGATGAATGAAATTTTGCATTAAACAATGTTCATTTCCCTTCTCATCCCAGACTATATAGTATATATACACACAATATGAACAACTATATAGTCGCAAAATAAAATATATCTTAAGAGAAAATATTACTCCACTTTTGACAGTAAGAAGGTGGGGGATTAATAAAAAAAAACAAAAAACATTGTTGCCCAAATTTTGTAAATGAATTCCCATTTCATTTCTCAACCCAAATTAAAAAGGTTAAACAACAACCTTTTGCTCCTATTAAAATGAAAGATTAGGTCCAGCCATTTAAACCTGCTTCAATTCCTTCACACTTATCGTCTCAAAAGTTAACACACATTACTCTTCAACTGTTAATAACTAAATGACGTTATGCAATTTTTTTTTTATTTAAATTGCATCAAGTTGTATTACTTTATTATTAAATACTTCACATGTTCCATTGAAAGTTAATTAGATTTTTTTTTTTTTTTTGGTCCCAACCAAAACTATTCATTTTTTTTTGACAAACAACTCTCTCTCACATTTCAATATATTTTTCTTTCTCTCAATGTCTAAAGTGTAAAGTTAATGAGTAGCTTTCGCTGGAACGAAAAAAATAGTATTTTACTTAATATTTTTCGTACCCCAAATTTTAAATCCTGTATCCGTTCGTGGGGACCGACCTTATTAATTGGTGATATGATTCTTCAAAGCTCAACAATGATCTCTTCGTGGGAGAACCACACAACAATAACTTACAAGACCAAGATTGATTGATTAATTAATATACATGTCCAAATTTAAAAATGAAAATTAATGAATAAAAAAAAATAGAATATGGGTTCAAAGATTCGTTTTCAAAATCCAAGAATTCTTCAGAGCAGAATCGTGAAAAGGGTATGGTCATATGTTAGAATTAGGTTCCCACTGTCTTCATTCACTGCATCACTTTGTTACTACTTAATTACACCCACAACACATGCATACACAAGTAGTTGGTGTCTTGGTGATGTAGTAAAAGATTGTCTGAATCATACATTTATGCAAATTAATACTCAATTAATTTTATTTGCCCTACAAATTTTAAGAAAAAAAATAGATGAAGTAAATATAGTAGAGGGTTGTAAAGTGTTAATATAATAATTATTTGTAAGTAAAATTGAATGGTTATTTTAAATTATTAAATAATGGTTGGAGAGTAAAAAAAAAAAAAAAATTCCATAAAAAGTAATTTATTTATTATTCACATTCACTTCTAGTTAACCCTCTGAAACTTTGGCCCAAAACACTTTATTTTCAAATACTACCTACTTTTTCTCTCCCCTAAAAATAAATAAATTTAAAACAACTTTTAGAGAAATACGAGTAATATTGAGAATCAAGAATATGCAGATTGTGTGACACATGCTTATCTTATTTGAGCTAAGATACATTGCATTTGATCCTATTCGAAACATATTATATAGTGTATAAATCATTGCACAACTTATATATATATATATATATCCACTAGCTAGACTAACTTCTCTTATCCCAAGGACCTTTGGAGGTATGGATACTTTTTATTTTTTTCAATGGTGGTTAGCACTTCAAAGGGGATTCTTTCTGGGTTGATTTATTTAGGAGTTTGGTCTATTTTTTTAATATTGTTGGTTGAAACAAATGCTATATATGCACGGTTGTATTAATTGAGTGGTAAGCTAGTGTTTCGAAAAAAGAAAAAAAAAATTAGTTAAGGGTTGTTTCGAAATGCTATGCCAATCTTACATAATGAATGATAGATGATATAAAATGTCACTATATAAAAAATTAAGCATTTTTTTAAAATACAAAACGAAATTGTATTATATGATATGATATCATTCGAAGCACAAAATAAATAAATATAATAAGGTTTATTTTCATCATTTGGAAATGCATCATTCTTGATCTACTAAACAGTAAACAACAATGGTTAGGAGTCAAAGTGATAACTAATCACACGATTAATTAAATATTATTATTGGGATTAGGGGAATCCCCGATTGTGTCAGATGTCATATATTCAAAAGATTTTCCCTGTCCTAAGATAATTAATTTAGTACTCCAGTATTATTCATCCCAAAAAAAAGTATTACTATAAATATTCAATTCTCTCTGTCTATATATACACACCATGCTTCACCAGCTCAATTATATCCTAAAGTACAACCCACAGTAATAGATTGCTGCCAAACACATTTTTCACACATACAACGTAAAACAGAAAGAGAGATGATGAAAAGAGAAGAATATTATTCAATGGCGGAAAGACGGTCAAATGGGTGGTGGCTGGTGTTGTTGGCGATGCTGACGGTGTCACTCCTGGTTTTGCCGCCAATGTTGCCGCCGTTGCCGCCGCCTCCAATGCCGTTGATGCTCTTTCCGGTGGGAATAATGGCCCTCCTTATGGCCTTAGCCTTCTCTCCCACCTAATTACTCCACTTAGGATTATAGTATTTTCTTAGGCTAACCATTTGTACATACGTTGTTCTAATACAAGAGATTATCATACATTTGGTATTTAATTACTTTTAAGTCACTCCCTCTATTTTTTGCCTAGCTGTTAATTGGAGTAGAATTTATTACAATGTCAAAGAATTTAATCACCACATTTATTTTTTAAAAGAAGTTGGTTACAAATATTTAAAATCTTCAAGCAACTACGATCAAATTTTAGGGATATAAATCAAATCGCTGCCCCTAGCTCTCAAGTGGGGAGAAGATGCAAACTTTGTACAAGAGCGTTTGAACAAAATCTCCATTTTCAAAGTAAGACAAATTTCTTACATAAAATAGAATAAAGTTCCACCTAACACCAAATGACTAAGTGATCTAAAAACTCAGAATAAAAATTAGGCCAACGAAAAAGAGAAAAATCACACTTTTAAAAAAGGGACAGAACTAGGAAGGGGGTCGGGGCGGCCCTAGACCCTCCTCCACCTACCTTTTTTTTAAAAAAAAAAAAAAAAACTCGTTACAAATATCATAAATCTTCAAGCATCATGGATTCAAATTGAAATTGTTGTCGCTCCTAATTTAAAATATTTGATTTAAATATAACAACTTAAAATATAAATTTGCACGGTAAAAAAAAATCATTTTCTAAAAAAAGGTTTTTGAATATATGTTCATTCATAAAATGAATCACGAAAAAAAATTGAGAAAGAAAGAATGTTAACCAAAAAACTCACTATTGAAAAAATCATCCTCTTAACATCGCCCGCATATAATGAAAATTTTCTTTAAATTTTAAGCAGAATCCTGAAATTACAAATTAAAAATAAAACAAAAAATACTTGTATATAAAAAAATTCACTAAATTTGAAAAATCAATAAAGTGAAATTAATAAATCAAATCAAAATCTAAAAATTGGACGGTACGAATAAAATTAATACATCAGGTTAAAATTTAATAAAACAAGTTGACCCAATTTAGGAGCCCAATTCTATGTTGAGCTGATTTACTAAACGTGGCAATATACAAGTTTTTATCAAAAATGAATAAAAGTGAAATTAATAAGAAAAAAAGATTTTGAAATAGAATGAATGTAGAAGAAAGAGATTGAAATAGACTAATCAAATGGTAACAAATGACATCTAAGGGTATGATTGGTATGATGGAATGACTCATGAATGGAATCATCATTCATGGTTCATTCCTAATTTTGTGATTGGTAGAATTTATACAATTAAATCATTATTTATTAATGAAATGGTGATTACCAAAAGTGTGTAATTCTCATTACTTTCCACCTCATGATTTAGGTAAGGAATCAAACTTTTAATAAATAAATAAAATTAATTATAGTATTATTATTACTATTATTTAATAATTAAAAATAAAAATATTATATTTAAAAAATATTAATATAATATATAATCTATAAAAATATATATAATAATTCATTAAATTTTAACATAATATTATTTTTTAATAATATTAAATTATAAATATATTAACATAAAAAAATAATTTAATAATTTCTAAAAATATAAATAATATATACAATATATTATTTTTAATAATATAAATAACAGTACAATAATTCTTGATAATATAAGTAATTATATTAAATTTTTAATTTATTTAATAGTAAAAAAAATATTGTTATTTAAAAATAAAATTAATTTATTTAAAATATACATTTATTATAAGTAATAAAATCAATAAGATAAAATTGAATAATAAAAATAATAGTGATATTTTTTTTTTTTTTGAAGGTTTACAAGATCAGATTAGACCATACAACATATTTCCAAAGCACCAGATCTTCAAAACCGACGAAATAAACAGATATGTCAAATAAATATATAGTACTCCTCCTAAAATAACTTATGTCTCACAATAACTTTCACACCCTTAAAATAAATAAAAAAATTATAAACTCTACCCTCACAATATCATCAATTTACACAAATGTCATTACTTGTTCTCTACACATACACAATAGTCAACTCACTTATTTACTTTATAGATAAAGTTTTACAAGTAAAAGAAGAGGGGATTAATTGTTGTCAAGAAAAGTTGATCTCAACTACAACAACCATGCCAAACTCCAGAGTAAGAGATCGAAGAGAGGCTTAAGTGAACACAACATTCAACAGCCAAACCCAAAATCATACGTACTACCTTCATTTTTCATAATAATATACGTCAATCTTATTTATTCACCTAAATCAATACTGTATTAATTAACATATCTAAACATAATTTATGATGAAGTATTTATTAAAAAAGCATTGTTGGGAAAATATATGACAAAATTGCATTATAGTACCAAGACAGTAGTAAATAGCAACAAAATTAATCATGAAATAACTAAGTACTATTATGCAAAAAGAAAAGAAAGCGAAAGAAAATCTGAAAAAAACAAATTATAAAACTGAAAAAAGCTTCTTCCTCAACCCCACAGCACTACATAGTAGCACAACCGTTGGGATTTTCATCACTGAAGTAGTTACCATAGGGATGCGGCGGATAGTAAGACGAATGCGGTGGCGCCACCGCCGGTCCATATTGGTGATACTCAGGGGGCGGTAGGCTGAGACGCTGAGGCGGTCCTGGAAGATAGCGGCCGTAATCCGGCGGTGGTAACCCTAGACGCTGCGGCGGTCCTGCAAGAGAATGGTGATAATTCGGCGGTGGTGCGTGAGGATAATCATAATTTTGGTGGCCATAACCCATAATCGGAGTATGATTATACTCAAAATGATTATAATGTTGATCGGGATAATGGTCCCCAAAATTAACTCGCCAGTGCCTGGCGTTGGAGTATTCCACACTTTTCAGGCGATGGTATGGAAATGGCAAGTTAGGGTAGTTTTCTGAATTTGATGGCGGAGGCGGCGGCGCTGGTTTCGGTTCAGGAGGCGGAGCCGCGGGTTTAGGCGGTGGTTTTTTTCGACGAATCACGGAGAAATCCATATTTGATTTTGGGATTTCTCAGGAATTTATTTTAATTCTTTGCTGATTTACTAGGGTTTATATACTGAGGAAGGCCATTGAATTTGGGAATGAAATCATAGGGTGATTTGCCAGCAGAAATTGGATTTATTTTTGTAAACATTCTTCAATTAAAATTTGGTATAGATTGAAGAATGAGGCAATATTGCAATTTTGAAATGAATTATGGTAAAAACTAGATTTATTTTCAATTTTATCTTTTAGTAGAGTTTCTTCTGTCCGATGCAACTATGTCCGACATGAAAAAATTGACACGACAACACGCACATTCACATTCAGCATGCTTGACAAGACAATACAAATTTTCTTTTATCTTCCAAAATTTTCATAAAATTCTATTAAAAAATTTTAAAATTCGAAAATTAAAAAAATATATATATATTTTTCTTCCAAAATTTTAAAATACTCATCACTCTCAAAAATTTAAAAATTCCGAAAAAAATCAAGATTTCAAACTTTTTTTTTTATTTGGAAAATTCAAGATTTCAATGGAAAAAAAAATTGGAAAAAAATAATTCAAGATTTCAATCTTTATTTTTGAAATCGAAAATTTTCGAAGATTTCAAACTTTTTCAAACTGAAAATTCGAAAATTTTGGAAAAAAAAAAAAAAAAAACTACCGTCAAGTTTGTTATTATTTTTTTCTTTTTTTGTAATTCATATTTTGTATTATGTAGTTATAGTTTATTATATTTGATTTAATTTTTTTTATTCTTCTTTAATTTAACTTGCTTGAAGATTTTAAACGTGGAGTCAACACAAAAAGACTTCGTGGAGAATTGAATATAAATCATTAATCCAAGGTATTTTTCTCCTTTTCTTTCTTTTATTTTTGTAATATTTAATTTGATTATTTTCAATCTTATGATATCAAAAATATGAAATGGGTTTATAAAATAAATTAGTTATTTTAATTTTGAAATGAGTTGATTAAAGTTGTGTTAACTTAGTAGTGACTTTATGACAATGTCGTTTTTGCTACATTTATTTTATATAAAAATTAAATAATAGTTTTTGATCTACTATGAGTTACGAACACGGTCCCACAAGAATCGTGTCAATCCGAGTTTATGTGACAAATACGTACATATTTTGTAGCAGAATTGAAAACGAACTCAAAACCCCCCATTTTCAACTACTAAAACTCATGGAACAGATTTTACATGTATTATTAACTTTCAAGAACAACTTACAGTTAAAAATTCCATTTTCAACTACTAAAACTCATGGAACAAATTTTACATGTATTATTAACTTTCAAGAACAACCTTCAGTCCCCCCTAGTAGAGTTGGCCCCCTTTTATACCCAATGATCCTTATCCTTCAATGCTAATCCGATGTTCCCCCTTTTATACCCAATGATCCTCCCCCTAGTAGAGTTGGACCACTAGTCCCCCCATTTATACCCAATGATCCTTATCCTTCAATGCTAATCTGATGTTCCCCCTTTTATACCCAATGATCCTTCAATGCTAATCCAATGTGGGAACCTCCCCTCAAACGACACGTTCTTTACTTTCCCTTTTATACCCAATGATCCTCTGATGTGGGAACCTCCCCAAACGACGACACGTTCTTTACTTTCCCTTTTATACCCAATGATCCTCCGATGTGGGAACCTCCCCAACGACATGTTCTTTACTTGCGTGCGTTCCGCCTATGATGCTCCCCGCACGACACGTTCTTTACTTGCCTATGATGCTCCCCGCACGACACGTTCTTTACTTGCGTGCGTTCCGCCTATGATGTTCCGCACGCAAGTAAAGAGTACGACACGTTCTTTACTTTCCCTTTTATACCCAATGATCCTCCGATGTGGGAACCTCCCCAATGATCCTCCGATGTGGGAACCTCCCCAACGACACGTTCTTTACTTGCGTGCGTTCCGCCTATGATGCTCCCCGCACGACACGTTCTTTACTTGACTTGCGTTCCACCTATGATGTTCCGCACGCAAGTAAATGATGTTCCGCACGACACATTCTTTACTTGCGTGCGTTTCGCCCATAGTATTCCACTTGGTATGGAACATCCATAGTATTCCACTTGGTATGATATTGTCCGCTTTGGGTTGGCAAGACCCTCACAACTTTGCTTTTGAGTTTTCCCCAAAAGGCCTCATACCAATGGGGATACTAGTCCCCCCCCTTTTATACCCAATGATCCTTCAATGCTAATCCGATGTGGGACAATTGTTTGACACTTAACAGTTATAATAATTTCTAGAGGTTGGATATAAGTAGTTGATTGAAATTATGTTATCTTGTGTTAGTGCAGGAGTCAAATTTTCTGAAAAACTCACACGACCCATTTATTGTGTAGTCTTGTCACTTGGCATAGTCGCACTTGGCAGAAGGAACTTTACGAAAAGACAAAATTGAAAATATTTATAATATATATATATATATATATTTTATATTAAACAATTTCATTGTCATGGTTTGAAAACAGAATTCTTAAATAGTTGCGGGTTGTAGACGGAACTATACTTAAATTGAAAATAAATCTAGTTTTTACCATAATTACAATATTTCATTACAAAATTTGCCGAATAGTTAATTTATTTTGTCCAAGTTTTAAGATTCCATTTTTTTATCTAAATTTGTTATTTATTTCATTATTAACTACAATATATTTTCTCAAAAAAAAAAAAATTACGCGTATATACTTTTCCAAAAATGAAATAAAAAAACCTATAGTATATGGTAGACGTTTAATTATTATTGAGTGTATGAAAGGCAGTTGCAAAATAAATGCAATTATGGGTTGTATAAATTTTATCCAGCTCATAACAAATCGATTCAACAATCTTTTGTATATGTGTTAAGTTTACATAATATTCAAATTTTATGTACGGTAAATATTGATTTTTGGCTGTCATAATTGTTTGTGGCACAACTTGTAAACAAATCCAAGCAAAATGAATACGATAATATTCAACTATTCATATTCATTTATTTTTTAATAATAATTTTGATTATTCAAATTATTATTCGATATTATTTAATTTGAATTTTTAAAACATATTTTAAATAATATTATATTTGTGTTCTATATGAAACTATTCAATATTATTCTATTCGTATGTAAATTTTCTTTTTGATTCGCTATGTCACTTAACAATCAATCAATTGCTTTTGAAAAAAAAATATTGAATTTTGTTTTAAAACTATATTTTTATATTTAAATATTTTATTATCACATTTCGAAACTGTCACACCGTTGGAGCGTGAAGCCTGAATTGATCCTAACGGCTTGAAGTGTAGGGCAAGTTGGAGTGTGGAGCAAATTTGACTCTAATTTTAATGGACTTGTAGTGTACAAGTTTGATCCTAATGGGCCTGGGGTGTGGAGCAAGTTTGACTCTAATGAACTTAATGTTAGGGCAAATTTTCTATGTGGAGCAAGTTTGACTCTAATGAACTTAGTGTTAGGGCAAATTTTCTATTATAAATAGACGTTGTTCTCTCTTTGTAATCGGTGGACATCTGAAAAACATACTTGGGGGAATTTTCAAAAATGGCCTAGTAAAAAAAAAAAAAAAACAAGCACACTAAACAACCATAAACAACCACATTAAACGACCCTAAACAACCTCAAACAAGCCTAGTAAACAACTCTACACAACCTCAAACCTCAAACAAACCCATTAAACAACCCTAAACATCCCTAAACAATCTCAAACAAAGCCTAGTAAACAACCCTACACAACCTCAAACAAGCCCATTAAACAACCCTAAACATCCTGAACGGGAATTTTGGGTGTAAACTTAAAAAAATTCCACCTAAATTCACTATGATAAAACATCAAATACCAACAAAATCAAACAAAAAAATAAATAAAAAAAATACTAAAAATATGTTTCTTACCTTCAATCCAACTTTCAATTACATTATGAGAAAAAATGAGGGAATTTAAGTGTAGAGATTTAAAAGAAGAATGAGAGAATTTAAGGATTTGAAGAGGTGGTTCTTTTTTCTTTTAATTTTTAATTTTTTTTTTATTGCATTTAAAAGTGGTCAAAGAGAATGAAGGCAAAAAATAAACATGGATAGGATTAAAATGTCATACTTGATATATTCCACAATACCTTACCCCCAGATATAGTCGCAAACGAACTAGGTAAACAAATCTCGTGTTATTTTCTTTTTCGTCATCGTGCGTATGTTAATTCCTAACCCACACAAGAGACTAAACTTAAAATAAAATAAAATAATACTGTACTAACATAAAGTGCATAGGCCAAAGTAAAATATAGTAATGCAAGAAGTGCATAAAAATGTGTTTTTCCACCCAAAATTCTCATAGATAACAAAAAACCTAAACTTGGCCAATCTTAAATGGAAAACAGCCACTTGTTTGATGTAAGAAAACAAGCAAAACAAATCTAGCCTAATTGTACAACCTATGTTTTCTCAAGTTAGCAGAAAAGGCTTGTAGCTGCAATGAAGTATTTTCTTGAAGCTCTAAGCGTATTCCGTATAACTTCACATTTCGTTGTCGATTATATCCCGCATCATTTCAATGGGAATGAGCCCTTCTGTGCGTATAGCATTTTTGCTAGAGTCTGGACTAATGAAATACACTGTTGGCAATCCTCGAACCTGTAAAATAATGTCGTTTGTTTATGACATCATAAATTAAAATGACTAGGAATTTCGGATATCAATCAAAGACGAAGTTGAAGAGCACCTGCATATCGCGTGCAAATTCATATTCATCATCCGTGTCAACCTTCACGATTGTTGCGTTGTTTTCATACTCAACAGCAAGCTGTGACATAAGTAGATGCTAAAAGTCAAGCTTCAATTCATCATTCATGTCATTCCGAATCCTACCAACAGTCTTACAAGAGTTTCGTATATTAAGTTGGCAATTTGAACTCTCCTATGCCTAGTCTAGTTGTGACCAAAAAAAGGTCATTTGACAGGTTTTCTGTAATTGAAAAAACGTGCATATGCCCCTGGCCCTATTCGGTAGATAACATGCATCCCAGTAGGTGTTAGGACAAAACTGCAGTAACGGCGACAAGATAAAAGGCACAATATTATCAACCCAGTTCGTCAATGAACTGACTACGTCCGGGGGAGTTATCAAGCCTGGATTATACACTAAATTTCGAGAGCTAAGGTTACAAGTGAATCGGTGGACTATTTAACAAGGGCACAACTATAATTAGGTTTTATGTAAATACCACCCCTCAACAACAAAAAAAAAAAGGTCACTGTGGTCAATGCACAATACTTCAGGCTTCACAAGGTAGGTAGAAAGTAGGGAAAAAGGAAAATGGAAATGCAGCCCCTATGGACTATGGCATAACTAGGACATGTTTTACAGATTACTTATGAACTCCTAATAGCAATAATGTCCGGAACTCCATGGATAGATCTTAGTAATTCTAGTGTTTTGATTTTAATTCAGTAGTTTAAAGAACCTAAACATTCTACACGTGATAATGAAAAGGTACGTCAACAATGCAACATCAAAACCATCTGCAGTTCACTAATAGTTTCATATTAGGTGTTAAGAAAGTTGCCAGCAAAAATTGCAGTAAACTTTTAAAAACTAATAACTGAATACTGGTTTAATCTCCCACAGACCATAGCGACTCTCTAGCTAATTGGTTTAAGCTCGAATAAAAAAAAAGGGCATTCCAAACATACGATATGATTAGCTCGTACTTATAATAGGCAAAACTCCTGCAACAATATACTCAACATAAAGCACATGTCCCCAAATAAACAGGATAAACATACCATTTCAAGTTCTTGTGCCATTAAAATACAAGGGCCACACCATGTGGCATAGAAATCAATGATCAATGGTACTTTTCTCTCTCCCTTCACCAACTCCTGGATCTCTTTTGCAGATAGTTTTTTCTACAACCAATCGAACAACGATAATGAAAACGAAGTATCCAACAATGATAATAAAAACGAAGAATCCAACAACAATAATGAAAACCAAGTATCCAACATCACTACCAAATCATAACCATTGAAATGAAAATGCTACAAGAAGTTCTTTACTTCTATTTAGTTCTCAGTTTAGAGTAGAATAAACTAATAGGAGTACTACTATATGAACAAATAGGAACATAAAACCTTCACTCTATTTCAATGTTTTCATGAATCTTTGCGTACAATTATCTAATTCTGACAATATCAAAAGCCTTCCAACATCTTTCTAAACAAAAACCTCACAAATGAGCAAAAACCCATAACCAAAAACAAGGTAAATTAAATTGAAAAATGAATTCTTACATAGGGGGAGCACAAAACAAGTAAATAGAGTCCCAATTTACACAAACAATGCAATTTAGGAGAGAAATACCACAAGATAGTCATCGGCGAGATATTTTCCTGCAAGGGGTTTGCATAGAAGCTTTCTTGAGAGCTTTTGAGTTGATAAGATAGAGGGTCTGTTGTTAATGGTGGAGGTGAAGAATAGAGTGTTTGATTGTGGGGTTTTCAGTGAAAAGGGTGAGGAGTTGTGAGGAACAAGGGGAGGTGCAGCAGCATTGAGTGAAAAGATTGAAGTTTGCATTATAATTTTCTTGTTTATCTGCTCTGCTCAAGAGAGTGAGAGAGGGGGGATTTTGCAGGGGTTTTTGAAGATTCCCTTTTTCGAAGAGAAATATCCTAAAAAATTTTTTAAGAAATAATTTAATGGATAATTTGAAGGAAGCTGCTATTTACAGAAACATTCCAAAGGGCCTGTTTGGCTGCTTAGCTTAGGTTATGCAAATCTCATTCGCTATTTTTCCCTTCCCTTCTCTTTTTCTTTGTCATTTTCATTATTTAGATGAAAGAAGAATATAAAAGTTTTTAAAAAAATTGTAAAACTTGGGGTCTTCTAAGGACAGTCAACAGTCCAGTAATCTGAGTCATAGATTTGAAATCTAATACTCCCTCCATCCATGAAAAGTAGGGACATGGGGATGGGGCACATGTTTTAAGAAGAAGGTAGATAAAGTAGATAAAATAAGGGTATTGTAGGGTATTGTGGGGTCCATTTTGAATAAAGTGATTGTTTGTGAATAAAGTTGATGGAATTTGAGTAATTAAGTGATGGTTGAAGGGTGATAGTTTTAAAAAAAGGGTATGTGACTACATTTTGTGGACAAAGAATATAGGGCAAATGGGACTACTTTTCGTGGACGGAGGGAGTAACTTATATTTGATGACCTGCTAATTGTTGCATTTGATAGGATCCATAGCCCTTGCATTGCACTTATTATAGTTTTTTCTCGTCCTATCACACTTTTAAATTAAATTTAATAATTTTAAATATATAATTATAAAATTACAAATTTATCCTCACATGATTAATAAAAAATTAATTGATATATATAATCTTTATTTTAATGTCAAATTCTCTCATACACTCGTATGCACCGTACACACCTAATTTAAATTTCAATCTTATAATTTACTACACCCCACTTTTGTTAACTTTACCCTCACAAATTATATAAACAATTGACCATAGTTATTTACACCTCCACTTTTGTTAACTTCACCCCCACAAATTATATAAACAATTGATCACAGTTATTTACACCCCCACTTTTGTTGATTTCACCGCCTAAATTATTATTTTAAAAAAATTATACCTAAAATTACTATAGTACCCTTCTATTAATTTCTATATACTATATAAACAATTGACAACGGTTATTTACACCCCCACTTTGGTTGACTTCACCCCCAATAATTATTATTTAAAAAGAATTACATCTAAAATTACTATAATGCCCTTCTATTAATTTACATAAAATATAATACAATCAATCATAATTTATATATAAACAATTGACCACAATTATTTACACCCCGCTTTTATTGACTTCACCCCGCCCCCAAAATTATTTTTTAAAAACAATTACACCTAAAATTAATATAACGCCCTTCTATTAATCTAAACAAAATATAATATAATCAATCATAATTTATACATGCAAATTTTTATATACACTCTATTGTTTATAAGGATTTACATATTTTTTCATTTGAATCTAGGTAAATATTTTTCAATTCACTTTTAACTCTAGATGCTGCAACATATAATTGTCTGTGCATATAATGTTTCAGAAGGTACACACTACACACCTACCATGAAAAGAGACTGACCTTTAACTTTTATTTATCGTCATTGTAAAAGACAATAAAATAAGAAATTATCTTATTCGAAACTTTATGGGAGTTGTGTCATCGAAACACTCAATATTATTTTCAGAATAAAAACTTTACTACCAACATTCTTTCCAAAATAAAAATGTGTCCTTAATAATGTGATTTTCAAGTCTTGTAACAATCAATCTAGTTTCATTGTACAAATCGGACTTTAGGTCAATGTTCTTAAGCAATATTATATGGACACATGTTTTTTAGAACTAATCGATGGTCTGAGCATGACGTTTTCCTATAATATTATTTTGTATTAAAATTTTATAAAATACACATGAAAAAATGGAAAATAAAGGCAGGAAAATAAAAATAAAAAGTAAAAGGAAAAAAAACGAAGAAATTAAAAGTTTGGAATAAAATCTGAAAATGGGAGAAAAAGAGGAAGGGGAAGAAAAATTAAAAAGAAAAAAAAAAGATTTGTGGTTAATTTCAATAGTTTTTTCTTTTAAATTATGTTTTACGATTTTTTTTCTAAAATTATGGGTGACTTGATGGTGAATCGACGGTAACTCGATAATGACTCGACTACAAATTGTAAATATACAAATTAAGGTTAATTTTATTATATTTTTTGTAAATTAATAAAAGGATAATATAGTCTTTTAAATGTAATTATTTTTTAAAAAATATTTTGGGGTGAAGATAAACGTGGTAAAAAATAATTTAGGGGTGAACTCATTAAATGAGCGGGTGCACATAACCGTGATAAAAAAATGATTTGGGGGTGAACTCATAAAATGAGTGGGTGCAGATAACCGTAGTAAAAAAATTATTTTTTGATGAACTCATTAAATGAGTGAATATAGATAAAATATAAATAAAAAATTAAAATTGGTGTGTACCGGTATCTTGCATGTACCCAACTATCACCCTACAAATTAGAGTTGATTTTATTATATTTTGTACTTCCTCCGTCCCATACTTGAAGGCTCGTATCAATTGAACACAGATTTTAATGAATGAATTGTTTATTAATATTGTGTAAGATAAAGCGGGGGTAATAAAGACTTTTCAACTTTATAAATAGTAATAAAATTACTTTTTAGTGTAATAAAATAGTGGCATTTGTTGTAATATTGTGATGTTTTAAGGGGAGTGTTTAAAAGTGTTTTTGCTATTTTAGGTAATGTGTCTTCAAGTATGGGACGCCCAAAATGGTAAAATGTGCCTTCAAGTATGGGACGGAGGGAGTATAAATTAATAAAAGGATAATATAGTCTTTAAAATGTAATTATCTGAAAAAAAAAATTAGGGTGAACTTATAAAATGAGCAGGTACAAATAACTGTGCTAAAAAAATAATTTTGGGGTGAACTTATAAAATGGGTGATTGCAGATAATCATGGTTAAAAAATGATTTTGGGTGAACTAATAAAATGAACTGGTGCAGATAACTGTAGTAAAAAAGTAATTTGAAGGTGTACTAATTAAATGAGCAGATATAGATAAAATATAAATAAAATAATAATCTAATTTTGTTAAAAAAAATCTAATTTTACTTTCTAATTGTTTAATTTTAATATTAATATTATTATTAATTTTAATCAAGGATAAAATAGTAAATAATAAAATAAATTTTAAATAATTATTTTAAAATATTAAAAAAAGGCAACATGTATTAAATTAGGGCGACACAAAGCTATACAATTTGACATCCGGACTATTAATAGTCCAGACGACTCAAAGACTATCCTAAGAAAACCCCGTAAAACTTCTATTAGGGACCCAAAAGAATAAAGTTTGAGAATTTTTTATTGAAATGGAGAGAGTAATTAAAATTGTTATTAGTATGCACGTACAAAAAAAACTCAAACTTTGACAAAGTCTATAAAATTCAACAAGTCGACTGATGCGTCGAAAAAGAACGCTTACAGATATAGGCCGTTCTCTTACGAGCACTATTAATCACGATCTTAATCACTCGTTCGCCTTTAACAATCTTCGTGTAAACCTTCCCATAAGTCCAAAATTGACCTGCAAAAGTACACCGGAGGGGGCCTCCGGCGTAGAAGCTCCGACGCTCAAGTCAGAATTTATCGAAGGCGAAATCAAAGAGGAATTCCCCTGTTGTCTAGGGAAATTCCGGCGAATAATGGAGTTTTTCCTCCAAATCAATGTATATCGTATATCAAAGTGTATCAAGTGAGTAAGACGTATGTGTATGTTTAAGAACCTAAACCCAAAAATATGGAAATAACCTTGTTTTTATACCTGGCCCCTCTCTGCGGAGAGGGGAAGACTTCTTCTCCCTAGATTTTCGGTCCATCTCCGTAAGTCCGGCCTCAAATCCCTAAAGACCCGGCCTCTCTCCCTGAAGACCAGGTTCTTCAGCTTATCGACTCCTATTTTCGTGGGCTTGAACGATTCCTTTGACTTGGCTAAGAAAAATGGACTGTAGTTCCATCCTTGGGCTAAATCTTTCCCAGCCCAAGGCCTATTAATTTCTCCAAATATGGGCCAAAGGCCCAGTTACTCTGATTTCTCTGATTCCCCTGCTTAAGCCCAGGGGTGTATTAATCATGTTCCTCTGACGTATTGGCCTAATCACAACTACCACAATTCATCCCGTCTCCACGTGTCGACTCCTTAGGGAGCGACATATTTATCTACATCAACCACTCCCCCCTACTCTCATAAAAGGAATAAATTTTAGGAGAGTAGGAAAATAATAACACTAGGATAAATACCAAAGAAATATTTTATTTCCTTTCTTAAAACTTAAAATACCCCTCGAAATATTTTCAGTGATTTGATTCCCTCTAGTAATAATTACTCTCAGAAAGCGTCGGGTCTTTTACACTTCCACACGCAACTGTGCCCTCGAATCCCGCAGTCACGCGCCCAGACCCAACATCAGGCCGCCGTTTTTCCTTCACGCGTCTTTCAAATGGGGGGATCATTTAATTCTCCTCGGTCCTCTCTTTTCTCTTTCCAGCGTAATCATTCAAAATCTCCTTTTTCCACCAAAACCCTTTTTTTCCTTTCATTTCAAGTTTATCTATTCTCTATCTTCGTTTTCACCTCTACGATCCTAACTTCTCCGTGCACGTCCAGCGGCCGTTTCGTCGTCACTTCTTAAAACCGACTTTTCTCCAGGTACCTATTCCTTCCCTTCTTCTCTCATTTACAACATGTCATCTTCTTCAGACTCCGTTTCCATGGAAAGTTCAACTTCCCATCCGCTTTCTATCTTTCCTATAATCGACCCTGCTTTAAAAAATACCATCGCTGGTTCTTCCATACTTCCTCCTGAGCACGTTGCCGCTTTTCTCCGGTCGGGAATCTTTCCCGCCGATTACATCGTTAGGGCCGCCCATAGGAGGGAACGCCCGAATTTTCCCGGTCCTAACACCTTGGCCTTCTGGGAGGCTCAGTTAAAAGCAGGCCTCCGCTTTCCGATCCATCCTTATTTTTCCGAGATTTCTACTTACCTTCACATACCCCTCAACCAATTCACCCCTAATGCTATTCGAGCAATGCTAGGTTTTTACATTTTGATGAAGGGGAATGGTGGCGAACCCTCAGCCCAGCTTTTTCTAACTCAGTACATGTGTAAGTACGCAGATGGGATTTTCTATACTTCTGGCCGTCCTTCCAGGGCTGGGAAATTCATGGAAAAGCTCCATGAAGGAGTCCAAGACTGGAAGGACTATTACTTCTTTGTTACAAACCCCGCTCCTTGGGATTTTCCTCATGAGGGGTGGATTTATGAGAATCCTGGGGTACCCCGTCCTCCTCTTTCCGTTTGTTCTTCTCTAAATTTGGATGTGATGAACCATCTAAATGACAATGTTTCCGCTCATGGCTTTTTTGATGTAATGGGTATCTGTAAAAATCCCAGAGCTCTCTCTCATTTTGGTTTTGGTCGCTCCGATTATCCTTTAGGTCCTGATGATGGTAATATCATTTCTGTTACCTTGATATTGTCTCCAAAGTCTGAATTGCTGTGATTATTGACACATTTCTGTACTTTCATTTGCAGCTATGAGTTGGTTAACTCAAATTTCGCGCGATGCTGCCCCTCTCTCGATGGTTAATAAATCTCCAGCTCCTGCAAGTTCCTCCAAAGCTCCAATTCCTCCTTCCCCTGTGGAACCTGCCACTGGGTCCGTTGCTAAGCGCACCCGTTCCTCTACCGAGAAAGCCATGGTCTCTGTCTTGCCTCCTGTCTCCGATGCTTCTAAGAAGAAGAAATCCAAAACCAAATCCTCTCTGCCTAATGTTGCTTCCGATGCTCCAGACGAAATCAATGTCAACCATCTTTTGACTTTTATAGAACGCTACACTCCGACTTCTGCCACTGAGGCCCTTAACGCTCTGTCCTTCGGAGAACGGGTTGTGCATGCCGCTCATGGTTTTACCCAGGTAGTCTCCTCGTGCAAATACACTTCTAAGCAATTTTAATAAGAAAGAGTACACTTGTCTTACTTCTTTAAATAATTTGTTATGTAGTTCGGCCTCCTGTTTTCCAATGTGTCTGAACGAGCCCTTCAGTCCCTTCAACTGGTGGATGACCTCCACAGCCAGGTAGAGTTGGAGAAGGTGAAGAGGGATATCCTCGAAGCAGAGTTACATGATGCTAACCAAAGGTGTAAGGTACTCCAGACGACGCTTTCGGGGGAGATTTCTTCATTGAAGAAAGAGTTTGGTAAACGGGTGGAACAACTGGAAGTCACTCTTCCTCAAGCTGGTATGAATTTGTGCATAGACTCCCTGTTTACCTCTGCCGCAGGTCAAAAATTCCTAGGTACCTTGCATCAAGAGTGGCTGGAAGCCTTTCTTCAGAGTAGCAGTTTTTTGGGAGCAATGGGCGCATATATCCCACATTTCATTGATCATGGATTTTCCAACGCTGTGGCTGAACATTCCGCTCCGGGGTTTAACGGTCAGTATACCCGTGCTCTCCGGTTAGATGAACTGGACACTCCCCCTAAGTTCCCTAGAGATGCTAAAGAAGACATCAGTACTCCCTGGTGGTTACCTGGGATGAGGAAGGCGATCTTGGAGTTGAAGGATGCTTCCCTGAAATTAGATGATCTTACGCCAGCGAGGGATATACCTTTCCCTATCCACGTGGAAAACCCAACTCCAGTGGCTACTGTGGCAGCGGATGCTTTGATGGAGAAGGCGGAGGGAGGCGGTTCCAGTGGACGAGCGGAGGAGACCGGAGCAGGCTCTGAGGGGAACAATGATATTCCCCTCTCTTGATAACTTTCATTTCCCTGATAATATTTTGGTACTTTTAAAACACTCTTTATTTTGTTAAGGCCTTTAAGGCCCCCTTTTGGTATTTTCCGGAGACTCCACACTCCGGGGTTTTTCTGTGGAGGGCTTTAGGCATGGTGCCCTAAGTCTTGAATATTCCTGCTCTTCTTCCGTTTAACATCGTACCTGCACATTTATCATTTGGCATGCATATACACATATATCTCTGACTCTGTTTATTAGATGTGTAATATGATATTCGTCTTGCTTATGCATCTAGCATGTTTTTCAGCATTTTATTAACACGTAAAGGCTCTAAAGCTCCTAGAGGAACCTTAATGAGGAGATAGGGTTGATATCCCTGTACTTACTTGATAATTTGATAAGGCTTCTAGTCTCTCCCTTAGTACTAGGGTTTTTAGGGATCTTAGGGATCATCTTTTCCCTTAGGCTGTTTATACTCGTAAGAGTTAGTTTATACTCGTAAGAGTTCGTTTATACTCGTGAGAGTTAGTTTATACTCATAAGAGTTCGTTTATACTCGTAAGAGTTAGTTTATACTCGTGAGAGTTAGTTTATACTCGTAAGAGTTGTTTATACTCGTAAGAGTTGTTTATACTCGTAAGAGTTCGTTTATACTCGTAAGAGTTGTTTATACTCGTAAGAGTTAGTTTATACTCGTAAGAGTTCTTAGGGATTATACTCTCCCTGAAGTTAAAGTGTTTATACTCGTAAGAGTTGTTTATACTCGTAAGAGTTCGTTTATACTCGTAAGAGTTGTTTATACTCGTAAGAGTTAGTTTATACTCGTAAGAGTTAGTTTATACTCGTAAGAGTTGTTTATACTCGTAAGAGTTAGTTTATACTCGTAAGAGTTGTTTATACTCGTAAGAGTTCGTTTATACTCGTAAGAGTTCGTTTATACTCGTAAGAGTTGTTTATACTCGTAAGAGTTGTTTATACTCGTAAGAGTTAGTTTATACTCGTAAGAGTTAGTTTATACTCGTAAGAGTTGTTTATACTCGTAAGAGTTAGTTTATACTCGTAAGAGTTAGTTTATACTCGTAAGAGTTCGTTTATACTCGTAAGAGTTGTTTATACTCGTAAGAGTTCGTTTATACTCGTAAGAGTTGTTTATACTCGTAAGAGTTAGTTTATACTCGTAAGAGTTAGTTTATACTCGTAAGAGTTGTTTATACTCGTAAGAGTTAGTTTATACTCGTAAGAGTTAGTTTATACTCGTAAGAGTTCGTTTATACTCGTAAGAGTTTGTTTATACTCGTGAGAGTTTTGAGAGTCGCCAGGGATAGGGTTTCTGGACAAGTTCATTATGTCTTCCGCTACTGTACCCCCTACTCCCCCTAGCTTTAGAGGCTGTTGTGAATAGAAACTTTAGGAAATTTTCCTAGGTATTCTCCATTCGAGCATTTATGAGTCGGTGTAAATTTCTCTATCTTGCAGTATCTCTAACATGCTATATTTCAGTTTCCAAAACATATTCGTTATTTCAGCACTCATCATGCAGGCCTTCAACAGTTATCTTAACACGATATTAACATATGAGAAACATTTCATCATAAAATTAGCGCATAAGAGTCATCTCATCACAATATTAACATACATTTAGGGAAATTGCTGAAATTTTATCAAAACCGATGCTCCATTGATTGAAAACGTTTATCAACATAGGCAAATAAGGGGAACCTATGCCGGCCTCATTAAAAACCTCTCCGTGGTAAAACCCCAAGGGGAAACCCACGTAGAGGGAAAAAGAGTGCCGGTGAAGCAATTATTCGAACGAGAAGTAAATATTCAAAATTGTTCATAAAGAAAAAGGAAGCAGGGGAATTACACCTTCCTCAAACATAAAATCTCTTCAAGTGGCACACGTTCCATGGCCTTAGTATCTCTTTCTCTGTCATGTCTTGGAGCTTGTATGCTCCACCTTTGAGTACCTGTATTACCCTGTACGGACCTTCCCAATTGGGTTCCATCTTCCCAGTGTTCTTCAAAGCATCTGCCCTCCGAAGGACTAAATCCCCAACTTTAAAGGAGCGAGGGATTACCCTGCGGTCATATGCTGCTTTGATCCGACTCTTGTACCTTTCTGCCTTTAATCTCGCCGTCTCCCTCTCTTCATCTACTAGGTCCAGCGCTTCCCTCATCAATTCTTCATTTCTCTTTTCTTCGAAATAAGTGATCCGGTGTGATTTGAGTCTGGCTTCAGGAGGTATCACTGCTGCTGCTCCATATACCAAGTAGAAGGGAGATTCGCCTGTAGCTGTTTTAGGGCTGGTTCGGTAGGACCAGAGGACGTTGTCCAACTCCTGCACCCATTTTCCTCCTACCTCTGCCAATCGTGTTCGAATACCATCGACCAGGATCGTGTTTGTAACCTCTACCTGCCCATTAGCTTGGGGATGGGCTACTGAAGTAAACCTCTGCATGATGTTCCATCTCTCGCACCATCTTCTTACTTTCTCTCCATTGAATTGCGTTCCGTTATCGGAAACCAAGATTCTAGGTACTCCAAACCTGCAACAAATATGTCTAGCAAGAAAAATAATTACATTGTCCTCTTCGATTTTAGCCAAGGGCACAGCCTCTACCCATTTACTGAAATAATCCACGGCTACGATTAGAAATTTTCTCCCTCCTAGTGCTAAGGGGAAGGGTCCCACCAGATCGATTCCCCATTTAGCGAAGGGACAGGGCGAGTACATAGCCCCCATTTCTTCTGCAGGTACCCGTATCAAGGGTCTATTCTTCTGACACTTCTCACATCTCTTCACATATTCTCTAGCGTCTCTGATTATATTAGGCCAGTAGAAACCTGCCCTAAATACTTTCTTCACCATGGTCTGGTACCCTTCATGGCTGGATGCGCAACCTTCATGGATGTCCTTGATCACTAGCTCTGCTTCTCTTTTTGAAAGACATTTCAAATAAGGTTGAGTGAAGGACCTCTTGTACAATTGGCCTCCCAGGATGCAATACTTCCTTCTCCAAGCCTTTGCCTCTCTGGACCTTGGGGTTACTGGGCCCCTATTCAGTTCTTCCCATATTTCTTTCCTCCAATCATCCCCTGCTGTTATCTCTCCAATCAGGGTTTCTGTAGCTACTTGATCTGCCACCAACAGGGTTACCTTTCCGTCTCCCTCGAATTCAGTGGAACTAGCCAGTTTTGACAGTCCATCCGCTTTCGTATTTTCTTCTCTTGGTACCTGTACCACTTCAAAAGTATGGAATTTATTTTTTAGTTTCTTTACCTCTTCTAGATAAGTGGTCATTCTCTCATCCTTGGCGAGGTACTTCCCCATGACCTGCTGTACTATCAGCTGTGAATCGGAGTACAAGGTGACCTTCTGTGCCCCTAACTCTGCAGCCATGCTAGCTCCTCTGATCAGGGCCTCATATTCTGCTCCATTGTTTGAGGTGGAAAATCGGAATTTGACAGCCACCTGCACTTCCTGACCTTCAGGGTCAATCAGTAATATCCCTGCTCCACATCCCAAGGCGGATGCTGAGCCATCCACATATACCTTCCATCCTTGTTCTTCTTCCACTCTGGTAGACTCTTGAATAAAATCTGCTAGAGCTTGAGCCTTGATGGCTCTCCTGGGTTCATAATCTATATCATACTCCTGTAATTCCACTGCCCATCTGACCATTCTCCCTGACAAATCTGCTCTCCCTAATGTCTGCTTCAAAGGGAAATTAGTTCGCACCATAACTTTATAGGAGAGGAAGTAGGGGCGTAATCGCCTAGCCGTTACCACCACCGCCAGGGCTGCCTTCTCTACCTCTGAGTACCTCATTTCCGCTCCTTGGATGACCTTGCTCACATAATATATGGGTTGCTGTGCAGAACCTTCCTCTTTCATCAGGGCGGTGCTCAGGGAGTGTTCCCCTACCGAAAGATATAAGAGCAATACATCTCCCTAAGAGGGCTTTGTCAGTTTCGGAAGCTGTTCGAGGTGAAGCTTGAGTTCCTCAAAAGCTTTCTGACACTGGTCGTCCCATTCGAACTTCGACCCCTTCCTTAAGGTTCTGAAGAAGTGATGACTCTTTTCTGCTGACCTTGATATGAACCTACTGAGAGCTGCGATCCTGCCGTTCAGGGTTTGCAATTCCTTCAAATTCCGAGGGGGTTGCATGTCGAGCACCGCCTTTACCTTAACAGGGTTCACTTCTATCCCTCTCTGAGTCACCATATATCCCAGAAATTTCCCTGACCCTACTCCAAAAGAACATTTAGCAGGGTTTAATTTAATACCATTCTCTCGAATTACCTGAAATATCTCCTTCAAGTCGTCAATATGTCCCTCTGCCTTGACACTTTTAGCTAGCATATCATCCACGTAGACCTCCATGTTCCTACCTATTTGCCCTCGGAACACCGAGTCTACCATTCTTTGATAGGTTGCTCCTGCATTTATCAGTCCAAAAGGCATACGTACATAACCGAAAGTACCACATGTCGCTATAAAGCATACCTTCGGTATATCGAGGGGGTTCAGCTGGATCTGATGGTACCCCTGATATGCGTCCATCATGCTGAGTGATTCAAACCCAGATGTGGCATCCACCAGTTGGTCGATCCTGGGCAAAGGGTAGTGGTCTTTAGGGCAGGCTTTGTTCAAGTCCCTAAAGTCAATGCACATCCTCCACTTGCCAGCTCCCTTGGACACCAACACTGCGTTCGAGAGCCATTCAGGGAACTGGACTCTCTTCACATGCCCTGCATTCAACAATTTATCGATTTCCTCTTTTACTATGAGGTTCTTTTCTTTACCGAAGTTCCTCAACTTCTGTTTCACGGGACTGGCTTTGGGATCCACATTCAGGTGGTGCATTGCTATTTCTGGAGGGATACCCGTCATATCCGTCGCCGTGAATGCAAAGATGTCTGCATTCTCCTAGAGGGTGAGTACCATCTTTCTCTGGAGTTCAGGATTCATGTTCGTACCTATCCTGGTTGTAAATCCCTCCTTTCCTGGGTAGAGCTCGATGCTCATTAACTCCTCATCCGCTTTAGCTTTGGGTTGCTCTTGCATTAGCTCCCCCACCTTCTGTCTCTTCAGCTCAGGGTCTCCACCCTTAAACCTCTCTATTCCTCGGAACACAGCCTTGTCTGCTATCCTGACCGATTCTACGTAACACTTCCTCGCCTGGTATTGATCGCCACGTATCTCTCCCACACCTCCCGAGGTAGGGAACTTCATCTTCATGTGGAAGGTGGAGATCACTGCCTGAAAAATATTCAGGCTTGGCCGTCCCATTACTACGTTATAGGAAGATGGGACATCTACAATTAAGAACTCTATGACTTGTACTCGACGGTTAGGGGCAACTCCTAACCCTACTTGTAGTAACGCTGAACCAAGGGGTTGAATGGCTCCCCCTGAGAATCCATACAGAGCTGTTTCCACCGGTCTAAGCTTTATATTCAAGTCCATCTTCTTGAAACACTCCAAGAACATGATATCGGCAGAGCTTCCAGTGTCTACAAAAATTCTTGCTACATCGTATCCTGCTATATCCGTGGTAATGACCAGTGCGTCATTATGAATTTCTCTAGGCTCCCCAGCGTCTTCTGGCCCAAAATGGATGTCTGGACCCTTTGCCATCTTTCCCACTTCATGGTGCTCTATATTCCTCTCATTCTTCAGCGACCGAACGCTCTGTTTTCTCTGCCTGAAGGAATCCCCATCAGCAGGGCCTCCCATAATCATATGAATAGTTCCCCTCTTCTGAGGAGGGGGTGGTGGCTCCTCATTGCCCTTCCTCTGATCTCTCCTGTCGTCTTTCTGCTTCCCCTCGGGGTCCTTTCTCTTTTGACCCCTGGGGCCTTGTCGATCTCTGAAAATAAACTCTTTCAGGTGGCCTGCCTGAATCATCCTCTCTATCTCATCCTTCAGATGCCAACATTGGTTGGTATCGTGGCCATAATCGTTATGGAACCTACAAAACTTGTTTTACTTTGGGTTTTGGGGACCCCTGCTTCTTGAGTAGGGGAATTTCATATCTGGATGGTCCCCTGCCACCTCTAGGACTTCGGCTGGCTCTATCTTCAAAGGGGTATATCTCTTCGCCCCTCTCCTGGGATTCCAGGGTGCAACTTCCTCTCTTCTTACGTTTTCCAGTCTCCTGGAGCTTCGATGTCTCTCTGGACTTGGCCTTCTAAGTGGAATTTCTCTCCTCCTTTCTCCATTACCCACTATAGCCCGGGTCTCCGATCGTTTAGCTTTCCTTACCTCCTCCAGGGTGAGGTATTTCTCTGCTCTCCTCAACAATTCATCGAAAGTCCGAACCCTCATTCTCTCCCTGGCGCATGTTGAACAAAGTAAGGGTAGCTCTAGGCTGTCTCCTAGCGCTGGCGAATTGGTGCAGGAACAATTCGCTGAATTCGGACCATGAGTGGATAGTATCTGGTCCTAACTGTGTGAACCATTGCTGTGCAGCCTTGGACAAGGTAGTCAGAAATACTCGACATTTGACACCTTCCCCATACCGGTGCAGTAAAGTCGCGTTCTCAAATCTCATCAAGTGCTCATAGGGATCCGAAGTGCCATCGTATTCAAAATTTAAAGATTTGAAGTTAGAGGGCAGTTCGTCTTGTAAAATAGTAGGTGAAAATTGATATCCAGTGGTGTAAGAGGGTTTACTTACGTTGTCAGTAATATGTCTCTGCATATCCCTCATCTCTTTACGCAGAGCTTGTATCTGATCACTGACGGCCCCTTGATATGTGTCGTCCGTGCTTTCTCCCATCCCCGTATCCAGGGTGATATCCCCAAGGACTCTCTCTGCATCCCTCCGAAGGGGTCTTTCCAGGACGCTTCTCTCAGCCTGGGAAGGTACTTTCTCTTCTGGGTTTTAAGGGAGATCTTCGTTCCTGGAAGGGACTGGGACCGAATCAATGACATGTTCGGGCGGATTTGGTCGTGTGCCCTTATGAACAGGTTCAGGAGGGCGAAGTCCTTGAGCAACAATTATCCTCTCCACTGATTGCGCTATCATCTCATCCAACTGATCTCGAGAGACAGTCAAGAGTTCTGGTTGAGTGTTAGGGTTATCCTTATTGATCCCACTCCCTGATGCTCCTGAGATACCTGGTGTGTCTCCTTCCTGAGTGGGAGGGATATCCTCTGGTGTGTGGTCTACCGGTTGTTTCCCTAGATTTCGATTTGAGGGAAAACCTGGAGGAGGAATATCTTCTGATGTGTGATCCATGGGACGTTTCCCTAAATTCCGATTTAAGGGGAATCCTGGAGGGGGCGGAGGAAGAGGAAGTGGAGGAGTGGAATCTCCTTTCTCCTTTGTCTGCTTTGTTGGATCTTGTCCTCCACCCATATCAGTACGAAACTTTTCTCACGCCTTAGCTTGAAATTTTCCCACAGACGGCGCCAGTTGATGCGTCGAAAAAGAACGCTTACAGATATAGGCCGTTCTCTTACGAGCACTATTAATCACGATCTTAATCACTCGTTCGCCTTTAACAATCTTCGTGTAAACCTTCCCATAAGTCCAAAATTGACCTGCAAAAGTACACCGGAGGGGGCCTCCGGCGTAGAAGCTCCGACGCTCAAGTCAGAATTTATCGAAGGCGAAATCAAAGAGGAATTCCCCTGTTGTCTAGGGAAATTCCGGCGAATAATGGAGTTTTTCCTCCAAATCAATGTATATCGTATATCAAAGTGTATCAAGTGAGTAAGACGTATGTGTATGTTTAAGAACCTAAACCCAAAAATATGGAAATAACCTTGTTTTTATACCTGGCCCCTCTCTGCGGAGAGGGGAAGACTTCTTCTCCCTAGATTTTCGGTCCATCTCCGTAAGTCCGGCCTCAAATCCCTAAAGACCCGGCCTCTCTCCCTGAAGACCAGGTTCTTCAGCTTATCGACTCCTATTTTCGTGGGCTTGAACGATTCCTTTGACTTGGCTAAGAAAAATGGACTGTAGTTCCATCCTTGGGCTAAATCTTTCCCAGCCCAAGGCCTATTAATTTCTCCAAATATGGGCCAAAGGCCCAGTTACTCTGATTTCTCTGATTCCCCTGCTTAAGCCCAGGGGTGTATTAATCATGTTCCTCTGACGTATTGGCCTAATCACAACTACCACAATTCATCCCGTCTCCACGTGTCGACTCCTTAGGGAGCGACATATTTATCTACATCATCGACTCTTTTAAGCATGAAGCAAACATGCCCCTATTTTTTAATCTTCCCCTCTCTTATAAATTTTTTCAATTTAACTTTTGCTATTTTATAGTCAGATTTCTGTATTTTTTTTTTGTTCTTTCTTTTCTCCTATATTACTTCTCTTCCATCTAATTCTAAAAAAAAATCCTTCCCTTCTCATATTTTTCTTTCTTTTTATACCTATTCTCTTTATAAATTATTATCTTTTTTTTTTCCATAAATTTAATATATATATACACATTTTAAAAAATATAAAAATTATATTGAATTTTAATAAGTAAATATTTTTAAATATTACTTTAAAATAATAATATCACAAATTTTGCACTAGTGTATAGTATATGTAGTATAATTTAATATATGATATTTATATCCAATAATTATTTTGTATATTAATAAAAATTACTATAATTGAGTAACTTTTAACATATTATATTTTTAAAAAATATTCAAAATAAACAAATTAATCAAGCAAAAATTATTAGAAAAAACTGTCTGTACATATATAATCCCAAAAGATAAATAAAAATTTCACAATCCTGTATGTTTTAAAGCAGGCAATCTTTTCGATTATTGTAAAAATATTTTTATAGGAACTCCAAACAAAGCTTATGTTTTCTTTGGAAGCAAAATTCTTTGTAGGCGTATCTGTTTAAATACTGAGAGCACCACCGCGGCACCGCCGCAATATTTCGCCGCCCGAGCTCAATTCGGTTCATTATCTCCCTTCTAATTCCAGAGGCAATCAATCTCGGTGCTTCTATACGTAAGTGGTTATCTCTCTTCTCTTCATTTCGCCAAAATGCTTGTGTGCATATCTATTTGTAAGTGTCTTCGGCGTATGGGGGAGGGCAGTTTCTGTTCCTTGTATCTATAGTTATGTGTGGATGTAATTAACCACCTCTTTGCAAATTCAAGATGATAAATTGATAATCTCAATTATTGATATTTGGCTGGGGTTTATGTTTGAATTCTCTCACTTCTATCTAGGTTTTACGAGAACTGCAATGATTTACAAAAATCCTTAGTTTAAAATAGATTATAATGGTTGAGCAGGAAGACTGTTGTAAAATCATCGGCTTGGTGAATGGTGTTTGCTGCCTGTGTGTCTGGAATTTGTTATTCGCAGATCTTTGTTGAAACAGTTTTGCTTAAGAATAGAGCATATATGCATACAATGTGTTAGTCACAACTTTACATAATTGATAAATAGTTACTCTGATGCGATTATAACCACAAAATAATTTGAAATTGGAGAAAACTGAATCATTATCTATTAGTACTTTACTTTTATGCAAATGCAATGCGGCAGAACCTTTTTAATTGTATGATTTCAATTTGTTGGGTACTTTTCCTTGTCGAATATTGATTATACTTGCAAGATGTTTTACTCTAAACATTTTATATTTTGTTGTTGATAGATTTGTAATAGCTTCACATTACATGGCAACTCTTTCTGGACCAGTTCTGAATTTCTCAGGTTCTAGCTTCCTTTTCTTGATCAGTCACCTATTGTTGATGAATATGCTTCACTGAAACTTGCTAACTTTCTCTTTGGTTTTAATTATCTAGGTAGCAAAATCCTGCCAAATGGTGCAGTTTATTCTAGAATGCCATTCCGGATTCTCAAACATGATACAAACAGATTTAGTAAATTTCATTTTCGAACTGCGTTAGCATCGAGAAGGCTCAACCAAGTATATATTTTTTCATTGTCAAATGTAATGCTCAATGTGTCCCTGTATAACACTTTGATTTATTTATATGCAGAATCAAAATCTTCAGAAGCCGTATTTGGATCATCGATCTTCTGCCACAACACATATTTCATCTGCAGGAAGAAACTATGAGCTGAATTACGATGATGACTCTCGTACAGAGCCTTTTTGGTTAAACTTGATTCGAGAGGCCATCTGGTAATATAATACCCGAAATGGGGAGTTGAAAACAGTATTGGAAATAGAAAAAATGATAAATCAAGAGAACTTTTAAATGTTTATGGGGTTTAAAAAATGCTTCTCGTTTATTGCATTTTCTGCAGATATATACAGTTATACACACACACTAACCAGATGATTATCTGTTATGTAGGTCCACTCGAAGCTTGTTTCTATTTTTAGCTGAACAGCCTAGCCAGCTTAAGTATATTGAGTGGCCAAGCTTTCGGAGCACTGTTAGTCTTCTTTACTCACCCAATACACACACACACACTCAATTTGTACATATATGTATGTATGTACTTTTTCGTTATTTGTTCATTTTATCATATTGCTCTTGGTCTCTACAATTTCTTTAATAGATTCCATGTGATAAACCAAACACAGTCTTCTCGTTTTGCTACGAACAAAATAAAAACACAAGTTCCATAAGTGGCAAATGTAATTTCCTGTATGCACTGAGTGCTGAAAAATTGACCTTGTTTGGTGATGTGATAATTGAACGAAAACTATGGAATCGATTAGAAACTGCATTTGGAACAATTTTTATTTTCTGGTTCATTTCTCCTGCATCCAGTAACTCAGTAAGCATGTGTAGAAACTGCATCAGCATAGCCACCGTGCAAGAACCACAGGGTTCCCATTTACGCATGATATCATTATGGTAAAAAGCTAACAAGAAGGTACAAAGAAAAAAGTGAAGAATTTAGAGAGGTCTCATCAGTGTTTAAAATGTAAAATAATAGTAGACGTTATGCCTGCTAAAACACTTAGGGATGTTTTTACAACACTATTTTTGAACCTACAAAATTATGTGCTGTAGTGTAATGTTTTCCCCTAATACACCCCATATCACATTTCTTGATGTGGCCAGTGGATAAAACTAGCAAGTACAGCTTGTGGAAACGAGGATACAGTTTTTGAGTTGATCTTGTTTATGGATTTATGACTGAAATGAGTTTTTTTGGCACACTCCCAGTGGATAAAGCTAGCAACTCCTCTTCTTTTGAATGGTGTTGATGGTTTTGGTGGCTAAGAAGAGGAATTGCTAGTAGATAGTGTCATTGGAATAGTGTATCCTTTTGGCACAAAAAGAAGCTGAGCTTTCAACAGCTAATTAATTTCTAATGTATATGATAATTAAATTGAACACTACTTATGATAACACTGCATAAAATGTTCTCCTAGAAATGTGAAATTAATTTCGTGCTTGATTCCACACTTGTGCAAATTGTAATTATTTTTGAAGAGTCCCATCAAAATCTGAAGTGGCCTTCTTAAGCAATCTTGCCAAGTTAATTGTGGCATGTCAAATGCTAAGTTCTTGTGGCACTATGACTCACAATTTTATGATATAGGAGGTGTGCTCTGCGTGCAATTTTTTTTTTTTTTTTTGTTAAGAGTGATTCCGATGACATATTTTGAGTTAACCATAAATACCAATTGTATCACTGGTCCTTTTACCTGAAGATTTACTTTTTCATTCATCAAGCTTTATAGGGTTGCAAATTATGATCATTTGCATACTTTTTTAGTTCAGGTTATGATAGTAAGGCCTCTTTAATCGTACAAGGCATTAAATAGGTCTTCTTTCTATTTGTGGCAGTTGAAGACGGCAACACTGACACTTGCTCTCGTCGCATTGCTTATTGTTGCTCTCTCGTCAGTCGATTCAGCCTTGTCGTATCTTCTGGCTTTGATTTTGAGGAGAAAGGCATGACTCGTATCATAAATGGATTTATAGGATGAAGCCATCGCTGGTAAGCAAAATTATTCGAAGCATTACCTATATTTATGGTACGTACAGTACTCTGATTTTGAGAGACTAAGAATTAACAGTCTCTGCAAGTAATGCATTTGGATAATGTTAATTTTATGTTGTTTAAGGTATTATTGGCAATAGTTAATTTTAACAAATAATGAAAAAAATTTTGCTTGCGAAGTTGTGAGAACCAATGGGGTAGTACTATATGATCAGTTGTATCCCCACATAATCTGATATTTGCCAACTGTATTTATGAAAATTTAAGAAAAAAAAAGGTTGTTTCACAGCATAAGTTATTTGAAACTTTGAAGAGACAAAAACAAAATACAAATGAATGAAATAAAAAAGTACTAACAATTTACATAATTTATTTTTATACGCCTTTCTCCAAAATTTAGAGAAAGCAAATGGAGAGATTCCATGTCCTATGTCATTTTGCAAACACCTTGTGCTCTTGTATGCTATTGTAAAAGTTAAAAGTAGATGCTTTCAATGGAATTTCAGGCATCTAAATTTGTAACATTATACGTATATGATAACAAGCAAAGACAACAAATGTGAGAAACTAAACTAGATTATATGAACATTGTGTTAAATTATCATTCTTGCACACACAACTAATCTTCATCTTTCATCAATCACTATATCAAATAGCTGCTGCTGCATTAGTCTTAAATAAATGATTCAAACACAAATACCAATCAGAATGTATATCTACAAGCATGGAACGAAAATAAAACCTCTGATCATCAACAAGAATGACTCAAAAGAGGCTCCGACAGCGCGAATTCCCGGGCATCAAGAACTTTGAGAAGATCCAACGCCTTGTTCTTCCCCTTCTCACTCCCATTCTCCACAATATCAAGAATCCCTTCGATCACCCTCGACTCGATTTTCCCTCTCACGTCACTCGCAACCTCTTCTCCCCCACATTGCACCAGATTCAACAGAGCTGAGACCGCATTCTCCTTCGTCCTGTTGCTCGACCCCGTTGCATTATCCAGCAAATCCATCAACACTTCAATCCCTAAGGCCCTCTTGAACACATCCCAGCTCTCTTCACACCCTGCAACTTGGGCGATCACAGCAGTGGCGTCTTCAATCAGGCCAACTCGGCCGTCCTTTACAACCAAGGAAAACAGGGCCTGAACCGCCCCGAGCTCCACCATCTGAGCCCGGTTCAATGGGTAAAGCGCAATCCCAAACAGGGCTCTCAGAGCATCTTTGATTGACCTAGCTGCAGATCCTTGACTTCTAACGATTTCCACAAGGCCGAAAATTATATCCCTTTTGTGCCCTATAATTGGGCGAAATGAATCGACGCTCAAGAGGCTGAATATGGTGGCGGCGGCGCATTGAGCGGAGAAAGGCGTCGCCGGGTGGCGGAGGGCGTGGGAAAGCGCGTCGAGAACGCCGTGCGAGGACATGAGGTGATCCTTTGACGAAATAGAGAGGTTTAAGAGCGTGGCGGTGGCGTTTTCCTGCAAAATTGGGGCGGGAGAGTAGAGGGATTCAGCAATTAAGGGGACGGCGTTGGCTTCGGCGATGAGAGGGCGGCTTTCGGCGTCGTTTTTGGAGAGCAAGCGGAGCTCGCAAATGGATTCGGTGCGGGTTTGCTCGGAGACGGAGGTGAGTTTCGTTACTAGGGTTTTAATGGTTCTTCGCTTGACGGCATCCATTGATTTGGGGAGGAGAATAATGGGATTGGGGGGGTTTGATCAGAAAGCAGAAACAATAATAATGGGTTGGTTGGTTGTGTGTGTACGCTGACTTTGGGAAAAGCCATTGGAGTTTCTTTCTTTTCTTTCTTTATGTTTTTAGGAATAGGAATGGGTATGGGGTTTGGTCATTGATGTCCATGTTTTTCTTGCCCCATTTCTTATGCGTTTTTACTTTTTCTCTTTTTTGGGATTTTTAACTTTTACCTTCTTTTTTTTTTCTAGTTATTATTGTTGACTTGTTGGAGAGTCGTATTTGAAATTTTATCTTGATGACTTAAGGCACAATTTATACTATTAACTATTGTCACGATACAAATTGAGGTCTAAATTATTTTGTTGGTACTGTTTAAACAAAAACAAGTCTTCACGCTTTTAAAATCAAACAAATAAAATTAGGCAAGTAGGCGCTTCTCTCAAACAAAATGTGGCAAGCAATGAGGCCCTTTCCCTCACAAATAAAATGAGGCAACAAAACTTTATGGTAGAGACTAAATACACCCCCGGATTTTATATAGGCACCCCAATTATTAAATGAACCCTATTAAAATTTAAAATATAAATAATTATACTAAACACACCCCATTTGTTACTTTTAAACCCTTTATATAAAAAAGAGGAGGATAAACTTCCCTCCATATACAAGAAAATAATAAGTGAGAAAAAAAAAATTAATCGGTCTTTTGTGCACCAATTGCATCTTGTAATTGGACACAAAAGTGAAACGTATAGACTAGTATAAGTGAAATACAACACTAGATTGATTGAAAATATGTATGTCAATATAACTAAAGTGTACAAATCTAAGATTCATGCAGACATATCAAATTTTTGCACACTTATTGCACTTACAATGCAATTAAATATATGGGTGAAATAAGATTCTATCTTTAGTTTGATATTAATTATATGTGAAACATGTATATAAATGAAACATAATAGTATATTGACAAAAAACTTTATCCATACACACTTAATATGCATTTTTGTTTTGTCAAACACTTGATATGTGTACACTTCTATAAACATAAATATTTATTTGCTCAATATACTTATACATTCTTCCTTTTTATTTTATATAACTACTTTTTAAATAAATTACTAATATTTTTTAAAATCCATACAAAAAGAAAAATACATATTATCGTCTACATTTAAATAATGTTAATTGTATATTGAAACTGAAACGTAAAACTAAATTTGTATAAAATGTTTAAAAAATGTACATGGGGGAGTATACGAGACTTGTATTTTCTATTAGTATTTGACTTGTTGGAGAGAGGTTGGTATATGAGTAAATTATGTTATACTGTCCTTTTATATTTTATAGTCCCTCGGATCCGTACACGGTACACACGTCTAAGGGCTTTTACACCTTCGTTTTTATTTGATACACTCTCCCAAATAATTCACCCTTTTTTTAAATATTAAGATTACTAGTATATTTTTCATAAATTGTTCAAACTACCATTTTCTTGATAGATATATACCCACCAAAAAAAAAAATCATAATTTTTCTTTCTCTGACATTTTTTCTCTTAATAGTAGTAATAAAAATATAACCTTAATTCATTTTTAATCTCTAAAAAGAGATGTAATAAAAGAAAGAGAGAGAGAATTAATTAAAACACGATCAAATTAATAAATTAGGTAGGAATTTAAATGATTGGTGCCACAAGTCCATGGATTTGATGTTCCACCTATCTTAATTTTTTGACAGTTCAAAGATGTGTAATGGATAAACCACTGTTGTATATAATAACCTGCAGACCCTTTTTCTTCTTCTTTTTTTTGTTTTTTCTAACTTGTGATTTTTTTATCATTGAATTCAATTACTATCCACCAACTCGTACATTTCTAAAAGACATCAAAATATTATTCCAACTATATATTGCCTAAATAATCAAATTAAGAGGCTATAAACATTTCAAGTTGAAATACATTTATATATATCTCCAATTATAATTATAAAATTATTATAAATATTGTCTCCTCCCACACATATAATGCGAGTGCAGTGAGAGGGATATATATAATTATTGGATCAAGTTGGCTTCTTCCAATTCTCTTGAACTAATCCTTTAGCAAATATCTTAGCTATTTGCAGTTGAGTATTAGCGATGATCTCCGTTCGTTTGAGATCCATCTCGCCCCTCTTCGCCTCCGCCTCTGCCCTCATTCGCTCGATTTCTTTCATCGCCTCCATTCTCGTTTGTTCCGATCTCACCACCACCTCCGCTAGCCATCTCATGCTCTCTCCTATCTCCAAGTACTCTTCGCGTCCTCGTTTCATCGACGACTTATCCTTCCTCTCGATGTTGTTCTTCCTCTTCAAACGAGCCTTTGTGCTTGGTTTTTCCTTTTCAAAATGATCAATTGGAGGAGGTGTGCTACTATCAGAGTCATCAATTGGATTCTTGTTTGATTCTTCATTTCTAATCACTTTGGCGCCATTGTTAGTGCCATCTCCCTCTTCCTACATGCATATAATCAATAATTCAAATAATGAGATTTCCAAAATACAAGATAAATTATATTGAACAATTAAATTTAATCATTCTAAATATCATGTAAATAAATATCTTTAGTAGTGAAGTGTTAATTTTCTTTTTTATAAGATCGTGTTTAGAAACTCTTAAAAATATAAAATATCTACTTTAAAAAATTGTGACTTTTGAAATTAAGTAATTTTAAAATCTTTGCAAACACACCATAAATCAAGAGGATGACCTCAATTCTTGAATTAGTTATTAATACTCCAATGTCTAAATTCATAAACTTCTTTCCATATAAAGTATATAAGGAATACTATTTTCTAATTTATTTGTTAAATGACTATATGCATTAACTATATTCATTAAATAATTTTAATGGAGTTTTAATGAAATTTTCACTTCTCTATTTTTTTTTTCAATAAAATTTCTTAATTTAAAAAAAGTCAAACTAGTTTATATAATTGAGACGAAATGTGTAGAATCAAAGTTAATCATATGCTCCATAATATATAAAAATTAAGTTTTTTTTTTTTTGGAAGTAGCTTCCTTTTGCTCTTTGTACAATGATTAGTTTAAAACATATAAGTGAAGAATTTATGAGCTAGGGACATTATAATTCTATTATAATCATGTTTTATTCTGATTTGAAATTAATTTAAATTCCATCATTAATTATTAAAGATAACCTTAAACATTCACTAGAATCAATAATTCCTGGCCAAGTGAAATTACACATGTGTCCCTGCACGCAAACAGCATGACAAGTTACTAGTATACGGAGTAATTTATACTGACCTTGCCCAACCGATCACCTTCATTCAAACCATGCTGTGATGATTTCTGCGCAACACTCCCCACCTCCACAACCGCCGGAGTAGAAGCAACCGCCACCGAGACGATCGGTGGTGGAAGCGGCGGCGGTGTAGCGGCCACAACTGTCGACGGTAACTCCATCACAACCATAGGCGGCGGCGGCGGATTCGAAGCAGGAGCGGGAGGGGGAGGGGCATTCCCACGGAGCAGACGATCGAGGCGAGGATAAAGCGGCCACGAAGACACCTCCGCCGCGGCCGACTCCGATCGGTACCTTTTCTTCATCGATTCAATTTTATTCTTACACTGCGTCTGCGTTTTTGCGGATTTGGAACCGTTGGATCTGGCGGACACGTGCTTGGCGACGTCCTCCCAATCCTGGCCCTTGAGCTTGGCTCGGTTCCTGAGCGTCCATTTCGCCTCGTAAGCTTCTAGAAGGCACGAAACCGCGCCTTCGCTCCACTCATCTCTCTTCAATCTGTCATTTGTTGTTGATGTGTTTTTTGGGGATTCTGTGAACACTATTTCTCTAGGAATTTGAGATGATGGGTTTTGGTCTTGGATTTTAGGTTGTTTATCTCTCTCCATCTCTTCTTCTCATTCTACGTACCCCTTAGAATTTGTTGTGTTTTAGCTGCTAACATGGAATAAGGTTAAACACTAGTAGTGGTAATTGAGAGAAAGAGAAAAGTGAGAGCCACTAGCATTTAGCGTAAGTTAGAGAGAGAAAAGGTGTTAGTGGAATTGGATTATTAGAGAAACAATCTAGCCACTAGCATTTCATAGATATCAGTCTCTCGAACCATTCTTATTGTTAATTTTGCACAATTAAAAAAAAAAAAAATAGAAAAAGTAAAGTGATGTAACAAATAGAAATTGTAGGAAGTGATAGGAAGTATAAAATGTAGAGAGATAGTAGAGTATTAACAAGAAATACTCAAAATGACAAAATATATAAGTTAATGAGCTAGGATTGAAAGGAGTACTATTATATAATAGGAGGTATGATTTCATATTCTATTTTGGTTGTTATGAATTTAGTTCACGTGAACTCTTTTTTTGTATGTACATATAAAGTGTCATTGTTGTATATATGAAATATTATTATTTAAAATAATAAGACATTTTGTGTAGACAACACTTAAAAAAAGAGTTCACGTAAACTAAGTATACATTTTTGCTATTTTTTTATATGTGGAACTAACTAATTTTTTCATTTAATATAAGAGGCGTGTTATGATTATTTAAAATACAAAATGATAGTACATGAATTAAAATAGGAGATCACGAACCAACCCCACATTGCAATGGGGAAAATGTTGAATTTGAAAAGCAAATAAAGTAGCATATGACACCATATGTTGAGGAAAATATGACTATAGACTCATCTTTTTTTGTCTTTTTTGGTAATAATAATGGGGCTTTGCTTCTTTTTCTATTGTATGATGATGATTCATCCAATTCATAAGATACGCATTGATTTTCTTGGAAAATTAAATTCATATTTGCAGACACACATGTGTGTGTGTGTATGTTGAGTATAGTATTTTATGTGCATATATATGCTGTGTGAATGGTCATGCTGATTTTAAAGTGGGGAGCTAGATCCTATAGCATTATGTTTCATTTTACTAGCTAGGTCCATAACACAACAAAAAAGTAATAAGATCGAACATATTCATATTTTTCATGTTCAATAGTTTTCAACATATAAGATTGAAAAAGAATCAACACAAAGAGTTTGATTCTCTAACATCATGCATTCATAACCCTATAATAAAAAAATTTAAAAATGGGCTGATATATTAATGTGTGGGGCAAGGATTATGCCAAAAGGGCAAATATAATTGGTAGTGGGGAAAGAAGAAGACTAGGTGGTGTAGTCAAGTGAAGCAATGATACTAATCTAACTTTACTTGTTTAATTGCGTGTTTAGTGATAATGATAGTCTCTTTTGTGAGTATATATATGTAGAGTGTAATTGTGGGAGTGTGAGTTTAGGGATTTTGGCATATAGCTAGCGTTGATATGAAGCCAACCATGACATCCACCCATCATCGGTGCTAGTGGTAGTGGTCATTCACGTGGGTTTGTCACCCACCCAATTCAGAAAACCTACCCATCACCTCAATTTGTGTTGCCAACTCCATTTCTCGATCACTTTTCGTATTTCATTTTGTGTTTCATATTTCAATCATTAACACGTGTCGATATGTTGTATATTATGGTGTTTTTTTTTCATCATCCACGTGTCATTCGTTTCAAATGTGACAAATAATGTGGAATACAAACACTATGACATATGATATCATTGAGTACCTATACATGCTTTTTTGCAACTTTTTTTCTCCCTCTTGTCTTTGTGGCCTTTCATCTATGTGGGGGATTAAAAGTCACTTTTGTATGAGGTCTTCCAATTAGGAATTGCTAACTTTTTTTGCATATATGTGTAATTAAGTAGCAAATGGTGTACTTTTAGGCGTGGTCTGTAGCCTCAAAGACTAGAGTGTACAATGTATTCACTATTAGAAGTTTGGGTTTATGTCTCATCGTGTACCTGATGTGACATTAATTATCATATCATAGAGTACTCTTTTCCTCCCACTTTTTATTCATAATTTATCGTGTGCACGGATTTTAATAACAGGGTCGTTTATTAATATTAGATGAGATAAAATCGAGGATATAATTATTTTTTTTAGTAATAAAATAGATGGTATAAAAGATTTTGAGTAATAAAAAATTGTGATTAATAAAGTAGTAATCTGTAATATACTTTTGAAATATTTGAATGGTGTAATTTTATTTTATTACAAAATTAAGATATAATGAATCTAAAATAAGATAACACGTGACATGAATTTAGTAGAATGAGATGAAGACATATTAATGGGACAATTTTGATCAGGCCCTATCTTGACCTTTTGACCAGGAATTAGGTCGATTACCGACTGGGTGGCAGGTTTGGCCCGCCTTTGTTTCGCACAGTGCTATTCAACATATATTTGTCTATATTATGTACTCCAATGTATATTAATTAAATTGATAATACATTATTACCTTAATAATATTAATTAATTTAACGAATTTGTAAGAATGTGTTAACAGATTTTAATAAAGGGACCGTGTGTGAAAAAGTATTATATACCGGGTATGAACATGCTCAAGCATAGAGTTAATTTGTAATTTCTTTTTAACAATTTTAACTTTGATTTTCATATGCCTTCTGTGTAAAACTTTTTTTTTTTTTTTTTGTGCCTACTGCTGTTTGAGTTATAAGAAATCCCATTTTCCTTCTTTGTGAAACTACAGTCTACAGTACATTTACTATATAGTACACTGACTAAAAATTTCTACTTTTAAGGGTATGAATTATAGATTTTACCGTACAATTATTGTTAGGGATGAGAATGTGTAATTATTGTTAGGAATGAGAATGAGTCGGACAAGATCAGACTTTTTAAAATAAAGTCTGGTCCTGATATTTACTGTAATTTTTAGGACCAAGCTTGACCCATGACTTATCATAGACTTTTGTGTGTTCTAGTGTTTATGCTAGTCAATTTATTTAAGTAATTCTAAGAAATTGACCTCCAATAACAAAAAGTAAAATGACCTTTAATGAGGGGTTGCATAATTAAAGATTAATGTCATTTTATTAAAGACTTTTAATTAATGGAACTATAATGACCAAAAAAATGGTTATTAAAGGTCGATTCTATTGTAATGTCAATTATGCATGAAATTAATTTTCATTTTCAAGGGTGCAAATTGTGGGTCATTTGATATATAGCTCAACTATAATTGTTATTAGAAGTAATTGTTCAATCGAACTCGACTATATATACTCCCTGCTAAAATTATATTTCACTTTTCTTGTACTCCACTTATTTTCTAAAATATTTTTGTTTAATGATTGTTTCGATTAATCATCAATAGATCATTAACATTAAAATATTAAATAAGGGTTTAATAAAAATGTAAGGATAAATTTTATGATTTTAAAATATTTTATTGATTTGTGTAAAAAAAAAAAGTGGACTTTATTTTTAAGATGAAAGTATCTATATTACCAATTCAATTTGAACCTTGAAGACCCATCTCTCTACGAGCTTGGCGCTTTGGGCCAGGTAGAGACTTTAAAGGGCGCGGCTAAAGGCACACACGGATCCTATGAGTACACCCACTCGATGAGGACACACAAAATGGATGAGGACACCCACGTGGAAATACCAAAATTACCCTACACTCAATTAAAACCCTAAAATCATTCCAATTTTTATTTTCAGTACACCCACCTCCCTTCCTCTCCCACACTCTCCCTCATCTTCCCCCGTCGTCGCCGCCTACGTCGCACCTCCCCCACAGTGTCGTCGTCGCCGCCCACGTCGCACCTCCCCCACAGTGTCGTCGTCGTCGTCGCCGCCCACGTCTCACCTCCCCCACAGTGCCGCCCACGTCATAGATCGCGTCGGGCCGCCTCCCACGTCGCAGATCGCTTCGGCCGCCCACGTCGCGATCGCGTCGGCCGCCTCCCTACTCAGTCGTGCAACAGCGAACGCTGACTACACCCCCTCCCCTCTCCACTCTCCTCGCCGGCGGTTCGCGACGCGGACTGCACCTCTTACCCTCTCCACTCTCCTCGCCGGCGCGACGCCGACTGCACCCTCTCCACTAGGGCTGTTATTCGAGCCGAGACGAGCCGAGTATTTGAGGTTCGAGCTCGACTCGAGCTCTTATCGAGCCGAGCTCGACTCGATAATATTACCGATTTAAAAATTGAGCTCGGCTCGACTCGTTAATGAGTCTAACGAGCTTAACGAGCCTATCGAGTCGAGCCGAGCCTAACGAGCCTAATGGAATTTTTAACAAAAATTTAGTTATCGAGCCTAACAAGTCGAGCTCGAGCCGACTCGTTAGTAAATCGAGTATTTAACGAGCTCGAGCTCGGCTCGTTAAGCTAAACGAGTCGAGCCTTATCGAGCCTTAACGAGTCGAGCCGAGTCTCGTTAAGGCTCGGTTCGAATAACAGCACTACTCTCCACTCTCCCCCCGGCGGTTCGCGACCCCGATGCCCTTTGCGGCCGCACCCCTCCCCTCTTCTCGTCGCCGCCGTCATAGAAAATGTGAGTTTGGTTTAGTATTTTTTTGTTACAGATTAAAAAAAAAAATTAGGGTTTTTAATTTTTCTTAATTTTTTTTGGATTTTTGGTATTTGTTAGAATTTTTTTCTGGAACATCTTAACCTTGTTCATGTAAAATTTTCGAACATGTTTGACTTTGTTTTGAATTTTTTTTTCAAAAAATCTGTGTTTGTTTTGGATAAATTTTCGAACAAGATGTTCGATATTTGTTTTCGGACAAATTTAAGTTGTTTTGAATTTTTTTTCGAACATATTGAGTTTGTTCATTAAAAAATTTCGGACATCTCAACTTTGTTTAGGTAAAATTTTCGAACATAGATTTTATTTTTGTTCTTGAAAGTTTTGGGTTTTTAGGATTTTATTTGTGGTTGTTTTGGTGGTGAATCGGGTGTTAAATGATGAATCGGTTGTGGAATGATGATTCGGGTGTGCAAAAGAATGGATGGGTGTACTCATCCGTCCAATTTTTAAAGAAAATTGCAGGAAGGGTAAAAACGACATTTCGCATACCCCTTGGAATAAAAAAAAGATTCGGTGGGTGTCCTCATAGGATCCTTGGGTGCCTTTAGCCGCGCCCGACTTTAAATCTTAAGAAACTGCTACATGAGCCCAATAAACTCAACTGCATTTTTTTTGGGTTTGACTATATGCACCTCCATTTCGGAGAGATGCACTCCCCCAATTAATTTATCAATAAAATAATAGGGTGAAAAATAAAAAATACTCTTTAAGTAAATTGTTGGACACTAAATGCACCCCCCTTACTGGACGCAGCCTCTATTATCATTCCTTACCCTTTCTACCTAAACCACCACTTTCGGCCGCCGTCAACACCATTTTCGATGACCACCAAGCCAAAAAAATCCAAAAATTACAATATAAACTTGAAAAAATCAAAAATTTTTTTTATAAATTTCGACCAACCAATGTCGACCATATACACTCCCGTCGACAATGATTCATCAACGAAAGTATATGCGGTTGACACTTATTGGTCGAACAAAAATAAATATTCGACATCTTAATGTCGACCAAACACACTTTCGTCGACAAATTGTTGTCGACGAGGGTGTGTTTGGTCGACATTAAGCTGTCGAAAATTTAAAGAAAAAAAAGGGTTTTCTGTAGAAAAATTGAGGGAGAGAGAGGGAGACCGAATGAACAAACCTGAATGGAGTGGCTGACATCTTTGTCAAAAAAAGAGGCGACGGCGAGCGGGTGGCCGTCGAACTGGGTCAAGCGAAGAAAAATACAGAAAAGAAAAAGAAAAAAAAGAAGTAGAGGACGGTCGCGACGGCCCAAGGCAGTGGCTGGGCCGCCGCGGCGAGGGCGGGGCCAACGAGGGGGAGGGGGCGGCCAGACGGGGTTGCGGGGAGGGGGAAATTTACAGAAATTTGGAGGGAGGGGGCGCGTCGGCTGGGGTTGCGGCGGGGGCACGTTGGCAGCGGCGGTCCACGGCTGGGAGAGGGCGGCGGTGGGGCCGCGTCGCGTGGGAGGTGGAGAAAAGGGGGAAGGGGGAGGCGGCGGTGGCGATGGTGGCCGGCGGGGGCGGTGGCAGAGATGGGGGAGGAAATGGAGAAATGAATATGAATGGAGGAATTAGGGTTTTGATGTGGAAATTAGGTTTGGGAGGGGGTGTGTGTAGTAATAGAAATTTTATGGAGAGAAGGACAATTAAGACAATTGAGTGGTGGTGCATTTAATATTAGACTGATTTTAGGGGGAGTGCATCTCTCCGAAATGGAGTTGCATATAGTCAAACCCATTTTTTTTTCATCCAACTCTCATAGATCATGAACGTGCACAATGGTTATTAGATTCTACTGCTAAAACAAATAAGTATTCAAGTTTTTTTTTTTCCAAATTTAACAATACAAATCTCAAACAATTTTAGATATTGGAATAATGTGAAATGAACAAATGCCTTGCTTGGTCAATGAACATTTTACAAGCAAACACGTTAGATGAATATAATTTTCTTTTTCATTTGATAATTTCAGATCAAGAATAACAAGATACTCCCCCGGTCCAATTTTATTATGCCCATTTATCCGGGCACGAGTTTTAATAAATATTGATTAGTTTATGTATAAAGTAGATAAGTTGAGGGTACGTATGATGAGATATTGTGGGGTCCATTTATAGATAAAGTGATGGTTTATGAATAAAGTTAATGACAATTTGAATAAATAAATAATAGTTGGAGGGTGGAGATAAAGTAGCGTGAATAATATTATTTCTAAAAAGGGAATAAACATAATAAAATTGGACAACCAAAAAAGGAAAGTGGGAATGATGAAATTGGACGGAGAGAGAGAGTATTACGTAAAATATTTTGTGCATGAGGTGGTGTTGTGTTGCACCTGTGTGAACTTTCCACATGAGTTAATCTCGGCAATCTTAAATTCTTAATACATTAGTGAAATTTTTGACCTATCAGACAAATTATGGGGGTTTAAAAAGAGAGAATTTTATAATATCGTATTTATTTTCTATTTTGAGATTTTTTTCATCTAAAGTTTATAATGGAAGAAAGGCAAACTTTTTCAATAAATTTTAATTTTCATTGGGATGCTCTCAGCTCAGGGCAGGAAAACTGAAAAAAATAGCTGCCCCTTTCTTTCTATATGCAATTATTAGATGCCGACCAAATGTCTTGAGATAAAAAATGAGAAATTGGATCAAGAACCCATCATAAAAAAAAAAAAAAAAGGACAAATGTAATACTTCTCTCGTTCTATAGTTGTATACACCAAAGTTTTTGCACACAACTTAATAAACTGTGCTACGAGTGATGTGTTAAAAATAATTTTGTAATTTTTTATATATAGATATGAATTAATATATAAGAATTAATTTTAAACCTCTACACAAATTCGTACTTTTAGATTAGACGAAATTCTTTCAAATAGAATAAATAAATTGATTAGATTCATAATAAAAATAATAACATTGTGTATAACTATACAAATATTTTAAGAGTGAGATTTGTAGATGATTTTCATTTTTAAATGTGTGCAACAATTGTGAAATAAACTAATAAGACAAGTGTAAATTAATGTATTGCATTCCAATAGTAGATACTCCTTCCGTCCAATTTTATTATTCCCATTTTTTTTTTTTGGTTGTCCAATTTTATTATACTCATACCCTTTTTGAAACAATACTATTCATACTACTTTATCTCCACCCTCCTACCATCACTTATTTAATCACTTTGTCATTCACTTTATTCATAAATAATAGTTTATTTACAAATGGACCCCACAATACTCTATTATACCATAACTTATGTACTTTATTAATAAACTAATCAATATTCATTAAAATTCGTGCCCGGAGAAGTGGGCATAATAAAATTGAATGGATGGAGTATTTAATTTGAATTTAAAGGCGTTTATACATGTGTCCGATGGCGTTAGGAATCAGGTGTTACTGAAACCCGTGGGATTGGTACCACCGATTTACTTATCGAGGAATTCTATGTCGGGGGTAAATTCGTCAGACCCGTGACATATCAATTACCAAAGTCAAACACACAACTGTATGTAAATCCAAAACCAAACCAACCCGTGATGCTATAAACCGACAAATAGTATTAGTAACACATTCCAATTACATTGATTTCTCGCAAAATTCCATTTTTTCACATTTTAATTCTTTTGATTGTCGGCACCCAATTCAACTCAAAATCCAAAATTACAAGCAATATTTTAAACTTAAATAAACTTTAAACAAAAAAAAAGACGAAAATAAGATAATTGAACGATGCAACTGATGCAATTTAGCTGCATGGCTCACGCGACACCCCGAGCTTAGACTGGCCAACGTCGATGAGAATGCGGTGGTTCTGCTGCTGGAAGCTGGCGATGACGTTGAGGACGGAGTTGACGCTGCCCTCAGGCGCCGCCGCCATGGCCAAGCAGGAGGTGGTTGTTGCGCTGCTGCGGATGATGAAGTTGTCTTGTGGGAGCGTCACGTTCATGCCGGAGAACATGAATGTGATAGTCGGCACCGCGATTGGGACATTGTAGCACGTGTCGAATCCGCCCAGGGAGGAAACGGTGGCGTTGCGCATCCGCCGTCGCACCTCATTTCTCACCGCCAAGTACGCCGGCTTAACCAAGCTAGTAAACACAGTGCCTATACAAAGAAAACACTTCAATTTTTTAGTCCAAATCATATATATTTTGGGGATTAATTAATCGAAAAGTTCATTATTTTGTTATCATAAAAAATTATATGCACCTGACTTCACACAAACAAATTTACTACTTACGAAGAATACACTACAAATTTAGTTAAAAATCTATAGACTAAATTCAGCTAAAAATCGGGTCAAATACATATGTTCACAAAATTCACTCAAAACGAACAAAAAAAATTCACTCGTATTAGTATAATATATATTAATTGTTTATACAGTAAGTAGTAACACATATTTACATTTTATAGTAACACTCATTTAACTTTAGAGTAACATAAATCAAGATGAAGTTTTTTGGACAAATCTGTATGATCTGCTTTCAATCTAAGTTTGAAAGCAATGTTTTCGTCACTTTCTTAATTTGTGTTAATATTTCACGGTCAATATTGTATAGTATAATTTTTATTTTTATTTTTTGTCTACAAACAAAGGTCGATGTTAAAATAGTGTAAACAATTAATAGGATATAATGTTAGATAAAAAAATGGAAAGCATATATATATATACCTGAATCAAAGACTGTCCCGGCGCCAGTATTGGGATCAAAAGCAAAAGCTGAAGCAGGGATGTCAACAACTTTCCTCCCAACTCTAATTGCCAACAAATTAACATAATAGAAAGATGATCTTCTTGGATTTTTCAAAAGCTGAGTGGTTTTGATCCTTATGGGCTGGTTTTTTGGGCCCAATTTCAACGACCCACTGAAGTTGATGGATTTGTAGCTAGGGAGGCAGTACGAGAATATGGACTGGTAGAGGCTATTACTTTGAGACACTAAGGATAATGGGCCTCGCCCTAAGCCCAATAACCCCTGGGCCGGGAAGGATGACCCGGTGGTTTTTGCGACGCACCCGAAGGTGTATCCGTGGACGGAATCGGCGGCGAGGGTAATGTTGTCCTGCGCTAATGTGGCGGCGATGGTGGAGCTGCCGTATGTCACGTTGAATCCACAGGTGGCGCCGCCGCAACTTGGGTTCGGTACCTAATGTAAATAATTAAGATAATAATATTATAAAAGATAAAAAGGACATTGAGGTGAAGAGAATTATTGCATTAAACATTTAAGCCATATATGTGTAATAATTAAATGAAATTGATCAAGGGTCGATTGCGACAATAAATGTTATACCTATAAACATTTAGATTTTCTTGACCCCACGAAAAAAAATGTTATCTATACTTAAAGAACTAATTCTAAAACAGTTAAAAACCAATTAAACAAGAATTTGGTTTTAATTTTTACCTGGGAGATCTGTGACACTATTAAATTTCTAAAAGCGGACAAAAATAGGTGAAAAAAAGCGTGACACTAAAAAACTTTCATATTTTAATTTTTTAGTGAAAAGCCAAATAATATTGAAAAAAGTGAACAATAATTAGAGTACCCTGGCCTCATGACAAGCACTACTGAATTCAGCATTAAAAAGACAACAACCCATACTACTTTCAAGAAACATCTACGGCGGCGCGTAAGCGCGTGGGGTACAAAAAAAATTACCTGACCACATTGCGGGGAGCCACAAGGCAGGGGTTTGAAAGAGGTGGACTTAGCGGCGTTAAATGTGGTGGAGGAGCAACCGGCGCAGCCGGTGCATGGGATCCAGGCGGCGGCGTTGCTGGTGTCGAGTGCGACAAGGAGTTGCTGAGCAGGGGTGCCGATTTTGAGGCGGACAATGTAGGTGGGGTTCTGCGTCACCGCCCTGCCGGAGGCGACCGGGACGATGGAGGTGCCGGCGGCGAGGCTGGAGAAGTAGAGGAGGCGGGTTTTGTCGTTGGCTTGCATTTGGAGAACGGAATCTTGCCATGAGAGGTGTGTTTTGGAGGCGAAGGGGGAGCAGGGGCTGTTGATGTGGAAGATTTGGAGGTCTGAGCCTTTGTCAATGGCGCCGCAGTTGAGGCCATGGGCTGCAGAGGAGAAGAGGGTGATGGCGAGTAGTGAGAGGAGGGTTATGGTGGTCATTTTGTGTTGTGTGGGATGGTTTTAGTGAGCTGGGGAGTGTGGGTATTTATAGGTGGATATTTTCTTGATTTAGATGCTAATTACATCTTACTGTTTTAAGTTAAGTGCACCACTTGTAAAAACACGACACTACATGTGCACTGTTGCGGAGAAAAAAAGATTCAAGTGAACGGTACATCAAATGCAACATTTTTGTCTTACCTTGTGTTCTATTGCAAAAATCGGCCCAGGCGTAGAACTTAATTTGAAAGCCATATTTCGACCCGGACGTTTTCGGGATGCCGCTAATAACCAACGAATGGCAAATGCTTTTCCTTGTGTGGATCCTATTTCAATGGGAACTTGATGAGTCGATCCACCTACACGTCTTGCTTTTACTGCTATATCGGGAGTTACTCCACGTATTGTTTGACGTAAAACAGATAGTGAATTTATTTCTATCTTTTGTTGGTTATCGGTTGATACGATTTCTTGCATATCCTTATTTTGGGCAGGTCAGCCTTCTAGTCCTAAGCATCATTGATTCATTGTCGTTGTTTAATTTAATTTTTCTTAAAATAAGGTCACACTGTCGTGCTCGTCGTTTCCGTCGCGACAAATGTACTTGCTGCTTTATAAAAAATTGTTTCCTTCTATTTCAATATGTGAGAACTGAATTAGGGATAGATTTAGGATAACTGCAGGAGACGATCACTTCCATTGGATTTTTTTTTTTTTTTTAATGTAGACATTTAATTTTAGAAAGTAGTTTGCCTTTTAATTTTAATGTTATATTCGTCCTCAAATTTGAGCGGCATCATCACTCATCAGTCCTTCACAAATTTAATTTAACATTTTTCACCGACACAATTTATGTATGCTTGTCTTGTCCTCATCCCATAGTACAATTACCGATCTTAAAGTAATTACAACGGTGGCTTTTTTATCATATTTATTTATCCTATTATTTTTTAGACCCACTTTTTTGATGAAATTAAACATTATTTATCCGTAAATTGTGTTTTTGCTCTAAAATTTTACTCTGTTTTTTAGAAACACTCATTAATAATAGAATTAGGCGTCAACGCATTTCTACAAGGATTATCCGTAGCTGAAAGTTGCAGGGAGAATTAAAAAAATTTATTTTAAGGAAGACGAATATTTCATGTTATAATATCGATAATGTAATTAAAATTATCACTGAGGAAGCAATTGTTTTTAAACAACACGAAATTAACTGATTTTTTTTTATAAATTTAAGGTATACTTAATATATATATATATATATTGAAAATAAAACCTGCAAGCTCCATTTAGAGAAAAAAAGAAACAAAAACTAATGATGCCTCCTACATTTCTTTGGATTTTAGGTCAACTATGTTTGGGGCTAGGTTAAACAGTTCGAGAACTATTCATACTTATTTTCAAACGGTTGAAATCTATCTGCGACAGGATCTAACGGATCGGAACTGCATACACATACATATATACCTATTGAATTGATGCGGATCAAAATATCCGTTACAGTGACTTCGATCATCATCTCCAAATACTTTGATTCAAACTCCATCAAATGGACCTGTAAAAGTTATATCAGGGAGGATTTCGGTGCGAGTACTTCGACGCTCAAGTCAGTTTTCATATTATATACTCCATGAAGAAGAAATAGATGACTCAAGTAAATATATGAGAAAAATTGTATTTTACCTAAAAGAAGTGATGTATTTATAAGTTTTCTTAATGGGTATTTTGGTAATTTTAAGTTCTTAATTTGGACACCTTTGAATTAATTGGTTTCTTTTGATATTCGGTTACCCATTTTTTTTTTTTTTGAGTCTTTACTACTTATAACAATGTATTCGTTTTGAACTTTAGATCAAACTTTAGGAGATGACAAATTATTTCTCATCACCTATATATGTACCGAAAATTTATGCATTTATACTATGTCGTGCAATTAATGTAATTTTAATCAAACTTTGAAACATTTATAAGAAAATTTTAAAAATTATAATAACAAATTTTAGTTAATATATACAAAAAAATAAAAACACTTATGTGAAATATTTTACACATAAAATATGTCCAATTAAGATAATTTCTAAATATTTTACATATGAATGTTTGTCTCAATTTATTTTAATTAACTACTATAATTCATGTATGAAATATTTCATATATGATTTCGTGAAATTTTTTACTCCCTCCGCTTGATTCGGCTGGAATTTACACGTTTTAGAGCCACATGTGAAGCATGTTTTGATGTGGATTTCATTGATTTATGCATTGATTATGATTGTTTGAGCCGAAATGAGAGAAAGGTTGTGTTTTGTCGATTTTGTAGGAAATACGATGAAATATGGAGCAAAACACATACCACAAGTGATCGTACCGGAAGGAGGAGTGCACCATTGGATCCGGCTCGAAAAATGGAGTGGAATAGCCAAAAGAATCGGGTCGATCGGAGGTCGGAAGCTCAAGAAATGGAGGGACGAAGTTGGAGGACGAAAACGAAGACGGAGCCAAGACGAAACATTGGCCCGGCCGGGCCACATCACCCGCCCGGCCGGGCGGCCGAGCAACAGAAATCTGGCTAAGTCGAAACTTCGGCCCGGCTGGGCGGCATCACTCGCCCGGCCGGGCGGCCAAACCACTGCCTCACTTACGAACCTTCCGCCCGGCCGGGCGGCACCACTCGCCCGGCCGGGCCAACCTGCCCCTGTTTCCATGCTTGGTCGATCAACACTCCACCCGGCCGGGCCACTTCCTCACCCGGCCGGGCCGCCCCATTTTCGGTGCCAAACGCGAAATTTCTCCATTTTTGAGGGGCCAACTTGCAATTTTGTCATCCAAACCCTACCCCAACACTATAAATACCCTCTTTCTTGAAATTCAAGCCATTCTCCCCCAATCCACACATATTTACACATACTTGGAGGTGTTTTGGTCATTTCTCTCTCAATTCTTCATCAAATCAAGGAAGAAAGGATGCAATAGCTCCCAAATTCAATTCTCTACCACATTCTAGACTAATCTTTCTCTTTCTTTTCCTTTTTATTTAGTTATTTCATTGGGATTTTGTAATTTCATTATGTTAGTTAGTAGCTAAACAATTTGTGGTTCTAAGGCATTGTAGATACTTGGATTGGAGTTTATGATTAATTTCTTGCTTTAATTGGTGTTTGTCTCTTATTTGCATGTTTAATTATCCATTGCAAAGCATGTTGTTATTGGCCATGATGATTTGCTTAATTCATTGTTAATTGGGGTAAGATCGAGAGATTTATTCCATTTAATCGTATGCAATCATGCAACCCGGTATTATTATGATCTCGAGAGATGATTAATTATCGGAGAGGGATTTGAATGATCTTAGGAGCTATTTTAGGCGGTGTAACGTTTGTGAGGTAGAGATACGAGCCTATGTTGCATTGCTCCTTTGGATTAGTTGTATCGAGAGATCGATTAGTTCTTCTTATGTGATCACCCTATATGACGACAACCTTAATGGCCATTTAAACGAGTTAACATTCATAAACGGATATTTAGGTGGTACAATTGCCTTGGAACCCACCTTCTCTTAATTGATTTTCATTCGTTTTTACTTTCTTTTATTGATTCGCATGCTAGTAGATCGATTTCCATTACTTTTTATTACTTATTTGTGACACTTTGGTAGGTAATCTTAGAGTAATTCACACCATTCAAATTATCGATCGCGTCTAAATAGAACTTAGTTAACAAACTACACTTTTACGCTTAACCTCCTTGTGGGATCGACCTCGTGCTTATCACGCTACGATAGACGCCGTACACTTGCGGTTGTTTATTTTAGTGTTGCATAACACGTGAATCACCACCCTTAGATAAATTTACACTTGCTTTTAGTATAAAAAATATAATATTAAATATATAGTGCGTAGTTGACGTAAAAATGTAGAAAAAATGAAATGTAGACAAATGTAAAAAAGATAAAAGGTATATATATATATATATATATATACATATATATATAAATGAAAAAATGTATAAAGAGAACGTGAAATTTTGTCAAATAAAAAAATGTTAAATTTATTGTGAAACCAACCAAAAAACAAAGTGTAAACCTTTTGGAAAAGAGCGAATGTAGTATTAGTTTGTAGGTTTAACAATGTTAATACTTAAAAAAAAAAAACTACTAATTTTTCAAAATTTCGTCATATGAGATCTTAATTTTTCATCACATTAACTAATTAATACATTTAATTTCGATTGTTTTATACTATTATTCACTAAAAAAAACCATTTTGTTGATTTTTTTTTAATCCAAATTGAGCCAAATTTATACCTAATGATGCAGTTAGTGTGTTGAAGTGTTACAACAATGTATACATAATACTCCCTTTGTTGTTTTGTAATTAAATAATTATATATATTTTTTTCCATTTAATTGACATATTTTTAAAATGTCAACACCTTATTATCTTTTTACTTCTCTTTTCTTTTCTTTACTAATACAATACCATATTAATACTATATTTTTTAAAACCGGTGCAAAGAAGATATATTTCCATATTTTGGTATCATACCGACATACACATCTCCTTACATTACATTTATTAAAATATGGCATTTTGTGATATGATGATGGCATGCTTCAGTTCGTGGCAAGCACAGCATGCCTAGTTAAATCATGATTAGAGATATTATATTTTATATATGATATGATATTGACATACACTTACAAAAAATATACACATGATATACAGTGGATGTCGAGCTATTAAAATGCAAGTCTTGTGACTATTGCATGTGCAATATAAAAAATAACCACATTCAACTTTAAACTTACTTAATTGTTGTATAAATTAAAAGATCATCGAAAATGTCCATATAATTATATATTATAAATATGTTTAGCTTTAATTTTTCATAAAGACTAAATATAATTGTATTGGTTGTCATTTTTTTTTAAAATTTGTGTGTGATTGAAACTAAGAATATTGATTTATAGATAGATTTTAAGTGAATAATGGCAAGCAATAAAATGACAAGGGCTATACAAATCTTGGATTGATTTATGGGAGTGAGCACATGTAAGAGCTGGTTTGGAAAAGTTTTTTAATTAAATAAATCATTTTTATTGTACTGTAGAATCAAATATATGCTTTCTGCAAATGGTAACACAAACTTGATAACAAAAAGGTAAAAGGAGATCGAGAGTGTTCCAACCATTCGAATTAATTATAAATGTATAATGCTTGTATATATGTGAGATTTCATCCTATATATATATATATATATAGAATATTCTTTTATGCTAAACATTTACTGGTAATATAAAAAAAAATATATGAAAATTGTTGTTGAACGAATTGGAATAGTAAAAAAAAAAAAAATTGTTAGTAAAAAAATTGACCGACATAATATTGAAAAATCTCTAGGATTCAGGTTATGGTGAAGGCCCATATAGTCAAAAATCCGTAAAAAATGTAGAATGAATTGTCATTCGTTACGATAATAATATCATCGAATGAATATCTGTATTTAACATTTTTTTTATACTCCCTACGCCCCCATAAAAGTTTGAGTTGGTCTCCGTGCATGTGCACACTAATGCATAGGTCTAACAGGTTATCAACTCAGAAAAAAAAAACAAGCAATAAGGTAAATGTTGGTCTAGTGGTTACAACAATCCAAGACAAGTTTGAGATTACAGATTCGAAACCTTGTAACCTAAATTATCATTTTTTTAATTAAAATAATTTTAACACTATAATTATTACAAAAATTAATATTTTTCAATAATAGTATCTACCACTTTTCAATAATAAAAATTATACTTTTCAGTTAAAATATTTACCACTTTTCAGTAACTAATATCTACCACTTTTTAATAATAAAAATTACCCTTTCCAGTTAAAATATCTACCACTTTTTAATAATAAAAATTACACTTTTCAGTTAAAATATCTACCTCTTTTCAATAATAAAAATTACACTTTTCAGTTAAAATATCTACCACTTTTCAATAATAAAAATTACACTTTTCAGTTAAAATATCTACCACTTTTCAATAATAAAAATTACACTTTTTAGTTAAAATATCTACCACTTTTCAATAACAAAAATTCCCACTTTTCAATAATAAATTTTCCACTTTTCAATAATAAATCAAAACTAACAAAATTACCAAAAATTACAGTCTTTTTCTTCAGCCTCCTAACACCAAACGTGGAGCCCCCACAACCACCGATGTCTTCCACTACTGTTCAGGAAAACACTCTACCACGGCGATATCCATCGTCTTCTCCGGCGAAATCCATCGTCATCTCCATATTCTCCCTCGCTCTAGCCGGAAAAATCTCTACCGCGGCGTCTTCTCCAGCGAAATCCATCGTCTTCTCCATATTCTCACTCGCTCTAGCCGGAAAACACTCTATCGCGGCGATATCCATCGTCTTCTCCGGCGAAATTTTCAGTTAAATAAGTTGCGGTTACAGATGTAGAAAAAAAAAAGGGAGAGAGAAAGAAAGATGAAAGGAGAGAGAAAAAGCGTTACAGGTAAGAGAGAGAAAAAGAAGGAGAAAGGAAAAGAGAGTTACAGGGGAGAGAGAGAAAGAAGGAGAAGAGAAAAGACAGTGTGAGGAAAGAGAGAAAGAAAGAAAAATGAAGGAGAAGAAAAAAAGTGATTAGAAAAAAGCGTGTGCATTTGAGACTTTTTCTAAAAGTTTTTATACTTTTGTTTTTAAGTCTATATTACAAAAAGTTTGCGTAACCCCAAAATAGAAAATAATCCTTACACTTTTACAATATGCATATATTTACAATGTGATACTCCCAACGTTGTAGACTATGTAGTCCCATTTACCTCATATTCTTTGTCCATCAAATATAGTCTCATACACTTTTTGGAAACCATTACCCTTCAATTATCATTTAATTACTCAATTTGCCATCAACTTTATTTACAAAAAACCACTTTAATGGACCTCACAATACCCTTATTTTATCTACTTTATCTACCTTTTTCTTAAAACGTGTGCCTACACTCCAATGAGACTACATTTAATGGATGGAAGGAGTATTACTTTTAGGTAGAGCAGTCGAGACGAGTCGATGGAGCGGGACGGGCCAAAACCGCAAAAGCTCGTCAATTGACGGGGCGGGCAGTCCATTTGTTAGGTGGACTGTCAAAACCTCAACCCAATCCACAAAGAGACGGGTAGCGGGTTTTGACGGGCCAATCCAAGTTTTTTTTTTAAAATTGCATATTAAATTCATCGTCTTTATTTCTAAAATCAAAAGTCTTAATATTTCGTATGTTAATTATTAAATATATTATACTAATCTAAAATGTAACAATGAAAATATAACTGAAAGGTCCACGTCTAACGTTGGAACTGAAACAAGCCGCGCAAGTTTGTGATGCTAGTGCTTGACTGCTTTTTATTTTTAAGTTTTAGTTGTGAATTGTAATGCACGACTAGATTATGAGTTGCCGAATAAATCTAAATAAATCTAAAAAATGTGGCTAGTTTTTGTTATTTTTTTATAATGTTAAACAAATTATAATAATGGAATAATAATATTACTTTCTTCTTATTTAAAATAAAAAAGGCGGGCTGACTCGCCCCCAATCCGTCAAAACTCGCGGCCCAAACAGAGCGGTCCATGTAGGTCTGCCTTATAGCGGATTGAGAAAAACTGAGCCCAATCTATTACTCCATTTTTTATGGTGAGGCAGACTGATCTAACGAAATTAGCCCATTTTAATTGTCATGCTCTATTTTAGGGTTCACCGTATGTTCACTTCAATTTTTTATTTTTTTTTACTTTATATAAAAAAAAATTAAAATTTTTTCATCAACACCCTAATAATTACATTTTTTTTTTCTTAAACTTTGTGTATAAGATCCCCAAACTTTTATGGTAGAGAGGAGGTACTTGTCTAATTAAGATCTCTAGTTCAAACACGAATTGGTTTTATAAAATTCTCATCCAGACTATAGTTTAAGGTCCTCAATTTAGCCCAATTCCTGTTTAATTTCATACTAAACATTAATCTAAACAAAAATAACACCAACAATTGACACTAATTTCATATTTAAAAACGAAATAATTTGACAAAAGATCATTTTTGATAGAAAAATCAAAAGCAAAAACAGTACCATGGTCTTCTAATTTAAAATGATGAAGTTATTGTGAATCCTAATTTTGTGATCTAGCTGCAGGGTTCACGGGCCACACAGAGCCTGGATTTAGGCTCGTCGATAAGGATGCGGTGGTTCTGCTGCTGGAAGGCGGCGATTATGTTCAAAACGGAGTTCACGTTATCCGGAGACGCCGCCATGGCCAGGCAGGACGTGCCGCTGGAGGAGCTGCGGATCAGGAAGTTTTCCTGCTCCAATGTCACGTTCATTCCTGTGTACATGAACGTTATGGTGGGGACCACGATCGGCACGTTGTAGCACGTGTCGAAGCCGCCCAACGACGTCACTGTGGCATTCCCCATCCGACGTCGCAGCTCGTCTCGCACAGCTGTGTACGCGGGCTTCACGAGCCTCGTGAACATAGAACCTGATCAAGTTGAAGTATTATTATAAGCTCAAGAGTCATATAATATAGTAAACGAAAAATTGAACTGAACATACTTTTAGTGAACATAATTTTCACTTGAGAAATTGATTAAGGTAAAAAAAAAATAGAAAATTTACCAGAATCAATGACAGTGCCACCACCAGTGTTGGGATCAAAAGCAAAAGCAGTTGAAGGGATATTGACAACCTGTCCTCCAACTCTAATAGCTTCGAGATTCACATAGTAAAGGGAGGATCTTCTTGGATTCTTAAGCAATTGGGTGCATTTTATGTTAACGGGCTGGTATTTGGGCCCCAATTTCAGTGATCCACTAAAGTTGGCAGATCCGAAATTGGGTAGGCAGTAGGAGAATGTGGACTGGTACACCTTGGAAGTTTGGGATAACAGAGATAATGGGCCTCGGCCCAGGCCCAACAAGCCTTGTGGCGGTAGGGAGGTGCCGGTGACACTCTTGATGCAGCTGAAGGTGTAGCCGGTGATGGGGTCCGCCGCGAGGGCGATCGTATCTTGGACGACGTTGGCGGAGAAGGAGGAGCCGCCGTAGGACATGTTAAAGCCGCAAGTGGTGCCTCCGCAGCTCGGGTTGGCAGGTACCTGAATTTTTTTTTTATGTCGATTAATTAGTTCACGCGCTTTAAAATTATATGAGAGTCTTGTTAATAAAATTGACAAGATTAATGAGTAATTTGACTAGTGGATAAACTATGTGTAATTTAGATCTTTTGATCTATCTCACTTAAGAATTTATCTAAATAGTTCTCACTTAAGAATTTATCTAAATAGTTTGATTTGTGATTGACAAAAGGTTAATTATTAATTTATTGGGGGTAAAGATTGAGAATCTAACATGAGTATTAATATAAATAATAAATAAAAAAACCTTACATAAAATAATGTTCAGCTATGTACTAATTAATGAACCATCTACATTGGATATTGTTGGTCAGTCATGTAATAAAAGTCAAATGATTATAGGGGTATCAATTTATGGGGAAAATAACCAAGGTTCAAGAATAATATTATTATCCATTCTATATTTAGTTTTATAGTATAGGTTTAGATTTAGACACATTATTTTAAATAACGTTAATGAACCCTACGACATCGTTGACATCTGCTTTTATATATATAAATCACCAACCTTATTGTAAAAACGTAGTAATTAACAATATAATTTAAGACAATCCCCCAAAAAATATGCCAACTTGACCCACACGAATAAGTTCAAAAAGTCATAGCTAGGGCCAAAATTAATTTTATATAAATCTCCCTTAAAAAAAAAAAAGGTTATCCTCGAAAGTTGCATTTGACTAAAAATGCGTGATTCACGACCTAACAAAATTGAAATAATCAGTAGTAATGTATCTCTAGATTTAATCGATTCTTGATCTGTTAATCATTCCACTTAGTAGTAATTCAAGCAAATTAAAAAAATATACTTCCTTCATCATTCTTTTAAGGTTTACACTTTCCTTTTAAATTCGTCACAATCTAAAATTTGTACTCCATATTTTTTAATTTATTTGTTAAAATTCACTATAGTACTTTCTTTATTTTTTCTCTCATTCTCATTTCTTTTTGTCTTTTCTACCCTCTTTTTCTGTACCTCCCACGAAAGTTATATATATATATTTATATATATATATCATAAAAACACTCATCATATATAGCATCAATTTAATTATCATCACTCACAATTATAGTGAGATTGACTCCTAGATTAGTCAGACATATATATCATACTTAAAAAAATTATCATCATTCACAATTAAGCAGATTAAAATGCAAAAGCACACAACTTTAAAAAGCAATATGATAAAATATCACAAAAGATTAATAATATCATGTAGTATAAAACAAAATAAATTATATAGGTAGCTGGTAATGACCTGATTACACTGTGGAGAACCGCATGGCACGGGCTTGAAGGTGGAGGACTTGGAGGAATCAAAAGTGGTGGAGGAGCAGCCCACGCAGCCTGTACACGGGATCCAGGCCGCGTCGTTGCCCGCGTCGATTGCCATGAGCATCGTTTGGCCAGGAGTTCCAATGCTGGCCCGGACAATGTAGGTCGGATTTTGAGTGATGGACGAGCCGTAGGCTATGGGGGCGATGGGCCGTTCCGATTGCAAGAATCGGAACCTCATCCTGTCGTTGGAGTGCATTTGGTGCAAAGTGTGTTCGATTGGGAGAGGTGATTTGGAGGCGAATGGGGAACATGGATGGCTAGCATGCATGATTTGGAGGGTTGAGGCATCATGATCATGTGGAATGTCACATTGAGAAAGAGACCCTTGAATTATTGAGAGAAAGAGAGTGATGAGAATTAGAGTACTAGTGTAGTTCTTCATGTTTTTGTTGTGCTAATTTTGCTTCAATTCAATGGGTATTTAAAGATGTGATATATTGCCAACTGTGTGTGAAATGTAGCTCTTGCCGTGTAGATGTATAACTTTTTCAAATTAGACTCTAATATTTAATTAGGAAACACGGTTATTTTATCCACCGACTCCAAATTCTATTTTAAATTTTAATGTTTTTTAAATGTAAGTTATTTTGATTTATACTTACAAATGTAATTGATTATGATTTGATAAAGTAGAATTCTAGATTAGCTATTATAAGTAAATTATACTTTAAAATCTATAAAGTATATCATTTTAATTTTAGTCTAATTAGATTTAGCTATCAAACATGAACTAAGTGTTTGCATCACAAAATGAACACACTTTTTAAGAAAAAAATGTAATGAATAAAGGGTTGAAAAATAATTTTGTAAAGTTAAATGAATAAAGTGAAGAGAGTGATTGAAATAAGTGTAAAAGTAATGCTATTTTGTAATATAAATATGTGAATATTGTGAAAACGATTTATAAAGGAGTTTCCTTTTTAAAGACGAACAAGAAAAATGTGTAAACAATTGTGGAATAGAGAGAGTATATAAGAATTAATCATGCAAATGTTGCCATATTATTTAAGAAAGACGTGATGGTATCAAATATATATACTTCCGGTAACAACTTCCATTTTTCATGCACTTAATATGATACAAATCTTTCTTCCAAATAGAATGTAATTCTGTTTTTAATTAATTTCAATACATAATATGGAATTAATTACTTAAATATCTCCATTATACTGAAATGAAACATGGAAATTGCAAATTAATTCCGAGTATATCTTAATATAGTCACGTTTGTCTTTAATCATATAAAGTTGTTTTAGATATACTCCATAGTGGTACACTTTTTTCTTTTTTTCCAAAGTGGAAATTAATTTAAGATTTTGATTTGATAGTGTGGGAAAGCAAAGCAAATGCAGTTTTGTCTGGTTTGTGCAACTTCATATTTTTTCTTAATTAATTAATTGTGAGTCAGAGTGCCACTGCCAACTGTATAAAATAAATATAATCGACTTTCCAGACCCAGTTACAGCGTGGTGCTGCAGATTTTGCATGTGATCATCTGCAGTAAGCCATATCTATTTTAAACTTTCTAAAAAATGATTTAATTTTTATAAGTAGAGAATATATATGATATTTTTTTATTGCGTTAGTTGCACAAAGTCTTCTCTTGATTTTAGTATGAAATTAATTATTTATATTACCCCTCATTTGTAGACCGGAATTGAAGTCAAGACATGTATAACTCTGATATTAGAGTGAAAGAATTTTATCGAACTTGTAAAAAATTGTCGTTTATATATATTAACTAGTACAAAACCCCAAAACCCCCGCGCGGGATGATAAAATAAATAATATTTAGTAAATAAAATGAAAAAACGATGAAAAGAAAAATTAAAAATACTTTAAAAAATGCATAATTAAAAATTATAATTATAATTAAAAAACTTAAATGGGAAGAAGAAGTGAAGAAGAGAGAGAATGGATAAGAAAGAAAAATAATTTTAAAAATTATAGTTGAAGAAGAGAGAGAAAGATGAGAAAAAGAAACGGTTAAACAAAATAAAATAGAAAAAAAAATAAAAAATTCTATAAAATTAGGAAAACAGAAAATAATGAGAATTGAAATGATTCAGAATTAGTATATAAGGTTAGATCTCTAAGAATAGAAACAATCAATACTAAAATAACATATTTTAAGATGATGCTCAACATCTAATAATTCCTAATTTTTCAACAATATATTTTTAACTCGCTTAATACCACTATACCACCTATTTTTTCCTTAAAAAACTGAAATGCACTTACTAAAGTGTGGACAAATAACCACTTATATGTAGAAACAATTTATAGTACTTTCGTGATTGCAGTGTAAGTGTGTCAAGTCAAGTTAAATAGTGTCAAGTTTGAACTAGAAGACTTAATTAAAAATTTAAAACTCGACTCAAATTCGATTAATTTTTTTTTTAACTCAAACATGATTCAAGGAAAATTTTAAAATATTCGATTTCAACTCGATAACTTAAATAACATTAATTAAATATTTTATTTTATTTATAATTACATATATTTTTATATAATTAACATATCAGAGGTAAAAATGTAAAATTATGTCAAGTCGAACTCAAGCTCGATGACTACTTTAGTAGTTTGAGACTTTGAGCTTGAGCTCGACAAAATTACATTCAAGTCGATTTTAATTTTTTTTTCTCGAATCGAGTATGAGTAGAACGGCTCGTCACTTACACCCTATAGCTTGAGATATAATAAAAGATTACATAACTTTTTCTTTAATGAAATGTGGTGTTTGGTTTATGAGGTCTTTACTTACCTTTAGTGGCAAGTTATGTTTGGATATGAATTATGATGCACTCCTCAGAATTTCATCATTTTTACTTATGATTAAGGTTGTAAAAGTAAAAAATCGATAGTTGGGCGGATTGGCACAACCTAACACCTAGACGGGGATTAGGCGCCGTCTAATTGGCCACCTATAATATTTTTTCAATATTTTATCTATATAATTCTTAAATAATAAATATAAAATTCTAATTCAAAAAAAAAATAAAAAAATTATAAAGTGGTTCTTGAAGAAATTAAAACTTGTAAAAATAATGCCGAAAAATATAAAAAATGTTATTTTTCATTCCTTAAATGATACCATAATTTTATCAAAAAAAAAAAAAAAGTTATATATCATGGCAAAGCCACATATTTTACTCAAAGTGTCAATTCCACTTCAAATTTTTGTTTGATTGTTTGAATTGGACTTCAACGTCGAAAAAATTCAAATTATAATAAAAACGTCTTGTTCAAAATAGCTAAGCGGATGGTGGATTAGTGCCTAGACGCCGCCTAGTCGGACCTAGGTGCCGACTTTTACACCAGAACTTACGACTTTTACACAGAGCTTATGATTATGAATCTTGGTTTAAAGTGGGTAAAAAAAGTTTGTATTGGTACACATAGGCTAAGTGCAAAAGATTTCGGAGTGGACTTTCCAGGGTATCTCAACTCTCAAGTGTGGTAATTCAAAATTTACGAGTTATGTTTACACTCCTTTTAATTTATTTATTTATAGCAGTGTTTTTCTCTCGAGTAGTTAACACGTTATTGCACGTGAGCGACATTTACATTTGCATGTGTACTGCAATTAGTGATACTAAACGAACTGAGTTGCTCGTAAGCTCGGCTCGTTTGTTAAACGAGTTAAGTTCGTTAGATATTCGATTTACTAACGATCCGACTCGAGCTCGACTCGTTAGGCTCAAAATCTTTTTTTCTTTTTTTTTTTAAATTCATTAGGTTTGGCTTGACTCTTTAGGCTCGTTAACGAGTTGAGCCAAACTCGTTTTTTAGCTCGTTGATGTTATCAGCTCGTTTCGATAGACGATAAGTGTTCGAATCGAGCTCGAACTTCAAGTACTCGACTCGAATAACAATCAATATTGTTCTGTTGGATCAAAATTTTCTTTTGGTAAATTTATTGTAAATTTTGAAGAGGGATATAACCTCAAAGACTTATATGTTAAATCGCATCTTATAAATCACAGGTAAAAGACACAAAATTTAATGGGCTATAATGCTTAGACTAATTAATGTCCAAAGAGAAGTTGTTAGGTGCTGATATTTGTTTAAGAAAATACTAGTAACTAGAGAAAAACAATTTCATTCATTTTGATCAGAATATAAGCATTGGTACATTCTCATCATTGTTATTTTTAATCAAGATTTTGGAGTAACTACGAGAGGGGCCAAAGTATATTTTCATTATTATTATTATTATTATACAATAAGAATGGCCGTTGGTTTACTCTTTAACTTATCAAGAATGACTCTGTATTCAAGATAAACCTACTTATTTGCCTCATATTCATACCACCATATTCTTAAAATCCAATTCAATATACTAATTTCTTTTCATCCCAAACCAGTTTTCTGTGAACTCTTTTCTTCCGACCATCTACTTCTTCTGCTGTTTCCCAGTTCGGAATATAAGCAGTAGCCTCATTGATCTTCTTTATAAGAGTCACCTGCAAATAAAAAACACGAGCGCACTTCGAATTATCATAGACATCTATAACGAGAATGCAATACAACATACATTATCATAAACACCTTAAAATCACCAAGAATTATTACGACGAAGAAATATGCATTTATCTAATATGATCATTTACATTGGTGCATTCTCCTGTGCTCTGAGATCTCACTCGATCCATCACTAATATAGGTGTTTGTGGATTATTTTTTCAATATGTGCCCTCTATGTTTCTCATAGTGCCAAATCCCTCATGCCTTGCTTAGATTGCTAAATTGAAATCGACCAAAATGACTCACAATAATCCATTCAATCCCCTATAAATTTGAAACTTTAAGCTTCAAAATGATTAATCCAAACACTACTAAACAACCCTGCTGCTTTTCTACCACTTTCCTTAAACCTTAAGCAAAATGTCTGAAAATGCCACGATGGAAACAGGACAGAAGACGTACAATGTGGACTCTTTATCCTAGTTTTAATAGAGGCTAATATTATGAGAAATCGTCGTCTGCCTTCCTTTCTTACATTTTAGTTCTACATGAAATATCTCCACTTTATGTCCCATTGTTATTATCATTCTATGCTTTAGCAAAAGAAAGGAGAAAAGAAAAGCAAATTTCAAGACTCTTCAAGATCAAGTTCATCAATGTTATCACTAGACTTAAGGCTAAAGGAACGACATCTGACCGACTTTTCGTTTATATTCTTGAATGCATCTTCGCTCAAATGACTAACAAATGATCATGAATTATTTATAACACGACAATTGTGCTCACATACCACACTTTCAGGAACACCAGGAGGCGGCAATGGAAGATTTCGTGGTGGTGGCTTAGGAATGTAATCTCGTTTATCAAAACGCCACTCTCCATTTTTTGCATCAGTCGGTTCACCCTGAATAACAACGATATTTGAGAAGTCAATTGCCTAATCTATCAATGTATCTTCATTCCCACAATACGTATATGTCCCAAGTAACTTTTGCAATAGCTCGTAAATTAGAACAACTCTTTATTAGACAAAAGTAAAATAAGTTATATATATATATACTTTACCTTCAAGTTGAAGTCACAACCATAAGTATAATGAAGAATAAACTTGTTTGTGGTGTCCAAGTCCCACGGTGGCTGAAATCATTCAAACTTAAGAAATGAAACAAAACGAGAAAAGTACATATGACGAGGATCTGCAGGTTCAGTAAACAAACCTGCAACATAAAGTCTTCTCGAAGAATATGCTGCACGCCATGAAGAGCTGAGGCCACAGCATATCCATACCTTTTTTTTTTTAAAAAAAAAAAGCAAGGTTAGATACTAAATTGAGCTTCCAAGCTTCAACACAAAGATGCTTCTCACATTTCCAACACCCATCCAAAACTAGTATCCGTCTCCGGGTCGTTTTTCATTCTCATCGAGACGTTCATCCACGTAGGTGCTATTTTCTTCAGCAAATCCTGAGTGAGTGTCCGGAATAATACACTCAAAATACATGTAGCAAAAAATATATATATACACAAAGCACATCATATTCATTCACCCTTTTGATTATAACCGGAGAATTTCCAATGGGATCAACGTTTGATACCGGACCCATCTCCTCGGGATAATACTTCCTCACAATCTTCTCATGTTCAGAAGGGGTGATGTAGAAAAATGGGTATGCAACGGGGTATTCTCCGTATACCAAATTAGGCAGCGGTCTTAAAAATATGTGATCAGGTTCTGCCATCAGTATATATCTGCAGCAGCAGGACAAAGTTAGATACATATTCAAGCTCACTCAACTTTATATCTTTTGTGGGCTCACTCTTCTTCAATCGACGACATCTCCAGCCATTGCACGAACGCCCAAGGTCTGTTCAACACAATATATCCCTGGATATATTTAATCCATATATATCAAAATCAAATAGCATCACAATCAGAATGCTAAAAAAAAGTTCAAGAACCTTAATACTAACAATGTAGTCTCACCCGGTCCAAACCTTCTGGAAGAGGATCGACCACAAATGTAGGAATCTCGTCCATAAGGTTGTCGGGACTTCCTGAATGAAGAATCCTAGTGAAGCTTCCCATGTTCGATCCATCCAAATCCTTCACCCTCTTATACCAGTAGTACATAATCCGACACTGCCATTTGCTGTACGAGGAATTAGTGGCTGTAAGAGCAATATGAAAAGGCGGTCTTTCATTCTCCCGCCTTTTCACATGCTCCGGAACCTCAACCAAAGGATCAATCACTAGTTGATTCGAGTTTTCACTCGACAACAATTTTATAGGACCGCCTTGTTGGTAATGCACGATCATTGTTACAAAGTTATATGTCAAGACGAAAACACCAATACACAAGAGTACCAATAAAAAGGGTAATGCCTTCCTCATGTTTTTCCTCCCTAACATTTTAACATGTGAAAAAGTATAGCACATAGCATGCTGACATTGAATCAATCCATCATCATGAAATTACAATTAGGTACCTGCAAAAGTAGAACGATTAAATCAGTTCGATGCAAGAATTGCTTCAAGTTGCCAGAGTAAAACGACAACGAGATGCGACAATCGTCTCCTTGACAAACACAGGGCATCTGACCAACCAGTTTGGTAACCATTAAAGAATATAAAATCAACCAGAAATTAAATTGCCTATGCATATTAGGTTTACATTTTCTCCATGCAAGAATTAAAACCATTCAATGTTGGGACCATGTATTAACATACAACTAACTAAACAGAGTGTGGGCTAATTAATGAAATAATTAATTCAAGCTCTTAATTCTTCCTAAAAATTAACTGCATTGAAATCTAGTGACCCCATTTCAAGAATTTACAAGTTTTGCACCCATGATTTTCAAACTTCATAAAATCAACATAATGCATCAATATTATTACACAAATTAAATGAAATCAAAGAGCACACATTACTGTTGTCCAAAAGCACCATGCAACATGATAAACTTTGCTCTCATATGAAGTGTAAGAGAACTAAGTTTCTGAGGAAAACGCATGAAAAGACTGCAGGAAAATCAAAATTATGAAAAGAAAAAAACACGAACATACATACCTGATAGAATCAATATTCGAATTGAATCACCAAGAGACCAGAGCATTTAAAAAAAATGAATTAACTGGAAAATCGCCATTACACAAATTTAATTGGGTCGATCAAGAAACCCAATATATTCATCCAAGAACATTAAAGGGGTGTCGTGTAAGAAACAAAAAATGGGAAAAACTCAATCTTTGACGAAAACGATGGCACAAATGAGAGAAAACAGAACAGAAGAATAAGAATCTGTAAAGGTGGTGATAGATTTGTGTTTTTGTTTGTTGAAAAAATAAAATGTGATGCATCGAGAGTCGAGATACTACATAGTACGAAAAATAGGAACATATAAAAGACGTATTTGGCGCCTCTACCGGCCTTTGCCATTTTTCTTGTTCTATAATCTTTTCATTTTTTTTTAATGGAGTTCTTAGGTCAATCATCCATTTACTTTGTTGTATTTAGATTGAAGAATCTGAAATAAATTGGATATCTACGACAAAGTTGATATGGATTTGTAATAAGTTAGATTCATTTTTACAATTTCATTAAGGGAGGGGATATCAACACCCCAAATAGTGTTATTCCCACCTCAGAAATTTTTGGACAAAAATAGATACAATTGCATTTACTAAAATGTCCTTTTAAATCTTTTAAAAGATGTTAAACACACCCCTAATAATTTTAAACACACCCCATGTTATACACACCCCATTTTTAAATTCTACTTCATTTAACCCTCATTCAACTATTTTTACTTTTACTTCAAATATTCACTTTATTCTTAAAACCCTTCCTCTTCATGCATAAACCCTATCACAAAAAAAAAAAAAAAAACGAGCAACAGTGCTATTGGAATTAATGTTTAGATTAAAGCCCATTTACTTTTAGGGCTTCAGTAAATTTGTATATGTACTCGCACGCTACTGCACGACAATTTCAATTCATTATATTCCATTAATGAGAATCAATATTTTGCTGCGTATATTTGGTTTCATCATGTTCTGCCAAAAATTAGCAGTGCACAATGTTTTGTTCGGCCAATACCGATCGTGCAGCCTCTGTTGCGTGCGGCCAATACCAGCCGTGCACCCTCTGTTGTGTGCGGCCAATACGGGCCGTGCATCCTCTGTTGTGTCTGACCAAATCAGCCGTGCACTATGTGCGCTGCGCGGCCGCGTTAATGGCCGAACACGAACATAGCATACCCCAACTGTGACGCCAAAACAGGAGAAAAAAAATTCAAAATCAAACTCGAATTATGTTATACATTCATACCCAATGCATCTTATTAGGATTTTTTTACCAGAGGTAGGATGAGATTGTTTGGTCAACACGGATTGAACACTTGAATCTTTTCTCCCTTTCTTTTCTCTTTGCAAAGGCATGGTTGTTTTGAGGAATAGAGGAAGGAATAAGTTAAATTTGATGGGGTGTGTATAGTAATAGTTAAGAATAAAAAATGTTTTAACTTTTAAAATAAAAAAGGGTAAAAAAGAAATAAATTGGGGTGTGTATAGTATTTTAAATTGATTTTTAAATTTAAGTGGGGTGTGTATAACAATTGGGGTAGGAATAACACTATTTGGGGTGTTGATAGTCCCTCCCTTTCATTAATTTGTAGTTTGAACTGTATAATAAAAGAGTTTGATAGCATCATCATTACTTACAAATTATTTTTTACAACTTAATTAATTTGAACTATATAATAAAAGAGTCTAATTGTTAATGTTTTGTATCATTAATTTTTTTTTTTTTAGCCCCTAACCTCCTCGAGTTCTGGATCCGCCTTGTCCCAAAATTAAACAAAATAGCAAAACTATTAAGGAATAATTCCATGATTATCTCTATCTTCTTGGTATATAGTCATTTATGGTAAATCCTAACGGTAAATCATCATTAGTATAAATCGTAACGGTAAATAATCATTACTGGGCTAGTCTTGTATGAAATATTGCATATATGCATTTCATTATTCACACACATGTTCTTTATAAATACACCCACAAACTTAATTCACACACACATTTTTTATAAATACACCAACAAACTTAATTCACACACATTTTTTATAAATACACCCACTGACAGCTTAATTCGAAATTTTTAATCCGTTTATTTTACTCGTTTCTGTGATTTTTTTATCTTTTATTTTATTGTCGAACGCGGGATATTAAATGTAGTAATTCAAATTGTAATATGTAGTAATACACATTATTTTATGTAGTAATAACACAAACTATTTATATAATAATACAAATTCTTTTATTTAGTAACACGTTTTTTCTAGTGTTTTTATTGATGTAGTAACTCACATTATAATACGTAGTAACATATATTATCGAATGTAGTAAACACAATAATCATGTTGTAATACAAAATGTTTTATTGTAGGATGATGCAAAAAATATTAGATCATTTGATAAAGTTACATATAGTAACAAACGTCTATTCAATGTAGTAATTCAAATTATAGTATGTAGTAACATATATTTTTTTATGTAGTAAAAAAAATTATTACATGTAGTTATAACACAATTTTATATAGTAATACTTGTTGGGAATAAAATGATTTTGAATTAGATACCAAAACCCTTGATTGATGATGATCAGATTAGTTGAGAAATGCTCAAGTCAAGTTCAGGCAAGCTGTCTCAGTGCACTTTAGTATGTAGAATGCATAAGTAAAAATCTCAGAAATGTTATGAGATTTTAGTGATCAGGATAGTTGTCCAAAGCTGGAATGTTAGGCAGCTTGATAGGTCTATAGGACAAAGTTGCTGATCCATTCAAGACAAGCTGATCTAATGGACAACTGAGCTGAAGAGATCCAGAACAATAAAGCTGTGTTCATAAATGCAAAAGATCAAGACAGTTGAAGTACAAATGATCAAAAGCATTGAATGCAAAATACACATTCAATGATGCATTTATTGCCAATCATGCCTGAAACAAGCATTGAAGACTTAGAGCATTAAAGAGTGAAGCATTGAATGAATGTTGGAACATTCTAAACTGCAGCAGGAATGTTCAGGGAGCTTGTCCCATCTGACCGTTGGCTGTGTATAGAGTTTGCCACAAATCAACCTAGGACAATGTGCAAAATTGGAAACTGACACAAGTCTTCTCAGCCGCATTTGTCAGAAGTCAACACATTCATTCAAGCAACCATTGAAGAGCCCTTTTACACAGTGGATAAAAGGATGCCAAGTTTCATAGCCGTTTCAATGGTGCTGCAAATAGACATATTTGAATTGCTAATCCCTCCAACGGTTAGTTGTTCAATTTGCCTATAAATACAGAAGTGATCAAAGAAATTCATTATCCAACTACAAGCTATCAAACTATCATCAAGCTTTCAAAGGAAACCAAGCTGTTCTCTAGAATTCCAAGTTTCCTGAATCACTTCTTATAGCTAAGCCAATCTTTGTAAACATTCAAAGCTTAGCATTGAGATATCCTAAGCCTTTACACTGTTCTTATTGTAAAGGATATCTCTACTAGTTGGAACCAAACCTCAAACCCTTATCTCATTAAGTGAAGAGAGAGTTTGTTGTAGAAGTGAGGAGTTAATGACTGTTAGTGTGAAACACAGTCTTAACTTAGAGAGATTGAGCACTAGGACTCAAGTTATCCTAGGGATCAAAACACTAAGAGAGTGTTGTTGATCAGTGCACCTTGGCACTATAAAACAAGCTAATTCCATTGAGAAGGAATTATCCTGTTCAATCAGGGAAAGTGGATGTAGGAGCTTGAGTCTCTGAACCACTATAAACTTGTGTGCCATTTACTTACTGCATTCCTTATTTCACTTACATTCAAACATATTTTAAGAAGCATAACTCAGTAAGTAAGAAAATCTGTTTTGGACAAAGTCCCTGATAACCTGCATCTTTTCAGAAATTAACTTGGAGTATTTCCTTAAGTCAAAGGCCAACCACATTCCGCACTTAGCAACTCTTTTAGATATTTAGCCAACTGATCACTCAATAGTAATCAGTAGGACAAGTATCTATCAAAGTTCACACTCAGGCCAGTTGTGAGACAACTTGCCTGATAGACCAGTTTGTCAAAAAGAAAAAGAATTTGCATACACAAGTGCATTCCCCCCCCATACACTTGTGTTATACTCCACCAAGGACCAACAAGTGGTATCAGAGCAGGGGTTCAAAGACCACTGCTTCTGAGAATCATTGATTTTCAAAATCTCACTTTCTGTGGTCACTGAACTGATCCAAATTTCTGAAAAATCTACTTATATTTTCCTTTGTCTATCTGTATAAGAATGGCTAACAATGCAGTTCCAGGAGATGCTGCCAACACCACCAACAACATGGGTCCAAACCAAGTCAATCATATTTCTCATCATAAACTGCCAATGTTCTCAATTGAGAATTATGATTTCTGGAAAATCAGGATGAGAGCACATCTTGCCTGCCAGCATGATGAAATGCTCAAAGTCATCACAAGAGGACCTTTCACCTTCACCAAGCTCAATCCCAAGGTCACTGATGCTCAAAAAGCAGATCCAAGGGAGTTGTTGCCAAAAGATGAGGATGAGCTGACAGCAGAAGAAAGAAAAAGGCACAATCTGAACTACATTGCCATGAACACCTTGTACCAGACCATTCCAGATGCAGTGATGGGAAGAGTGTATCACTGCACCACAGCAAAGGAGATCTGGGATACCCTTGCACTCATGTGTGAAGGTACCCAAAAGATTAAGGAAAACAAGCTTCAAGTGGCTATCCAAAAATATGAGAAATTCACTATGGAGCCAAATGAAACCATTGATCATCTTGATGGCAGATTCACTGACATCATGAATGAGATGAACTCCTTGGGCAAGTTCTATGCCAAAAGAGAAGTTGCCTTGAAGATTCTGAGAAGTCTCACATCAAAATGGGATATATATTCTGTCATGATGCAAAATACCAGCAATCTTGACAACATGCCAATGCAGCAAGTATTCTCTGAACTCAAAGCATATGAGTTTGATCTCAACAGAAAGAAAGTGCATGATGAGCCATCCTCCTCAGGCAAAGGTGTTGCCTTCAAAGCTACTGAATCAGAGAAGAAAAATACTCAAAGATCTTCTCAATCTGTGTCAAAATCAGAAATGAAGGAGGAACTGGCACTCATGGCTAGAAGATTTGAGAAGCTGAATTCCAGATTTGGTAGATACAAGAAGTTCTACCAAGATAACAGAACCAGAAGGAGATTCAGTTCTCCTGATAAAAAATCAGAGGACAAAGTCTCTGATGAAAAGAAAGAAGACAGATATGCTGATAAAAAGAAATACAGCAAAGGAGAACCATCATCATCAAGAAGGAAGGAACCCTCAAACAAGAAAAATGATGATGAAGATGTGTGTTACAATTGCCAGAAAAAGGGTCACTTTCAGTATGATTGTCCTGACCTAAGTGCCAAAGAAAGAAAAGAAAGGCAAAACAAGAGAGACAAGAGGATGAACAACAGGAAGGCCATGGTAGCTGGAGAATCAGCAAGTGAAGAGAGTGTCTACTCTTCTGATGATGGACTGTTCTCCAACAGTGATAGTGATGAAGACTGCCAAATGACATTTGAAAATGAAGAGGTATGTTCATCTTCCAATATTTCAATTAACACACATGAATCTAGTGAAATCCAACTTGACTTTGAAAAATTGTTAGAAGATTTCACCAGAATGCAAGAAGTATGCAATATGACACTGAGAGAAAATGAACAGTTGAGATCTAAAATCAAAATGCCCAATCTTCCTGAATTTGAGGTTGACATTAAATCATCTGAGTTGTATCAGCAAATTGTGAGAGAAAATGGAGAAATGTCTCTCAGAATCTCTGAACAACAAAAGTTGATTGATGAACAAACTCTGACTCTAAAGAAAAAGGATTTTGAACTTAGAACTCTTCAAGCCAAATTTAACAATCTCTCAAGTGAATTTGATACTCTGAAATTAAGTGAAGGGAGCTTAAAAATGAAAATGTCTGCCTTGAACAAATCTGCTAAGGCAATAGAGGAAATTCAAGGGTTTCAAAGACAATTTGCTCAAAAGGATGGATTAGGCTATAGTCCATTTGAACCTTCACCTGGTCTTAGTATTGCTTCCTCAAGCAATTCTAAGATGACTTTTGTAAGATCAGTGGCACAACAAAATGAAATGGAAGTAAATCAACCACTGATCAAGGATAAGGGAAAAGGAATTTTTATACCAACTCAAGTGAACAATGTCCCTAAACCCATACCTAAGGAAAAGGTTAAAGACATTGTTTACAGGAGAAATGAGGATCAGAAAGGTAGAACCAATGGAAGGCCAACCTATCTGAATCCTTATCAGAAAGATTGTCCAAAATCTGCTCAGAAAAGGCCAACTCAAAAGAGGCAACCTCAACTGAATGGATTAAGGCCAATCCCCTCTGATAGGTATAAAACATTCAGGAAGCCTGAACCTCACATGCCAAGAGGAAAAGGCCATCCAAACTCCTATCCACAAAGGTCTTTCCAAGCTGCACCTAAGTCTAGTAACTTCAGGAGAAATGACCCAAGAAAATTCACCAACCCTCCTGAACCTTACAAGACCAACACTTATACACAGAAAACACCCAAGGCATTTAAGGGTCAAACTGTGTATGTAGATGTAAATGGAAACCAAGTCAGTCACTTTGAGTCAATCAGAGTAATCAGGCAGATTTGGATTCCAAAAGGTACAGCTAACCCTCTAGGACCCAACACTCAAAGGGTACCTAAATTTTGACTTTGCAGGGCTGCAAGGACCCCAAAAAGAAGAGAAGCATCAACAAGAAAACAGCATGGTACCTGGACAGTGGATGTTCAAGGCACATGACTGGAAACAAGGAGCTTCTCTCAGACTTCATAGAAAAAGATGGTCCTTCAGTAACCTTTGGAGACAGCTCTCAAGGAATCACAAGAGGCTATGGTACATTAAACATTGGTAGTGTTAAAATTACTGATGTCTCATATGTCCTAGGCCTAAAATATAACCTGCTGTCTATAAGTCAAATTTGTGATAAAGGATACTGTGTTGAATTTGCACCAAATGAATGTACCGTCAAAAACAAATCAACACAACAGGTGCTACTAACAGGGGTGAGAAAGGGAAATGTCTATTTTGCAGATTGGAGCAAAACCCCTGAAGCAATTTGTCTTGTTGCCAAAAGCACAAATGAGCAAAGCTGGCTATGGCACAAGAGATTGAATCACCTGAACTTCAAAACCATCAACAAGATTGCAAGAAACTCTCTAGTTAAAGGGCTGCCAAATCAAGTGTTCACCAAAGAACACATATGCCAGCCATGTCAGGAAGGAAAGCAGATCAAAGCCTCATTCAAAGGAAAACCTGTCATCTCAACTGAGAGAGTTCTTCAACTACTGCATATGGATTTATTTGGACCAATAATCCCAGTAAGTATAAATGGAAGAAAATATGCTTTAGTTGTTGTTGATGATTTTTCCAGGTACACTTGGGTAATATTCTTGCTGAACAAAAAGGAGACCCAAGTCAAGCTACCTGAATTGATGATGAGATTGAGCAATGAAAAGGGCCTAAGCATTGTCAAGATCAGATCTGACAAAGGCACTGAATTCATAAACTCATACATCAATGAGTATTGCAACAAGAATGGCATCACTCATGAAACTTCAGCAGCAAGAACACCTCAACAAAATGGGGTTGCTGAAAGAAGGAACAGGACCTTGAAGGAGGCAGCTAGAACCTTGATTGCTGAATCCAAATTGCCTAAAAGGTTCTGGGCTGAAGCCATTAGCACTGCATGTCACACTCAAAACAGGTCCTTAATCACCAAAGGACAAGGTAAAACCCCATATCAAATATGGAAAGGTAGATTGCCCACTGTTGCCTATTTTCACATATTTGGTTGTAAGTGTTTCATCCATAATAATGGGAAAGAGCAATTGAAAGCTTTTGATAGCAAAGCTGATGAAGGAATATTTGTTGGATATTCACAAATCAGCAAGGCTTACAGAGTTTACAATTGCAAAACTCTTATTGTGGAAGAAACACCTCATGTTGTGTTTGATGAATCTGTTAATGAGTTCAGGGATAGAAACCTGAATATTGATGAGATAACACAAAGAACAACCAGATTAAGGCTTCAAAGCAAGGAAACAGTGTTTGTGGATGTTGCCCAGCCTGAACTTCATGAAAATCAAGAACTGGACAACCTACCTGATAGCAATCAACCAGTAGACAACCAACCTGAAGGAGAAATCGAACTGACTGACCCCATCCCAGTTCAAAACCAGGTAACAACTACCAATGAAGAAGCAGGCAATGCTGAGGTAGTTAATGGATCCACTATTCAAGGGGGAACCAATGAAAATGTCAACTTATCTGACAATGAGGACAACACCCCTGAATATGATCCTGAACTTGATCCTTCAATTAACTTTCCTGAATTTAATGAATCTAGTGATCCAACTTCAGATGAGGACAATCCTCCTGAAAGGATCAGGACTAGAAGGACTTGGTTGCAAGACCACCCATCTAGCCTGATACTTGGTAATCCAAGTGAAGGGATCAAAACTAGAAGATTTCATGGAGAAAGTGCTCTGTTTTGTTGTTTTCTTTCAGAACAGGAACCTAAAGACATTGAGGAAGCACTACAAGACACCAACTGGATCATAGCCATGCAAGAAGAGCTGAATCAGTTTACCAGAAATGAAGTTTGAGAGCTGGTAGACAGGCCAACTCATCAAGATGTCATTGGAACTAAATGGGTGTTCAAAAACAAGAAAAATGAAAATGACATCATTGTGAGAAACAAAGCAAGACTGGTGGCCAAAGGATATTGTCAATCTGAAGGGATTGATTATGATGAGACTTTTGCTCCAGTGGCCAGACTTGATCAGACTCTTCCTAGCATATGCAGCTCACAAGAGATTCAAGGTGTATCAAATGGATGTGAAGAGTGCATTTCTCAATGGGGTGCTCAAAGAAGAAGTATATGTGGAATAGCCCCCAGGTTTTGAAGAAGGAGACAAGGTGTACAGATTGAAGAAAGCTCTCTATGGCTTAAAGCAAGCTCCAAGAGCTTGGTATGACACCTTATCACAGTTCCTTCTAGATCATGGCTTTGTCAAAGGCACTGTTGACAGAACCTTGTTTAGAATCTGTGAAGGAGATGATATTTTGTTAGTCCAAATCTATGTGGATGACTTTATATTTGGATCTCCAAATGAGAAGTTATGTGAGAAGTTCTCCAAACTCATGCAAAGCAAATTTGAGATGTCCATGATGGGATTGATGAATTTCTTCTTAGGACTTCAAGTCACTCAATCAAAGAAGGGAATATTCATCAATCAGGCCAAGTATACAAGAGACATGATCAAGAAATTTGGATGTGCTACAAGCAAGCCAGTCAGAATTCCTATGAATACTAACTGGAAAATGGATCCTGATGAAAGTGGAGAGTCAACAAACTCCACTAATTACAGGGGAATCATAGGATCCTTGCTATATCTCACTGCAAGCAGACCTGATATCACCTTTGCAGTTGGAGTATGTGCAAGATTTCAAGCTAATCCAAAGAAGAGCCATCTTGATGCTGCCAAGAGAATTCTAAGATATCTCAAGGGATCTGAGAATCTTGGATTATGGTATCCAGCTGATGACAACATTGAGCTCACTGGATATTCAGATGCAGACTATGGAGGATGCAGAATTGACAGAAAATCCACCTCAGGAACTTGTCAATTCTTGGGCAGCAAGCTTATCTCATGGTTCTCCAAGAAGCAAAATACAGTTGCAACTTCAACAACTGAAGCTGAGTATGTAGCAGCTGGAAGTTGTTGTGCTCAGATACTTTGGCTCAGGCAACAATTGAGAGATTACAAAGTAATCTCAAATGAAGTGCCAATATTCTGTGACAACAATAGTGCAATTGCTATCTCACAGAATCCAGTGCTCCACACCAGATGCAAGCATGTGGATATAAAGCATCACTTCATAAGGGATCATGTGGAAAAGAAAGATATAAGCTTGTCAAAATCCACACTGATAAGCAAAAAGCTGATATCTTGACTAAACCATTGGCTGAAGCAAGGTTCTTAGAATTATCAGCTGAATTGGGCTTACTTGATCCAGGCAAGATGGAGAAATGAAGGAAGGAAGCTCATAAGAAGGGGGAAATTCATTAAAAATGAATTTCAGCAAAGTTGACTAACCTCACTGAAGCAGTCAGCCAAACAGGGAAACTCAGCAAAGTTGTCCCTATGATGTTCAGCAATGTTGGTCAGGAGCCTTGTCCAAGTGGGACCCAGTCAGCAATGTTGGGACCCACTCAGGCAAGCTAATCAGGCAATTTGACCTTCACAGAAATCAAAGCACATCTCAGGATGTTTGTCAGAGTTAATCAGATAATTTTTGCTATTTTTGGCATTGATTAGACATTTAAAAGAATTCTTGATCCTAGAGTAGGCCATTTTTAGGATGGCGTGTACTATGAAAATCTTTCCCCCTTAAGAGAGAAGAACTTGTAGATTTCAGTGATTCCTCCTTGGACATTGATTTCTCTTATCTCAGTAACCCAAACTCCTTATGGTTTGAAAAGCTGGTTGCCTTTGACAGCCTAGACAAGGAGGTTGAGCCAGTACTCCATTGGCTTAGGGAAGCAGGCCTGGAAAAGTTTCTTGGCACCAAGCCTGACTCATGCCTGATTCCATTTATGGCAGAATTCTTTGCCCATCTAAAATGGAAGGGCAAGAAGGGTGATGTGTGCACTAAGCTCACATATGCTGAGGAAGATGAAGAAGAAGAAAGTCAACACACAATCATCTTCACTGCAGAGGATTTAGAAGCTAGCTTTGGGCTACCCTCAGAAGGCCAAAATCCTGAATCATACAAGGAAGGAGTTGATCAGGAGTTCTACTTTCCATGGCTGCTTACACCCAAAAAGCTTGTTAGTGCTCAGAACAAAAACACTTTAAAACCTGTTTATAGGCACTTATTTGATTGTGTGGTGAAAAGTTTGTTAAGTCACTCTGGGAGTGTTGAACAAATCAGCATGCCAAAGCTCAGGGTAATGGCTGCTGTGATTGACTCTGCTGAAAAAAGAGTCAAATTTGATTGGAAAAGTTTTATTTTGGACAAGATGATGAATGAGAAATACAAGTTCAAAGAGGTGAAACACCACAAGGTGGTAGTTGATGGAAAACTCCAGTTCTGCACAAGAGCCAGCCTGCTCTTGGAAAGATTTGCTCATTACACTCATCTACAAGCAAAGCCAAAGCCTTTTCCTGCACAAAAGGTGATGTTTAGAAAAATGTCTTCTAAGACAGAGAAGAGAAAGCAGGAGGCTGCCTCCACAAAAGTTGTTGCAATTGCCCCAGTCACAAGAGCCTCTCCAAGAAAGAGGAAAGCTCAACCATCAAAAACTCAGCCAAAAATTAAGAAGATGAAGAAGATTTTGAGTGAATCTTCCCCTGAAAGCCTGTCAAGAAGTGGAGGAGCCACCTCTGAAGAAATTGAGAAGGTTGCTGAAGAAGGTGTCAACCTTCCTGAAGAAAGTGTGGAAGTCAGAGAGGTTGTCCCCTTACAGACTGAAAGTGTAACTGAATTCAGAGATCTTGACCTGCCAACAAGATCAGAAAGAAGAAAAAGAATCATCAAAACCTCTGAGAAGCAAAGACTGATGGAGGAGGAGATAAGGAAGAAAGAATTTTTCAGGGAGATCAGGCAAGCTAGCAGATCTAACTCCAAATCCAAATCAAAGCCCAACAGCCCTGAAGCCAACTCCCCTGATATTCAATCAGAAAGAATATCCCCATCAAGGCTTGAAGAAGAGGAGTGCAAGACTCCTGAAGATGCCCCAATCATGGCCAAGAAGGTTTACTCCCGTGAAGGTGCCCCTGATAGATCAGGAATTGATGTGCTGGCAGATTTGGTTAATCTTGAGGATAGACCTTTTTTCCCACTTGATCCAAGACTTCTTTCCTATACCAAGCTTCTTAAAACTGTTCTTCAAGAAGGTGATCAAGTTGCTCTCCCACCCATTCCAGCCATTCCAATTACCTCTTCAGGCACATTGCTCTCAAAAGCACCTGAATCCCAACTTGCTTTAAGCTCTAACCCTTCTGAACCCAACCTTCCTGAATCCCAAACCAACCCTCCTGAATCCCAAGCCAACTCCTCTGAAGATGAAAGTGGTGAAGAATACACTTATGAGGGGATGCTAAGGCAGATTGCCAAGGCTAATGTGGATGCACTTTACCCAGGGTTGAAGGACTATCCTAGACTGCAGCAACAGTTCTATGATCTCAGAGCTCTTGTTGAGATCAAGGATAGAACTATGGTGGAAATAGCTCAAGCTATTCAGGACAAAGGGGCAAGCTGGTGGCAAGTTGAAGAGAACAGGCTCTTAAACTTTGCAAATGTGAAGGAATCCAGTGTGTTAACCACTGAGGCCCTGTTTTGCACAATTGTCTCAGAGAAGGTGCAAGCTGAGAAAGAAAGAATTGCACAAGGACTCAGGCACCCTGATAGTCCATCTGATGATGATGATGATAACACTAGGGGTGTCAAAATCAGCCCGGCCCGATGGGCCGGCCCGGCCTACCCGACAAACAGGCCAGGCTGGGCCTGATTTATAGCGGTCCAAAAAAAATCGGGCCGATTTGGCCCGGCCCAAATGGCCTGTCGGGCCGACCGGGCCCAGGCCGGGCTTGGCCCGGATTTTCGGGCTGGCCCGGTTCTCTCTTTTTTTTTTTTTATATATAATTTTCTAAACCTATATATTAGAGAGACAGAAACCCAGGCGTTAGTCCTAAACGGCCCAACCCAATTCTTCCCCAAATTAAAAACCCTATAGCGTAGGAAAGAAACATTAGCGGCGCCTTACACACATTCACCGGTCGGACGGCACACCTCCACGGCCCACGCAGCAGCTCGCGCAGCACGCCCCTACGCACGCTGACGCAGTCTTGCAATCGCATACCGGCGCGGCGCACAACACCTCCATCTCTACCCTCCGTCCTCGCCTCCGATCTCTATGGCTCAGCCTCCATGTATATTACCAAGCACACTCAAACACTTTTGTAACTCATTGATAACATCTCTGAACCCACTATCAATTTATATATTTTTTTCTAAATATCAGGTATGTGTTCTGGTCTTTGGGAGATGGTTTTTCTTTTTGTGTTAATCGGTGATTTTTAGAATAAAGGGATTTAGGGTTTTAAATGAAATTTGTGACGAGTTTTTATGAATTTGGGCAAACTGGAATATGTTTAACTCGTTTAAAATAAGCTGTGTGGATTTTAATTAGTTTCTGTTGAAAACTTTTTGCTTTTGAAAATCCTTTTTTATTTTTTAGCATTTTATTATGTAATTTTTTTGAACTTGTACACATTAGATTTGTATATTTCAATCATATTCAGCTTATAAATTTAGTTTAACACTCAAATATTGAATTTTTTAAAAAATAAATTATAAAATAGAAACGGGCTGTTTTGGCCCGACGGCCCGGCAGCCTGACCAGGGCCAGGCTGGGCCTCACAAATACAGGCCCGGTAGAAATCGGGCCAGGCCGGCCCGGCCCGATAAAAATGTGTGGCCCGGTGGGCTGGTGCCGGGCTAGCCCGGCCCGGCCCATTTGACAGCCCTAGATAACACCAATCCCAACCCTCCAGGCCTCAACTCTGCTCAGGTACATTACTTGACTTATCATTCTGAAAAGGACTCTGATCATTCAGAGGAGTTGACCAAAGATGGTGACTCAGTCCAAGATGCATTGGCCAAGGATGGTTCTTCTGAACCTGAGGCACAGCTTGACAATGTTGAGACTTCCATGGGAGAAGCTGGTTTGGCTAAAGCCTCATCAATGTCAGGTCAGTTGGACATTGACCAGCCTTTAGTCATTCAGGATGACTCAGTGGCCTTGGGATGCCCAAGCACTGTGATCTCCCAACAACTGCCCTCTGTGGATCCTGTTGAGGATATAGAGGTGTCAGGTTTAGGAATAGAAGGAGTTGAAAAGGCTATTAGTGATAAAAAATCAGAGGGAGATGATGGTGAGGATTGTGTGATTACAGGTTCCCTGAGTGCACCAATCATAGAGGGAGATGAAGTAGAAATGTTGGGTGCAGCCCAATATGAGAGTCAGGCTATTCTTCAAGTCAAATCTGAACTTGATGAATCCCTTGGTGAAAAGAGGCCTGATTCTCCAGAGAATGTGAGATTATCAATAGAAAGAGAAGAAAAGAATATAGTTGAAAAAGAGAGAGAGGGTGCTGATGTATCAGGCCCTATGGGAGATAAAAAGAATGAGGGTGTTGAGGGAGACTTTACTAACACTCTTAGTTTTGCAGATTCTGTTGCTGTCACAATTGAACAAATTTTTGCAGATGCCTCCCTGACAGATATACCAGTTGCTGCTGACACTGACCTTGAAACAGTCTCAGCAAATGTGTCCACACTGAACCAGATTTACTTTGAGCAAGCCAACACAACTGAGGCTAACTTTCAGATTTCTACTCAAACTGCTTCCATTATTGGAGAACAGTCAGAAAAGTTGGACACACTGGTCAAGGAGGTTGGTAAGGCACATGCAGCAACTATTGATACTCTTGATGGCCAAGGAAAGACTTTAGCCTCTGTGGAGATGAGGCTAACTGGCTCAGAAGAGGTGATCCTGCCCACATTGGATGCAAGGATATGTGGAGTTGAAACTGGACTGCAAACAGTTTCAACTGAAGTGACAAAGGCCAAAGATGCTATGGTAAAATTCACAAGATCTGTGAAGAAAGAGCAGAAGGGTCTCAAAGATATGTATAAGAATAATGTGAAAGCTTTGAGAAAGATAATCAAGGATGCTCTAAGGCAAAGGACAGCAGCCCAGAGGAAGAAGGCAGAAGAATTAAAAGCTGCAATGGTGAAAGAGGCTGCTGAAAAGTTCACTGTTGAACTCATGGCCAAAGTGTCTGATCAAGTTGTGGCCAATCTCACTGAACAACTTCAGGCCAAACTTGATCAATCACTGAAAGCCACATTGGATGCAATTGTTACTCAAAAGATGAAGCCAGTTCACACTTTTTTGAGCATGGCAGATGATAAAATGCAAAACATTCATGATGAGAATGTTTACCTACTGCAGGAGTTGAAGTCCCTCACTCATTCTCACTCACATCTCTCTGTCACTATGAGTGACTTGAAGCCCCAGTGTTTTGATAATGCCAAAAAGGGGGAAAGAGAGAGAGCAAGGGCAAAGGGAACCTTGGTGATTGGTGAATCCAAGGGAAAGGAGAAGGTTCCTGAAAGTGAGGAGGAGGCAGTAGAAGACATTGGGAAAGGCAAAGGCCCAATAAACATTGAAGACTTGACTGAGGAAGAACAGATTCAAATTGCTGTCAAAGAGTCCATGATGTCAGCAATGGAGAGTCAGGCAAGGAGGCAACAAAGGCCTGGTGGTGAGTCAGCTGGACTTGACCCCAAAGAAAAGGTTGCTGAAGTAAGGGGGAAGGTGACAAGGTCATCTGAAAGAAAGAGGAAGGAATTGGAAGCCTTCAATGAATTCCCAACCAGCCTGACTTTGCCTTCAGAATTTCAATCTGAAGAATCTATTCCAGCAAGGAAATCCAAGAGAATGAAAAAAGCAGCCCAGATGCCTGCTATTGAAGAAGAAGAAGTTGAAGAGGAAGTACAGGACAGAGAGCCTGAAGTAGTTATGCCCAAGCTTGCTGATGATCCTTCTAAGTTATTTGAAGAAGGATTTGGGAAAGATCCAGAGACACAGGAGAAGCTAGCTCTTCTAAGAGCTAAAGAAAGAATGGATCAGTTGGTTGAGGCCAACAAAGCAAGAGATGGAAGAAGGGCAAACTTCAAAGCTCCAAGAAGAAGGGCTTCTTACAGAAGACTCAAACCTCAAATGCTGCAAAGATGGGACACTCAGTACCCTCACCATGATAAGTGGGTTCCAATCTCACTGAATGATGCATGGGAGGAGGCCAAGAGAAGTTTTGTATATGACTTTTATGTCATTGGTAAGTGGCTTGGAGAGAGTGTGGATGAGGTCTTTGTCCAGTTTATGTTTGAGAACCACAGGGACCTCTACCAAAAGCTGTTTGCAGCAGCTGAGATGACAAGAGTCGAATTCAAGGCCCCTGGTCCTATTCAGTACATGCCTCCTAAGTTCAATGGGAACTTAATTGATGAGGGAAAGATTCTGGAAGAGTTTATCAACATCATGAAGATGGAGAAGCTAAAGCCTGGCCCTAGAGGAACCAACAAGGAGATCTGGGAACTAAAGAAGAGAGTATGGGCTCAGTATGGCATTGCTCCTCAGGATGATGGAACTCTGTGATGGATAAGTTCTCTGTTTCCCTATTTCACTGTTATGATTTCTGTTGTTATTCTGCTATTCTAGATTAGTGAGTCCTTTTGATTTTCAGCTCTGTAATGGTTTATCACATATATAAAAGGATCACTATGTTTTTATCAAGAGATAACAACTCATTATCTCAACTAACCTAACATGACATTCCTCACTTGATTTATTGTGCTAACAGTTTCTTTCAGGCAAGTTGACCAGTTCACTATCCCTGATGGTAATGTATAATATAAGTCAAGGTTCCTTTGTAATAGGTTTTGGCATCATAAAAAAGGGGGAAATTGTTGGGAATAAAATGATTTTGAATTAGATACCAAAACCCTTGATTGATGATGATCAGATTAGTTGAGAAATGCTCAAGTCAAGTTCAGGCAAGCTGTCTCAGTGCACTTTAGTATGTAGAATGCATAAGTAAAAATCTCAGAAATGTTATGATATTTTAGTGATCAGGATAGTTGTCCAAAGCTGGAATGTTAGGCAGCTTGATAGGTCTATAGGACAAAGTTGCTGATCCATTCAAGATAAGCTGATCTAATGGACAACTGAGCTGAAGAGATCCAGAACAATAAAGCTGTGTTCATAAATGCAAAAGATCAAGACAGTTGAAGTACAAATGATCAAAAGCATTGAATGCAAAATACACATTCAATGAAGCATTTATTGCCAATCATGCCTGAAACAAGCATTGAAGACTTAGAGCATTAAAGAGTGAAGCATTGAATGAATGTTGGAACATTCTAAACTGCAGCAGGAATGTTCAGGGAGCTTGTCCCATCTGACCGTTGGCTGTGTATAGAGTTTGCCACAAATCAACCTAGGACAATGTGCAAAATTGGAAACTGACACAAGTCTTCTCAGCCGCATTTGTCAGAAGTCAACACATTCATTCAAGCAACCATTGAAGAGCCCTTTTACACAGTGGATAAAAGGATGCCAAGCTTCATAGCCGTTTCAATGGTGCTGCAAATAGACATATTTGAATTGCTAATCCCTCCAACGGTTAGTTGTTCAATTTGCCTATAAATACAGAAGTGATCAAAGGAATTCATTATCCAACTACAAGCTATCAAACTATCATCAAGCTTTCAAAGGAAACCAAGCTGTTCTCTAGAATTCCAAGTTTCCTGAATCACTTCTTATAGCTAAGCCAATCTTTGTAAACATCCAAAGCTTAGCATTGAGATATCCTAAGCCTTTACACTGTTCTTATTGTAAAGGATATCTCTACTAGTTGGAACCAAACCTCAAACCCTTATCTCATTAAGTGAAGAGAGAGTTTGTTGTAGAAGTGAGGAGTTAAGGACTGTTAGTGTGAAACACAGTCTTAACTCAGAGAGATTGAGCACTAGGACTCAAGTTATCCTAGGGATCAAAACACTAAGAGAGTGTTGTTGATCAGTGCACCTTGGCACTATAAAACAAGCTAATTCCATTGAGAAGGAATTATCCTGTTCAATCAGGGAAAGTGGATGTAGGAGCTTGAGTCTCTGAACCACTATAAACTTGTGTGCCATTTACTTACTGCATTCCTTATTTCACTTACATTCAAACATATTTTAAGAAGCATAACTCAGTAAGTAAGAAAATCTGTTTTGGACAAAGTCCCTGATAACCTGCATCTTTTCAGAAATTAACTTGGAGTATTTCCTTAAGTCAAAGGCCAACCACATTCCGCACTTAGCAACTCTTTTAGATATTTAGCCAACTGATCACTCAATAGTAATCAGTAGGACAAGTATCTATCAAAGTTCACACTCAGGCCAGTTGTGAGACAACTTGCCTGATAGACCAGTTTGTCAAAAAGAAAAAGAATTTGCATACACAAGTGCATTCCCCCCCCCATACACTTGTGTTATACTCCACCAAGGACCAACAATACTGATTCTTTTATATATATATTTTTTTTATTATTGATTAAGTAACCCACATTATAATATATAGTAACATATATTATTGCATGTAGTAAGATATATTATTGCACGTAATACAAAATAACATTGACCCATAATAATTAGTATTAAAGAATATTTAAATAAATATAAAATATTTAAGGATTAAGATCATCGTAAATTGCATCGTCCGACCGCGGCCTGAGGTGACCGAAAAATGCTCGGAGAAGACGACCATGTTCAATTTTTGTCAGTGGGTGCATTTATAAAAAATGTGTGTGTGAATTAAGCTTGTGGGTGTATTTATAAAAAATGTGTGTGTGAATTAAGCTTGTGGGTGTATTTATAAAAAATGTGTGTGAATTAAGCTTGTGGGTGTATTTATAAAGAACATGTGTGTGAATGACTGAAATGCATGTATGCAATATTACATATAAGATTTTGTGTTATTGTAAATCGTAACGTTAGCTAATCAATGTAATATAAATAGGAGTACCCTTATCAATGATAATCATATTTCCCATTCATCATTCTCACATGGTATCAGTCTTCTCTCGATCCTAAATCTTTTCTCCTTCCGCCCTCACGGCAGTCTCTGCCTTCTCCGACGAGCCAGTCCCCCTCGTCCCCTTTCATACTCGAGCTTGTCCCCCTCGATCTACATTCCAATGGCCGATTCCTCAATCCCCATGAATGTCTTAATACATATGGTTACGGTCAAACTGACCTCCACTAATTTTCTTCTATGGAAGAAACAGGTTCTTCCGATGCTCCACTGTGCCGATCTGTTTGGCCATATTGATGGCACCACTGTCGCCCCTCCCACCAGAGTCAACAACGCCGTAAATCCGACCTACACCGTCTGGCGTGCTAAGGATCAGAAAGTCCTTGGCCTTCTCCTCTCCTCTCTCACCGAGGAATCCCTCTCTGAAGTGATCGATTGTGATACTTCTCGGGATGCTTGGCTCGCCCTTGAGGCCGCCTTCAGTCACTCCTCTCAATTACGCGAGGAAATCCTTCTCCTTAAGCGTAATGACATGCCCGTTGCCGATTACGGTCGCAAATTCAAGGTCATTTGCGATCAACTTGTTGCCATTGGTAAGCCCATCGACGAATCCGATAAGTCCCACTGGTTCTTACGAGGCTTGGGGCCACACTTTGGAGGCTTTGCTGTCACTCGAATGGCCATGACCCCTGTCCCGACCTTTCGGGATCTCCTGCACCAGGCCACAACCTTCGAAATCATGAACAAGACCCCTGAGCCTGCTCAGGCCGCTTTTGTTGCTCATGCTCGTCCTCGCAATCAATCCTACCATCGATCTGGTGGTTCCTCGCAGTCTTTGTCAACTCGGGGTGGTCGGCATTACACTGTTCGCGGTGAGCGCAGGCCTTACATTCCCCGTTGCCAAATATGTCGGGGTGAGAACTATGCTGACAAATGCCCCACTCGATATGCTCGCCCCCCCGACCACATTGCTGCCTCGCCATATGCTCGTCAGCCCGATCTCTCGGCACATCTAGCTCAGGCTTTTCACCCTGCCTGCTCGCTAGACCCAACCCCAGCCTCTGACTGGTTTATTGAATCTGGTGCTTCGGCGCACATGACATCTCGCCCTTCTGACCTGGATTCCTACTCGCCCTACTCTGGTAATGGTTCCGTGATTGTTGGTAACGGTTCTGCTTTGCCTATTTCACATATTGGTTCTCGCTCTATATCCAATTCAGTTCGTCTTCGTGACGTGTTGGTTGTGCCGAATATAACGAAGAATCTTTTGTCTATCAGTAAATTAACCTCTGATCTAGCTGTTGATGTTGTTTTTTCCGATAAATCATTTCACATTCAGAAGCGGAACACCAAGGAGGTGATCGCTCGGGGCAGACGTGAGCAAGGCCTATATGTGTTAGACTCCTCGCTTCCAGCCTTTGTTGCTGCTGTTCGCTCCACCATATCCAAGGCTTCTTTCAATTTGTCGCACTTAAGATTGGGCCATGTACCCTTTGATGTTTTGAAAAATTTACATAAGCTAAGAGCTATTTCCGTTACATCTATATTACCCACTCCGGAAGTTTGCTCTTCTTGTTAGTTAGCCAAGAGCAAAAAATTATCATTTCCAGTTAATGAAAAACGAGCTTTATCTGTCCTTAATTTGGTGCATTGTGATTTATGGGGCCCTGCACCCATTTTGTCCACAGATGGTTATCGATATTATGCCGTGTTCGTTGATGATTTCTCTAGATTTTCTTGGTTATATCCTATGCGAGCTAAAAGTGAATTTCCGAGCATACTGGAGACTTTCCACACCTTTGCTTGCAACCAATTCTCTACCTCTATGAAAGTGTTTCAGAGTGATGGGGGAACGGAGTTCGTCAATAATAGAGTCTCCGGCTTCTTGCGAAAACATGGAGTTTTTCATAGACTGTCCTGTCCATATACTCCTGAGCAAAATGGCAGAGCTGAGCGCAAACATCGACACATCATTGAAACATGGCTCTCTATGTTGTTCCATGGCAATCTTCCTCCTCGATTTTGGTTTGATGCGTTTTCGGCAGCTGTCTATGTCATCAATCGCCTACCCCCCACCATCTTGAAAGGCACTTCTCCGTTTCAGGAGTTATTCTCTGAGTTGCCGAACTATGGGAACTTGAAACCCTTTGGTTGCCGAGTTTATCCATTTCTCCGTGATTATGCTTCACACAAGTTGGCACCTCGTAGTCGCCCCTGTATTTTCTTGGGTTACAACAGTGTTCACAAAGGATTCCGATGTCTTGATCCAGATTCGAACATAGTCTTCATCACTCGTCATGCAAAATTTGACGAGCAATGCTTTCCTTTCTCGGCATCTGCTCGCTCATATCCCGAGCCTATGTTGGATGTCTCTATGTTTTTGGAGCCTACCTGTTCGTCTTCCTCTGCCGAGCAATCCCCTCCAACACCGTCTGACCCTGGCTCGCTTTGCTCATCTGAGCCAGATCCAGTCATTGCTCCGGTGGTCGCCCAACAACCACCTCCTGCTCGCACCTTGCCTCCACTTACTTCTTCGCACCCAATGATTACTCAGGGAAAGGCAGGTATTTTTAAACCAAAATATCTAGTTGCTTCAACCTCCTCGGCACTCATTTTGCCCTGGCCCTTTCATCTGAACCTTGGGGATTCAAGTCGGCTGCCAAATCTCCCCTTTGGCTGGCAGCCATGCAAGAAGAAATCGATGCTCTTCGCAACAATCACACTTGGGATTTAGTTCCTCGCCCCTCTGGTGTAAACATTGTTGGCTCCAAATGGGTATTTCGAACGAAATATCACTCTGATGGATCTGTGGAACGTCATAAAGCTCGCTTGGTCGCTCAGGGTTTCACTTAAATCCCCGGCGATGACTTCTCCCACACTTTCAGCCCGGTAGTCAAGGCTGCGACTGTTCGGATCATCCTGACCATCGCCGTCCAATCAAACTGGTCCCTCCACCAGCTTGATGTTACAAATGCATGTCTAAATGGTGTTTTGGATAAGTCTGTATTCATGGCCCAACCCCCTAGTTATGTTGATGCTCGTTTCCCAGATCACGTTTGTCGCCTCAAAAAGGCGTTGTATGGTCTGCGGCAAGCCCCTCTTGCCTGGTTTAAAAGGTTTAACACCTTCTTATTGTTAATGTTTTGTATCATTAATTTTTTTTTTTAGCCCCTAACCTCCTCGAGTTCTGGATCCGCCTTGTCCCAAAATTAAACATAATAGCAAAACTATTAAGGAATAATTCCATGATTATCTCTACCTTCCTGGTATATAGTCATTTATGGTAAATCGTAACGGTAAATCATCATTAGTATAAATCGTAACGGTAAATCATCGTTACTGGGCTAGTCTTGTATGAAATATTGCATATATGCATTTCATTATTCACACACATGTTCTTTATAAATACACCCACAAACTTAATTCACACACACATTTTTTATAAATACACCAACAAACTTAATTCACACACATTTTTTATAAATACACCCACTGACAGCTTAATTCGAAATTTTTAATCCGTTTATTTTACTCGTTTCTGTGATTTTTTTATCTTTTATTTTATTGTCGAACGCGGGATATTAAATGTAGTAATTCAAATTGTAATATGTAGTAATACACATTATTTTATGTAGTAATAACACAAACTATATATATAATAATACAAATTCTTTTATTTAGTAACACGTTTTTTCTAGTGTTTTTATTGATGTAGTAACTCACATTATAATACGTAGTAACATATATTATCGAATGTAGTAAACACAATAATCATGTTGTAATACAAAATGTTTTATTGTAGGATGATGCAAAAAATATTAGATCATTTGATAAAGTTACATATAGTAACAAACGTCTATTAAATGTAGTAATTCAAACTATAGTATGTAGTAACATATAATTTTTTATGTAGTAAAAAAAATTATTACATGTAGTTATAACACAATTTTATATAGTAATACTGATTCTTTTATATATATATATATTTTTTATTATTGATTAAGTAACCCACATTATAATATATAGTAACATATATTATTGCATGTAGTAAGATATATTATTGCACGTAATACAAAATAACATTGACCCATAATAATTAGTATTAAAGAATATTTAAATAAATATAAAATATTTAAGGATTAAGATCATCGTAAATTGCATCGTCCGACCGCGGCCTGAGGTGACCGAAAAATGCTCGGAGAAGACGACCATGTTCAATTTCTGTCAGTGGGTGCATTTATAAAAAACGTGTGTGTGAATTAAGCTTGTGGGTGTATTTATAAAAAATGTGTGTGTGAATTAAGCTTGTGGGTGTATTTATAAAAAATGTGTGTGAATTAAGCTTGTGGGTGTATTTATAAAGAACATGTGTGTGAATGACTGAAATGCATGTATGCAATATTGCATATAAGATTTTGTGTTATTGTAAATCGTAACGTTAGCTAATCAATGTAATATAAATAGGAGTACCCTTATCAATGATAATCATATTTCCCATTCATCATTCTCACATGGTATCAGCCTTCTCTCGATCCTAAATCTTTTCTCCTTCCGCCCTCACGGCAGTCTCTACCTTCTCCGACGAGCCAGTCCCCCTCGTCCCCTTTCATACTCGAGCTTGTCCCCCTCGATCTACATTCCAATGGCCGATTCCTCAATCCCCATGAATGTCTTAATACATATGGTTACGGTCAAACTGACCTCCACTAATTTTCTTCTATGGAAGAAACAGGTTCTTCCGATGCTCCACTGTGCCGATCTGTTTGGCCATGTTGATGGCACCACTGTCGCCCCTCCCACCAGAGTCAACAACGCCGTAAATCCGACCTACACCGTCTGGCGTGCTAAGGATCAGAAAGTCCTTGGCCTTCTCCTCTCCTCTCTCACCGAGGAATCCCTCTCTGAAGTGATCGATTGTGATACTTCTCGGGATGCTTGGCTCGCCCTTGAGGCCGCCTTCAGTCACTTCTCCCAATCGCGAATAACTCAATTACGCGAGGAAATCCTTCTCCTTAAGCGTAATGACATGCCCGTTGCCGATTACGGTCGCAAATTCAAGGTCATTTGCGATCAACTTGTTGCCATTGGTAAGCCCATCGACGAATCCGATAAGTCCCACTGGTTCTTACGAGGTTTGGGGCCACACTTTGGAGGCTTTGCTGTCACTCGAATGGCCATGACCCCTGTCCCGACCTTTCGGGATCTCCTGCACCAGGCCACAACCTTCGAAATCATGAACAAGACCCCTGAGCCTGCTCAGGCCGCTTTTGTTTCTCATGCTCGTCCTCGCAATCAACCCTACCATCGATCTGGTGGTTCCTCGCAGTCTTTGTCAACTCGGGGTGGTCGGCATTACACTGCTCGCGGCGAGCGCAGGCCTTACATTCCCCGTTGCCAAATATGTCGGGGTGAGAACTATGCTGACAAATGCCCCACTCGATATGCTCGCCCCCCCGACCACATTGCTGCCTCGCCATATGCTCGTCAACCCGATCTCTCGGCACATCTAGCTCAGGCTTTTCACCCTGCCTGCTCGCTAGACCCAACCCCAACCTCTGACTGGTTTATTGAATCTGGTGCTTCGGCGCACATGACATCTCGCCCTTCTGACCTGGATTCCTACTCGCCCTACTCTGGTAATGGTTCCGTGATTGTTGGTAACGGTTCTGCTTTTCCTATTTCACATATTGGTTCTCGCTCTATATCCAATTCAGTTCGTCTTCGTGACGTGTTGGTTGTGCCTAATATCACGAAGAATCTTTTGTCTATCAGTAAATTAACCTCTGATCTAGCTGTTGATGTTGTTTTTTCCGATAAATCATTTCACATTCAGAAGCGGAACACCAAGGAGGTGATCGCTCGGGGCAGACGTGAGCAAGGTCTATATGTGTTAGACTCCTCGCTTCCAGCCTTTGTTGCTGCTGTTCGCTCCACCATATCCAAGGCTTCTTTCAATTTGTGGCACTTAAGATTGGGCCATGTACCCTTTGATGTTTTGAAAAATTTACATAAGCTAAGAGCTATTTCCGTTACATCTATATTACCCACTCCGGAAGTTTGCTCTTCTTGTTAGTTAGCCAAGAGCAAAAAATTATCATTTCCAGTTAATGAAAAACGAGCTTTATCTGTCCTTAATTTGGTGCATTGTGATTTATGGGGCCCTGCACCCATTTTGTCCACAGATGGTTATCGATATTATGCCGTGTTCGTTGATGATTTCTCTAGATTTTCTTGGTTATATCCTATGCGAGCTAAAAGTGAATTTCCGAGCATACTGGAGACTTTCCACACCTTTGCTTGCAACCAATTCTCTACCTCTATGAAAGTGTTTCAGAGTGATGGGGGAACGGAGTTCGTCAATAATAGAGTCTCCGGCTTCTTGCGAAAACATGGAGTTTTTCATAGACTGTCCTGTCCATATACTCCTGAGCAAAATGGCAGAGCTGAGCGCAAACATCGACACATCATTGAAACATGGCTCTCTATGTTGTTCCATGGCAATCTTCCTCCTCGATTTTGGTTTGATGCGTTTTCGGCAGCTGTCTATGTCATCAATCGCCTACCCCCCACCATCTTGAAAGGCACTTCTCCGTTTCAGGAGTTATTCTCTGAGCTGCCGAACTATGGGAACTTGAAACCCTTTGGTTGCCGAGTTTATCCATTTCTCCGTGATTATGCTTCACACAAGTTGGCACCTCGTAGTCGCCCCTGTATTTTCTTGGGTTACAGCAGTGTTCACAAAGGATTCCGATGTCTTGATCCAGATTCGAACATAGTCTTCATCACTCGTCATGCAAAATTTGACGAGCAATGCTTTCCTTTCTCGGCATCTGCTCGCTCATATCCCGAGCCTATGTTGGATGTCTCTGTGTTTTTGGAGCCTACCTGTTCGTCTTCCTCTGCCGAGCAATCCCCTCCAACACCGTCTGACCCTTGCTCGCTTTGCTCATCTGAGCCAGATCCAGTCATTGCTCCGGTGGTCGCCCAACAACCACCTCCTGCTCGCACCTTGCCTCCACTTACTTCTTCGCACCCAATGATTACTCAGGGAAAGGCAGGTATTTTTAAACCAAAATATCTAGTTGCTTCAACCTCCTCGGCACTCATCTTTGCCCTGGCCCTTTCATCTGAACCTTGGGGATTCAAGTCGGCTGCCAAATCTCCCCTTTGGCTGGCAGCCATGCAAGAAGAAATCGATGCTCTTCGCAACAATCACACTTGGGATTTAGTTCCTCGCCCCTCTGGTGTAAACATTGTTGGCTCCAAATGGGTATTTCGAACGAAATATCACTCTGATGGATCTGTGGAACATCATAAAGCTCGCTTGGTCGCTCAGGGTTTCACTTAAATCCCCGGCGATGACTTCTCCCACACTTTCAGCCCGGTAGTCAAGGCTGCGACTGTTCGGATCATCCTAACCATCGCCGTCCAATCAAACTGGTCCCTCCACCAGCTTGATGTTACAAATGCATGTCTAAATGGTGTTTTGGATAAGTCCGTATTCATGGCCCAACCCCCTAGTTATGTTGATGCTCGTTTCCCAGATCACGTTTGTCGCCTCAAAAAGGCGTTGTATGGTCTGCGGCAAGCCCCTCTTGCCTGGTTTAAAAGGTTTAACACCTTCTTATTCAGCCTCGATTTTTCTGCCTGGAATTCCGACTCCTCGCTGTTCTTCCTTCACAAGGGCAAGTCCGTTGTCTACCTACTTCTCTATGTGGACGACATTATCATTACGGGCAATGATCCTCCTCTTCTTGCTCGATTCATCTCGCAGGTACACAAGGAGTTCGCCTTGAAGGATTTAGGTCGCCTAAACTATTTTTTGGGCCTAGAGATCTCTTACACTTCAGATGGCCTGTTTCTTGGTCAGTCCAAGTATGCTCGTGACATCCTCGATCGCGCATACCTCGCTGACTCCTGACCAATTGCCACACCACTGGTCGCTGGTGAATCCTTGACGAGCACTGGTGCCCCGTTCTCAGATCCAACCCTCTACCGCTCGCTTGTTGGTGCTCTTCAATATCTGACAATCACTTGACCTGACCTCTCATTCGCGGTAAATCATGTCAGCCAATTTCTTCAGGCGCCTTCTGTTGATCACTGCTCTGCGGTTAAGCGCATCATTCGCTATGTCAAAGGCACCATTCACTAAGGACTCTCATTTGCTCGCCGGTCCGATCAATCCATTGTAGGCTATTCGGATGCTGATTGAGCTCGGTGTCTTGAAACGCGTCGTTCTACTTATGGTTATTCTATCTTCTTGGGAGGCAATCTCGTTTCTTGGAGCTCTAAGAAATAACCCACTGTTGCTCGCTCGAGCTGTGAGTTCGAATACAGAGCAATGGCAAACACAGCTGCTGATATTATCTTGATGATGAACCTCCTACGGGACCTTCGTCAGCTTCCCCCTGATCGCCCGGTTCTCCAAACCGATAATAGAAGTGCTCTTTTCCTCAGCCAAAATCCGATCGCCCACAAGCGAGCAAAACACATTGACATAGACTGCCATTTTGTGCGATAAATGGTAACATCCGGAAGACTTCTCACTGACTTTGTGCCATCTCATCTCCAGCTCGCAGACATGTTCACAAAGAGCCTTCCTCGCCCGGTGTTCGAGTTCCCGCGTTCCAAGCTTTGCGTTTTTCCACATCCTACGCAACGCTTGACGGGGAATATTAAGGAATAATTCTATGATTATCTCTACCTTCCTTGTATATAATCATTTATTGTAAATCGTAACGGTAAATCATCATTAGTATAAATCGTAACGGTAAATCGTCATTAGTGTAAATCGTAACGTTAGCTAATCAATGTATTATAAATAGGAGCACCCTTATCAATGATAATCATCTTTCACATTCATCATTCTCACAAAAACCTATGTATCCAACACAAATATATCTAGCTAGCATAAATATTACACGTGTTAACATTGATGAATGAGGGGTCACCCACTGCATTTTCTCTCTTAGATGTTAAAACAATCAAATGTGTTTTTGTGTGGGTCCCCTTAGTGCCACAGCAGGGACAAACTTGTCATACATCTGGCGATCACTTTGCTGGAGCATACCCCTGCTCCAAGAGGGCCTCCTATGGAAAGTTGGAGACGGAAGGACAATTAACACGAAATGGGACGCGTGGATACCTGGGCTGGCCGTAGGAAAAATCAAATCCAATATCTCATATGGAGGCAACAATAAAGTAGCGGCTTTCCTAACATCGGAGGGCTCCTGGGACCCCGAAAAGTTGAGCAACAATTTCTTGATATACGAGTGTGACGCCATCAAATTCATCCACATTGGAGGCCCTGGGAAACAGGATACAAGTTTCTGAAAGTGGAACAAAAAGGGGAATATACCACCTCCTCAGGCTATAAAAAGAGCAATTGCCTCTTTGAACTACAACCCCACCAGCGCAGGCCCATCCAACAAAGAAATTTAAATGAGCCGCTGGCGGACCATATGGGGACTGCACATCCCTAAAAGAGATTGCCAATTCCTAAATTAGTGGAGATTTGAATGCTATCATCCAACGGTAACATTCAAATCTCAACACTATATAAATGAGTCCATACATCATTGGGAGTGTGAAGAGGTGTGAGATGCAGAGGTCGAGCAAAGGTCATAAAGTCTAGAAATAAGAAGAGCTCAAGAAGATCGTTCATGAAGATTCAACACGCATCACCTCATCCCCAGTGAGTGAACTCATATATATCCATAGCTTAGAGAGAATTTCTCAATCCTAGCATGAGGCTAAAACAGATTGTAAGGGAAATTCTCACCTAGTTCATATACACAAAACCCACCTTCTACCATAAACCCCTAGAAGCCAAGTTGAGTGTTCGTCACTGTAAAGAGTACAAGTGCTCTATAATCACTTGTGGAGTGCAAGTGCTCGCAACTCACTTGTAAAGTGCAAGTGCTTCCAATCACTTGTGGAGACCACAGCAGTTAGGACTGTTCAGATCTCAAAGTCCTACCCTTGGGACTATAAAGGACAAGCCCTTGTAATTTTTGGTAAATTAAAGGGATTAAACATCACGTTTAGGAACGTGAGAGTGGACGTAGGAACGTATATCCGAACCACTATAAATCACTGTGTTATTTACATTTTCTGCACTTTATTTTCAAGTCTTTTCATACATATTTGTGCATAAAATGTTTTACACACTGTATTTAATAAATAGACGAGTATAATCTTTATGGGCACACTACAATTCCGTACTTAACTCCGATAGGTAATTAATCAGCCGACTAACTAGTCCTAGGCCCCTAGTGAAATCAGCGGACTAGTTACTTTGAAGAGTTAGTATATTTTCCACACCATCAGCAGACATCAAGTCAGCTGATCTTACACTCGTCTCAGGGACCAACAAGTGGTATCAAAACCGTGTGTTCAAAAGACCATTGCTTTGAATTTTTTATTTTCGAAAATCTGCACTTTTCTATTGTTTTCAGAATTTAGCGTGTGAGTACACTTTTTAAAGTGGAATTAATGTTTTGAATCGAACTCACTACTATGCAGTTACGTGTAATGCTTTTTGGCCAAATTCCATCGTTTGAGCCATCAAAAACACGTTTTATTATTTTCAATGGTCACCTGAATAGATCCATTTTTGAAAAACTGTTTTGCATGCATTCTGTTTTCATAAAAATCATACTTGCATGTATTTGGATTATTGTGTGTTAAGAACAGGTCAACAACTAAGGGGGAACTTCAGCTCAACGGAGTTCTAGCCCTATCTGGATTTACACGCGTATGAGCAAGAAGAGGATATCAAGATGATCAAGTTGTTAGAATACCTGAAGGCAAGAAGAGCTTAATTGGAAGTCGTCTGATTTGCAACATATCAGCTGAAGAGTAGATAAGAAGACCTTTGTAATAGCTGATTAGGTGAGTCCGTGCTTGTAAAGTGCAATATTAATAAAACTCATCTTCTTAGCTTTTGGAGATAACAGCTAATTATCTCATCTGATGACAACTTCTCATTGTCCTCATACAAAAGCCTTCTGTTTTTACTCTTTTGCACTATTATATGGACTCTAGCACTGTCTGTTCTTTATTGCTTCAATTAATGTTAGATGATTTGGTTATATCAAAAAGGGGAAAATTGTTGGGATATGAATATCCCTAGTTTAGTTTTGATAAACCAAATCAAACATGTAATATGATAAGTTGCATTGTATAGACAACTTTATTATACATCTTGTAATATATAGGACTCTGGTTAGAAGAGAAGACATGTCAATGCTCAAGAAGAGAAGAGAAGACCAAGACCAGAAGTCTCCCGATAAGATGAGTTGAACTCAGCTTATAGGATAAGAAGAGTAAGAGCAAGATGAGTATACACAAGCAGAGTAGAAGTCTTCTTACCAGCAGAGTAGAAGTCTTCTTACAAGCAGAGTAGAAGTCTTCTTAACCAGCAGAGTAGAAGTCTTCTTACCAGCAGAGTAGAAGTCTTCTTACAAGCAGAGTAGAAGTCTTCTTAACAAGCAGAGTAGAAGTCTTCTTACCAGCAGAGTAGAAGTCTTTTTCCACAATTAAAGGAAGGCCAATCAGAGCTGAAGTCAAGGATTGACATGATTTGTGCACAAGAAAGGAAAGTCAAAGATATGATTGAAATTACATGACAATGGTAATATTCAATCATATCATATCAAGAGATTGCCAATTCCTAAATTAGTGGAGATTTGAATGCTATCATCCAACGGTAACATTCAAATCTCAACACTATATAAATGAGTCCATACATCATTGGGAGTGTGAAGAGGTGTGAGATGCAGAGGTCGAGCAAAGGTCATAAAGTCCATAAATAAGAAGAGCTTAAGAAGATTGTTCATGAAGATTCAACATGCATCACCTCATCCCCAGTGAGTAAACTCATACCATCTAAGCCAGTTTAACCACTCATATATATCCATAGCTTAGAGAGAATTTCCCAATCCTAGCATGAGGCTAAAACAGATTGTAAGGGGAATTCTCACCTAGTTCATATACACAAAACCCACCTTCTACCATAAACCCCTGGAAGCCAAGTTGAGTGTTCGTCACTATAAAGAGTACAAGTGCTATATAATCACTTGTGGAGTGCAAGTGCTCGCAACTCACTTGTAAAGTGCAAGTGCTTCCAATCACTTGTGGAGACCGCAGCAGTTAGGACTGTTCAGATCTCAAAGTCCTACCCTTGGGACTATAAAGGACAAGCCCTTGTAATTTTTGGTAAATTAAAGGGATTAAACATCACGTTTAGGAACGTGAGAGTGGACGTAGGAACGTATATCCGAACCACTATAAATCACTGTGTTATTTACATTTTCTGCACTTTATTTTCAAGTCTTTTCATACATATTTGTGCATAAAATGTTTTACACACTGTATTTAATAAATAGACGAGTATAATCTTTATGGGCACACTACAATTCCGCACTTAACTCCGATAGGTAATTAATCAGCCGACTAACTAGTCCTAGGCCCCTAGTGAAATCAGCGGACTAGTTACTTTGAAGAGTTAGTATATTTTCCACACCATCAGCAGATATCAAGTCAGCTGATCTTACACTCGTCTCAGGGACCAACACTCTTGGTATGTGTAAGATCTGAATAATTCTTGAGAGGATGTTGTCACAAATGCGGTAGCATTTGGGACAACAGCCTAAGGTGGTATAGTAATTATAATTTTGATTTATTTCTTATTTGAGAATGTTATAGCATACTAAAAGATGTACAAATTCACTGAGTAACTATGGAGCACGGAGTTCACTACTACGATGCCTTCTTTTCCAAAGGTGAATTTTGGTAAAACATCAAGAGATTCGTAATCCATTAAGTAAGTATGGGGCACATAGTTCGCTACTACGATGTACTCTACAAGAACAATGGATCAATACGAATTAGATGCTATAGCACAAAAGGAGGAAATAAAATGAAAAGAAAAATGCTGAAAAACTGGCTACATTGGATAGGTAAAACCTGTGAAAAACCAATGTTGAGGTGTATGTCAAATCCTTGAGCACAACATTACATGATTCGATTATATTTTTATAAGTTGTAATTATTTAATTAATTGTAGGAATTTATTTTATTTATTTATAATTATACTAACCACATCCTTTTATTATTTCAGATGATACGCATTTTTATTTTTTAATTAATTCTAGAATATTCTAAATTTAATTAATTTATTAATTAGAATTTTACCCCACTAACTCACCCATGATATTACTTGTGGCTGAATTTGTGGAGCATTATCGAGTTAGTCTAGAATTTTCTTTAAGTCAAGCCTTAATCCCACGTACATTATTCCAACTACTAAGCTCTCTCTATAAATACTCCCATTTTGTGATTTTCTAAGCTGTGTAATTTAATTGAGTAAGTTGAGTATTGCTTTGGCAGATTATTTATAAGCTAATTGTGTGTCTCGATTCTTGTGATAATTATCTTTTCGAATTCTTGAGTTTAAATGGCAGGGAACAAGAAAAATACCTCACAGAAACCACTCTCCAATTTCAAACTCACAACCGTCATCTCCATCCCTCTCGAACCTGATGATGGGGATGATTCGAGCAGTGCAGCTTCTGACAAAAGCTCTGGAAAGGAAGCTGAATCCAGTTCTGAGGAGGACAAAGAATCAAACTCTGAAGGAGGAGATTCTGTGGAAGGTAATTCTGAACCTGATGATTCTGATCTTGATGGTTTAGTAGATAAAATTACTAAGTTGTCTAGGAGAAAACTGTTGATGGAAAGGAGAATTCATGTTTCTGATTTTGAGAGTAAGAATTTGATTCAATTCTTAGAGGATAGAAAACTGATGAAAGCTCTGACTTTGTGCGATACCTTTGTTTCTGATTGGGTTTATGAATTCTATGCTTGTTTGAGAAAGAGTAATGGTAGGAGGAGTTCCTGTTGGTATGGGAATGTACAGTTTAGGGGGAGTACATTTCCATTTACCCTAGAGTTGATTAATGATTTCTTAGGCATAGAACTAGTACTTGATGATGATGAACCTGATTTGGATGTTGTTACTATTTCTATAACTGGTGGTTTATTGACTAAGTGGAAAAATGGAATGTTAGCTAAGGACCTTACATCTCTTTATTCTGTACTGCATAAGCTGATTGTTTATAACTGGATACCCTCTACCAACTCAACCAAAGTGACAAAGGATCAAGCAATCTTGCTTTATAGGATAGTGGTTGTTGGGATATGAATCCTAGAACAAGTCCTAAATGATGATAAAAGATAAAAGATGAAGTTTTGATAAGCCAAAAGAAGACTTGAATATTTTCTAAGTGTTGACTGATCTAGTCTAGTTAAGTTGAAGTCGTCTTGTACAGATCAGTAGAATTCACAAGACAAGTACTAGTTTTTAAAAGACAAGTATTATTGAGAGATAAGTACGATTTATAAGTACTTCATATTTGTTATTTGTATATGTTAAGATTGTTATTGAGCTATGAATAATTGTTGTATAGAGCTCATGATTTTAAATGTAATAGATAGATTCTTTGTATAAGTTTTTTTAAGTTGACTAAGCTTTATAACAAGAGCTTAAAGTAATGTAATAGTCTTGTTAGGATTAGTTGATAGGACTAGATTAGTTCTATGTTGTAATCTGAATAAGTCTACTGCACAAGATAAGTAGAAGACGCAGTCTACTACTACTACTCAAGACAGGTACGACTCAACAAGACAAGAAGACTAAAGTTAGTTACAGGAACGCGTATTGGAGATAAAACTGAAGGAGTTAGTTAAGGAATAACTAATTAACTGAAGAAACGCGTGAAAGGATAAGAAGTTTCAGTTAGAAGTTAGTTTTCAAGAAGAGTTGGTTACAACTAACTGAGTTCTTGATTTCTAGAATCTATAAATACCTCAAGGTGTTTATCATTCAAAGACTACTGGAAATACATATACTGAAGCTACATACTGAAGAATTGTTCGAAGTTTCTCTCAGAGATTGAAGTTCAGAAAGTGAAGCTACACAAGACAAGTGAAGATCGAAGAAGGCTACTACTGAACGAAGAGAAGTTTTATTTTTCGTTTACTGTTTCAAGTTGCTAGTTACTTGTAAAATAGCTAGTAAGATCGAAGATATATCTGGAGATATAATCGAGAAGATCTAAGTCTTATTTCTTGGGACTTAAAGCTACAAGAACATATTACTCCATTGGACGAGTTAATAAGAATTTCACAACTGGGTTTGTGAGAGTGGATGTAGACAAGTTGTCGAACCACTATAAATCTCGTGTTTGATTTACTTTACTATTTTGTTTGTTGTTAATTGATTAATTGTTTACTTGTTAAACATACATAACTGAACAAGACAAGTTGAGTAAACACTGAAACAGAGTTCTCGAAATAAGTTGAGTATAATCTTTAATTGGGCTCATTGTTAATTTCGTATTCCGCACATTGTAATTTTGATATATCGAAAGATTTTAGAAAAGTCTATTCACCCCCCTCTAGACATTTTCTTTAGCTTCCCTCGATATTAACTCAACTTAGGGACCTACAAGTGGTATCAGAGCAGTGGTTTACGAACTACTGCTTCTTGATAACCAACTCAAGACTTGGTTGAAAATCTCAGTCCAAGATCATATTTGCTTACGTGTCCTTGATCAATATTCTTGATATATTGTTTTCTTGTTCCCTGTTCTTGACTCATATACTTCTTGATCATAAAACTGATTAGCACTAGACTACTCGTTTAAACATGTCTCTTGAAATCAGCGCTAACAAGTTGCCTAAGTTCCAGGTTCAAGATTATGACTATTGGAAACTAAGGATGGAAGCCATCTTTAGTTCCACTCACGACTTAATGATCTCCGTCATCACTGAAGGTCCGATAGTGACCATGATCCCCAATACTGCTGCCCTTGACACAAATCAACCCGTGGGTACACTCGTCAAGAAACCAAGGTCAGAACTAACCTCAGAAGAAATGAGACAGAATAATTTGGATAGCTTGGCCAAGAATTACATCTTACACACTCTTCCTAACGAGTATCTGGGAAAAGTGTTAAAATGTAAAACTGCCAAAGAAATGTGGGATCGCTTAGCTATCATTTGTGAAGGAACATCCCTAATCAAAGAAAGCAAGCTTTCCACTGCAGTCCAAAGATTTGAATCATTTCATATGAAAGCTGGCGAAACTATAGACCAGTTGGATACTCGTTTTACCAAAATCATGAATGACTTGGAAGTCCTTGGTAAATCTTATACTCCACGAGAAATCAATCTTAGGATTCTCAAAAGCCTTGATAGTCGATGGAAAATGGTAAAAATGCTTGTTAAGAATACCCAAGATATAGATGTATGGACAGCAGAAACCATGTTTCAAACTCTAAAGGCCCATGAGTTTGATTTAGACGAAGATGAACCTATAGTAAGCAGTGACAGAGAACATGCTGTATCTAAGAACGTTGCTTTTAAGACTAGTTCGTCTAAGGTAGACAGGTCGAAGTCTAAGACGAGGTCTACTTCTGTGAAAGACGAGTTAGATACTGATCTTAGTCTGAAAGATCAGGTAAGCCTCATGGTTAGAAAGTTTGATAGGCTGAATAAACGTTTCGGAAGATATAAGAAGTTCTATAGAGAGCATAGAGGGTCTACTTCTAAGAACTCGTCTGAGACTAGACGAGACCGAAACTCGTCCGAAAGGAGAGACGAAGTCTCGAAAGGTAACAGACAAGATAGAGAGTCTGATGGTAGGAAGATTACACGTTCTGATAGACGTGATAAACGAAGGAATATCTCTCCTATTAAAAAGGCTACTAATGATCTCTTGTGCTATAACTGTGAAAAGCCAGGTCACTACATATATGAATGTCCAGACCTGAGCACTGATGATCGAGAAGAACGCAAAGCACGAAGGGAAAGAAGATACAACCGTGGCAAGAAGGCAATGATGGCCAATGATGACTCTAAGTCTGACTCAAACGAGTTGCCATCATCCTCATCTAGCTACCCGTCTGAACCAGATCACGATGAAGCTTTCATAGTAGATGATGGTCTATGTTGCATGGCTAAAATCGACCAAGAGGTATCATCTGCAACATCTTTTCAATCTTGTGATGAATCAGAATCTGATGAAAGTGACACTGCCAGTAGCAAAGTAGGGAGTAGCCTTCAGCACTCTACTAGTGCAGTTGAAGACGACCTCCTACTTGCCAACAAGGCAATCATTGAAGTCAGTGACGAAAACATCATCTTAAGACAAGAAATCATTGATCTTAAGGAAGCTCAGTCTAAAGTAGATCCTAATATAACAGTCCTAAATGAACGCTTGCAAGAAGAGTTGAGGCAACTTAAAGACAAGTGTGCATTGACAGACAAGTTGTATCAAGACCTACTTAAGACACATGCTACTGAGAAACATGATTTCAATGTTTTAAAAAGCAAGTGCAAAAAGCTTGAAGAACGTAATAAGTTCTTAGAAACCGAGGTTGTCACTCTAGACCTTAAACTTACTGACCTGGTTAACTCTTCAAAGGTTAACCTTGAACTGTCAGATAGGTATAGGGCTCCTGCTGACAAGACAGGCTTAGGTGCTGAGACATCAAGCCTGTCTACTCTAGTTCCTAAGAACTCTACTATTTTCATCTCAAGCTCTTTGACTAATGATAAAGGAAAAGAACCAATGATATACGATATTGATACTCCATCTAAAGGTACTGTACCAAAACAAGCTCGAGTTAACATTCCAATTACCAAAGGAGGTAAAAAGAATGGTAACAACAAGCCTGTTCAACCTAGAACTAATCTTCCAAGGACCACTAATCGTAGACGACCCAACCAGGTCAGATACGAGGATTGGTATCCCGAGGAGACTAGTACTAGACAAGTACGGACTAGACGACAAGAGTCTAGACCTCCTTTCATAAGGCAGTCTCAACTCTACTCGTCTGGACCTAGACAGGAAGGTCCAAAATATCGTACACAAGCTGTTCTATATCCTCCACCTTTGTCATATGATATCGAAGGAAAAGAAAGACCTAAACGTGTCTATAAACCGTATGGACCTAATGCATACAAACCCTACTCTGACTATCATAGACAAGTGCCTGCTCAAGTAGAGATCAAGTCGAAAGGCTATCTCCAAAGAGTAGACCCGAACTCGACTGATAGGCCAGATAAGGACAACAAGGTCTTATTTTGCAACAAATATGGTCGAAAGCTCAGAAGATCAAACTTGTTCAGGACTCCAATGTACATTTGGATTCCATTGAACTCGACTAACCCCCCAGGACCCCAATAAACAAAGAGGGTACCTAAATTATGAAATATCATCTAATGCAGGGTCGACTCGATCTATACAAGAAGGGTGGCTCAATAGGAGAAACTTGGTACATAGACAGTGGTTGTTCGCACCACATGACTGGTACCAAGACTCTCTTATCAAGCTACCATGAGCAAGAAGGACCAAAAGTAATATTTGGTGATAGCTCCACTGCTGTTACCAAAGGATTCGGTTACATTCGGAATGGAGACATAGAGATCCAAGATGTCTCTTATGTTGAAGGCTTGAAATACAATTTACTCTCTGTTTCACAATTTTGTGATCGTGGATACAAGGTGCAGTTCAAGAGTCGCAAATGTGAAATCATTGACAAGAGAACACACACAGTCTTACTGGTCGGCATAAGACAAGGAAGTGTGTACATAGTGAACTGGAACAGTTGTCCGAGGGACACCTGTCTACTTACTAAGAATCCTAAAGAACTTGGCTGGCTCTGGCATAGACGCCTCTGTCATCTAAACTTTAAGGTTCTTAATAAGATAGCCAGAGACTACCTTGTGGAAGGTATTCCCAATGAAGTCTACTACAAGTCACATGTATGCACGTCCTGTCAGAAAGGTAAACAGGTAAAAGGTTCCTTTAAATGTATTCCATCCCTCTCAACAAGTAGAGTTCTTGAACTTCTACATATGGACTTACATGGCCCAATAACTCCTCCAACTTTGAACGGTAGAAGGTACACACTTGTTGTGGTAGATGACTATTCTAAGTTCACTTGGGTAGTCTTCTTACACAAGAAGAGTGATACACAAACACTTTTGCCTGATCTGTTGAAGAAGTTACAGGTTGAGAAGAATCAGTCAATTGTCAAGATCCGTAGTGACAAGGGTACTGAATTCATTAACTGCTATATTAAAGAATTTTGTTCTAAGCATGGCATCCAGCACCTTACTAGTGCAGCAAGAACACCACAACAAAATGGAGTAGCAGAACGAAGGAACAGAACTCTTAAGGAGGCCTGCAGGACCATGCTGACAGAGTATAATACGCCTCAGAAGTTTTGGGCAGAAGCTATCAATACTGCATGCCACTCACAAAACAGAAGTGCTATCAATAAAGCACTAGGTAAGACGCCCTATGAGGTATGGAAAGGTAGAAAACCCAGAGTCTCATATTTCCATATATTTGGTTGTAAGTGTTTTATCCATAACAATGGGAAAAGCAAGTTGAATGCATTTGATGCTAAAGCAGACGAGGGGATATTCTTAGGATACTCCTCGACTAGCAAAGCATTTAGAGTATTCAACTACTCAACCCTTTGTGTGGAAGAAACACCACATGTGGTTTTCGATGAATCTCAACAGGACTCGTCTGCCAACAAGATCAGTGAGAAAGTTACTGAGCTAACTATCGAATCTGACAAAGATTCAGAGGTATATGAATCCGTTCAAGCATACAATCCATTCATGAAAGCCCTCGAAACTGATGACAAGGAAAGGGTAAGTGCTCAAGGTAAGTCCACTAAACCAGTAGACATGCCTGCTCTAGTTGACTCATCTACTCCAGGTAAATCTGTTGATGATATAAATGATGTTGACATGCATGATGCTATAACTGATCTAGATGATGATACTATGCTTACGAAGACTAGAAAAACATGGAAATCTGCTCATGATACTGAAAACATCATTGGAGACTCTACTATTGGTGTAAAGACTAGACGACAACTCTTTGAGTCACAAGAACAACCTAGTCCATCTCTGTTTTGCTGGTGTTGTTTCCTCTCATCTATCGAGCCTAAAACCATTCAAGAGGCTTTAGCTGATAGTAATTGGATCATCGCTATGCAAGACGAGTTGAATCAGTTTGTTCGAAATGACGTCTGGGAACTTGTTGATAGACCTAAACATCATAATGTAGTTGGCACTCGATGGATTTTCAAGAATAAGAAAGATGAGAACGATGTAGTTGTTCGTAATAAGGCTAGACTAGTCGCCCAAGGCTATTCACAAGTTGAAGGCATAGATTATGATGAAACATATGCTCCTGTTGCTAGACTAGAAGCCATTCGATTGTTCCTTGCATATGCTGCTTACATGAAATTTACTGTATATCAAATGGATGTTAAAAGTGCATTTCTTAACGGTATTCTTGCGGAAGAAGTGTATGTTGAACAACCCCCAGGTTTCGAAGTCAAAGGTAACCAGGTATACAAATTAAAGAAGGCCTTATATGGACTAAAGCAAGCTCCAAGAGCCTGGTACGATACTCTTTCTCAATTTCTATTAGAAAATGGTTTTACTAAGGGCAAGGTAGATAGAACCTTGTTCAGAAGACAAGAAGGGAAAGACATTTTACTCGTCCAAATTTACGTAGATGACATCATTTTTGGATCACCTAACAAAAAGCTGAGTGAAAGTTTCTCAACACTCATGCAAAGTAAATTTGAGATGTCTATGATGGGTGAAATGAATTACTTTCTTGGACTTCAAGTAAAACAGACCCCAGAAGGGATTTTCATAAATCAAGCAAAGTATACTCGTAATCTACTAGACAAGTATGGTATTAAGACATGTAAATCTTCTGGAGTACCTATGCAACCTACTTACAGGATGGATCCAGACGAGAATGGTAAGTGTACTGATCAAACTCATTACCGTGGTCTTATTGGTTCATTACTCTACTTGACTGCTAGTAGACCTGATATTGCATTTTCTGTTGGTGTATGTGCTCGTTTTCAAGCTAATCCAAAAGAGAGTCATATGGAAACCACTAAAAGGATTCTGAAATATTTGAAAGGAACCATCAATCGTGGTATATGGTATCCCTCAAATGATGATCTATCTCTAAGTGGCTACTCTGATTCTGATTTTGGTGGCTGTAGAATAGATAGGAAATCTACATCTGGTTCTTGTCAATTCTTAGGCACAAAACTCATTTCATGGTTTTCGAAAAAGCAGACAAGTGTTGCTACCTCTACTACTGAAGCCGAGTACATGGCTGCTGGTAGTTGTTGTAGTCAATTATTATGGCTTATTCAACAGCTTAGAGATTATAATATCTGTGAAACAAATGTTCCTATTTTCTGTGATAGTAATAGTGCTATTGCCATTACACAAAATCCTGTTCTGCACACACGATGTAAGCATGTCGACGTGAAACATCATTTTATACGTGATCATGTAGAAAAGAAGGATATTCGCATGGAAAAGATTCATACTGATTTTCAAAGAGCTGATATTTTCACAAAACCATTAGCTGAGGCCCGATTTCGTGAATTATGCATTAGTCTAGGACTAATTGATCTTGATCCTACTAGTATGTAGAAATGTACTAACCAGACAGGTACAGTCCTAAGAAGAAAGAAGAAACAGACAAGTTACCACAAAAAGAGCAGAGCACTCATCTACTCATTCAACAGACAGGTATACAAGGTCAGACAAGTTGACCAAACAACCCGATGAGGAAGCTGGTAAAGCTGAGGGTAATACTAAGGGAATAAACATTTAAGGGGGAATCTTTGATTTCTTAAAAAGCCTTATGTTGACTCTTAAGTTTGTTAACAGTCATCTTGTTTGAATCTTGACCATTATGCTAGATTGATACTCACCTTATTTATTTATTTTACCCGACTACCTGTATTGCATCTAATCTGTAACACAAGATAAGACAGATAAGCACAGTCGAAGGGGGAACTCGACTGGTGGTCATAAGACTACTCGTCTTGTGCAATTAAGTCTACTCGCCTTATGAAGCTTAGGCCTACTCATCTGTTCTGGATGGACTCGAACAGACAAGCTAAGTTTTTTTTGATTAAAATGTGTTAAGTGTTTATTCGAAACAAATTAAGGGTATTAAAGTAATTTGATAGTGTTAAAATTTGAATATCCTAGAATTGGATTTATACACCCCTATTTAATGTGGTGTACACATTCAATTCGCGCCAAAATACGACTATGTTAGGTCAGATGAGTACACTCCTCAATTCTGCCAATAGAAGAGGCGGATTTCAACTTTTACAAAATCAAATCACAGTGTATTCTCGGTTCCGTAACCGAATACCAAAAGGCACGACCGTTGGATCTAATCCTTCAATCTTGACCGTTGGATCAAAAATTCAGTTTTAAACAAAACCCAACACTTGCACACATTTTAACCCACGTTTTCATAACTCTACTACTTGCTAACAATTGATTTCTTACTTATTCAATTTTATTGTTCATTACAAATCATTTATCATGTCGATTCGATCTATTTTCGATGTAAGCTCCAACATTCAGGCACCATTCGATCTAGGCAGATACATAAATGACAACAAAGTGCATGTTGAACCATCTCTGTTCTTCAAAGGAAATCACAAGGAAGGAAATGTAGAAATCTTGACCAAATGCACCAGATGCGGTCTAAAACCCTACTTGGAGGCGTTTCCTCAAGTCGTTTTGGAGGAAGAAGTTCTGGAATTCTATGCCAACGCCAACAGACAAGGAGATGTTATTGAATCATTTATTAGTGGAAATCGAGTGGAAATCACTCGGGAAGTTATGTTCGAAAGGTTGAAGCTACCCATCGGAACGATTGATGTGGAAAAATATGCTGAAGGTCATGAGATGAGGTATTTAAGCATCTTCTGTGGTAAGAAAATGAAGCTGAAACCAGATGGTAAAGCTCCTACAGCCAAGAAGGCCGAACTCTTGGAAAAGTATCGCACTCTACTGGACATAGCAAGCAAGATGCTTCTATGTGCCACTGGGTCTCATGACTCAGTTACCCAATCCAAAACAAGGGTAATGGCAGCTATATATGATGGAATCACTGAGGGTAATTGGTTTAAGCTGATAGCTGACAGGATGATGTACTTCGAAAGAAGTGTTAGAGTGGATGTTGATACTCGCAATTGGGTAGTATCACAGGCGGTTGGATATGGTAACAAGCTGAGTATATTACTCCCACTATTGATGCCCAACAAGAGTGATTGGAGCAAAGGAAAGCCCTTTCATCCTCTTAAGTTCTACTTAAAAATAGAGGCGATGAGGAAGCAGGCTGCTGCAAGGCTAGCTGCCCCAAGGCAAGTTCAATTTGATGATTCAGAGGTGTTGCCGTATGCGAATTCATCCAGTTCTTCACAAGCTGGGTCTGAAGAGGCAGAGTCCAGTGCAGACGACTCAGAGAAGACTCAGTCAGATGAAGAGTCGAAACAAGAGAAGGAGTCGAGTAAACAAATTCCTGAAATGTATACTCTCGTAAGAGTTGAATCGCCTACTCGTCCAGTCGAGTCGAGTTTACAGGTTGGTACTTCTACTCAATCTGGTTCAATTCCTCTCTCTCTCCCGTCTACTTCTATTCGAACCAAGGCTAGGTCACATCGATCTAGGCCTCGCCCTGTACCCCCAACCTCACAAGTACTGGCAGCACGACCGCTGAGAGCCAGTCATCCCCTAAACTCTCCCATAATTGATACAACTGATACTCCGACAGTTGTCACACCAAACAAAGATACAATGGAGCCCCCAGAAACCACAGTCCAAACTCTCTCCCTACCCTCAACAGAATATGTTGAACCTCTTAACTCATCTACTTCAGATAAGACGCCAGTTGCCACTGCAACAACTGAGATAGGGACCCCACCTACTCAGACCCCGTCTGAAGTTAGATTCGAATCCTTGGTATATTATCCTATGAGCTTAAGAGAGAAGAGAATCCGTTCGAAGATGAGCAGGAACTTGAAGAAGAAGCTCTCGTCTATTGAAGTCGACTATTCATCAGAGCAGTTTGAAAAACTTCTAAGAATATGCACTTGGGTGGCATTGAAGAAGTCTGGCACGGATGATCTTTTCGAAGTCATCTTAGGAAAAGGAGGTATCTCTAACTTTATGGACTGGGAAATGGAACAGAAGGAGAACAGTGGTGTTCAAGACCACTCAGAGTTATTCCCAGCTCATGCCATCACTACTCTTGCAAAGAGATTGCTAAATATTTCTGATGATTTGATGTGCTCAGAATCGAAATTTGATGTGGGTGTTCAAGTTTCGGATTCAGATTTTGAAGATGATGTGGTTATGTTTGAAGCCACACAAGCTAAAGAAATCCAGTCTACTGATCCTATAGTGGAGTTAGACAATGTCTCAAATCAGTTAAGAGGCATTGTGTTCAGATTTCAAGTAGATCATGCTAACAGTCCAAGGTCAGATTTTGCTTTTATAAATCGATATTCTGATGTTTTACTTCCCATTGAACTTTGTGGATATATGGAGAAGTTGCACGCCTTGTTGAAAAAGGACTTGGCTGATGCTATAAGGAAGGCTAAGGAAGCTAAGTTAGCTATAGTGCCTTATTATCCGTTCCCAAGTCTGAAAGCTATAGCTGGAAGTGTGCTTCCAGAATCAGAAGTAGTGGAAGACGAGGTCTTAACTACTGCTACAGAAGGCCAATTACTTGAAGTAGTATCTATTGCTGATGATGAGATCATGGAAGAAGCTACTTATGTTGAAGTTGGTCATTCATCTCAAGCATTTTCAACTGCTTCCATAGATAAGTTGAAAGCAGACTTGAAAGGTGTCATCAAATCGTCCATCGATGATTTTCTCAAATCTGATTTAAAGAAGACTCTTGTTGAACAAAACAATGTCCTTGTGACAAGTTCAAAAGAGATGATCTTGAATGAAGTCAATCAGATAGATGATGAATTCAGACAACATATGTTTGAGCAACTTGAAGGATTTCTCCAAGATCAGGTTGAATACTCGGAGAAAAGTTAAGTCGATTTTGCTCGTGTGTTAGCTACTGAATCCAGGAAGTTGGAAAGAGTCTATAGAGCAAGAATCGAGGTTGCTGATGTTCAAAGGAAGGAAGCTTATGATCAGTTAGCCCAAGCTAAACAAATTATTTGTGCTATGACTGATGAGAATAAGAAGTTACGTTTGACTGCAACGCATTTTAAAAATGAGTTGAACTTGTCTACTCAAAAGCTGGAATTGGTGGCAACCAAGCAGGACATGTTGAGTCAAAATAGTTCTCATGAAAGGCAGATTGAAAGAGCTACGAGCCTTATGAAGCAAGCCATGTATGAAGAGATGACTCGTTTTACTTCTCTTTTCTCTCTCCAGGCGACTGATGAAGCCAAAAAGGGGGAAGAGACAAAGACAAGTCGAGTGGATATTAGTGCTGAAGGAGAAAAAGCTAAATCCAGTGATGAACCAGAAGCGAAGGAAGCTGCTGAAGCTATGCAAGATCTCAGAAGGCCTAAGAGAGGCAAAGGCAGGTTGGTTAAAACTGCAGAAGTTGAGCAAGCTAAGGCTGAAGCAGAAGAGTTGAAGAAGAAGGAGAAGGGCAAAGCAGTTGCATCTCCTGAAGTTGAGGTTCAGACTCGACTGGTATCTAAAAGGAAATCTATTCAGATAGAAGAGCCGAAAGAGATGGAGACAACAGCAAAAGTGAAAAAGCAGAAGGTTGTTGATCCAAGTGATGAATCTCATTATGCAAGCAAAAAGAAGATTGGAAAACATATTGAGAATTTGCAGAAGCTGAAGGCTGATGAAGAAAAAATGGAAGATCAGTTCATTGACTACTTCATTGACAAAGAGCATCGTCAAGAATGGCTCAAAGTGAAGAGACAATGGGAACTTGATCACTGGATAATCAGAAAGTATGGTGACTCTGAAAGTCCAGATGAACTGTATTCTATGTTTGATAAGTTTATGGAAGGACAGAACCAAATGCTTTGGAATCTGATATTGAGGATATCTGCTGCTGCAAATTTCAACATTCTAGTACCGATCTTTCCAAGGTGGAAGACTCCCATGACCAGCTCAGGTAAAAGAGTTGATCTTAACCAGATCAAGAAATTTGAAGAAGAGCTACTTGACAAGGAGAAGATCGAAACTGAAGACCATATCAGAGTAATTCATAAGAGACTCCTATATGCATTCTGTGTTCCAAATCCAGAAGAAGGTACTCTTCAAGACTAGATTTTTTTGCTCTGATTACTTAGTTTTATTTTGATTAAGTATTTGTAATATCTACTGATCTTGTTTCGGAATGAATGAAAAGATAAGTACTATTTGATGTTTAAGACAAGATAACTACTTAACTAGTCTATTATTGTGGAAAAGATTCAAGTAGTTTTGGCTTCATCAAAAAGGGGGAAATTGTTGGGATATGAATCCTAGAACAAGTCCTAAATGATGATAAAAGATAAAAGATGAAGTTTTGATAAGCCAAAAGAAGACTTGAATATTTTCTAAGTGTTGACTGATCTAGTCTAGTTAAGTTGAAGTCGTCTTGTACAGATCAGTAGAATTCACAAGACAAGTACTAGTTTTTAAAAGACAAGTATTATTGAGAGATAAGTACGATTTATAAGTACTTCATATTTGTTATTTGTATATGTTAAGATTGTTATTGAGCTATGAATAATTGTTGTATAGAGCTCATGATTTTAAATGTAATTGTTGGTCCCTGAACGAGTAGTGAATGGGATTAAAGTCTAGAGGGGAGGGGTGAATAGACTTTAAAACTTTTTCAAGAGAGTTGGGAACCTCTTCTGATTGCTATGTCAGCTGGACTACAAGTCTGCTGGTCCAGATGACTATAGTGATCTGATAGAGGAGGTTATATGCGGAATTATGGTAGGCCTTGTTTAGACTCGTTCTCTTAGTTTCTTTTGAAAGTGCCAAGTTGTTTACTTAATGAAAATACTCAGCTAATGCTGGTTTGAAAGTTATGGCCTTGATTTGAAGACAGTTAAAAACACAGTATGCACTATATAAGATAAATGAAATGACAGTAATGTAAAGTGCAGAAAGTAAATAACACCAGGTTTATAGTGGTTCGGATATACGATCCTACGTCCACTCTCACGTCCTAACGTGATGTTTAATCCCTTTAATTTACCGCAAATTACAAGGGTCTTGACCTTTATAGTCCCAAGGATAGGACTTTAATATCTGAGCCGTCCTAACAGCTACGGTCTCCACAAGTGATTGTAAGCACTTGCACTTTGAGGGTTTCAAAAACTTTAACCTTTCGGAGAGGGTTTGGGGTTTTTGAAGAGTATCCAACTAGTGATTCAAGCTTATAATTTGCTTAATCACTTTGCCTAAAACAAATGATATACAATGTGAAATAGGTTTCAGGTTCTTAAGGGTTGGATAGAAATCACTTAAGAGCTATGGATAATCTAATGGATTCTGGCTCTTTGAGAATTCTTGAGACAATACGATTTTAGCTTGATTGCTTGCTGGAAATGTTGAATTCTCTCGTTGTGACTTCTTGTTTGTGATTTCTCATCCTCTTGTATTTATAGTGGTGATTGCTTGCAACTAGCCGTTGGAGTTGACTAGCCGTTGGGGCAATCTTTCCATAATGGCTTGATTCCTTGATTCCAGCCGCTTGATTGCTTCAATCCTGGGATCATGTCAATCTTCTAAATAAGGTAGGTCTCTGTTTAAATCGCAAGATGACTTTGGAATCAGCCGAGTCCTGAAAGAGCACATAGTCTTCTGATTTGAACTTCTAGTCTTCTGACTACTCTTCTGGCCTTGAGTCTTCTGTCTTCTGATATCAGCAGAGTAAAACTCTTCTGATCTGGCAATTCTTTGTCCTTCTTTAGGCCATCTTCAATCTGGGACTCCATCAGTCAAGTAGGTATACAAGCACCTTTCTTAACTGGTCTTCAAGGATCTCCTAGTCTTCATGTCTTCTACTCTTCTCATCTTGAGGGAGCGCATGTAAGCCGGGACTGTGCTGATCAGCTGATATCTATACAGTTGATCACACAAGACTAGTCTAAGCTGTTCTATACAAAGTCAGCTGATCCTATTACATTTATAAACTCTAAGTGTTTTGGCCATCAAAACTATTCTAACATCAAGTGGGGCTTAGGGTGAATTTATATCCCAACAATTTCCCCCTTTTTGATGAAGCCAAAACTTTATATGATAAATGCTCTTAATAAAATAAGATAAGAGTTTATAAACTTCATAAAAACTGAAGTATCTGATGAAAACAATGAGAGTTTGTCTTGAAAGCAAAGAGAACTAAACTTGAATATATATAGAGCTTTTACAGATTACAAGTAATAGTTTCTTTAAAGCTTTGAAAGTGGTCTTCATCAGGTCTTCTGATCTTCAGATGCGGAAAGCAAGGTACAGACGAGATCGAACTTCTTCCATGTGCTGCAGGTCTGTAACATTCTCCTCTTCATAGATCTTCTCTAGGATCCTTTTGACTTCAATTAAGTCTGTTCTTCCAGAATCCAGAGTGGGAGGATCCCATTTGGGTTCTTCAGGAGTTAGGATTCTGCAGTTGTCAAGTTCTTTGGCTGTCTTGACTACTTCTTTCCAGAACTCTTGATCTTCAATGTTCATGAATTGATTGAACTGGAAGAATTCATCTTCATAGGTTGGGAGAGGGCCAAATTTTCTTACAATGTGGTGTTGAATTTGCCATTTCTTCTTCAGAGGGTACCACCTTGGTAGCTCATCTTGAAGGGCTAAATAATCCACATAGTTGCTATCAAACACCGGAACTTTGTCTTTCTGTGCCAGAGCATTTTCTTTCAATGCTTTGTCCTTGAGAGCTTTCCTGAGTTTGGCTATCTTCCTGTCAAATTTGGCTTTGACTGCTTTCGCATCTTTTAGCTTCTTTTGCTTAAGCTCTTGAGCTTCAAGCTCTTTTCTTTTCTTCAACTCTAAAGCCTCTTTCTCTTCTGCAGTAGGCTCTGCTGGAGTTGACTTCTTGCTTGACTTCTGAGCTTGCTCATCTGCTTGCTCATCTGCCTTCCTTTTCCTTGTCATCCTCTTCTCAGGAACTTGTTCTGTAGAGGCAGTGATCTGCAGACTTTTGGCAGTTGTTTGAGTGGGAGCTTGGATGTCTTCTTGAGCAATTTCTTTGCCTTTGCCTTGCTTGCTCTTGATTTTGCTTGATAAACCACCCAGGGTTTCATTTAGCTCATCTTGAGATACTACCATTACAGCTTGCTGTGCAGTAGTCTTCTCTAGAGCTTTTATCAATACATCTTCCCCCTTTTTGGCTTCAGCAAGTGCAGCCGCAAAAGGCTTCATGGCATTCAGAATCTCCACTCTAAGAGTTTGTTGAAGAGCCATGGCATTGACTTTGCCAATATGGGTCAGATGAGTGATGCTATGGTCTAGAATCTGAGCATGAGAGTTGGAGGAGGAGGCAGCTTCTAGTTTAGCTGTAAGTGCTTCCAATTTGGTTGCTGTCTCCTTCAGCTGAATCTGAAGTTTTTCATTCTCTGCTGTAGCTGATTGGAGAAGAGTACGACCTTCAGTGGCTCTTGCTTCAGCATCTTCAATTCTTTTCTTGTAGGTGTTTTCCATGCGGTCAACCTCATTAGTGTAGAGATCAGCAGACCTGGTGGAATAGTCACCTGCCTTCTTCAGAATGCTGGTCAGATACTCACTTATCTGATTGTGAAGTGAATCTCCAAACTTGTCTTCTATGTCAATGATCTGGTCATGAAGACGAGTTCTCTGCTCCTTAACAGCCTTTTCAACATATCTTCCAAGTTGTAGGCCTAAACCCTTTTCAAAGTGTAGGTCTATTGCAGCCTTGACCTGTGAGCATATGTCTGCTGTATAGTCAGCTGTCGAAGTAGAAGTTGAGGCAGTACCTTGAGGCTTTGGATGAACAGTCAGGGCTTTGCCTCTTTCTTCAGCTGAAAGGTACTCTTCATTGAGAAATGAGGTAGTGGCCTTAACCAGGTGGGACATGATGGTGTCTCCTTTGTCAATGAAGTGAGTTAGAGTATCCTTAGGCATGAAGTGATCAGGAATAGTGATTACTTCTCTTTCAATCTCGGGTATGTCAGCTGGTTCAGCTGAGTCTTCCGCGGGAACGGACGCAGCTGAGTCATTCACTTTTGCTGTGTCAGCTGTCTGCTGACCTGTTATGCCTTCTGGGATAGAGGCATCATTGGTTGGAATTCCCAGAATTCTGTGGCATACTGCTGTAAAGGCTTCTTCGGGCAACAGTTGAGCAAAAGATGTAACTTGAGCAACTTCTTTTTGCTCCATTTCCCAGTCGAGGAAATTAGCTTTTCCTCCCATTCCTTCCATGACCTCAATAAGGTCATCCACGTCATCTCTCCTGAGTTCAATCCAGGTGCAGATTCTGAGGACTTGTTCAAACTGAACTGATTCCTCATCAATACCAGGAATAGTAGACTTGAGCAGGTTTGCTATCTTCATCCTCATTATCTTCTCCCTTGTGCACATAGGATAGTGTACCATTCTGTACTGAGGTCGAGAGGGACCAGCTTGAGCAAGGTCTGCTGGAGCCATGTCTTCTGGAACAGAAGAGACAATGATGGTAGGAGTTTGAGTATGTGGGGTAGTTTCCTCTGCTGTGTGAGTATCAGCAGGGATTTGGGAAGTGATATGTTCTTGATCTTCAGTGGTCTGTTCATCAGCAGGGTTTTGAGTCTGCTGGTCTGGTATAGTATCTTCATGAAGATCAGTAGAAGGTTGAACCTGTAGATCTTGGATATCTGTTGTGTGAAAGTCAGCAGGGGTGTTGGATGGAATCTGAGTTTGATCATCAGAGATCTGTGATAGGGTGTCTGCTGTTTGAACATCAGCAGGGGTAGGCAATAGTGATTCAGGGGTTGTAGTAGGTTGAGCTTGTTCCTCTGCTGTGTGAGTATCAGCAGGGATTTGGATATCAGTGTTTGAGTGTTCAGATGGGTTGGAATCATCAGAGGGGTTGAAGGATGCAATCGGGGCTATTAACATGGGAGTAGGAAGCCTCGATTTCTTGGACTTTTTGTTGAAGGAAGAATTATTCTTCTTTCTCTTCTGACCCTTTGACAATTTAGAAGGAGTAAGAGTGGGAGAGGGTTTAGAGGTACCTGCCTTCTTCAAGGGAGAGGCAGTAGGAGTGGCATCTGAATCAGATGGGGAGATGAGCCCTGATCTGATTAGATATCGTCTTTGTGCTAAGGTCTGATTGTCATCATCATCATCATCCTCAGCAGCCTTCTTCTGAGCCTCTTCTTTGGTTAGCTCTTCTTCTTCTTCAGTAGAGTCATGATCAGACTCTTGTGCTGCCTTCTCAGCCAACAGCTTCCTCTTCTCTTCTTTCAACCTTTCTGCCTCAGCAAGAGCTTCCTTTCTCAAGTAATATTTGGAGATGTGAAAGGTCTTATGAGGTCCCATCTTGTACTTCTTTGGGAGAATATCTGGAAGGATGATGCTCAGCTTGTTGACAAAGCTGACTGTAGCTGCTATCTTCCATACCTTCGATTGTAAGTCCAAAGTGACTTTCTTTGCCTCAAGGGCAATTCTTTCTAAGAATAGTCCTTGCCAGTCTCCATCGATCTGATCCCAGATTGCAGCCATTACTCGAACCTTTAAAGTAGTAACAGCATCATGACTGAATGTGTTACCAAGTAACATCTTTCCTGCAATGTCCATCAAGGTTTGGAATTTTGGTTCAAGTTGGGATTTCTTGAGCCCAATTGCATCAGTAGCCTTGATTCTTCCACCAGTAAACATCTCCATATACTCATTTTCTCTATTCATGATGTAGTTGGAGATATTTATTTTCCCCCTTGACAGGCCAAACAATTCCTGAAGGATTTCCCTTGTAACCTTGACTTTGTGTCCACCCATGACACTTTCAACATGAGAACCCTTCATCACAGCGTTTGCATAGAATTCCAGTACGTCTTGTTCATAAACATTAGTTGGAGCTGCTTCCAGAAAGTCTCTGAGTTTAAGATTGACGCACCGAAGCAATATCTCCTTATTCTCATCTGTGTGTTTGCCTTTGAAAAACAGAGCATTCTCCGTAAAAATCTTCCCTTCCTTGGACCACTTTGCAGCATCCAAGGTGCCAGTGCTCTTGGTCTTCTCGTCGTAGATTTCAATGATTGCCATAGTAGAGTTTGAGTGTTAGGGTTTGAGGGCTTGAAAGAAATTTGCAGAACGAGAGAGAGAGTAATGTGATTATTTGAGTAATATGAGCGACAGGGTTTGGAAGAGGTTTTAGGGGTGTGAATATATACTCCAGAAAATTTTGATCTAACGGTCAGATTTGGGTTTAATTTGGAGTAGAGCCCAAGATTTCCTTCTTTGATTTCTTAAATTTTCCGGCTGATTTTGCCATGTGGCAATATTTGATTTGCTGGCAGTATGGTACTTGAGTATTAATGACATCATTACCAAAAATAGCCGTTGTGACTAATTTATGGTAAGAATTGATCATCAAGGCCGTTTTCTATAAGAGAATTGCATTCCTTATATAAGCCAATTTGTTTAATTACATTCAGGAATAAATCTAGAATGAATTACATGATCAAGACTAGTCATTATACTCTAAATTGGAGTGATTTGGTCAGCAGAGTGAGGTCTTCTGAGTTCTTCAAGATGTCTGCTGATTTTCTTTGAAAAGTCTTCTGGTCAGCTGAGTTGGTCTTCTGATCAGCTGAGTAGAGGAAACGGTGTTTGCTGTGATGATCCAACCTGGATGGATCCTTCCAGCTTTATTGTGAGTGATGATCCAACCATCGGATGTTCCTCATCATCAGATGGGATGTAGCATCTAATGTGTTCTTGTTGTATTTCTTCGCTTCTCTTGAAGGGGAAGGAAGATTGATAGGTGCTTCAATGGAGTCGAAGAGAGGGCCATGGACTCAGCCTTCATGTTCTGTTTAGACACAGTAGCTTTTGATAACAAGCTCTCCATGTAGAACTTCCTTCTGGAGAAGAAGCTCTGCTTGCTTGCTACTTTGTCCTCTGCATCTCTTCCTCCTTTAGCTTTCAACGAGAACGTCTCTTCTTCCTTTAGCTTTCATGAGCATACTCATGTTGAGTAAGCCATGTAAATAGATCTGCATCATCTTCATTTTCTGGACAAATCTTCATCTCCTTCACCCAAGATTTTGGTTGAAGAATGATCTCCATTCCATCTCTTCTTTCAATTGTCTCCATTCCTGAAGATGAGGGTGTCTATTCACCTCATCTGATCCTCCTAGTCTGCTGCAAAATGTATCAGCTGAAGCCTGATCTTATGCTCTTCATGTGCTTGGGTCCAAGAGTCCTAAGCTATAACATAGGGTCTTGAATCTTTCTTCAGTTAGGGGCTTAGTCAAGATGTCTGCTCTTTGGATATCTGTGTGAATTTTCTCCATCTTGATGTCCTTCTTTTCAAGGTGGTCTCTTATAAAATGGTGTCGAATGTCGACATGCTTGCACCTTGTGTGGAGGACTGGATTTTGAGTGATGGCAATGGCACTGCTGCTGTCACAAAAGATAGGGACTTCTCTTGCCTCTACATTGTAATCTTTGAGTTGTTGAACTAGCCAGAGTAGCTGACTACAACAACTTCCAGCTGCCATATATTCTGCTTCAGTGGTGGATGTTGCAACTGAGGTTTGTTTCTTAGAGAACCATGATATCAACTTGCTGCCTAGAAATTGACAGGTTCCTGATGTGGATTTCCTATCAATTCTGCATCCTCCATAGTCTGAGTCAGAATAGCCACTTAATTCTAGATTGTCATCAGCAGGGTACCATAGACCTAGGTTGACTGATCCTTTTAGGTACTTGAGAATCTTCCTTGCTGCTTCTAGATGACTTTGCTTTGGGTTTGCTTGAAACCTAGCACATACTCCTGCAGCAAATGTTATGTCTGGTCTGCTGGCTGTAAGGTATAGTAGAGATCCAATCAGTGCTCTATATTCAGCTTGATCAACTGCCTTTCCGGACTCGTCTGGTTCCATTTTGAAAGATGTCATCATAGGAATCCTTGCAGTCTTATTTTGTAGAGCTTTGAATCTTTCTAGCAGACTCCTGGTATACTTGGACTGGTTGATGAAGATCCCTTCTGAACTCTGCTTGACTTGAAGTCCTAGGAAATAGTTCATCTCACCCATCATGCTCATTTCGAATTTTCCTTGCATAAGTTCAGAGAACTTCTTGCACATTTCTTGATTGGGTGATCCAAATATAATGTCATCTACATATATTTGTACCATTAGAATGTCTTCTCCTTCTTGTATTCTGAAGAGAGTTCTATCAACTTTGCCTTTAGTATATCCATTGTCAAGTAGGAATTGTGACAATGTGTCATACCAAGCTCTAGGGGCTTGTTTTAGACCATAGAGAGCCTTCTTCAGTCGATATACTTGATCACCTTTTTCAAATCCTGGAGGCTGCTCTACATATACTTCTTCTACCAGAATACCATTTAGAAAAGCACTTTTGACGTCCATTTGGTATACTTTGAAGCCCATAAATGATGCATAGGCTAGAAATAGTCGAATGGCTTCTAATCTGGCTACTGGAGCAAAAGTTTCATCGTAGTCGATTCCTTCAGATTGTGAATATCCTTTTGCAACTAGCCTTGCTTTATTTCTAGTTATTACATCATGTTCGTCCTTCTTGTTCTTGAATACCCACTTTGTTCCTATTACATTGTGGTTTTCAGGTCGATCTACCAATTCCCAGACTTCATTTCTTTCAAATTGGTTTAGTTCCTCTTGCATAGCAGTGATCCAATTGCTATCAGTCATTGCTTCTTCTATGTCAGCTGGTTCAATGTTGGAGAGGAAAGCACACCAGTAGAACATAGATGATTGAGAATTCTGATTCAGTTGTCTTCTTGTCTTGACACCTGATTCTGCTCCTCCTAAGATAAGGTTTGATGGATGATTGTTCCTCCATGTATGTCTTACAGGAGTACCTGCATTAGATGAACTTGGATTCTCATCTGTTCTATTGTCATCAGGAGGGTTGACTTGATTTGGTCGATCATCATCTGTATCTTGAGTATCAAAGAGATCATTCCCCCTTGCATTTGGGATTGTTGCATGTTGATTGTGGATAACTTGTTCAGCCTGAGTTTGAGATCTAGTGACTGGTCTGTGTGTTTTATCTTCCTCTGGTTCTTCAGGGAATGGTTCATTGACTTCAATAAATTCATCAGACCTCTTCTTGATCACTAGTTTCTTCATCTGTTCTGCAGCTGAGGTTGTTTCTACTGCATTCTTTTCACAAGATTCATCAAAAACAACATGTGGTGTTTCTTTCACAAGAAGGGTGCGTTTGTTGAATACTCTAAATGCTTTGCTAGTTGAGGAGTATCCCAAGAATATACCCTCATCTGCTTTGGCATCAAAAGCATTCAACTTACTTTTCCCATTGTTGTGAATGAAACACTTACAACCAAATATATGAAAGTAAGATACTCTAGGTTTTCTTCCTTTCCACAGTTCATATGGGGTTTTCTCATGGATTTTGTGAATACCTGACCTGTTTTGAGTGTGACAGGCTGTGTTGATAGCTTCTGCCCAAAGTTTCTTAGGAGTAGAGAATTCAGCAAGGAGTGTTCTTGCAGCTTCTTTGAGTGTTCTGATTCTTCTTTCAGCTACACCATTTTGTTGTGGTGTTCTTGCTGCACTTGTCTCATGCTGAATACCATTAGAAGTACAATATGCAATAATATAAGAGTTAATAAATTCAGTGCCTTTGTCACTTCTAATTTTCACAATAGGTTCTCCTTTCTCTACTTGGATCCTCTTTAACAGTTCAGGAAGCTTCTGCTGAGTTTCACTCTTCTTGTATAAGAAGATAACCCAAGTAAACTTGGAGTAGTCATCTACAACAATAAGGGTGTATTTTCTTCCTGTTAGAGTGGTTGGAGTGATTGGTCCAAAGAGATCCATGTGTAACAGTTCAAGAACTCTGCTGGTTGATGCTGTCTTCTTGGTTTTGAAGGAGACCTTTGTTTGCTTTCCTTGTTGACATGCATCACAGACCTGATCTTTACAGTAGAGTTCATTAGGCAGACCATCAACTAAGGATTCCCTTGCTAACTTGTTCAAAGTCTTAAAGTTCAGATGACTAAGACGTTTGTGCCATAGCCAGCTGACATCTTTAGGGCTTTTCACAAGCAGACATGTATCCTTAGGACAGCTGTTCCAATTTGCAAGATACATACTTCCCTTTCTAGATCCTGTTAGAAGGTTTTGTTTTGTTCTTTCATCACTTATGAGACATTCATCTTTAGAGAATTTAACTGAATAACCAGTGTCACAAAAATGAGAAACAGATAGTAGATTAAACTTAAGACCTTCTACATATGATACATCATGTACCTCAATGTCACCATTTCTAAGGGTGCCATATCCTTTTGTGTTACCGTGCGCGTTATCACCAAAGAAGACTTTTGGACCTTTCTTTTCTGTGTAGTTGGTCAGCAGGTCTTTGGTTCCAGTCATATGGGTTGAGCATCCACTATCTATGTACCATATCTCTCCTGCTAGACCTCCTTTTCTGTATAGGTCCTTCTTTCCTGCAAGAAAGATTAAGTCTTAGGTACCCATTTTGTTTTGGGTCCTTGGGTGTTAGTACTACCCTTGGGAACCCACATATACATTGGTCGTTTGAATAACCTTGAGCACTTGAGTTGTTTCCCTCGGGCATCACAGAACCAAATCTTACCAGTTAACACCTTAGACTGATCTGATTTGTTGTTTGTGTCAGCTAAGTAATAGTCAAATGGTTTTCCTTTATAGGAGTGAACATACAATATCTTTTGACTAGTTACATTCGGCCTGGGTGCATTAGCTGGTCGATGCACACGATTATATGGACCATACTCTTCTGTTCTCACAATATCATAAGAGATAGGGGGTGCAAAGAGGACAGATTTGTTTGAAGAAGATTTCTTCTTCTTGGCTGGAGCAGCATACAGCTGAGACTGTCTCAGACGAGATGGTCTAGGCTGTTTGCTGTTCCTCTGTATAGTTTTGGGGTTAACTTTTCTTTTACCATTTTTGGTGTTGGAATAGTTAGCCTTAGTCGGTACAGATGCCTTTTGGTTCATATTGAGTTCATTGTGTTTAGAACACTCACCCTGTTCATGTGTCTGAGTAGTGCACTTGTTAGGTGTACTACCCCCAGCTGGAGAGGATGTTGATGGATTAAGTTCATAGCCTAAACCCATCTTATTGCCATTTGATCTATAATATTCAGAGATACTTTCAATAGTAGTCGAGGCTTTATTGAATTCTGATATCTTTTGATCTAGGCATTCCTTCTCCTTTTCTAAGAGCTTGTGTGATTGGAAGAGATCATCGAACTTAGATTGTAGTATACGAAATTCTTTGGTTTCTAAGGCTTGAGTTTCTAACATCCCCTCATACAACTGAGTTGTTGTGGTATTTTCTTCCTTAAGAAGTTCCACTTCTTTGGTCAACCTTTCATTCATGGTGACTAACTCAGGGGTGTTATCAAACTTAACCTTTTTCAACCTAGCAATTTCTTTCCTTAAATCCTTATTCTCCTCTTCCACTTCTATAAAGGCTCTAGTGGCAATATCCAGATCACCTTTTACCTTTCTTAAAGATTGATAATAGGTGTCTTCTGATTCGCCTTCAGATGAGTTTATGGCATCTGCTTGTGAGAAAATAGGTGAATGGAAAGTAGTAGTATAAAAGTTTACCTCATTTTCTCCTATGGCCATCATAGCTAGATCGTCTGAATCATCTGAGTAGATTTCATAGTCTGGTGATGTAGGAAGTTCATCACTTTGATATTCAGATTCTTCAGTCAGCATTGCTTGCTTATCTGAATTTCTTCTCCTTGGCCTTCTTTCTTCTTTGTCATCCAGCTCAGGGCATTCATAGACATAGTGTCCTAGTTTACGACAATTGAAGCATGCTCCAGGCTTTTGATTTGAATTGCCTTTCCTTGGAGGTGTGGCATCTCTTTTTCTGGAGCCTCGGCTGTCAGATGACTCCACATCCTTTCTAGGATGTCTTTCTGGTGTTCTTTCTCTGGAACCTCTGGAGGGTGATCTTGCTCTTCTATCTTTGTAGTTTCTATAGAACTTTCTATATTTGCTGTTGAGAGTGTTCATCCTTTCGAATCTCTTGATCATAAGAGCCATTTGTTCCTTCAGACTCATGTCTGATCCTTCACAATCTTCTGTTTTCAGAGAGGTCTTGCCAGATGAGGTGCTTGCAGCTTTTGTATTTGCTGCCTTGAAAGCTACAGTCTTGGAAGTGGATGGAGTAGCAATAGGTTCATCATTTTCTGAGTTTTCTTCTCTTTCAAGATCATATTCATGGGCTTTTAGATTCTGAAATAGAGTCTGTGCAGACCACTCCTTGATATCCTGAGTATCTTTGATTATGGTCTTCTTGAGTCTCCATTTCTTGGTTAGAGAGTCTAATATCTTTAGATTTTTCTCTCTATTTGTATATTTCTTGCCCAGAGATTCTATCTCATTGATGATCTTGGTAAATCTATTGTCTAATTGATCAATAGACTCTTCTGGTTGCATTTTGAAATGTTCAAATTTCTTGACTGCTGTTGTCAACTTGCTCTCCTTGATCAGCTCGGTTCCTTCACAGAGGAGTGCTAGAGCATCCCACATTTCCTTAGCTGTTTCACAATTGATTACCTTTGCAATGTACTCATTTGGAAGAGTTTGCATGATGTAATCTTGAGCAATTCTGTCAAGATTTGACTGCTTCATCTCTTCTGGTGTGAGATCCTTCATCGGCTTGGGGGCTAGTTCTCCAACTGGAACTTCTGGATCACCATTTGCAGTGTTGACTGCCATGATGGTGATTGGGCCTTCAGTGATTACTGACCACATCTTGTAGTGGACTGATGTGAGATTCTTCCTCATCCTGATCTTCCAGTAATCATAATCCTCCACTGAAAACTTAGGCAACTTACGCATATTAGCACTCATGCTGTATGAGTTTTCGAAAACAAGTTTTTCAAAAGAAAAAGATCTGTTCAAGAGGACTACAGAGAGACTCCCTCAAGTCTTCTGATAATCTAGAGACAGTAGTCCGTTAGAACCACTGCTCTGATACCACTTGTTGGTCCCTGAACGAGTAGTGAATGGGATTAAAGTCTAGAGGGGAGGGGTGAATAGACTTTAAAACTTTTTCAAGAGAGTTGGGAACCTCTTCTGATTGCTATGTCAGCTGGACTACAAGTCTGCTGGTCCAGATGACTATAGTGATCTGATAGAGGAGGTTATATGCGGAATTATGGTAGGCCTTGTTTAGACTCGTTCTCTTAGTTTCTTTTGAAAGTGCCAAGTTGTTTACTTAATGAAAATACTCAGCTAATGCTGGTTTGAAAGTTATGGCCTTGATTTGAAGACAGTTAAAAACACAGTATGCACTATATAAGATAAATGAAATGACAGTAATGTAAAGTGCAGAAAGTAAATAACACCAGGTTTATAGTGGTTCGGATATACGATCCTACGTCCACTCTCACGTCCTAACGTGATGTTTAATCCCTTTAATTTACCGCAAATTACAAGGGTCTTGACCTTTATAGTCCCAAGGATAGGACTTTGAGATCTGAGCCGTCCTAACAGCTACGGTCTCCACAAGTGATTGTAAGCACTTGCACTTTGAGGGTTTCAAAAACTTTAACCTTTCGGAGAGCGTTTGGGGTTTTTGAAGAGTATCCAACTAGTAATTCAAGCTTATAATTTGCTTAATCACTTTACCTAAAACAAATGATATACAATGTGAAATAGGTTTCAGGTTCTTAAGGGTTGGATAGAAATCACTTAAGAGCTATGGATAATCTAATGGATTCTGGCTCTTTGAGAATTCTTGAGACAATACGATTTTAGCTTGATTGCTTGCTGGAAATGTTGAATTCTCTCGTTGTGACTTCTTGTTTGTGATTTCTCATCCACTTGTATTTATAGTGGTGATTGCTTGCAACTAGCCGTTGGAGTTGACTAGCCGTTGGGGCAATCTTTCCATAATGGCTTGATTCCTTGATTCCAGCCGCTTGATTGCTTCAATCCTGGGATCATGTCAATCTTCTAAATAAGGTAGGTCTCTGTTTAAATCGCAAGATGACTTTGGAATCAGCCGAGTCCTGAAAGAGCACATAGTCTTCTGATTTGAACTTCTAGTCTTCTGACTACTCTTCTGGCCTTGAGTCTTCTGTCTTCTGATATCAGCAGAGTAAAACTCTTCTGATCTGGCAATTCTTTGTCCTGCTTTAGGCCATCTTCAATCTGGGACTCCATCAGTCAAGTAGGTATACAAGCACCTTTCTTAACTGGTCTTCAAGGATCTCCTAGTCTTCATGTCTTCTACTCTTCTCATCTTGAGGGAGCGCATGTAAGCCGGGACTGTGCTGATCAGCTGATATCTATACAGTTGATCACACAAGACTAGTCTAAGCTGTTCTATACAAAGTCAGCTGATCATATTACATTTATAAACTCTAAGTGTTTTGGCCATCAAAACTATTCTAACATCAAGTGGGGCTTAGGGTGAATTTATATCCCAACAGTAATAGATAGATTCTTTGTATAAGTTTTTTTAAGTTGACTAAGCTTTATAACAAGAGCTTAAAGTAATGTAATAGTCTTGTTAGGATTAGTTGATAGGACTAGATTAGTTCTATGTTGTAATCTGAATAAGTCTACTGCACAAGATAAGTAGAAGACGCAGTCTACTACTACTACTCAAGACAGGTACGACTCAACAAGACAAGAAGACTAAAGTTAGTTACAGGAACGCGTATTGGAGATAAAATTGAAGGAGTTAGTTAAGGAATAACTAATTAACTGAAGAAACGCGTGAAAGGATAAGAAGTTTCAGTTAGAAGTTAGTTTTCAAGAAGAGTTGGTTACAACTAACTGAGTTCTTGATTTCTAGAATCTATAAATACCTCAAGGTGTTTATCATTCAAAGACTACTGGAAATACATATACTGAAGCTACATACTGAAGAATTGTTCGAAGTTTCTCTCAGAGATTGAAGTTCAGAAAGTGAAGCTACACAAGACAAGTGAAGATCGAAGAAGGCTACTACTGAACGAAGATAAGTTTTATTTTTCGTTTACTGTTTCAAGTTGCTAGTTACTTGTAAAATAGCTAGTAAGATCGAAGATATATCTGGAGATATAATCGAGAAGATCTAAGTCTTATTTCTTGGGACTTAAAGCTACAAGAACATATTACTCCATTGGACGAGTTAATAAGAATTTCACAACTGGGTTTGTGAGAGTGGATGTAGACAAGTTGTCGAACCACTATAAATCTCGTGTTTGATTTACTTTACTATTTTGTTTGTTGTTAATTGATTAATTGTTTACTTGTTAAACATACATAACTGAACAAGACAAGTTGAGTAAACACTGAAACAGAGTTCTCGAAATAAGTTGAGTATAATCTTTAATTGGGCTCATTGTTAATTTCGTATTCCGCACATTGTAATTCTGATATATCGAAAGATTTTAGAAAAGTCTATTCACCCCCCTCTAGACATTTTCTTTAGCTTCCCTCGATATTAACTCAACTTAGGGACCTACAGTGGTTTTGAAGAAGTTTAATTTGTGATTGACTATTTTCCACCACATGATGAAGTTTAGTGGTGACATTTTTTATAAAGGCAACCTTCTATACCCTGTGCTTATATGTTCATACTTGAAGATGCATGGTTTTACCCCTAAGAAGACTGAAGTTCTTAGAGGAAAGGTACTTTTATACACCATTTCACCTACTTTACTCATTGGTGAAAGAGTGAAAGATCTGCCCTTGCACAATCCTGTAAGTTCTTCTCAAAGACCAGTTCCTGCTCAACCTCAACCTCAACCCACACCAGCACAGAGACCTACACAGAGACCAGCTACACCTAATGCTGCACCAGATGCTGAGAACTTTGGTGGTAATTCTGATACCACATTCTCTGTTCCCAGATCTTTTATATTATTGCAGTTACAGTACCTACAAGACCAGATTGATGAGCTCCAATTCATCAAAGATAAGTGGACCAGGTTACTTTCCACTACAACAGGGGGAGTACCACCTTCCACTTCAGCTAGAGCTTCTGGAGTTGTCATTGAAGAGCTGAAGGTGTTCCTTGTTGGGATATGAATCCTAGAACAAGTCCTAAATGATGAATAAAAGATAAAAAATAAAGTTTTGATAAGCCAAAAGAAGACTTGAATATTTTCTAAGTGTTGACTAATCTAGTCTAGTTGAGTTGAAGTCATCTTGTACAGATCAGTAGAATTCAAAAGACAAGTACAGTTTAAAAGAAAAGTATTCTTAAAAGATAAGTACGATTTATAAGTACTTCATATCTGTTTACATATGTTAGATTGTTACTGAGCTATTTAAAAGTTGTATAGAGCTCATGATTTCTATATGTAATAGATTAGATTCTTTGTATAGTTTATAAGTTGACTAAAGCTTGTATTATAAAAGCTTAAAGTAATGTAATAAGTCTTGTTAGGTTAGATGATAGGACTAGATTAGTTCTATTAGAAGTCTACTACACAAGAAGAGAAGACCAGTCTACTACTCAAGACAGGTGGACTACAAGACAAGACAAGTACATACGAGTCTACACAAGACAAGTTAACTTAGAGTTAGTTACAGAAACGCGTATTGAAGATACAACTGAAGAATTAGTTATGGAATAACTAATTAACTGAAGAAACGCGTGGAAGAATTAAAGAATCAGTTACAAAGTTAGTTTTCAAGAAAGGTTGTTACAACTTACTAAGTTCTTGAAGATCGAAGTCTATAAATACCCCAAGGTATTCATTGGTAAAAGACTACTGATTACTGAAGATACTGAAGAATTACTACTTACAAACGATATTGAAGATTCAATCGAAGTTTACTCTCAGAGTTAATTGAAGTTCAGAAAGATAGCCAGAAGACAAGTGAAGAATCAAGAAGGCTACTACTGAAAATCAGAGAAGTTTTTAGTTTTTGTTTTGTTATTTTCAAGGTGCTAGATACTTGTAAAATTTCTAGTAAGATCGTAGACATATCTGGAGGTATAGTCTGTTGAAGATCTAAGTCTTCTTCTTGGGACTTTAAAGACAGGAACATACACTTGTACTCGATTGGAAGAGTTTTAGTGGAAACATCACAACTGGGTTTGTGAGAGTGGATGTAGACAAGTTGTCGAACCACTATAAATCTTGTGTTTGATTTACTTTACAGTTTTGATTGTTTAAATTGCTTAATTGGTTTAATTACATAACTGATCTAGACTAGTTGAGTATAGAACAGAGTTCTCGAAAATAAGTTGAGTATAATCTTGAATTGGGCTCATTGATAATTTCGTATTCCGCACAGTGTAATTCTGATATATCGAAAGATTTTAGAAAAGTCTATTCACCCCCCTCTAGACATTTTCTTTAGCTTCCCTCGATATTAACTCAACTTGGGACCAACAAGTGGTATCAGAGCAGTAGTTTACGAACTGCTGTTTCTTGATAACCGACTCAAGACTTAGGGTGAAGTCTTGGTCCTTGACTGTTTTTGTATACGTGTTCTTGATCATATTCTTGTATCATCTGTGTTTCGTGCTCCCTGTTCTTGACTTATCTGTTGTTCTTGATCATAACTCTACTTAGCACTTATTTCTTGAAATCATGTCTCTTGAGATCAGCGCTAACAAACTACCCAAGTTCCAGGTACAGGATTACGACTATTGGAAGCTAAGGATGGAAGCCATCTTCAGCTCCACTCATGACTTAATGATCTCAGTCATCACTGAAGGTCCAATTGTGACCATGATCCCAAACACTGCTGCCCTCGACGCAAATCAACCCGTGGGTACTCTCGTCAAGAAACCAAGGTCAGAACTTACATCTGAAGAAATGAGACAGAATAATTTGGATAGCTTGGCCAAGAATTACATCTTACACACTCTTCCTAATGAGTATCTGGGAAAAGTGTTAAAATGTAAAACTGCCAAAGAAATGTGGGATCGCTTAGCTATCATTTGTGAAGGGACATCCCTAATCAAAGAAAGCAAGCTTTCCACTGCTGTCCAAAGATTCGAATCATTTCATATGCAAACTGGTGAAACAGTAGACCAGTTGGATACTCGTTTTACCAAAATCATGAATGACTTGGAAGTCCTTGGTAAATCTTATACTCCACGTGAAATCAATCTTAGGATTCTCAAAAGCCTTGATAGTCGTTGGAAGATGGTAAAAATGCTCGTTAAGAATACCCAAGATATAGACGCATGGACAGCAGAGACTATGTTTCAAACTCTAAAGGCTCATGAGTTTGATTTAGACGAAGATGAACCCATAGTAAGTAGTGACAGAGAACATACTGTATCTAAGAACGTTGCTTTTAAGGCTAGTTCGTCTAAGATAGACAGGTCTAAGACTAAGACTAGGTCTGCCTCTGTTAAAGACGAGTTAGATACTGATCTTAGTCTGAAGGATCAGGTAAGCCTCATGGTTAGAAAGTTTGATAGGCTGAATAAACGTTTCGGAAGATATAAGAAGTTCTATAGAGAGCATAGAGGATCTGCTTCTAAGAACTCGTCTGAAACCAGACGAGACCGAAACTCGTCCGAAAGGAGAGACGAAGTCTCGAAAGGTAACAGACAAGATAGAGAGTCTGATAGTAGGAAGATTACTCGTTCTGATAGACGTGATAAACGAAGGAACAACTCTCCTATTAAAAAGGCTACTAATGATCTTGTGTGCTATAACTGTGAGAAACCAGGTCACTACATATATGAATGTCCAGACCTGAGTACTGATGATCGAGAAGAACGCAAAGCACGAAGGGAAAGAAGATACAACCGTGGTAAAAAGGCAATGATGGCCAATAATGACTCTGACTCTGACTCAGACGAGTTGCCATCATCCTCATCTAGCTACCCGTCTGAACCAGATCACGATGAAGCATTCATAGTTGATGATGGTCTATGCTTCATGGCTAAAATCGACCAAGAGGTATCATCTGTTACTTCCTTTCAATCATGTGATGAATCAGATTCTGATGAAAGTGACACTGCCAGTAGCCAAGTAGGGAGTAGCCTTCAGCACTCTACTAGTGCAGTTGAAGACGACCTCCTACTTGCCAACAAGGCATTCATTGAAGTCAGTGACGAAAACATCATGTTAAGACAAGAAATCATTGACCTTAAGGAAGCTCAGTCTAAAGTAGATCCTAATATAACAGTCCTAAATGAACGCTTGCAAGAAGAGTTGAGACAACTCAAAGACAAGTGTGCATTGACAGACAAGTTGTATCAAGACCTACTTAAGACACATGCGACTGAGAAACATGAATTCAATGTCTTACAAAGTAAGCTCAAAAAACTTGAAGAACGTAATAAGTTCTTAGAAACCGAGGTTGTCACATTAGACCTTAAACTTACTGACCTGGTTAACTCATCTAAGGTTAACCTTGAATTGTCAGATAGGTATAGGGCTCCTGCTGACAAGACAGGCATAGGTGCTGAGACACCCAGCTCGTCTACTCAAGTTCCTAAGAACCCTACTATTTTCATCTCAAGCTCTTTGACTAATGATAAAGGAAAAGAACCATTGATATACGATATTGACACTCCGTCTAAAGGCACTGCACCTAGACAAGCTCGAGTTAACATTCCAATTACCAAGGGAGGTAAAAAGAATGGTAACAACAAGCCTGTTCAACCTAGAACTAATCTTCAAAGGACTAGGAATCGTGGACGACCAAATCAGGTCAGATACGAGGATTGGTATCCCGAGGAGACGAGTACTAGACAAGTACAGACTAGACGACAAGAATCTAGACCTCCTTTCATAAGGCAGTCTCAACTCTACTCGTCTAGACCTAGACAGGAAGGTCCAAAATATCGTACACAACCTGTTCTATATCCTCCACCTTTGTCATATGATATCAAAGGAGAAGAAAGACCTAAACATGTCTATAAACCGTATGGACCTAATGCATACAAACCTTTCTCTGACTATCATAGACAAGTGCCTGCTCAAGTAGAGATTAAGTCAAAAGGCTATCTCCAAAGAGTAGACCCGAACTCGACTAATAGGCCAGATAAGGACAACAAGGTCTTATTTTGCAACAAATATGGTCGAAAGCTTAGAAGGTCAAACTTGTTCAGGACTCCAATGTACATTTGGATTCCATTGAACTCGACTAACCCCCAAGGACCCCAATAAACAAGGAGGGTACCTAAATTATGTATTATCATCTATTGCAGGGTCGACTCGATCTATACAAGAAAGGTGGCTCAACAGGAGAAACTTGGTACATAGACAGTGGATGTTCGCACCACATGACTGGTACTAAGACTCTCTTATCAAGCTACCATGAGCAAGAAGGACCAAAAGTGATATTTGGTGATAGCTCCATTGCTGTTACTAAAGGATTTGGTTATGTTCGAAATGGAGACATAGAGATTCAAGATGTTTCTTATGTTGAAGGCTTGAAATATAATTTACTCTCTGTTTCACAATTTTGTGATCGTGGATACAAGGTGCAGTTCAAGAGTCAGAAATGTGAAATCATCGACAAGAAAACACACACAGTCCTACTAGTCGGCATTAGACAAGGAAGTGTGTACATAGTGAACTGGAACAGTTGTCCGAGGGACACCTGTCTACTTACTAAGAATCCTAAAGAACTTGGCTGACTCTGGCATAGACGCCTTTGTCATCTAAACTTTAAGGTTCTTAATAAGATAGCCAGAGACTACCTTGTGGAAGGTATTCCCAATGAAGTCTACTATAAGTCACATGTATGCACCTCCTGTCAAAAAGGTAAACAGGTGAAGGGTTCTTTCAAATCTATTCCATCCCTCTCAACCAGTAGAGTTCTTGAACTTCTACATATGGACTTACATGGTCCAATAACTCCTCCAACTTTGAACGGTAGAAGGTACACACTTGTTGTGGTAGACGACTATTCTAAGTTCACTTGGGTAGTCTTCTTACACAAGAAGAGTCATACACAAACACTTTTGCCTGATCTGTTGAAGAAGTTACAGGTTGAGAAGAATCAGTCAATTGTCAAGATCCGTAGTGACAAGGGTACTGAATTCATTAACTGCTATATTAAAGAATTTTGTTCTAAGCGTGGCATCCAGCACCTTACTAGTGCAGCTAGGACACCACAGCAAAATGGAGTAGCAGAACGAAGGAACAGAACTCTTAAGGAGGCCTGCAGGACCATGCTGACAGAGTATAATACGCCTCAGAAATTTTGGGCAGAAGCTATCAACACTGCATGCCACTCACAGAATAGAAGTGCTATCAATAAAGCACTAGGTAAGACGCCCTATGAGGTATGGAAAGGTAGAAAACCCAGAGTTTCATATTTTCATATATTTGGATGCAAGTGTTTCATCCATAATAATGGGAAAAGCAAGTTGAATGCATTCGATGCTAAAGCAGACGAGGGGATATTCTTAGGATACTCCTCGACTAGCAAAGCATTTAGAGTATTCAACTACTCAACCCTTTGTGTGGAAGAAACACCACATGTGGTTTTCGAAGAATCTCAACAGGACCCATCTACCAACAAGATCAGTGAGAAAGCTACTGAGCTAACTGTCGAATCTGACAAAGACTCAGAGGTATATGAATCCGTTCAAGCCTACAATCCATTTATGAAAGCTCTCGAGTCAGATGACCAGAAGAAGGTAAGTGCTCAAGGTAACTCTACTAGACCAGTTGACATGCCTAAACTAGTCGACTCGTCTACTCCTATTAAATCTTCTGATGATAATGATGTTGACATGCATGATGCTATACATGATATAGATGACAGTACTATTGTTAAAAATAGAAATACATGGAAATCTGCGCATAATACTGAAAATATTATTGGTGACTCTACTGTTGGTGTGAAGACTAGACGACAACTCTTTGAGTCGCAAGAACAATCTAGCCCATCTCTGTTTTGCTGGTGTTGTTTCCTCTCATCTATTGAGCCTAAAACCATTAATGAGGCATTGGCTGATAGTAATTGGATCATTGCTATGCAAGACGAGTTGAATCAGTTTGTTCGAAACGACGTCTGGGAACTTGTCGATAGACCAAAACATCATAATGTAGTTGGAACTCGATGGATTTTCAAGAATAAGAAAGATGAGAATGATGTAGTTGTTCGTAATAAGGCTAGACTAGTCGCCCAAGGCTACTCACAAGCTGAAGGCATAGATTATGATGAAACTTATGCTCCTGTTGCTAGACTAGAAGCCATTCGATTGTTTCTTGCATATGCTGCTTACATGAAATTTACTGTATATCAAATGGATGTTAAAAGTGCATTTCTTAACGGTATTCTTGTGGAAGAAGTATATGTTGAACAACCCCCAGGTTTCGAAGTCAAAGGTAATCAGGTATACAAATTAAAGAAGGCCTTATATGGACTAAAGCAAGCTCCAAGAGCCTGGTACGATACTCTTTCTCAATTTCTATTAGAAAATGGTTTTACTAAAGGCAAGGTAGACAGAACCTTGTTTAGAAGACAAGAAGGGAAAGACATTTTACTCGTCCAAATTTACGTAGATGACATTATTTTTGGTTCACCTAACAAAGAGCTGAGTGAAAGTTTCTCAACACTCATGCAAAGTAAATTTGAGATGTCTATGATGGGTGAAATGAATTACTTTCTTGGACTTCAAGTAAAACAGACCCCTGAAGGGATTTTCATAAATCAAGCAAAGTATACTAGAAATCTTCTAGACAAGTATGGTATTAAGACATGCAAGTCTGCTGGCGTACCTATGCTACCTACATACAGAATGGACCCAGACGAACAAGGTAAGTGTACTGATCAAACCCATTACCGTGGTCTAATTGGTTCATTACTCTACTTGACTGCTAGTAGACCTGATATTGCATTTTCTGTTGGTGTATGTGCTCGTTTTCAAGCTAATCCAAAAGAAAGTCACATGGAAACCACTAAAAGAATATTGAAATATTTGAAAGGAACCATCAATCGTGGTATATGGTATCCTTCAAATGATGATTTATCTCTAAGTGGCTACTCTGATTCTGATTTTGGTGGTTGTAGAATAGATAGGAAATCTACATCTGGTTCTTGTCAATTCTTAGGCACAAAACTCATTTCATGGTTTTCGAAAAAGCAGACAAGTGTTGCTACCTCTACTACTGAAGCCGAGTACATGGCTGCTGGTAGTTGTTGTAGTCAATTATTATGGCTTATTCAACAGCTTAGAGATTATAATATTTGTGAATCAAATGTTCCTATATTCTGTGATAGTAATAGTGCAATTGCCATTACACAAAATCCTGTATTACACACACGTTGTAAGCATGTTGATGTGAAACACCATTTCATACGTGATCATGTAGAAAAGAAGGATATTCGCATGGAAAAGATTCATACTGATTTTCAAAGAGCTGATATTTTCACAAAACCATTAGCTGAGGCTCGATTTCATGAATTATGCATTAGTCTAGGACTTATTGATCTTGATCCTACTAGTATGTAGAAATGTACTAACCAGACAGGTACAGTCCTAAGAAGAAAGGAGAAATAGACAAGCTACCACAAAAGAACAGAGCACTCGTCTACTCACGCAACAGACAGGTATACAAGGTCAGACAAGTTGACCATCCAACCCGATGAGGAAGCTGGTAAAGCTGAGGGTAATACTAAGGGAATAAACATTTAAGGGGGAATCTTTGATCTCTTAAAAATCCTTGTGTTGACTCTTTAGTTTGGTAACAGTCATCTTGTTTGAACCTTGATCTTTGATTTAAATTAATATTCATCATATAAAAATTTCTACTCGACTATCTGTCGTACTAAGGAAGACAGGTACATAAAGCTGTTCGACATTCAGACAGATACGCATAGTCGAAGGGGGAACTCATCTGGTGGACATAAGATTACTCGTCTTGTGCCTTTTAACCTACTCGCCTTATGAAGCTTAGTCCTACTCATCTGTTCTGGATGGACTCGAACAGACAAGCTAAGTTTTCATTGATCTTCTTTGAATATGTGTTAATATGTTTACTCGAAACAAATTAGCAATGTTAAAGTAATAAGATTGTGTTCAAATTGGAGCTATACACCACTAGTTAATGAGGTGTACATATTCAGTTCATGCCAAAACACGACCAAAATAGGTCAGATGAATACACTCTTTTATTTTGCAAATAAGAAAGGCGGATTTCAATTTGCACATAATCAATTCACATTTTTTTCTCGGTTCCGTAACTGAATGCCAAAGGTCTTCACCGTTGGATCTAAGCCTTCTATCTTGGCCGTTGGATCAAATTCTGTTTTAAACAAAAACCAACACTTGCACACGTCTTGCCTCACGTTTCATAACTTCTCTACTTCTTGCTAACAGTAATTTACTGCATAATCCATTTGTTTGTGCTCATAGCAAATCGTTCACCATGTCTATTCGATCGATTCTCGATGTAAGTTCCAACATGCAGGCACCATTTGATCTCGGAAGATATATAAATGATAACAAGGTGCATGTTGAACCATCACTATTTTTCAAAGGCAATCACAAGGAAGGAAACATGGAAATCTTGACCAAATGCATCAGATGCGGTCTACAGCCCTACCTAGAGGCATTTCCACAGGTTGTGTTGGAAGAAGAGGTTCTGGAATTTTATGCCAACGTCAATAGACAAGGAGGAGTGTTAGAATCTTTTATTGATGGGCATCGAGTGGAAATCACTAGGGAAGTGATGTTCGAAAGATTAAGGCTACCCATCGGAACGATTGATGTGGAGAGGTATGCTGAAGGGCAGGAGATGAAGTATTTGAGCATCTTCTGTGGAAAGAAAATGAGACTCAAACCAGATGGTAAAGCTCCTACTGCCAAGAAGGGTGATCTCTTGGAGAAATATCGCACTTTGCTGGACATAGCAAGCAAGATGCTTCTATGTGCCACTGGGTCTCATGACTCGGTCACTCAAACCAAAACAAGGATCATGGCTGTTATCTATGATGGAATCACTGAGGTTAATTGGTTCAAATTGATAGCTGACAGGATAATGTACTTCGAACGAAGTGTAAAGGTGGATGCTGATACCAGACATTGGGTGGTATCTCAAGCAGTCGGATATGGAAACAAGCTGAGTATATTACTTCCATTTTTGCTGCCAAACAAGAATGATTGGAGCAAAGGAAAGCCGTTTCATCCTCTTAAGTTTTACTTAAAAATTGAAGCAATGAGGAAGCAGGCTGCTGCAAGGCCAGCTGCCCCAAGGCAGGTTCAAATTGATGAGTCAGAAGTGTTGCCGTATGCCGATTCATCCAGTTCTTCTCAAGACAAGTCTGAAGAGGCAGAGTCTAGTACAGCTGACTCAGAGAAGACTCAGTCAGATGAAGAGTCGCCTCAGGAGAAGGAGTCGAGTGAACAAATACCTGAGATGTACACTCTCGTGAGAGTTGAGTCGCCTACTCGTCCAGTCGAGTCGAGTCTACAGGTTGGTACCTCTACTCAATCTGTTTCAATTCCTCTCTCTCTCCCGTCTACGTCTATCCGAACCAAGGCTAGATCACATCGATCTAGGCCTCGACCTGTACTCCCAACCTCGCAAGCACTGGCAGCACGACCGCTGAGAGCCAGTCTTCCCTTATACACTCCTATAAGTGATACAACTGATACTCCTACAGTTGTCATACCTGACCAAGCCACCTTACAGCCCATTGAAACCATTGCTTTCACTCCCTCTCCCTCACCAGAATATGGTGAACCCCCCAACCCATCTACTTCAGACAAAACGACAGTTGCCACTGCAACAACTGAGTTGGAGACCCCATCTACTCAGGATCCGTCTGTTGTTAGATTTGAATCCCTGGTGTATTATCCGATGTGTCTACGAGAGAAGAGAATTCGTGCTCGAATGATCAGAAATCTGAAGAGGACGCTCTCAACTATAGAAGTAGACTATGAATCTGAGCAGTTTGAAAAGTTAGTCCGGATTTGTACATGGTTCGCATTGAAGAAGTCGTCTACGGATGATTTGTTTGAAGTCATTCAAGGCAAAGGCGGTATCTCCAATTTTATGGATTGGGAGATGGAACAGAAAGAAAATAGTGGAGTTAAGGATCACTCCGAACTATTCCCGCGCAAAGCCTTGGTTGATCTCGTCAAGAAGCTTTTAAACATTCCAGATGGTGTTATTGAGGATGTGTTTGCTTTTGACGTTGGAACTCAGACTGATCTAGTTGAAGAAGAGATCAAGCCAGAAGTAGCTGAGATAGCAGTCCAGACTTCAGACCAGTTGGAAGAAATTGTTCATAGTGATGAAGATGAAGTCGACTCACTCATGATTGGAAAAGAAGATGATGAGTTTTTGGATGCTGAGATGTTTGATGAAGAAGAACTCAAGGCAGTTGATAATGTTGTTGGAACTTCCAGTTTAACTCAAGCTATGCCAGACAGATTTCTGGATGATTTAAAGACTGATCTGAGAAGTGTTGTTCACAATGCTATAGAGGAATTCTTGAACTTGAGAATGAAGGATGTGCTGATTACACAAAATCAATCACTTGTTGACCAATCCAGAGACTTGTTTATTGGTGAAATCAACAAGATGGACTCGACTTTCCGAGAAGAGTTGTTTGCTCAAGTTGATGATTTTCTGAAGAAACAAATTGATAGTTCAGAAAGGAGATCAATCTCGTTTGCTCGATCGTTAGCTGAAGAGTCAAGTAAAATGGAAAGACTCTACAGTGTTAAGGTTTCCATTGCTGATGAACAGAGAAGGGAAGCACAAGATCAGTTGGTGCGTTCTCGGGCTGTTCTACATGAGCTGACTGAACAGAATACCCTTCTTAGACAGACGGCTACTCAACTGAAGGATGAACTAGTTTCCTGTACACAGAAGTTGGAACTAGTTACTGAACGCTTAGACAAGATGAGCAATGCGGAATTGCATCAGAAGCACATTGAGTCAGCTGCTGAAGCTATGAAGGAAGCTTTGAAAGAAGAAATGACTCGCTTTACTTCTCTTTTTACTCTTACGGCGAGTGATGAAGCCAAAAAGGGGGAAGAGACCAGTCTAGTTGAAGTTAGTCTAGTTGAAGTTACTAAGTCTGCTAGTGCTGAACCGGAGATGAAAGATGCTGCTACTGCAATTGAAGAACTAAGAAGGCCTAAGAGAGGCAGATTAGTGAAGAAGACAGATCTAGAGCATGCTGAAACAGAAAAGCTGAAAAGATTAGAGAAAGGTAAAGGTGTTGCATCGTCTCCTGAAGCAGAGATTCAGACTAGACGAGTTAAGAGGAAGCTGAATATTGAAGAACCTACTGCTGCTGCTGTAGTTGAAAAGAAACAAAGAATTGCAGATGACGAGATGCATTATGCAAGCAAAAAGAAGATAGAAAAACATATTGAGAATTTGCAGAAGCTGAAGGAAGATGAAGAGAAAATGGAAGATCAGTTCATTGACTATTTTATTGACAGAGAGCATCGTCAAGATTGGCTCAAGGTGAAGAGACAATGGGAACTTGATCACTGGATAATCAGAAAGTATGGTGATTCTGAACATGCGGATGAACTATATTCGATGTTTGATAAGTTTATGGAAGGTCAGAATCGAATGCTTTGGAATCTGATATTGAGGATATCTGCTGCTGCAAATTTCAACATTTTAGTACCAATCTTTCCAAGATGGAAGACTCCTATGACAAGCTCAGGAAAGAGAGTTGATCGTAACCAGATCAAGAAGTTTGAAGAAGAATTGCTTGACAAGGAGAAGATTGAAGATGAAGATCAGATTAGCTTAATTCACAAGAGACTCCTTGATGCATTCTGCGTTCCTAACCCGGAAGGAGGTACTCTTTCAGATTAGTTGATTGTTTTAGTTGTTTTTGCTCTGATATTTTGTTATTCAAGTATTTGTAATATCTACTGATCTATTTCTGAATGAATGAAAAGATAAAGTACTATTTGATGTTTAAAGACAAGATAACTACTTAACTAGTCTACTTATTGAGAAAAGATTCAAGTAGTTTTGGCTTCATCAAAAAGGGGGAAATTGTTGGGATATGAATCCTAGAACAAGTCCTAAATGATGAATAAAAGATAAAAGATAAAGTTTTGATAAGCCAAAAGAAGACTTGAATATTTTCTAAGTGTTGACTAATCTAGTCTAGTTGAGTTGAAGTCATCTTGTACAGATCAGTAGAATTCAAAAGACAAGTACAGTTTAAAAGAAAAGTATTCTTAAAAGATAAGTACGATTTATAAGTACTTCATATCTGTTTACATATGTTAGATTGTTACTGAGCTATTTAAAAGTTGTATAGAGCTCATGATTTCTATATGTAATAGATTAGATTCTTTGTATAGTTTATAAGTTGACTAAAGCTTGTATTATAAAAGCTTAAAGTAATGTAATAAGTCTTGTTAGGTTAGATGATAGGACTAGATTAGTTCTATTAGAAGTCTACTACACAAGAAGAGAAGACCAGTCTACTACTCAAGACAGGTGGACTACAAGACAAGACAAGTACATACGAGTCTACACAAGACAAGTTAACTTAGAGTTAGTTACAGAAACGCGTATTGAAGATACAACTGAAGAATTAGTTATGGAATAACTAATTAACTGAAGAAACGCGTGGAAGAATTAAAGAATCAGTTACAAAGTTAGTTTTCAAGAAAGGTTGTTACAACTTACTAAGTTCTTGAAGATCGAAGTCTATAAATACCCCAAGGTATTCATTGGTAAAAGACTACTGATTACTGAAGATACTGAAGAATTACTACTTACAAACGATATTGAAGATTCAATCGAAGTTTACTCTCAGAGTTAATTGAAGTTCAGAAAGATAGCCAGAAGACAAGTGAAGAATCAAGAAGGCTACTACTGAAAATCAGAGAAGTTTTTAGTTTTTGTTTTGTTATTTTCAAGGTGCTAGATACTTGTAAAATTTCTAGTAAGATCGTAGACATATCTGGAGGTATAGTCTGTTGAAGATCTAAGTCTTCTTCTTGGGACTTTAAAGACAGGAACATACACTTGTACTCGATTGGAAGAGTTTTAGTGGAAACATCACAACTGGGTTTGTGAGAGTGGATGTAGACAAGTTGTCGAACCACTATAAATCTTGTGTTTGATTTACTTTACAGTTTTGATTGTTTAAATTGCTTAATTGGTTTAATTACATAACTGATCTAGACTAGTTGAGTATAGAACAGAGTTCTCGAAAATAAGTTGAGTATAATCTTGAATTGGGCTCATTGATAATTTCGTATTCCGCACAGTGTAATTCTGATATATCGAAAGATTTTAGAAAAGTCTATTCACCCCCCTCTAGACATTTTCTTTTGCTTCCCTCGATATTAACTCAACTTGGGACCAACATTCCTGATGCTACAGAGAATGGAGGAACTGCTGCTGCTAACAATGTTGTTGCACTCTTTGCTACAACTTGTTTTATTGAAGAACTAGAGGCTGATGAAGAAGACAAGTTTGCAGATGCTGCTGAAGATGATGAGGATATGGAAATCCTCTATGGTGATATCTAGAACAGATATTGCAAGACAGGGGTAGTACTGAAGTACAAATGGCACATGTGCAGGACTTTGATGTTGCTGCTATTGTTATAGCAATTCATGTCATTTTCAGTCCTACTTTTGTTTTTGTTATTCTGTTATGTTTAAGTTAAATTATATTTGTTCTAATACAGTATTTATTATTTCTAGTTGATAGGAAGTTTATATTTATCTTGCTTAAATTAGTTTGCATTAAATGATAGTTGATTACTGCTTCTTGCTTAATTTGTTTTCTTATCATTAAATGTTTACTGCATGATGAATATGCCTTGTTTATGTGTTCATTTTGTTTTGTTTGTTTTCTGTTTAACTCTGATCTATGTCCTGCTGCTTAAAACTGTTTGCATTGAAATATATTCTTATTTTGCTTACTGCTTTAAAGAATAAAATTTTAGTTGCTTACTGCATATGGATTAACTCTTAGTTAATCATGTTGTTTTTTATTCTATTTTTGTTCTGATTATTCTTTTAGTCCTTGCTCTGTTTTTGTTTTCGAGTCTTACATAAGTCTTAGAATTAATCTGGTATATACTCTTATGCTCTGATTTAATCTTTGATTTTTTGTAAAGTTATATGTTTTGTAAACAAGTGTACTGTTTATACTTGTTTTGGTTTTGAATAAGGTTACTTTGATTTTATGGCACGGATCTTAGTAAAATTGTTCTTGATCTCGTTTTGATTTGATCCAACGGTTACAACAGGTATTGTCTTGACTAGTATTTATACTTGATGTTAACCTCACCTAAATACATAATACTGAGTATGTATAAAAATATATGTGCATCAGGTGTGTTGTAGTCGAAAGGTCAAATTGGAGGAGATTGTAGATGTTGTTAACTCTTAAATGCTTTAACATTATCAACAACATTTTAATTTGACCTTCCTTGATTTATTCTAAGTCCTTTCTGAAATGTTACATTAAATGTTAGACTAAATACTCTCACATTCAGGTACGATTCTAGAAGCTTCTACAAGAGTCTGGAACCTGGAAGATTCCAGAATGTTGGAGAACGTAATAGAAGAGTCTGGAGCAGTTTAGAACGACCTGGAAGATGGAAGAAGGATCTAGAGAGATCATGGAAGTTGAGGTCCTAAAAAATAGGATCTCATAATGGAAGGATCTAGAACTCGGCTATTGCTCTATAAATACCGCTGAAGCCTTTCATTTCAAAGCATGCACTATTCGAGTAACACCTATTCTGAGCATTCATCCCTGGTTAGGAGTTAGGGTCAGTAGTTGTATCGTTTAATGTACACCGAGGGATACCACACCTTCCCGTGTATTTAGTTCTAGTCTTGTATCGAGTGAGAGTGAATCATAGATCAGATTATTTCTTTAGACAGAGTTCTTACACTTAAGTCTATTTGCGGATTCAAGCACCTGCCTCGATTGTAGTTTCCATTTGTGGAATGTTGAAGTAATTGCTAAGACATTTCACACGACATTTTCGTAACTTAGGAACTAAGTTATTGTTTTCGCCGTAAGGCTTAACATACGTTTTGTTATTAATAAAATCTATGTTAAAAATTATTACATTGTGTTCTTATTGTGTTTTAGTGTTTTAGACTTCCGCTGTGTACTGTGTTTACTTTTTGTATTCTGTTAGAGTTAATGCTACACTAATTGTCTCAACATTCAGTGTAACATTGTTCTGTTTTTTACTTAAACACTAGATACAACCCCACGCACACTTTCAGACTTGACATAAACTATAGATTCAGAAGGTTTTGCAAGTTCAATTGATAGCCTTTCATTTTCTCTCACACAGTAATCATGAAATTCTTGTAATCTAGTGAAATCTTCCATCAACTTTCCAAAAGAAAGTTTCAGGTTGACCTCACTAGTGTTTTGTGATAGAAATGATGGTGAGCGTGAAGTAGAAGATACCTCATCATCTTCTATAACCATATTGCACACATCATCATCATCACTATTTGAGAACAGTCCATCATCAGAAGAGTTGAAACTTTCAGCAGATTCTGACTCATCACCAGCCATCATGGCTTTCCTGTTGATGAATTTTTTGTCTCTTTTAGCTTGTCTCTCCTTTCTTTCCTTGGAGATGAGCTCAGGGCAGTCATATTGAAAGTGCCCTTTCTTTTTGCGGTTATAGCACAGGTCTTCATCATCATCCTTCTTTGGTTCATCTCTTCTTCTGGATGATGAGGGTTCAACTCTGTTAGACTTTCTCCTATCAGAGTATTTGTCCTCTGATCTCCTTTCTTCAGGCCTTTTGTCCTCAGCCTGGGCTTCAGGAGGGTTGTACCTTCTCCTGGTTTTGTTGTCTTGGTAGAATTTCTTGTATCTACCAAACCTTGTGTTGAGTTTGTCAAACCTCCTAGCCATGAGAGCCATTTCTTCCTTCATCTCACCCTTGGAGTATATAACAAGTGTATGGGGGGAATACACTTGTATGCAAATCTTTTTCAAACTAAACCAAAACAGACTTCAGCAAGGTTGTCCTGGACAACTCTTCTAAGATGAATAACTCTTTAAAGATAATCAAACTACTAAGTACTGTTGAGTACTTAGTTGAATAACTATCTAAGGAAGTTATATGTGTGGAATTAGTGGTTGACCCTTTGGTTTAAACTCCTTTTAAGTTCTGAAATCTCCTTAACAGTTATATAGTTTCAGGGAACTTGTCCAAATCAGTTTTAATCACAGTCTTCAGTATATGTCTTTCAAAGGTTACTTTGTGTGCTGTGTATGTATGTGATGTTTGAATGAACATGCTGGAATGTAAGTCAACAAAAGAGTTATAGTGGTTCAGAGACTCAAGCTCCTACATCCACTTTTCCTGATTTAACAGGATAATTCCTTATCTCTTGGAATTACTTGTTTTATAGTGCCAAGGTGCACTTGATCAACCACACCACTCCTTGGTGCCTTGATCCCTAGGATAACAGAGTCCTAGTACCCTCTTCTCAACTCAGAATTGAACGGTTCTTCTCTCAATAGTCAATTCCTACCACTTCTACTACAACAACCTTCTATCTCTCTTTTGGAAAGGTATAAGGGTTTATGTTGGTTCCAACTAGGTTGAGATATCCTTTACAATGAGCTCAGTGTATAAGGATAGGATATCTCTCTAAGCTTTGTATGGATATACAATAAGGTTCAGCTTAGATGAAGTGTTCTGGAAACTGTAAATGTTCTAAGAAAGCTTGAAGGCTTTGAGCTTATAGTTTCCTCTAGGATGCAGGATAGTTGGATTCCTTCAATGGTTTCGACACTTCTGTATTTATAGAACAATTTGAGGATTTGCCCGTTGGAAAGACAGCCTCAAATTGCCTATAATTGTCTTCCTTGAACTCTGCAACTGGAAGACAGATTCTTTGAAAGTGACATGTCCTTAATTTGGGAAGTAAACGGTTGTGAGCATTTTGTCTTGACTTTGAAGCACTCTTCCCAATGTCTGACTTCAAGATTCACTTGATCAAACATGGACATCACTTCTGATGATTGGTCCTATGATAACGACAACATTCCTTATCACTTGGACAATTCTGCTTATCAGGATCAGCAGAGATTGTTTATCAGCAGTGTTGGCTTTATCTCTTCAGATGACTTGGCTCTGTCTCTTTATATGTGTATCTCTTGATGATCTTTGAGCATTCATGGCTTTGGATCAGTAGCCTTGACCTTATCAGCACAGTTGGGCTTGTTCTTCAAACTGTTCTGGTTCAATTGTGCTGAGACAACTCTTCTGGACACTTCTTCTGAGCTTGTGACTTTTGCATCAATAGACTTGGTCTTCTTGGTGTATTCCATAAACTTGATTCTCAGTGAAGTTGTCATGTAATTGAGTTAGGCTTGATCAGCACAGTTGTCTATTTGGCCATTTCAGCAGACTTAGGATCATGTTTAGACTTTGAGCCTTGAGGGGACTAGATTCATGTAGACTTCTAAGCATGTGTTCCCCCTCAACTCTGAAAAATCAATTTTGGGGCGTTGGTGAAAGACTTTGGCCACAAGTCGAGCTTTGAATTTATCTAAGGACCCGTTCGGTTTTCGTTTGATGCGGAAGACCCACTTGGAGCCAACAACGTTGGTAGAATCATCAGGTGGTACCAAATCCCAAGTACCGTTTTTTAGAAGGGCATTAAATTCAGATGTCATGGCCTCCCTCCATCGTTCATCTTTTAATGTCTGAGAGACGCAGCTAGGTTCAGTATCAGAAGATAAAGTACTTGTAAGACCATACCTCAGATTGGGTTTGAAGATTCTGTTTTGAGCTCGAGTAACCATTCGAGTGCTTTGGGAGGCCGGTGGGGATGGCGATAGGGGAGCATCTGGCGACTCGAGGCGAAGAGGTGAGGGGGTGTACTTAGTGAGGTAGGGGGTGTAGTAAGGCTGGATGGTGGGCTGGGGGGTGTATTAATCTGAACAGGGGGTGCAGCGGGGCTTGGTAGGGGGCTGGTGGGTGTATTGAGTGAAACAAGGGGTGCATGGTGCAGCTGTACGTGGTGGGGTGATGAGTTGACGTCGGGATGAGGTATATTTTGGGGATGGGGTGTATTTGTAAATGTTGGGGGTGGGGCAGGATCAGTGGGTAAGGGAGGGGGTGTACTAATCGGAGTGGGTGATGGAAAGAGCATACCAGTAGGGTTTTCTAGTGGGCAGTGGGGTGTATTTACTAAAATGGTAGGGGTATTTACTAAATTTGGGGGTATATCTACTAAATCGGGGGTGTATCAGGCACAGTTTTAGGAGTGGCTAGAGGAAAGATATTTTCAATAAATTGAACATGACGAGAGGTATATATTTTGTTGGTTTTTAAGTCAAGACAAAGATAAGCAGCTTGGGTAGGAGAGTATCCAATGAAGACACATGGAGTGGATCTAGAGTCTAATTTATGGGAAGTGTAGAGGCGGAGCCAAGGATAACATAAGCAACCAAAAACTCTAAGTTTGGCTAGGTTGGGAGTTTGTTTTAGGAGGTATTGATACGAGGATAACATGTTAAGATTGGGTTTTGGTAGACGGTTTATAATATAGGTAGCAACACAAACTGCATGAGGCCAATATGTAAGGGGCATGGAGGCATGATGTAAAAGGGCTAAGGCAATATCAACAACATGTTTGTGACGACGTTCAGACATGCCATTGTGTTCAGGGGTGTAGGGAGGAGTTGTGAGATGAGATATGCCATGAGTTTGAAGGAGAGAACGAAGAGCAATGAACTCTCCTCCATTGTCAGAATAAAGGGTTTTGATTTTGGTGTTATAAAAGTTTTCCACTATATTTTTAAAGGAGATAAATGTGGGAAGTACATCGGACTTACGTTTTAGGGGGTAGAGCCATATGTATTTGCTAAAGTGATCAACAAAAATGACATAGTATTTGAAGCCTTTAGTTGACAGGACAGTGGACGACCACACATCAGAATAAAGAACCTCAAGAGGGGAACTGGCCGGATATAATGCTTGAATCGTAAAAAGGAAGTTTATGACTTTTAATACACTTGCAAGAATCACAATAATGCAGTTTTGAGTTCGTGATAGGTAAGTTATACTTGGATACGTATGAGAAAGGATTTTGAAGGACGGATGACCTAGACGAGCATGCCATATGGGTGATGGTTGTTTTTCCGAGATGGAGGCTGTGGGGTTAAGAGACGCTCGAGTCGGCCATACGTAGAGATTATCCACGCGACTCCCCGTGAGGAGAATGGTCCCCATTTTGCCATCCCGCACCTGAAAATAAGTAGAACAAAAAATAATGTTAACATCATTATCTCGACACAAGGTTGAAACAGAGATAAGGTTTTTGGCCATTTGTGGGACAACAAGGACGTTTGAGAATTTTAGCATATTAACATGAGGAAACGATAAGGAACCAATATGCGAACTTTGCAAACCGTTACCATCACCGATGACGACATCATCCGAACCAGAATATGGAGAGGAAACGGATAAATTATGGGGGTGAGTTGTGATATGATGAGAGGCCCCGGAGTCCAAGATCCAGGGGCGGGAAGGGATCTGTGAAATAGCAGAGTGGACGGATAGGCAATGTCGGGCCTAGTGAAAGTTAGATATTGTAGTGCCCCTGCAAGGCGTCGATACAACGTCGGATCCGAAAATGGAGAACCTATGAGAGCACTGAGTTTTGGTTTTGTATCAACAGGTGTGGATGAGGGCTTACAAGAGGACAAGCCGGCGCGCTCAATAATCTCAGCCGCATACTTTCTTTGGGAGATAAATAATCCCCCGACATGTGGTGTGACAGCGATTCCCAAGAAATAATGGACAACACCCAAGTCTTTCATTGCGAATTCGGAACTTAAGCTAGAGATAATAAATCGACGAAGAGTGTCGGAAGAGGCCGTTAAGATAATGTCATCCACATATAATAGAAGGTAAGCCATATGTAGACCCTGCTGAAACACAAACAGAGAGTGATCAGAAGCACTTTGAGAAAAGCCAAGTGTGTAAACAAAATCTGTAAATCGTTTGTTCCACGCTCGGGGTGCCTGTTTAAGTCCATATAACGACTTCTTGAGTAAGCACACATGATTTGGATAACGCGAATCTCGAAATCCAAGAGGTTGATGCATATAAACTGTGTCTGTTAAAGTTCCATGGAGAAATGCATTTTTTACGTCGAGTTGATGGATGGACCAAGACTTTGAAAGAGCTAGACTGAAAACAGTCCTGATTGTTGCTGGCTTGACAACCGGACTGAATGTCTCTCTACAATCAACTCCCACCTGTTGAGTTTTACCATCACCTACAAGACGGGCTTTATGCCTCTCAAAAGAACCATCAGCATGATTTTTATGAGTAAATATCCACATATACCGCATAACATTAACACCATATGGACGGGGTACCAACTCCCACGTCTTATTTTCAATAAGAGCATTATATTCCTCATTCATAGCCAATTTCCAATTATGGTCATTTAAGGCAGCCACAGGGTTACGAGGAAGAGGAGATTTAGTATGAGACGTATTAAGGTTAAAGAGTTGTTTGGGTTTAAATACCCCTCGTTGACTGCGGGTGATCGGTCGAGTAGGAAGAGGTGGAGGTAGTGTTTGTAATGGAGGGACCGATGGACCGGACAAAGCTTCCAAAGGAGGGGAAACCTGTGGAGAATGTACCCGGGGCGAGAGGTCAGGAGATGGAGTATCTGGTTGTCCCATACCCATATCTGTATTAGCCATCTGGTGAATCAAATAAGGGGAGGGGGAATCATCAAGAAACTCGTAAGAAGAAGGGGGTGAATTATTAAGTTCAGCAAACGGAAATCTATGTTCATCAAACAACACATGACGACAAATAAAAAATTTATTTGACGACAAGTTGAAACATATATATCCCCGATGATTTTCCGGGTACCCCAAAAAAATACATGGAGTGGATCGGGGTTGTAGTTTATGTATTGTAGTAGATGGGAATAACGGGTAACATAAACACCCAAAAACCCGGAGATGAGCATAAGATGGATCCCGATGATAGAGAATGCGAAGGGGAGAGGTAAACGACTTGTGTTTCTTGGGAAGTATGTTGAGGAGATATGTGGCCATTTGAAGAGCATACTGCCAAAATGAGGGTGGGATTGATGCATGAGTTAGGAGTGTGCGAATCATGTTATTAATGGTTCAAATCTGCCTCTCAGCCTTGCCATTTTGAGATGATGTGTAAGGACAAGAGAGACGGAAAGTCATACCATATAACTGAGCAAAAATCCCAAAATGACCGATTATCAAATTCCCTCCCATTATCACATTGAAAGGACTTAATATCCCTCTCAAATTGTGTGCGGACAAAAGCACGAAATTTTAGAAAAGTAGGAAAGACTTGTGATTTCTTAGATAACGGGAATGTCCACAAAAAATTGGAATAATCATCTAATAGCAACATATAATACCGATGACCCATTGTACTCACAACTGGAGATGTCCACAAATCACAATGAACAATATCAAACGACATTAAAGTAACAGAATTAGAAGCAATAAAAGGCAGTTTAATATGTTTTCCAAGAACACAAGAATGACACACTTGCTGATGTTGTGGTCGAGTACACTCAATAAATTTATTAGTCTGAAGAGATGTGAATACAGGTTTTCCAGGATGACCTAAACGATTATGCCATAAAGAAGGAGCCAAAGCCGAAAAAGCTGATGGTGAATGACGCTGAGGTGTGGTAACAGGATAGAGCTCCCCTTGACTCTCACATCTCATTAGAGGCGTTCCCGTCTGAAAATCCTTAACAGAAAACCCAAATGGATCAAATTCTACAGAAACTGAATTATCAACTGTGAATTTTCGCACAGAAACCAGATTTTTAATAATATTTGGAACATGGAGGACATTGTTCAAGGATAATGGAGGGTGTGGAGGAGATAATTGTGCATGCCCATAACCAGAAATTGGAATAGTCTGACCATTACCAACCACAATGCCATTGGATTTGCTCGAATTGAAATAAGACGAGAGAGTACCTTGTGCAGATGTCATATGAGAGGTGGCACCCGTATCCATGTACCAATTCGCATCCGGAGGAGTAATCCCAAGCGTGTACATTGCAGTTTCAATGTCAGTCTGGGTCGGAGGGGCATGGGCCGAGTAGGCTTGCGGACGAGGGCCAAGAAGACTAGGTTGATGTGGCGGAGGCGATGGGCGTGGGCCTGCAGTAGGACGGGCCCATGGTGCTGAAGGAAACGGGCATGGGGGGGTCGGCCACTGCCACGGCCTATATATAAGAATGTAATTGCTTGCCTTATTTCTTCAATAGAGGTCCTATATATACAATAAACTTAGCTCTATTCTAGGCTACAAATATGTCTATCATTGGCGACAATTATGTCTATCATAGGCGACAATTATGGGATCATTATACACATGATATATATAACTCTTATTGCATTTATTCATATATTCTATTACTTGCTGTGGTGCAGCAGCATCATCACTCCAAGACGAAGGTGTCTGAAATGAGTTGAAGGCGAGGATTATTTCTGGATATGGCTTTCCAGTCGGAACCATCCTTGTCCCCGTAGCGTTGTAGTAGCTCCGTTGAGCCAGATATATCCAATGTCTTCAACGATGTCACCTTACACAGCAGGCGATGTGGCAGCATTCTTAAGCTTTCGCAGAGTGCGATAGTGAGGTTGGTAAGACAAGGCATTATTATGAAATTAGCTGATTCTTCTTCTTCTTCTTCTATGTCCTCCCACTCCTTCCACTTGGAGCACAATCCTATCCACATGTTCTTCAATTTGGGAAAGGCAATAACATCTCCCCCTCCTTCTCCTCCTCTTTTTATTCCTAACAATTCTTGTCCCACAACTTCAATTGCTTCCATTTCATAAAGACAAATCTTTTCCAGGCACGGTAGTTTCCCCAAGGATGGCAATGACGCCAGGTGTTTGCAATTTATGAGAAGAAGGTCCTTTATTTGGTTGAGAGGCGAGACCATCCATTGCGAAAGTTTGGAGCCCCCGTAGTTCTCGATTACCATTTGAATGAGATTTGGATGGGGTTGAAGAGCATCCAATATATCCATCCATACCCTGCATTCTTCACCCAGCTGCTGCTGCTGCATATCATCCGCCTTAAAATATATTTGAAAATGAGTAATGTGGATCTCATTCTTCAATTCTGCTTTCCAAACATCCTCAACAACCTCATTCAGATCACCATCAACATCTAATCTGAACCCCAACCTTACACGTCCTCTCGCATTCTTTTTTAGCTTCTTCCATAATTCCAACTTGCTCCCACCAATTCCCCCCGGGAATTCACTCAGTTTCTCAACAACTCTTTCTGGAATTTTACAAAGACCATCACACCCTTCATTATCTAAGGTTTGCAGTCGTTGCAAATCACATATGCTCTCTGGCAACTCCTTCAAACACTTATTCCACGACAAGTCAAGGTGTCTCAAGTGAACTAAATTACCAATTTCCTTTGGAATCCCTTCAATCCCACAATTAACCAAAGAAAGACTTTGCAGGTGATAAAGTTGGAAAATGACTTTAAGGTCTTTACCTGATAATTTACCAATTTGAATCAAGACCAACTCTCTCAAGTGAATCAACTTTTCCATTCCTTGTGGAATAATTTTACACAGCCGAAACCTTAACACCCTCAGACGCATGAGGCAATCACAAATACTGGGAAGACCTTCTTCACCAATAGTTAAAGTAAAAAAATCATTCACAATGGAAACTTGTGAAGGGTTACATACTCGGCAAGTTGTGCCCTTTTTTATACTTTTTGGCTCCATCCTACTCTTTTTTTTTAGAAATTGAGCAAAATCATATACTATATCATGCATCTTACACATTTATATTTCACCCAAACTATCTTTCTCAAAATCTTGAAATAGAGAACGCATTGCTAGAGCATCAAAATACTCTTGCCCTTTGAGTTCCATGTCACCAACATTGGACCCCAAATAACCAAGTGTCATCCAATTTCGTATTAGGTCCTCCACATCAATATAAGCATCTTTAGGAAAAATGGCACAGTATGAGAAGCAACGCTTAAGTGATGGTGACAAGTCATTGTAGCTTAAAAGCAAATGGGGGAAAATTCCAGCTTCTGCTTCCTCCATTTGCCATATTTCACTGTTTAATACGTTGCTCCACTGTCCTAAGCTACTCTTAAAACGCAAAAGACTTCCCAAAGTCTTCACAGCAAGAGGCAAACCCTTACACTTATTTGCTATTTTCTTTCCAATGTCTTCAAATTCCTCTCCATTCCTTTCCAAATGGGCCATACGACGCAATAATAACCAACAATCGTCGTCCGAGAGTAGTCCCGGGCGACATATCTCACTCTCCCTCGATCCCATCATTTTCACAACCCTCTCACTTCTTGATGTCACCAAAATCTTACTACCTGATCCACCACTTCTTAGGGAGTTTTTCAGGACCTCCCATTTGTCAGAGTCTTCTGTCCAAACATCATCAAGGACAAGAAGAAACTTTTTTCCTGAAATAGACTTTCGTACATGTTTAAACAGGACATCCAATTGGTTGGTATTTGGAGAACTCCCCTTTTCTATGCTCTCAAGAATTCCCTTGGCAATGGCAGCCAGATCAAAGGGATCTGAAACACAAACCCAGATTCTCAATTCGAAAAATTCCTCAACTTGAGTATGGTTATATACCAGCTGAGCCAGAGTGGTCTTCCCAAGTCCCCCCTGACCCACTATAGATAGTATGCGGAAGCCTTCACCATTATCCATTATAAGTTTGGTAACAAGATCATCCCTATATGTATCTCGTCCATGGACATTTGTTATGTCGACCATACAAGTAGATTGGTCTCGCCAAGATGCAGGAGAAGGATCAACACTGCTGGGCTGGGAAACCACAAAACCATACTGATCTCTCTCTTTCAAGATCTCATCAAGCTTTGCCTTAACACACAGTATTTTCTTGCCAATACTATGGCGAACTGCAACTTTGTTGAAACACAAACATGATGATGGGATGAAGGAGCATACCTTAACAGCTTCTTTACGCTCATGTTTAAGAAGAGCGTAGTCCCATTCGTCCAAAACATCCTCCATTTCATAGGCCGTTTGTTCGAGCCTAGACAACCATTGGTTGATACTTTTGTTCTTAAATCGACGATTCTCAGCATCATCCAACACGTTTCTGATATTCTGCAGGCCTACCACAAGACTGCTTACTTTCTCCTCGACACCTCTGATGAGATTGATTTGGTGTCGAGCCTGCTCTTCTATGAGACCAATCAGTCGCTCCGCCGCCACTGAAACGATAGCTTCAGCCATTGCTCATGCACTGCACTCTACCTCTCTCCCGTCCTGTTCATTCAAAATAACAATTTTATGTATGGTGATTTTTGTGCTGAAGAAGATACTGTATATATATTACTACTTGCAACACAAGAAAATAACTACACTAGTAAAATTAAGACATGCATGATGCATACACAGTATATATTTAACTTTGCAATTTATTTTTATTCGCTCCTTCATAAAGCTAAAGTAAATTGCTCAGCTTTATGTTATGTGAGACATCTATTTCACAAGGAGAAAATGGCAATTTTGATCCCACCAACCAGGCCGATTTCGTCCAACACATGCACTTTTGGTCCCAAAATACCAAAATGGTCCCATCCCTGTTAAAAGTTTACGACCGACCATTAAACATAATTCTTTTGGAAGTTTTGGTCCAGTATCATCTAATTAAATCTAACAATTTTTAAATCTTGAAACTTGTTTCAAAAATTTGAGACATTACTTAATTTTAAGCTTCGGTTCATTGTTATTTAATTTTATTATTAAATAAATTCGTAAGTAACCTTTCTTGTGCCCTTTTATTTTTATACCCTTGTCTTGGTAAAATCAGTTACTCTCTCCGTTTCAAATCTATCTTCACATTGATTTAGATACGGTAACTAAGAAAATGTGATAGGACATTGATGCCCTTTTAATTTTATTAAAGTGATAAAGTAAATGTATTTTGTAAGAAAAGTAATAACATAGAGAGTAAATAAGTGGAAAATTTTGAAGGTGAGAATTATAAACTTTTTTTTTTTAGAATATAAAAGCTAATGTGGGACAAACAAGAAATGAAAGTGTGAAAATAAATGTGGGACAGAAATGAAATGAAAGTTTCCAGGATCAATCCTGAAGTGCCTAAACGGGATTATAAAAATTGGGGCAAGACAATTAATTACTATATATATATACTATCTGAGCTAAAGTGGTCTTCCGTATCCAGTGCAGATAGTACGCGGAAGCCCAATTCCTCTTGGCTGCCAGTGTGGGGATTAAAGTCAATTTGGGTCCCAAAACTTCTTAGGATGGGTTGGGGATTTGATTTGAGAAGGTATTTCAATGAAAGAATTTTAAAATAAATGAATTTCAAATGACATGGTTTTAATGACGATTTAAAATCCTCTCAATTTTAACTTAAAAAAAATGTGCTAAGAATTTTAAATTCATTCTTTTACACGTTAATCCAAACAAATAGGGTCAATTTAAATTATGGATTTAAAATCCATACATAAATCCCTCCATTCAAACACAGCCTTAACTTTTTTTATCTAGTCCCACAGCTATTTTTGGAATGATTTAATCCCACAATTATTTGAATTGTTCAAATTTTATCCCTTATCGCGAGAAATTCCCAAATTTAATGACCACATGACTTTTTTTTTTGAATTTACATTAAATACCCATCCCTTTTCCCCTCCCCATGACTTGAATCCAGGATCTAAAGCCTAGGTAGTGGTGCTCTAACCACTTGAGCTATCCAACTTCGTCAATGACCACATGACTGACATGCTGAAGAAACGACGTTGTGTTGAGTAATTTTAGACTACGTGTGACCAAAATTGTGCAGTTCAAATAGTTGTGGGACTATCATTTTAAAAAATACAATTGTGGGACAAAATCAAAAAAGTTTATAAAAATTATGAGATCAGACACTCACTGCAAAAATTCTGAGAATAATCGATGTATATTTATCGACGACACGATATATGCCAACAGTTTTGGTCAAAATGAAAAAGTCGACGGATATTGAAAACCGCTGGTAATACCAACGACATTACCAACAATTTTTAACATATATAATAATGACATTGTATCTGGGAATTTATCGACGGTTTGAACCGTCTGTAACTGTCCCAATTCCCCCACACCCCCTCGTATACTTAGCAATTAAATCCCATTAATTCAACGCGTGAATTACCGATGGGGACAATGTGGAGAGGGACGTTTCGGGAATAGAGTTTGAATTGGAGAAACTCCTTACGCAATATGAGGATATGTGGCACCAAAGGTTAAGGGTTAATTGGATGCGCGGAGGGGATAGAAATACAACGTATTTTCAAAAAAGAGCAACATAACGTAGAAAGAGGAATGCAGTTATCAGATTGAAAGATGAGAATGGAATGTGGAAAACTGAAGCTACTGAAATTTCGGTTATCTTGACGAATCATTTTGGATCATTGTATAGATCTACAAATCCATGTGAGGCACAAGTGAAGGGGATCATATCTCACACAATTCCAATTGTTGACTCTAACATGGCTGATTTTTTGTGTCTAGAGTACACAAGTGCAGAAATTAAGAAAGCAATATTTGACATGCGTCTAAACAAAGCCCCGGGTCCCGATGGGTTTAATGCTAAATTTTATCAGGATATGTGGGAGGTCGTTGGTAAGGATGTTACTACTAAGGCTTTGAAGGTGTTGAATTTAGGGTAGGAGGTGGAAAGTTGGAACAAAACCCTAATTACTTTGATCCCAAAAGTTAAGTCTCCATCATCTATCAATGACTATTGTCCTATCAGTCTGAGCAATGTTTGCTACAGACTGGTGGCCAAAGGCATTGCTAATAGACTTTAAAAAGTGCTTCTACAGGTTATAGATGAAAATCAAGGTGCTTTTATCCAGGAGTGCCTCATCACAGATAATGTCTTGCTCAATTTTGAGTGTATGCATTGGCTTCGTCAAAATACGATTAAGACTGGTTATGTTGTTGCAAAGTTAGATATGAGCAAGGCCTATGACCGTATTGAATGGACATTTCTACAATCTCAAATGCAAAGTATGGGTTTCATGAAAAAACTGGTTTCATTGATCATGAGATGTATTTCGACAGTCAGGCTCGCTTTCTACGTCAATAATAATATGGTAGGGGAGGTGGTGCCGACTAGAGGACTTAGGCAAGGGGACCCTTTTTCTGCTTTCCTTTTTGTCTGGTGCGCTCAGGGCTTGTCCACCTGTATTACGAAGGAAGTTGAGGGAGGGAAATTGGAAGGAATTAGGGTGGCGAGAGGAGCTCCGATGATTTCACATCTGTTCTTTGCTGACGATAATGTGCTGTTTTTTAAGGCGAAACCATATTATGCACGAAATTTTCTTAGCCTACTTAAAGGCTATGAGGAGGCTTCAGGGCAAGTGGTTAATCTTCAGAAGTCATCTATTTTGTTTAGTCCTAATACTGCACAACAGAACATGAATGAGGTACAAAATATTCTGAATTTTAGGCTTACGCAAGGACATCAATTGTATCTTGGTTTTGCCTACATTTTCGATGAGAGGAAAGAGGGCCAAATTCTCGTACTTAGTGGATAGATTGAGAAAAAGAATCGATGATTGGAAGAACAAAAACTTTTCTGAGGGAGGCAAAGAGGTTCTAATCAAATTTGTTCTTTAAGCAATATCCACGTATGCAATGATATGTTTCAAACTTTCAATTCAAATATGTAAAGAAATGGAGTCATTGATATCAAACTTCTGGTGGGGGCGCAAGGAGGGTCAGAATAAGATCCATTGGATGAAGTAGGATAGACTATGCCTCCCAAAATCAGAAGGAGACTTAGGTTTTAGAAGAATGGTGCAGTTTAATCATGCGCTCTTAGCGAAACAAATTTGGAGGATCATCGAGAATTCGGGGTCTCTGCTGGCAAGAACTCTCAAATCTAGATATTTTAAGCATGGAGATGTTTTGGACGCGAATATTGGGTCCAATTCCTCTTTTACTTGGAAATCTTTGTGTTCAAGTAGGAAGATTTTGCATAAAGGGATTTGATGGACAATTGGAAATGGCAAAATTGTCACTCTTTTTAAACATGCTTGGGTTCAAGGTCTTCAAGGAGGTTTTATGAAGTCGAGAATTGCGGCAGGGTATAGTGTGAATGCTTTCTTGAATAAAGATCGAGAATGCAAAGGGGAGATGGTTCGTGAAGCTTTTTGGTCTTTTGAAGTAGACGAAATTCTGAGAATGGGAGTTGGTAACGAAGATGAAGAGGATAAACGTTTTTGGGCATTTGATGCCTTTGGTAACTATAGTGTGAAGTCGGGTTATTGGTCAACTGAAGGGATGAACGAAAGGGGGAGGAATCAAGCATCGAATTCTAGAGGGGGTGAAAAAAACACAATGGTGGAATATAATCTGGAGGCTGAAAGTTCCCCCAAACTCAGGATCTTTGGCTGGAAATTGTGCTGGGACTATATCGCTGCTGAAGGTAATCTTGTGAAAAGAAACATTGGGTGTAATCCTAACCGTGGATTGTGTGGGAGTTTCTTACCTTCTACTATGCACATTCTCTTTACATGTGTTGGTGTACCAAAAATTTGGAAAAAGCTGGGATGTTGGGATTTGATTAAGAAAGGTAGGCACTCAACAACAATTCAGCTCCTTTTGATGGTTTCTGAGTCCGAAGATGTACTTGATCTGGGATCTTTTACTATGGTGGCATGAGGAATTTGGACAGATCGATGTACGATCTTACATGATATTGGGTCTACAAGGAACCAGTGTTAGAGTACGACAACGTTGAGGTGGATGGAGCTTTTAATGCGGATGAGCGGCGGTTTGGAGTGGGTGGAATAGGCATAAAGAAGGATGGAGAGGTCTTGTTCAGCTTCTCCGAAAGAATACCACCACAAAGAAGCCCGTTAGGAGTGGAGTTAAAAGCAATTGAACGAGCGGTGACTAAGGCAAAACTCCATTATGTGGATCGAATTGAGATAAAATCTGACTCGCAACAAGCCATCCAGCTTTGTAATGATGGCCCCAAAGGACCGAGGCCAGAAATGGACATTGTCTCGAGAATTCAGCGTGAATTACCATAATTTGTAGTGTGCAAATTTACATATTTATCTCGAGCAAGAAACGTCAGGGCGCATAATTCCGCACAGAGAAGTGTTTACTCTACCATTTCACGTGTTTGAAATGGAGTAGTACGTGTTTTTTCATAGGATATTTTCGATTGAGGGGCTTTTAGTGTCTATTCCTATGATTTTCTCAAAAAAAAAAAAAAAAGGCGTGAATTACCGACGACCAAAATTGTCGATAATCATAAAAAACCACCTTCAATAGTGATGGTTTTTGAGGCCGTCGCTAAATTTGAGATTATAAATGGCAGCAGCAGCAACGACCTTATCTTTCTTCTCTCTCAATTTTTCCCTCTCTCTATCTCTCTCTCTCTCTCAAATTCTTGAAGTAATCTAGACGGATTGATCTCTGGGCATCCCAGTCAATCGTTTCGTCTACTTCTACGTTTTATTTATTTATGATCTTTTTTAGTTTAATTAATGTTTTCTTACACTACAAAAACCTGCAAAAATTAGAAATGAAATTTTAGAGACAGATCGAAAACCGTCTCTGTTAGAGACGGTTACGAGTTTGAGACGAGACAAAATCTAATTTATGACGATTTTTAATCTCAGTGTGAAACGACGTTGTTTCGAGAGCATTACAGACTATAAACCCCGTCTCTAATTCGAAATTAGATTAGAGACGGTTCTAATCGACCCGGAATTTCAACTTGTGATTAGAGACGGTTTCTTATGTCTCTATTTAGAAATTAAATTAGAGACGGATTTAGAGACTGTTGTTTCCGCCTCAAAATAAAAATTAAATTAGAGATTATTTTTCAAAATTAGAGACGTTTTTTTTACCATCTTTAATCAACTTGGGTCGGGCAGTTAGAGTTGCGGGGTTGGGTTTCAAGTTTCAATCGTGCGTTGGGTCGGGTCGCACTGGTTTCGGGTCGGGAGGTTATGGGCTCTTGGGTTCAGTCCCCTCTATAAATTCAGATTTATTCCATTTAGAGACGAAATATTTTGTTTCTAAACCGTCTCTAATTATAGACGGTTTTAATGATTTCATTCAGTGACAGAGCTAGAAAATTTGTATAGGAGGACCCAATTAACATTACTCTAAAACTAAAATAATATAAAAAAAAAATTCATTATATTACAAACATCTCAAACTATATTAATATTATAATTTATAAAATACAATATATGCATTTATATATATAAATGTACAAAATCTAGAATAGTTCAAATGGACTAAATTTGAATTGAAACTTGTCACAAAAAAAATTCAAGGAACTGTCCAAACTGAAACATATACTCCCTCCGTCCAATTTTATTATGCCCACTTCTTCGAGCACGAGTTTTAATGAATATTGATTAGTTTATTCATAAAGTAGATAAGTTGAGGGTATGATAGGGTATTGTGGGGTTCATTTATAAATAAAATGATTGTTTATGAATAAAGTGAATGTCAAAGTAGGTAAATAAGTGATTATAGGAGGGTGGAGATAAAGTAGTATGAATAGTATTGTTTCCAAAAAGGGTATGGGCATAATAAAATTGGACAACCAAAAAAGGAAAGTGGGAATAATGAAATTGGACGGAAGGAGTAATATTTAAGGAACATATCAATATATATAGTAGAAATTCAGAAATATAGTGAGAGCCCAACGTGGCACCGTCTCTAATTTCATTGCTAATTATTGACGACCATAAAAATAGCGACCCGTCTGTAAATTGATTAGTGTCTATCGATAAGTTGGCTAATACCGTTGGGTGTTGACCGTAAACCAAACCATATTGATCTCTCTATAACTAACTAACATGCACTTAGTATTTTGTTGGCAAATTAATAATATAATTACTTTGTTGATAGACAAATTAAAGAGGAAGATAATATATGTACCTTTCTTCTTCTGTCTGAAATTTGAGAAGCCCAATCAATTCTCCTATGTATGTATATTAATTTGATGAATACAATAATTATTGTAGCACCAAAAGCCATATATATATAGTAGCTACCTTTTTGCTCCTTTAAATTATTCCTGGCTTTTGATAAAACCTATATTTCAATTATTTGCTGGAATTACACGTTTCTTCTTTCGTGAAATTATTATTTTCAAGTTATACAGGAGTATGATTTATATCCATAAAAATTACTGTACAACACCAAATATAAAAGAGATGATGATGTAGTACTCCCTCCATCCCACAATAACTTTCACACTTTCCTTTTTGGGACGTCCCACAATAACTTTCACACATTTAAAATGGAAAACCCTTTAGAAACTCCTCCCTCACAATATCCTCAATTTTACACAAATGTCATTACTTTTTCTACACACATACACAAAAGTCAACTCATTCTTTACTTTATACATAAAGGTTTACAAAATTACCCCTCAAAATTCCACTCATTACTACACTTTCTTAATATTTGTGTCCATCTACCTATGAAAATTAATATGGGACGGAGGGAGTATTATTCTATTTATTTATTTTCTAATATTTTGACGGAACAAATTTATGTTGAGAATAATTAATTTATAATTAATACTCCCTCTGTCCAATTTCATTATTCTCACTTTCCTTTTTTGGTTGTCTAATTTTATTATACCCATACCATTTTTAGAAACAATACTATTCATACTATTTTATTTCCACCCTCCTACCATCACTTATTTACCTACCCATTTTGTCATTCACTTTATTTATAAACAACCATTTATTTACAAATGGACCCCACAATACCCTATCATACCCTCAACTTATCTACTTTATGAATAAACTAATCAATATTCATTAAAACTCGTGTCCGGAGAAGTGGGCATAATAAAATTGGACGGAGGGAGTACTATTTATTAATATTGATAATAAACTCACGCCACATGAGATATATATATATATATTATTTAGGCATGATTGTGTTTAGATGGAAAATATATTATGCATATTGCATTAAATCTTGAATTTTTTTTTTGTAATTAATAATTTAAAAAGCAATTTATTAATATATGTAATTTCTTAATAACGAAAAGTGAAACTAAATATATACTCCTTCCATTTTTTAATATAAGTCATTTTGATTTTTAACAACATTTTATTGTTATAAATTTATGTCTATTATACCCTTCATTAATTATAACTATTGAGCAACTAATTTTGGTATAGAAAATTTATTTAATAAAGAAGCTGACAAAAATGTAATCAATATTCATAAACCAAAGTAATTTTGGTATAAACAAAATTTATAACTTTTTTTATTTTTACAAACCATTTGTACCACCATATTCATTTATGAAAAATGAATTGGGGTAAAATAGTCAAATTTAAAGAAAGAAATTCAGAATGACATGTATTTAAAAAATAACTCAAAAGTCAAAATTATATATATATATATATATATATATATATAAAATTTTGGAGGGAGTAAAAAACAAAGAATTCAAAAATGGTATCATTTATAGTGAAACATGAGTACAATCCAAGAATTTTATTCATTTATTTAGTTTATGTATTTGATTGTGAATAAGGAAATTGAGAAATTAGATTTAGGGTTAGTTTATACAAGGGTTGTATTTTTTCTCCCTAAAAATTGAACTAAGATGACATATTTCTGGTATTTTTCCCAAAATAAAAATAAAAATTAAAGTGTTGTGACCAAATTCGTGTGAGGAGGCGTGGTTACTGAGACAAAAAACGTCATTTCCTGAAATCACTATATCTACTTTAAAACTCAAATTTTCTGACAAAATACCCATTCTAAAAACTTATAGTATCATATTTTTATCAATTTATAATTCATATATATTTATTCAATTATTCAATATATCACATAAAATTCTTATTCTATCATACAATATAAGTAAGGAATAAAGTAAATTTCTAACCTGCAAGAATATATTTATTCGTGGATTGTAAATTAAATCACCATTATATGTTAACTTTACGTTTTGAGAGAATATTTCAAGAGCTTAATTTTGTGTTTTTCAAAACGTGTCACTTGGCTTCCGCATATTTCTTACGTACATTACACTTTTATCCAACAATATTTCTGAATTTTTATACCTCTATTGAATTCCTCTGTGTCACTTTTTGTATTTTTACTGGTGTCGTTCCAATATTATAGAACGTTATTATTTTTTTAAATGACATGTGTCAGTCATCTATATAGTGGAACCAAATGTGAAACAAGAAAAGTGAAGCAGGTCAGGTGACTTCAATCCTATGTACTCCGTACATACCTACCAATTAATTCTTGAATTTCGATTCACTTTTTATTCTGTAAAATGGTAAATTAAAAATCTTCATATTTTATTTATTTGCAATTTAATTTAAAATTTTAAATAATTGTAAACAAATTATTAACTTTAAATATTTATGCAATTTAAATTTCTTGATAATTTCATAGGCAACTCATAAAAATAAATTGTAAATTTGGCTCTTAAAATTTAATTAATTATAGGAAAATAATAACATTATATTGAAATTAAAAATATTCACTTCATTATAATCAGAGATAATATCGTTTTTAGTCCACATACTAAACTCATTTTACACTTCTGGTCTCTCAATTTTTATACCAATGTCAAATTTGATTCTAAAAGTAACTTGTACTCATTTTACACTTTTGGTCCTTCAATTAGTTGACGGTACAAAAACGGGAGAAAAAAACTATTTACGTTCCATAACTTTTACCTTTTTTGAAAAACGTCCCAAAATAGTTAAAATTTTAATTTACGTCCCATAACTTTTTCAATTGCTTAATTTAAGTCCAATTTTCACTAGAAATCCCCAAATTTATGTTAATGGGACGTAAATTGAGCAATTAAAGAAGTTATGGGACGTAAATTAAATTTTTAATTAAAATGGGACGTTATGCAAAAAAGATAAAAATATTCAACAAATGTGTACAATTCACCATAAAATTAATGTAGTTTATGTTATACAATCAAATAAAAAATAATTCATAAATTCACAAATTAATTAATTTATTATACAAATCAATTAACTTACCTAATTCATTATTAGAAAAATTATTAACTTACATAATTAGAAAAAAAATTATAATTACAATATAAGTAATATAAAATAAATTATGAATATTAATTAAAATACTAAATAATATTTTAAAATATATGAAAATAAATTTAGAATAATATTTAAATAAGTAAATAATTTTTCATAATATCAAAAAAAAATTAAAAAATCAATTAACATACTTAAATAAATATAAATTTTATCTTAAAAATAATAAAAATGCCAAATATTTTTTTTTTATTAAAATGGTCAAAAAGTCTTATTAAAACATACCAATTATTTTAATATTTTAAATAAATACAAAATTCCATAAATATCTAAAATTTCCAAATAAATCAAAAAATATTCAAATATATCCATAATTCCCAAATAAATCAAAAAATATTCAAATATATCCATAATTCCCAAATAAATCAAAAAATATTCAAATATATCCAAAATTCTCATCCCTTACCCACGGTAATTGAAAGATGATGATGAACAATATATTTTTTAACAATTTGTTAAAAAAAAAAATTCATTTTTATTATATAATTTTTAATTTGATATTAGTTCGTACAAAAATATGTGGACCTATTTTGTGTAATACTTAGATTAATTTTTATATTTATTTGATTACTTTAAAATAAATAATTTTATAATATTTATATTGTAATTATAATTTTTTTCTAATTAGTTAAGTTAATAATTTTTCTTATAATAAATTAGGTAAGTTAATTGATTTTTATAATAATTAATTACTTTATGAATAAATAAATTATTTTTTTATATTAAAATAAGTTAATTTATGAATAAATGATTTTTTTTATTTGATTGTATAACATAAACTACATTAATTTTATAGTGAATTGTACACATTTGTTGAATATTTTTATTTTTTTCGCATAACGTCTCATTTTAATTAAAAATTTAATTTACGTCCCATAACTTTTTCAATTGCTCAATTTACGTCCCATTTACATAAATTTGGGGATTTTTAGCAAAAATTGGACGTAAATTAAGCAATTGAAAAAGTTATGGGACATAAATTAAAATTTTAACTTTTTTGGGACGTTTTTCAAAAAACGATAAAAGTTACGGGACGTAAATAATTTTTTTCTCCAAAAACGGAATCAACTTTTTCAATAGCTAGCTAAATTTAATTATTTGAAGCAAAATGCATTTAGTTAAGTAAAAGATATAAAAATTATATTTATTTAGTCAATATGAAGATTTAATAATATAATTTGAAAATTAATTTAAATAAATATAAAATTTAGAGGGACACTTATATAAAATATTCATGTGAAATATTGTATTAGTATATTTAAGAAAGGACCAAAAATTTGTGATTTTTTTGCAGGTCTGACCGGGTCAAACGGATCTTTCCAAAAAATCGTGCAAGAGTCGCTTAGAAGGCTAACAGAAAAACGGGTTTTAGGTTATTGTAAGTACAAATAACACATAACTTGATTTTTCACATGAAATATTAGTGCAATTAATTTAAGGAAGGATAAAAAACTTTCATATTTTATTCAAGTCATACCAAATCAAACAGATTTTAAAAAAATAAAATCATCCAAAAGACAAACAGAAAAACAAGTTTCGGATTTGTGTTACTATGAAAGAAATTATATGTTACTGTATGAGCAATATGTGTTATTGTAAGGACAAATAACTCATAATTTGTTTTTGAGTAACACATATTTTTCCTTAAAATAACACATGTAAGGTACTAAAAATTGTGTTAATATATAAATACAAGTGTATTACTTTATAGAGAAATACTCCCTCCACTTTTAAATAAGTGTCACTTTGCCATTTTAATTATTTTTATAATAAGTGTCATTCTATGTTTTTTTCTTCAATTTTGACAATTTTACCCTTATAAAATAATTTGCCTTCAATTTCAATTAATGTAGTAGCATAAATCATGGAAAAATCATAAATATTGTACATATGAATACCACATCCATTCTTGACCACATTCTTTATTAAACAAAAATTTAATATCAAAATTATTTATCATTAATGAAGGGTAATATTGACCACAATTTAATATCTTAATTTGTTGAAAAATGTTAAAGTGACACTTATTCAAAAATGGAGGGAGTATGTGTTAATGTATGAATACAATGTCATTACTACGTGAATAAAATACTCAGTTCATCCCCAAAATAAAAAATATATAGATTTAGATCCATGCATTTTGAATAGTTCATCTAAACTTATAAAATATATAACAATCAATTGTTAATTAAAACAGATCCACACATAATTTTATCTTATTCCATTCTTAGTTTTATATTTTTATATTTTTTAGTAAAATAAAGGGGCTAGTCTTGTGTGAAATATTGCACACATGCATTCATCTCAATTAGGCAAGTCAAAACCCTAAGCTCAAAAGTCAAATTAAGTCAATTTTAAAAAATTTGCGGGTCATAAGCCTGGATCTGGGTTGTTCAGAAAATTTGCGGGTTGCAAACATGTGATTTACTACATGACCAAAATATTGTTACTATAAGACCAAAATATTACCACTGCAAGGTAAAAAATTTAATACTACATGTCAAAACATAATTCACCAAAAAATTTAATACTACATGTCTTCAGAATATTTTTGAACATGTAGTAATACACTTTTGACCTTGTAGTGATAAAATTTTGGTCTTGTAGTAACATTGTTTTAGTCATATAGTAGCCGAAGAAGTCAAAATTAATTTAGTGATTTTGCCTAAAAAAAATAAGTGTCCAGAATATTTTTGGACTTGCAGTAATACACTTTTGGCCTTGTAGTGACAAAAATTAGGTCGTGTAGTAACATAGTTTTGGTCATGTAGTAAGATAATATTTTAGATTGAAAATAAATATTATAATTAAGGTTGACCCGCGTTGACCCACAAATTTTGACTTAATTACCTTAATTAGTCAATATTGCATGTATGCAATATTGCAAATAAATTTTTGCCTAAAATAAAAAACGTTAAACATACGTCAAATGCTAGTTTAAGCATTAGAAAAATGATTTTAACTCTAAATATGATTTTTCAGACTCGAAAAATTGTATGGTTGCATTTTCCCCAATTAAATCAATCTTCACGGGAGATAATTAATTTTTAGGGGTAAAATGCAAATATGGTCCCAAGAGAATTCCTCCTCACAAAAATGGTCCCATTTTGAACAAAAAAGGTCTCACGAGATTTTTTCGTTAAAAACTAAGGGAATTGTGAGCGTGAGTCACACACACTGTTAAGGTCAAAAACGGAAAAATGCAGATTTTGTCCTAAGAGATCGAAAAAATGCATATTTGATCCCAAGAGATTCGTGTTCACGAAAATGGTCCCATTTTGTACAAAAAAGGTCCCACGAGATTTTACCATCTAAAACAAAATCTCCAAATGCTTTATTTCAATAAAATGCTCCAAAATCACTTCTATTTCTAAAAAAAAAATGCTCTAAAAATCTCCCCAAATAAAACCACGGGAATCCAACTTGAAAATTCAGGAAAAATTGAAGCTGAAACACTCATTAAGCATTCCCGAATTGCAAACCCTCACTTAAATTCCACAAATCGCAAACCCTCACTTAAATTCCACAAATTGTAAACCCTCGCTTAAACCCCCAAATCGAAGTAGACAAACCGCATTCACTGAAATTGCACGTCAAATCGTTCTTGATTTTTTCTCATTTTATCTCAATTATTCTTTCCTCTAGTGTTGGGGCTGGTGGTGTGTGCCGGTTATCACCATGGGTTTATGGTGGTATTGCTTGAACCGAATTTTGCAATTTTGAGATATATTATCAAAAAATTTAAAACCAAATTTAGTTATTTAATTTTGAAGGGATGATTATTTTGTTTGATAGGGCTTAATATGTAAAATGAATTTTTGGAAGCTTGACTTTCGATTTTCTGTCAACGACGGGGAGAAGAACAGAGTTAATGATAGTATCTTTAGTTTAAAATTTTGATGGAATTTTTAATTTGAATTCTTCAAAAATTACATTTTAAAAACTTTATAATATCTTCAAATTTTAATTATTCAAATTATTTAATTTGACAAATTTTACATAAAATATTTATTGTCTTTTTAAATGTTTTAGGTTTTCTATAAAATTTTCTTAATTTTTAAATTTGATATAAATTATTATATATTTTTTTTTTATTAGAGCACTCTATCTAGACCTAAGGTCTTGGGTTCGAGTCATGGGGAGAGAAGGGAGAATATATAATGTAATTAACCTAGACCTAAGGTCTTGGGTTCGAGTCATGGGGAGAGAAAAAGGGAGAGTATATAATGTAATTAAAAAAAAGAAGTTGTAATGTGTCATTTTTTTGCTTTGGGACCATTTTTGCAATATCTCTTAACGGAATCCGTTAAGTATTTAACGGTTGAGACCATTTTTGTAAAAAATGGGACCAAAAAAGAACGTGGGACCAAAATTATTTTTAAAAAATTCTCTTGGGATCAAACTTGCATTTTACCCTAATTTTTAGTGAGGTAGGAAGTCGGCAAAGATCAAATTGAAAAATTGAGATTGAAAATTTAATAAAATAGCATACTTCAAATAAGATTTATTTTATGATCTGTATAATTTATTAATTAAATAAGTTTTTTTATTTATATAAAGTAATTCGGTTCGGTTCAGATTATACAATTTTGTAAAATACCACAATTTTGTAAAATACCAAAAAGGAAAAGGACACTAAAAATTAAGAACATAACCAAAAATAACAAAGTTGCCATAATATCACCAAATTACATCCTTAGTTTGAAGATCTTGTCACATGACTTTAGAAACTTTGTTGCCACATCATCCTCCCCAACGTCGAGAAAGTTCGTCCTCGAACTAGAGCCGTCGACATGTGCTTCATTGTTGTCGACCGTGTATGAAATTGAGTACTTAACATTGAACACGTCTAAAGTGCGAAGGTGGGATGACAACTTCAAACGGTAGGCATTTGGGTTGATTTTGGCCAATACCTCTATCAAGCCAATTTTGCGGGCAGCGAGCTTGCTGTACTCGTGGGCCGGATATCGATCATAAGTGAGAACCGCCTAAAATAAATCTCTAGGTTCAAAATCAACGGGTCGTCGGGTCTTTTCCGCGGTCGCTTTGTAGTCCAAGGTGGATGCGACCAACTAGTCATGAGTGGCCTGGTGTGTGGCACACAAGGCCTGAATGAGGTCAGCTACTCACGGATCTGCTCGCACCAGGAGGACGACATACACGACGTGAAATAGAGCGAGGTCGGTGCTACGGTTAACGGCGGAGTTATGAGCAAATTTTGTTTGGCTAAGACGAGCATCCCAAGTGCGAAGATTGTCGCCGACCAAGCAACGTAACAGGTTCCCGAGTGACCTATTCACAACCTCTGTTTGCCCATTCGTCTGAGGGTGATAGGCACTGCTGAAGTTTAACGGAGTGTTGGTCTTACGCCACAAGCTTCTCCAAAAGAAACTAAGAAACATTGTGTCCTAGTCTGACACAATCGAGGAGGGCAGGCCGTGCAAACAATATATCTCCCTAAAAAATAAGGTAGCAATGTGCAGAGCATCCGACGTATTTTTGCACGAAATGAAATGGACCATCTTCGTGAATCGGTCGATGACGATGAATATCGAATCATAACCCCTTTGTGTTCCAGGCAACCCCAACATAAAATCCATACTAGACGCTGATGGCTCATTCGGAATCAGTAAAAGGGAGATATAGCCCAGCATTAGTGGTCGCGCCTATCGAGGCATGGCACACGCTGCACCGCTCGACAAAACGAGTCACATCGCGCCTCAAGGTCGGCTAGAAATATGCTCGTTGTATGAGCTTGATTGAGCGATCACGCCCCACGAGTCCCGCACCATGCAATTTGGTAATGAGGCGAAGACGAAGACTGGTGTCTGGAATGAAAAGCGAGTGCCTTTGAAAAGAAACCCATCAATTTGGGCAAAATCAGTGTGGTTGCCTGCTACGACGGATAATATTCGCCCAATAGTTCCAGGCCCGTGACAGAAATCTAAAGATGTGTCACTACGAGTGCTCGTCTACTTAAAGCATCGGCCACTCTATTTGATGCCCTCGATCGATGTTTAAGGACAAAGGTGAACTTCTGTAAATAGGCAACCCACGAATGCATGGCGAGCAGACAAATTGCTCTGCGAGGCGAGATGACGCAACGCCTCATAGTTGGAGTACAAAACAAATTCCCTCTAAAATAAATAGTGACGCCAATGGCGCACTGCCCTAACAACCGTATAGAATTCCACGTCGTACACGGTGTACCATGATCGAGCCCCGGCAAGTTTCTCGCTGGAATAAGCGATCGGGCGACCATGTTAGCTCAAAACGGCCCCTATCCCAGTTTTTGAAGCATCGCAAGAAAGTTCAAATAGTTGATCAAAGATGGGCAGCAGCTAGATTTGTGCCCTGATTAATTTCTGTTTTATGGTGTCGAAAGCTCTCGTTGCATCCGGTGTCCAAATGAAGGGCTTTTGACCAATGCAGTTTGTGATCGGCGCCGTAATCGAACTAAAGTGGGCGATGAACCGACGATAAAACGAGGCGAGACCATGAAAGCTCCTCGCCTTAGTGATGTTGGTCGGTTGGGGCCAATCCCGTATAGCGGTGATCTTAGACTCGTCGACCTGCAGAATGCCCTTCGACGAAATGATATAGCCTAGAAACAAAGCTGATTCTACATAAAACAAACACTTAGCGGTGGCCGCGTAAAACTTCTCCTCGCGTAAAATCAGAAGAACCGACTGTAAGTGCAACACACGATCCTCTCTAGTCTTGTTGTAAACCAAGATATCATCAAAGTACACGACCACACAGGTACCAATTAGAGCGCACAATGCCTTATTCATTACTCTCACTAACGTGCTCAACGCGTTCGACAACCTTAAAGACATAACCAACCACTCAAACAGGCCCTCCCTAGTCTTAAAAGCTGCCTTCCATCTATCTCCGGGGTGAATTCGAATCTGATGATATCCACTACGGAGGTCGAGTTTTCTAAAATAGGACGCCCCGCTCAGTTGATCTAACATGTCGTCCAACCTGGGAATAGGAAATCTATAGCGGACCGTGATTTTGTTGATAGCCCAACTATCCACAAACATCCTCCATGAAGTATCTTTCGTCGGAATGAGTAGGGCGGCCACAACACAGGAGCTCAAACTCTGACGAACCACTCCCAGGCTAAGTAGTTCCTCAACTTGTCGTCGCAATTCGGCATGCTCCATCGGGCTCATTCGGTAATGTGGTCGGTTCGGGAGAGACGCGTCTGGGACCAAATCAATTTGATGTTGAATGTCTCGAATAGGTGGTAGCCCGTGGGGTAACTCACTAGGGAAGACGTATATAAACGCATCCACTAAAGCCTACACATCCGGGGGAATAACATGATCGTGCTCGTAAGTTTCCACCCCAATGATCAAATATACCATTTTGAGGACGCCATTTCCCTCAAGAAATTTATTTTGGCCAGGACGAGCACTGAAGTGTTCGATGGTACGAGAGAGGGTACCGAAGAGTGCAACACTATTCTCGCCCTATCAATAAATAAAACTAAAGGTGTTTAACCGTCCATCATAGACCACAGATCGATCAAACTACCATGAGCGGCCGAGCAGTAAGTGACACGCGTCCATGGGCACCACGTCACACCAAACTGAATCCCTATACTTGTGGCCAATAGAAAAATACACTAACACACGATGATCAATTGTTATCGAATTACCACGTTGAATCTATGCAAAAATATTATGGGAGGGATGTGGTTTATATGTTAGATTCAGTTTACCAACAACATCTACAACAATCACATTTTCACACGACCCCAAATCGATAATAAAACGATAAAATTTTCCATCAATAGTGCAGGTGGATGCGAATATGTGGTGGCGTTGGGCGTCGGTTGCCGAGGGGCTTTTAGGGGCTAGGCAAGCGCGATAAATAACAAGCAGGTGACTAACGTCTCCCTCCACATGTTCCTCGGGCACATCGTCTATCATCTCAATATCGTACACATGAGAAGCATCGTAGCTTGCGGTCTCCCAATCGTCCATCAGTAGTGCTCGCTGCCGAGCACGCGGGAAAGCGGACCTACGATGCCCGATTTTGCCACATTTGAAACAACACATTGATGAAGAACCAGTTTCGGGCACCGTGGTTGTAGGGCCAGTTTGGGGTGGTCATTGGGCGGATGCCGGGGAGGGGCCAGTAGGCTGGAACGTTTTGTTGTTCGAGCAGTAGTGCTCGTTGATGAGCCTCTGAGATGGACAAGGGGGCGAGCAGAGTGAGTGTGTCTTGGATGGCAGGTTTTAGGCCACCCAAATAGCGTGACACCAATTGGGCTTGTGAGTCGCGAACATCAATCCGAGATATAAATTGATAAAACTCCTTCGGGTAGGCATCTATAGATCTAGTGCCCTGGCGAAGGGAGTGTAGTCGTTGATAAAGTATGCTTGCATAGCAGAAACTTGTGTTCTGTGTGTTTGTGAAACTTTCCCCAAGAAACGATACGAGTCTTGCCTTCGTGCACATGTGATTATTTGATTTGTTGCCAACAAGAAGACGCTCGTTGACAGAAACGGGTCACCACCAAAGCAAAACAACGATTATCAGGAACGACCTTAAAATCCAAGGTGTCCTCCACCGTGGTGATCCAATCCAAGAAGTCACACCGGTCGAGACCTCCGGTGAATTCAGGGATCTCTAGTTTGAAACCTGTTTCCCAACGTTAATCATCGTCTCCGCGCACCCTGGGCTCACGAGCGAGGGGGGCGAAGGGATTGTTGTACGAGATGGTTTCATCATCATCTGAATCTGATGTGGGATGCGGCGAAGAACGCGCCCTATGAGCTTGGTGATGCGAGTGTGGGGCATCAGGCCGAGGTCCGGGTGGATGATGGTCGTTTCGTCCTGTCGGAACGTTATTGGCAACGGTCGGGCGAAGCTCCTCGAGGCCCGTCGTGAGGACAGCCACAACGTCCCGCTGTGCATTAACGACAGCATCAAGGGGGGGGCTGGCAGTGGGGAGGCATCGTACCTGTCTCCTGATACCAACTGACGTATACTAGGTGACGACCTCAACTTTTATTCAATATCAAAATTCAACAACCCCTTACAAGCTTCAGATCCCAACTATAAATACTGCAAACTTCAAAACCCTATTCCTATGGCACAACACTGTCATAGGCTTATACCAAAAAGGAAAATGACTCAAAAAAGAAAATTGTTGCAAAAATTAAAAACATAACCAAAAATAACAAAGTTGCCATAATATCATCAAATTCTCCCCCAAAACAATTAAGTTTTTTTTTGTGTGGAGTTGAAAATTGATTTTAGATCAGATTATCCATCTATTATGAGCTAATATATACTACCAAACTAAGTGTTTAGGAGTTTGGGGAGGAATTTTTTAAATCACTTGATTTATAATTATATGTGATGAAATTTGAGTTAAAGCTAAGAAACAAGATAGCTGTGAGTGTTTTCTCTAATTGTATTTCACTCTGTTTTGTATGAAAAAAGATGATACGAGAAAAATGGTGTTTATAGAGATGAGCTCCCTAATTACACTTGCACGAAAAGGACAGGATAATTAATTGCAATTCTGAGCTGTTAGTTGCATGTCTTGGAATATATTTGCATCCAACTTAAGAATGGAATAAGAAATACAAGAAAAGGTCTTAACATAATTTGATCCATATAACATACTATATAGTACTGAATATATGTTACAATAAGCACAAATTGCAAATATTATACTCCAGTATTTGTAAATTAACATCATCATAATGAAATCACACAAACATTTTAAGAATTAATCATACTACCAATTAACAAGATAAACATGATATCCTCCACCAAGACAAGACTAGACTCCCAACATCCGTCATCACAACTAACACCTGCAAACATCCTAGAGTAATTCACAGTCAGCTTAATTGATGCAACTGCAAGAATATAAAACCTTACTGTGTTGTGCAGCAGCTAGCATTAATGGACATTAACATAATAACATCACTCTGAAATGAGTTGAAGGCGAGGATTATTTATAGATATGGCTTTCCAGTCGGAACCATCCTTGTCCTCGTAGCGTTGTTGTAGCTCCTTTGAGCCAGATATATCCAATGTCTTCAATGATGTCACCTTACACAGAAGGCGATGTGGCAGCATTCTCAAGCTTTCGCAGAATTGGATTTTGAGATTGGTAAGACAAGGCATTATTATGGAATTAGCTGATTCTTCTTGTACCGTTATGTCCTCCCACTCCTTCCACTTGTAGAACCCCCATAATTCCAACTTCTTCAGTTTGGGAAAGGCAATAACATCTCCCCCTCCTTCTCCTCCTATTTTTATTCCCAAGAATTCTCGTCCCACAACTTCACCTGCTTCCATGTTAAAAAGAATAATCTCTTCCAGGCAAGGTAGTTTTCCCAAGGGAGGCAATGACGTCAGGTGTTTGCAATGCCACAGATGAAGGCCCCTTATCTGGTTGAGAGGTGAGACCATCCATCGCGGAAGTTTGGAGCCCCCGTAGTTCTCGATTACCAATTGAGTGAGGTTTGGATGGGGTTGAAGAGCATCCAATAAATCCATCCATACCCTGGATGATGATAATGATGATGACCCCTCTTTCACCTTAAAATATATTTGAAAATTGGTAATGTGGATCTCATTCTTCAATTCTGCTTTCCAAACATCCTCAACCACCTCATTCATATCACCATCACCGTCTAATCTGAACCTCAACCTTACACGTCCACTCACATTCTTTTTTGACTTCTTCCATAATTCCAACTTGTTCCCACCAATTCCCCCAGGAAATTCACTCAGCTTCTCAACAACTCTTTCCGGAATTTTACAAAGACCGTCACACCATTCATTATTTAAAGTTTGCAGTTGTTGCAAATCACATATGCTCTCTGGCAACTTCTCCAGAGACGTATCCCTCATCAAGCCAAGGTGTCTCAACTGAATCAAATTCTCAATTTCCATTGGTAACTCTTTCAACAACTCATTATCACTCAAGTTAAGGAATCTCAAGTGAATTAAATTGCCAATTTCCTTTGGAATCTCTTCAATCCTACAACTAACCAAAGAAAGACTTTGCAGGTGGTAAAGTTGGAAAATGACTTTAAGGTCTTCACGTGATAATTTAACAATTTCAATCAAGACCAACTCTCTCAAGTGAATCAACTTTTCCATTCCTTGTGGGATAATTTTACCCAACTCAACCCTTAACACCCTCAAACGCATGAGGCAATCGCAAATATTTGGAAGACCTTCTCTAAGGCAACTTAAGGTAAAAAAATCATTCACAATGGAAACATGTGAAGGGTCACATACTCGGCAAGTTGTGCCCCTTTTTATTCTTTTTGGCTCCATCCTACTCCTTTTTTTCAGAAATTGAGCAAAATCATGTACTATATCATGCATCTTACACCATTTTATTTCACCCAAATCACCTTTCTTAAAATCTTGAAAAAGAGAACGCATTGCTAGAGCATCAAAATACTCTCGCCCTTTGAGTTCCATGTCACCAACATTGGACCCCAAATAACCAAGTGCCATCCAATTTCGTATTAGGTCCTCCACAAAAATATCATCATCTTTAGGAAAAACGGCACAGTATGAGAAGCAACGCTTAAGTGACGGAGACAAGTCATTGTAGCTTAAAAGCAAATGGGGAAAAATTCCAACTTCTGCTTCCTCCATTTGCCATATTTCACTGTTTAATACATTGCTCCACTGTTCTAAGCTACTCTTAAAACGCAAAAGACTTCCCAAAGTCTTCACGGCAAGAGGCAAACCTTTACATTTTTTAGCTATTTCCTTTCCAATGTCCTCAAATTCGGCTTCATTCCTTTCCGGAAGGGACATACGACACAATAATAACCAACAATCATTCTCTGAGAGCAGTCCCGGGCGACATATCTCACTCTCCCTTGATCCCATCATTTTCACAACCCTCTCACTTCTTGATGTCACCAAAATCTTACTACCTGATCCACCACGTCTTAGGGAGTTTTTCAGGACCTCCCATTTGTCAGAGTCTTGTGTCCAAACATCATCAAGGACAAGAAGAAACGTCTTTCCTGAAATAGACTTCCGTACATGTTTAAACAGGACATCCAGTTGGTTGGAATTTGGAGAACTCCCCTTTTCTATGCTCTCAAGAATCCCTTTGGCAATGGAAGCCAGGTCAAAGGGATCTGAAACACAAAGCTAGATTCTCAATTCGAAAAAATCCTCAACTTGAGTATGGTTATATACAACCTGAGCCAGAGTGGTCTTCCCAAGTCCCCCCTGACCCACTATAGATAGTATGCGGAAGCCTGCGCCATTATCCATAAGTTTGCTAACAAGAAAATCCCTATTTGTATCTCGCCCATGGACTTTTGTTATGTCGACCATGCAAGTAGATTGATCTCGCCAAGATGCAAACGAAGGATCAACAATACTGCCGGGCTGGGAAACCACAAAACCATATTGATCTCTCTCTTTCAAGATCTCATCAAGTTTTGCCTTAACACACAATATTTTGTTGCCAATATTATGACGAACGACGACTTTGTTGAAATAGAAACACGAAGATGATGATGGGATGAAGGAGAATACCTTTGGAGCAACAACAGCTTCTTTTATCTCAAGTTTGAGAAGATTGTAATCCCATTCGTCGAAAACATCCTCCATTTCATAGGCCGTTTGTTCGAGCCTGGACAACCATTGGTTGATACTTTTGTCCTTAAATCGGCGATTCTCAGCATCATCCAACACGTTTCTAATATTCTGCAGGTCTACTGCAAGACTGCGAGCCTTCTCCCCGGTGCCCCTGACGAGATTGATATGGTGTCGAGCCTGCTCTTCGATGAGACCAATCAGTCGCTTTGCCGTCACTGAAATGATAGCGTCAACCATTGGTCACTAGCTACTCTGTTTTTCCTTGTTATGTATGTACAGTGATTTTTGTGCTGCCTTCGATGAATGAAGATATATATTAGTACTTGCCAGTTGCCACACAAGACAGTTTAATCTACATACTAAAAAAAAAAAAAAAGAGATTTAGGGGTTGGTGATGCAATATAAATTAGTGGTATTTTAGGTGATTTGATATTGTAAAATGAATTTGATGAGATGTAAAGTAAAATATATGTAAAAAAAAAAAAGTGACAATTTTGAAAATAAAATTATTTTGAAAATGTATTAATTGTGTAGGGTTTTTTCATATTAAGATTGTGCAATTAATATTAAGACTCTGAATAAAAAATATTGTGCAAGTAATCACGGGACGGAGGGGGTATAATACTCCCTCGATCTCCTACTTAATGACTCATTTTATCATGTTTTATGTCTCTTACTTAATGTCTCGATCATACTTAAAATAGTAAATTAGCATTTTAACACACAAGTTTTTGCCTTTTAATTAACTATTCCCTCAAAACATCTCAATATTACATTAAATGTCACCATTTTATCTTGATGCAATAAAGCTAACGTAAATTGTTCAGCTGTACGTGGGCCATATATTTCAAAAGGAGAAATTGGCGGTTCCCGTCAATTAAAAAAAAAAAAAAAAGCTTTTTTGATTGTCGAAACTTAATACAGTACTAATTAGTTTGGTAAGATGGAGATGGAGTTTTGTTAAGTCAACCATTGAATTTGGGTAATGGGCGGGATGAATATGGATAAAAAGAAAAAGTCAACCATTGAATAAATTTATTCGCCATGATGATGAGCTAGCTAGGCGAAACTTGACAAAATTAAACCATATCTCTCTCTAAGAGAAAAACGTACTGTACTGCACTTAGTATTTTGTTGCCAATTAATAAGATCGACAAACAGGACATGAATTTTGAGATGAAGGAGAGTACCTTTGGATCGATCGAGCAACAACAGCTAGCTAGCTAGCTTCAAATCCCACGTACGATTTGATAGCCTGCCTGCATCCTCTTCTTAATTTCTCTGGCGCCCTTATGTATGTATATTAATATTATTGCTAGCTGTTTAATTTGTTGTAATTTGATTTGATGAATGATGATCATCGATATACATGTTGTTAATTATGATTAATACAATAATTATTAATGCACCAGGCCAGCTGCAAAACACGTACAGAACATAGGTGTATGAAAAAGTCCCCTCCCAGCTCGATCAACAAATTTATAAAGAATCAAACTGTAGACTTGGTAGTTGGTACGTACTAAAACGTGCCATATGTATACGTTTCTCATACCAACTCACAACATTAATTCATTCATTCTCCTATAACAGATTTTTACTGTAATAATATATATACATCAGACTTATGACTTATCATACTTGACATCTTTCATTTCATCATCATTCGCACAATATTCCTGACTGAGATTACTCAAGTACGTTTTTATATTTCTTTAGGATGTGTTTGCAAATTATAGTGATTGATTCAAAGTGATTAAAATTGACAATAAAATTGAAAGTTGATAGTGTTTTAAAATTAAGCACTTTAAATCAATTGTGTATATGTTGTGGTATTTATAAAACAAACCACTTTTTTTTATAAATTTACAAAAAAACACCCTTATTACATTTGGATAAATAATGTGTAAAGATGAAATATTATTTAAATTGTGAGGGTAAAATTGTAAAATTAATTATTGTAATGATAAGAAGCACATAGAAGCTATTAGAAGTAGGTGAAGGGGTGCTTCATCAAAATCACTTTTAACAAATTAACTTAATTACTTGGTTGTGTTTGAAAACACTTCAAAAGTAATTCTATTTAAAAAAAAAAAATGTTTTTAAACACCTTATATAGTGTTTGAAAACACCCACTTAATTACATAACATCAATTGCTAGTTCAGTGTATATATATATATATATATAGGATGAATAATGACTAGTAAATATGTAATGATTAACTGGCTTATTCAATGTTTAAAAGAGTAAAAGTTGAAGTTAAAATGTACTATTTCCTTCCTCCCATAATACCTTTCACACCTACCTTTTCAATCCTTTAGAAACTCCATCAGTACAATATCTATAATATTACATTTAATGTCATTGTTTTTAGGATCTATACATACACTCAAGTCAACTCACTTATTTATTTTTTTATAAAACTATATCTCAAAATTATATTTATTATAATATTTTTAAAAAAATGGTGAATAGTAAGTATGAAAGGTTTTTTTGGGACAGAGAGAGTAATATTTAGATTGTCATCACATTTTTTCACACAAAATTATTAGTATTTTTTATTTTAGTGACTAATTTTGATATTTAGGTGATCAAATTTAAAAAGAGTAAATTATATTTAGACGACCAATAATGATATTTTATGTATTTTGACAAATAAAGTTTGGGCAATTGGGCCTGCGCCGAAGAGGAAATATGATGGGCCTATTTCAATATTTGAACAGTCGTCTTTAGTTCTTACTAATTAACTTCTCTATAACTACATTTTAAAAATGGGTCTGACTATATGCACCTCCATTTCAGTTTGATGCACTCCCCCATCACTCCCCCGATTTATACACTCCCCGAATTTTAGGTCACACCTCTTCTCAAATGTCATAAATACCCCTCCTTCATTAAAATCCTTTTACTACCCACACCCCTCAAATCCTCCATCTTTCTTCCTCCTCCATTTCTTCTTTCATCTTCTCCCCCACCCCTCACCACCACCGCCGGCGACCTGCCCCTCCACCACCCGTCGCCGGCGATGCCAGCCCCTCCCTCCCTCGCCGAGCCCGTCGCCCCCCCCCCCAACCCCCACCGCCTGTATAAAAAAAAAAAAAAAAAAGAGATCGCGCGGCCGCCGCGGCCGTCCCCTCCCTCCCTCGCCGAGCCCGTCGCCCCCCCCCCCAACCCCCACCGCCTGTTAAAAAAAAAAAAAAAAACAGATCTTGGCCGCGCGCGGCCGCCGCGGCCGTCCCCTCCCTCCCCCCTCGTCCCCTCCCCCTCTCTCCCTCGTCGCCCCGTACCCCCAACTGTAAAAAAAAAAAAAAATGAGCAGATCGCGGCCGCCCCCTCCTCCCTCCGACGCCGCCACATCCCACCCCCACCAGGTTTTCCCCCTTTCCCAAGAAAACCCTAGTTTTTTTCTTTTTTTTTTTTCAATTTTCGACCGTATAAGGTCGATTACATACTCCTTCGTCGACAAATTGTTGTCGACGAGAGTGTATTTGATCGACCTTACATAATCGAATTTAAAAAAAAATTTTTTTTTTTTTTAATTTTCGACCAACCGTTTCAACCATATACATTCCCGTCGACAACGATTTGTCGACGAGAGTGTATATGGTCGACACTGGTTGGTCGAAAGTTGAAAAAAAATTGTGATTTTTTGGAGTATATGGTCGACCATTTCTGTTTTTTTTTTTTTTTTGAGTTGATGGTCGCCGGAAATGGTGTCGCCGGCGACCGGAAGTTGTGTGTTAGGGGAAGGTGAAAGAAATGAGGTGGGGTGCATCTAGTATGGTGTATATTTAATGAAGGGTATTTTAGGTTTTTTACCTATTATTTTATTAATAAAACTGAAAGGGGGAGTGCATCAAACCGAAATGGAGGTGCATATAGTCATATCCTTTAAAAATTAGTTATAAATATTATCGACCTAAGGCCTAGGTAGTGGTGCTCTAACCACTTGAGCTATCCCACTTTGTCAAAAAAATTTGTCAAAAAAATTTGTTCGCAACGGGTTTTGAACTAATGAATTCGAGTTCATTGGTTTAATATAATTCAACAATCAATCAGAGGTATATCCAAATTATTATTTTAAAAAAATCTGGTCGTTTGGAATACTACAATATACTTGACCAACAAATTTCATCAACAAGCCGGAGTCGTTAGTCAATGCCTCGTGCAAAATTTGGTAGTGATGGGACTCTTTAGAGCATAAATGCTGCGTCTTCCAGATAAATATACTCACTCTTGTAGTATGTACTTACAAAACCACATAAAAAGAAGAATGTTAATCTTGATTTTAAGGCCTATTTACTCTTGAATTAAATTTTATGATTTCTTATGTAGAGTATACTTGAAATATACAATATTGAAACAATGTTTGTAATGGGAAGCTACAGGTTCTTACCGTTTGCTGCTCTGTCTTTTTTTTTTTTTTTTTTTCTTGAGTAGTTTGATGAATTGCTCACTTTATTTTTCAGTAGTTGATGAAATAGTCGACCAAATCCTCTCAATCACCAAACATCTCCACAAGAGCTCGATTGGTCGCCAAACAGCCCGGTCACTATCCACAGAAAAACAACATAGAAAATGGAGTACATTCCTCTCTAACAACAAACCAAACACAGAAGAATTAAGCACCTGATTCATTCATGTATTTCTCTTTAGGTTCAAAAGCTCGTAAAAACAAACAAACGAGCATTGATTCTTGCACATTTTCAATCCACAAAACAGAGAGATAATCATTCACAACTGTCTCTACAAGGGTGACTAATCCCTACACCTATTTCCAACCATATATGGGAACCACATTAGCCTAAAAAAAAACTAGTAGTAAAAGAAACAGGATAAAAAACTAATTAATTTCCGAGGATCAAAAGTTGATGAAACGAAAAAAGGCATCCATGTTAGCTTCCATACTGTCAAGTATGACTCTCAATTCATCCATTCGATTGTAAATACCAATAAGGGCAGGGGCTGCCGAAGGGGGGTGAGGAGGATTAAAGTTCATTAATCGCATGAACTCATTCAAACTAGCTTCCGTGTTCTTTAGTCTCTCCTCCAATGCATCCAATTCAGCATGAGCGCCAGCAAGACGAGCAGCATCGACCCTATTGTCTTCGGCTTCAACATTATCATAATGAAATCACACAAACATTTTAAGAAGATAAACATCTCCTCCACCAAGACAAGACTAGACTCCCAACATCCGTCATCACAACTAACACAGCAAACATCCTAGAGAAATTCAGTCAGCTTAATTGATGCAACTGCAAGAATATAAACTGTTGTGCAGCAGGTAGCTTTAATGGACATTAACATCACTCTGAAATGAGTTGAAGGCGAGGATTATTTATGGATATGGCTTTCCAGTCGGAACCATCCTTGTCCCCGTAGCGCTGCTGTAGCTCCGTTGAGCCAGATATCTCCAATGTTTTCAATGATGTCACCTTACACAGAAGGCGATGTGGCAGCATTCTCAAGCTTTTGCAGGAGTAGATAATGAGGTTGGTAAGACAAGGCATTAATATTATGGAATTAGCTGATTCTTCTTCTTGTACCGTTATGTCCTCCCACTCCTTCCACTTGGAGCACCATCCTATGTCCAGCGTCTTCAGTTTGGGAAAGGCGGTAACGTCCCCTCCTTCAACTCTTGTTATTCCCAAGAATTCTCGTCCTACGACTTCAACTGCTTCCATTTTATAAAGTGAAATATGTTCCAGGCAGGGTAGTTTTCCCAAGGGAGGAAATAACGTCAGGTGTTTGCAGTGCCAGAAATGAAGTTGCCTTATTTGGTTGAGAGGCGAGACCATCCACTGCGAAAGTTTGGAGCCCCCGTAATGGTTGATTACCAGTTGAGTGAGGTTTGGATGAGGTTGAAGAGCATCCAATAATTCCATCCACACCCATTCTTCACCCTGTAGCATCTCATCCACCTTAAAATATATTTGAAAATTGGTAATGTGAATCTCATTCTTCAATTCTGCTTTCCAAGCATCCTCAACCACCTCATTCAAATCACCATTACCATTTAATCTGAACCCCAACCTTACACGTCCTCTCATATTCTTTTTTAACTTCATCCATGATTCTAACTTGCTCCCACCAATTCCCCCCGGGAATTCACTCAGTTTGTCAACAACTCTTTCCGGAATTTTACAAAGAGCATCACACCCTTCATTATTCAAGGTTTGCAGTTGTTGCAAGTCACATATGCTCTCTGGCAATTCCTCCAGAGCCCTATCAAACCACAACATAAGGTGTCTCAACTGAATCAAATTTCCAATTTCCATTGGTAACGCTTTCAACAACTCATTATATCCCAAGTTAAGGAATCTCAAGTGAATTAAATTACCAATTTCCTTTGGAATCTCTTCAATCCCACACCAACACAAAGAAAGACTTTGCAGGTGATAAAGGTGGAAAACGGCTTTAAGGTCTTCACGTGATAATTTACCAATATCATTCAAGACCAACTCTCTCAAGTGAATCAACTTTTCCATTCCTTGTAGAATAATTTTACACCGTTCAACCCTTAACACCCTCAAACGCATGAGGCAATCGCAAATATTTGGAAGACCTCCTTTACGCCAAGTTAAGGTAAAAAAATCATTCACAATAGAAACATGTGAAGGGTCACATACTCCGCAAGTTGTGCCCTTTTTCATTCTTTTTGCCTCCGTCCTACTACTCTTTTTTAGAAATTGAGCAAAATCATGTACTATACAATGCATCTTACAAAATTCTATTTCACCCAAATCGTCTCTCCTAAAATCTTGAAATAGAGAATGCATTGCTAGAGCATCAAAATACTCTCGCCCTTTGAGTTCCATGTCACCAACATTGGACCCCAAATAACCAAGTGCCATCCAATTTCGTATTAGGCCCTCCACAAAAATATCAGCATCTTTAGGAAAAACGGCACAGTACGAGAAGCAACGCTTAAGTGACGGAGACAATTCATTATAGCTCAAAAGTAAATGGGGGAAAATTCCATCTCCAGCTTCCTCCATTTGCCATATTTCACTGTTTAATACGTTGCTCCACTGTTCTAAGCTACTCTTAAAACGCAAAAGACTTCCCAAAGTCTTCACAGCAAGAGGCAAGCCCTTACATTTATTTGCTATTTTCTTTCCAATGCCCTCAAATTCCCCATCATTCCTTTCCAAACGGGCCATACGACGCAATAATAACCAACAATCATCGTCCGAGAGCAGTCCCGGGCGACATATCTCACTCTCCCTTGATCCCATCATATTCACAACCCTCTCACTTCTTGATGTCACCAAAATCTTACTACCTGATCCACCACTTCTTAGGGAGTTTTTCAGGACCTCCCATTTGTCAGAGTCTTCTGTCCAAACATCATCAAGAACAAGAATAAACTTCTTTCCTGAAATAGACTTACGTACATGTTTAAACAGGACTTCCAGTTGGTTGGAATTTGGAGAACTCCCAATTTCTATGTTCTCAAGAATCCCTTTGGCAATGGCAGCCAGATCAAAGGGATTTGAAACACAAAGCCAGATTCTCAATTCGAAAAATTCCTCAACTTGAGTATGGTTATATACCACTTGAGCCAGAGTGGTCTTCCCAAGTCCCCCCTGACCCACTATAGATAGTATGCTGAAGCTGCCTGCACCATTATCCATTATAAGTTTGGTAACAAGAAAATCCCTATCTGTATCTCGTCCATGGAATTCTGTTAAGTCAACCATGGAAGTAGATTGAACTCGCCAAGATTCAGGCGAAGGATCAACAGTAGTGCCGGGCTGGGAAACCACAAAACCATACTGATCTCTCTCTTTCAAGATCTCATCAAGCTTTGCCTTAACACACAGTAATTTTTTGCCAATACTATGACGAAATTCAACTTTGTTGAAACACAAACACGAAGATGATGATGGGATGAAGGAGCATACCTTTGGAGCAACAACAGCTGCTTCTTCAATTATGTCAAGTTTGAGAAGATTGTAATCCCATTCGTCCAAAACATCCTCAATTTCATAGGCCGTTTGTTCGAGCCTGGACAACCATTGGTTGATACTTTTGTTCTTAAATCGGCGATTCTCAGCATCAGTCAACACATTTCTGATATTCTGCAGGTCTACAGCAAGACTGTGTACTTTCTCCTCGGCGCCTCTGACGAGATTGATATGGTGTCGAGCTGGCTTTTCGATGAGACCAATCAGTCGCTCTAAAGCCACTGAAATGATAGCATCAGCCATTCTTCTCTACCTCTCTTTTGGTCCAACTAACCACAGATTATGTCCAACGCTTCAACTTTTGTCCTAAAATATTATTTTCACACAGAATCGGTCCAAAAAATACCAAAATGGTCGGTCACATTCCACTTAAAATTTAGGTTTTGAGTTTTACTATTCTGTACCAGTTTTATTTTAAGATTTAAAAAATCGTTTTCAAAAACCACATATTTTAAATCTAAAATAAACATACATATTACTTCTTCCGTGCTTTACTTAACTCGTACTCCATCCGTCTCACATGAATTTGCACACTTTCTATATAAATGGATGTCTCATATCAATTTGCACATCCCATAAATATCTTCATAACCTCCCCCCTTAAAATATACTCTTATTTACCCATATACCATCACGTTTTCACGCTCAATCTACTTTTTACTTCATTCATAAATTTTTACAAAACTATCACTCAAAACATCACACATTACACATTTCTTAAATTGTGTGTCATCCCAGATATACAAGTTCCCAGTGACGGACCCAGAAAATTTCGGTAGGGAGGCCCAATTAATATTATTATAAAGATAAAATAATGCGTACTCATTATTTTCATCAAAATTTCACATTATAAATTATCAATACGTCACATTTCATTAAATTAAATTGATCGAATAAATTGACTTTTGCTATGTTTTGGTAGAAGTTAATACTCACTCCGTCTCATGATAACTTGCACATTTTAACCGATTCACTTTTTAAAAAAATTGAATTTAGTGGTGTAGAGTCAAATAAGAAAACATTTTTTGAGTGATTTGATAAGGTGTAAGAAGGATTTAGTAGGATGTAAAATAGATTTAGTGAAATGTAGGGACTCAAAATGAGTGACGTTAATTTTGTGGATTATTTTTAATGAAATGTAGGGTAAAATGTAGACTCAAAATGAGTGTCGGTTTTAATTTTTGTGGACTATTTAGTAGGATGTAAAATAGATTTAGTGAAATGTAGGGTAAAATGTTCGGATATATATTAATTTTGTGGATTACTTTTATATCAGAAGTGTGCAAATAATTATATAACAGAGTATTAATTTTAATATGTGTGAAATTACCGAAATACCCCTAACAAATTTACAAAATTAGAGGGGGCCACTGCCCCCTCTGGGCACTATGTAGGTCCTTTATTGTAAGTTCCTATGGAATGGATGGAGTAATTTTTTGACACAGAATTGTATAAATTATTTATTAATATTATGGAAGATAAAGGTTGAGTTCAGTAATTTATGAGTAGTAAACATGTTTTTTTAGTTTAACGTGAGTGATGATATTTAATACCCCGTATAATATTGAGATATTAAAAAAAAAAAAAAAACTAATTTTTTTTTTATTATTTAGTAAAAAATACAAAAAAATGACAAAACAAATTATTAAGTAGAAAACAGAAGGAGATCTATTTATCAAGTTTAAAAAATACACAATATTAAAAATCACAGAGTAAAAATTACCTCGGTTTTGGTCCCATATTTTCTAATTAAATCTAACAAATTTTAAATAAATCTTGAAACTTGTTTCAAAACATTGAGACATTACATAAGCTCTCGCTAATTGTTATTTAAATAAATTGGTGTGAGCTTTAAGAGAGAAAATTGAGTACTAGATTTCAAGGAATTAGATTAAATTTGAGCGATTCAAATAGTTGTATAATTTTTTTTGAAAAATAAAGTTGTATAACTAAATCATTTTAAAAATAGTTAATTATGAGACTGATAGAATATAATGATGTCACATTTTAAAAGAGGCCCTTTTTAAGGAGTCTCTTTTACACTAATCAAGTGTCCTAAAGTAGAGGCGTATTAAGAATTTGTGGGATTAGGGAAGAGGAGCTTATGGCCTACTCTGAATAGACTAATTTTCCAAGAACCGTCTTCCATCTCTCACGCTAGAGGAGAGACTATGGGTTACTGAGTATACATGAAGTGATCGTGCGATAACCTCTCGGATTGGAGAGGATGTTGATCTGAAATTCGTCTCTAAAATGTAATCACTTAGCCATCAAATCAGAAGAAAGCTCTACACGAGTCCACCTCCTGGCCAGAGGATATTGGATATATGTTTTGTATATATTTATTTATATACTCAGTCCAAATCCACTCCAACCAATCTCATTGCCTTCAACATATCGTCATAACTCCCCCTGAAACTCACATTCTACAATTTTATGACGTGGAGTCTTCAATTCCAAACCCTCCTCATCGTCGGTTACGACCCTGAGGGATTCATCGACGGCAAACACCCGTGCCCATCGGCCACCATCGCCGACAGCACCATCACTAAACCGAACCGCCTCTACACTGCTTGGATTCGTCAGGATAAATTAATCTTAAGTCCCATAATCAGTGTTATCACTCTGTATCTCATACCATTCATCGCCAAAGCCAAAACATCAGCCTAAGCCTGGACGATTCTCGTCAATACTTATGGCAAACCCTCTCGTGGTCGGATCCTTGCCCTTAAAAACAAACTCTGAAACCCTTCCAAAGGTACTCGTTCCATCTTTGAATTCATGCTTGAAATTTGTGGTTTTGTGGATGAACTGTCTCTCCTTGGTGTCAATACCGATCCCGAGGATTTTGTCCTCTCCGTCCTAAATGGCCTTGACGACTCATACAAGGAACTCTCTCGTGTCATTCAAGCTCGCGATTCCACCATTGACTTTTGATGAACTCCATGACGAGCTGCTTAGCATGGAATCTCAGATAGCCCAGCACTCATCCACGGCCTCACCCCTGCCAGCCACTGCCCTGGTTTTGGCCTCCACTGGTAGCCACCCCTTCCATCAGCGCTCGAGGCAGCGCCAGCCGACTGCTGCTCGGCCCAGCCGCCCGCCCATGGCTCTCAAAATCCTCGCCCGTATATGGGCAAATGCCAATTGTGCGACACTCCCGGCCACTCAGCATGCCAATGCTCCGATTACCAGGTCGTGCTGACCACTGCCTAGCATGCTGTGACCCGACCAGCCTACACGTCGCCCTCCGCCCACACGGCTACGTCTGCCCCTTCCAACTCCGATTGGATCCTTGATTCGGGCGCCTCTCACCATATCACATCTGATCTTGCAAACCTGTATCTCCACTCCCCTTATGATGGCAATAACAGTGTGGTTATTGGGAATTGCTACGGTTTGTGTATTTCAAATATTGGCTCCTTGACATTTTCTGCATGATCCTGTGATCTTGCAAACCTGTATCTCCACTCCCCTTATGATGGCAATAACAGTGTGGTTATTGGGAATTGCTACGTTTGTGTATTTCAAATATTGGCTCCTTGACATTTTCTGCATGATCTTTATTATTCACTGATGTTTTACACGTCCCTAACATTTCTCGCAATTTGGTGTTCGTCTCTCGCTTATGTGCTATGAATGACGTTGTTATCCTTTTTTCTGGTTGTGATTTTCAGGTGAAGGATCATCGCTCGGGAGTCGTTCGCCTTTGTGGCCGAGTGGTGTGTGCAAATCTCCATCAGCCCTCACGGATACAAAAACATCCCTCTCAACTTGGCATGCTCGGCTAAGTCACCCCTCGTCTAAAATTTTAGATTCTATTATTTCCACCAATAAACTTGTGTTGAATAAGCATTTGAATTTTTCTTGTGATTCATGCAAATGTATTAAGAGCCATAAATTGTCATTCTACGCTTACTTCTACTGCTCCGCTTCAGTTAATATTTTCTGATGTTTTTTAATTTTAAACAAAATGAAAAATACAACAAACTTTATAAAACGAATAGAGTAATATATCATAGCAGCAAGAGACATACTTCCTCGTCTCCGTGCAAGGCCCTACCAATTAAATTTGATGATAAAATATGGGAAGTTGACACACGAAAAAAGGAATGTTGGTAAGGGAGCGAGCAGCTGCTTGTTCCTTTAAATTTTATCTTAACTTTTGTTAATTGTATAGCTGTACGTGAGCCCGTATATACTCGTATCAATTATTTGTTTGAAACAAATTTCTTCTTTCATGAAATTAGTGCAGGTATACTCACTCCTGTAGTACGTACTTACAAAACAACATAAAGAGAAGAATGTCAATCTTGAATTTAAGGCCTATTTGCTCTTGAATTAAATTTTACAATACACTGTTAATTTCTTATGTAGAGTTCACTTGAAATATACAATGTAACAATGTTTGTAATGGGAAGCTACAGGTTCTTACCGTTTGCTGCTCTGTTTTTTTTTTTTTTTTTTTCTTTCTTGAGTAGTTTGATGAATGCTCACTTTCTTTTTCAGTAGTTTGATGAAATAGTCGACCAAATCCTCTCATCAGGAGATTTGATCACCAAACAGCCCGGTCACTATTATCCACAGAAAAACTACATAGAAAATGGAGTGCATTCCCCTCTAACAACAAACCAAATACAGAAGAATTAAGCACCTGATTCATTCATGTATTTCTCTTTAGGTTCAAAAGCTCGTAAAAACAAACAAACGAGCATTGATTCTTGCACATTTTCAATCCACAAAACGGAGAAGGATAATCATTCACACCGGGCTCTACAAGGGTCACTAATCCCTACACCTATCTCCAACCATATATGGGTACCACATTAGCCTAAAAACTAGTAGTAAAAGAAACAGGATAAAAAACTAATTAATTTCCGAAGATCAAAAGTTGATGAAACGAAAAAAGGCATCCATGTTAGCCTCCATATTGTCAAGTATGACTCTCAATTCATCCATTCGATTGTAAATACCAATAAGGGCAGGGGCTGCCGAAGGGGGGTGAGGAGGATTAAAGTTCATTAATCGCATGAACTCATTCAAACTAGCTTCCGTGTTCTTAAGTCTCTCCTCCAATGCATCCAATTCGGCATGAGCGCCAGCAAGACGAGCAGCATCCACCCTATTGTCTTCGGCTTCAACATTATCATCATTCAATTGAGGTCGGCTTCGTTTCAATTTCAGCCTCGATTGTCTGGTTCTGATAGCAGTGCTCTTCCCCATTGAATCTGTAATATTACATCAACTTTAACTACAAATTCTTCCACCAACAAAATCCCCAAATTTACCGTCAGAATACACAATTGAATTTCTCTAAACCTAATTGTCCAACAAAATCCCCATATTATCACTGTGCACAGTTCTGAGTTGAATCAATCAATGTAAAATTGCAATGAAATTAACACAGGGTTCATTCCGACTCTCGAAATTATGAAGAACAAATCAACGCCATTATCGACTTTTTTTTTTTTCAAAAACAAAATCAAATGGTGAAAATAAGGGTTAGTAATACCAGTTGCAGTGACGATGAGCGGTGGCGGGTTGAGAAAGTGGTTGCAGCGCGTCGGCGCTTGAGGGAGAAATTGGAGCAACAGCGAACGGGCGGGGGAAAATGAATTTGAGATATATAAGAACCCTAAGCAAAGATATATAAACGATTAAAAAATACCTGTGCGCGATTCAAATTCAAAATGATTTCCAAAAATTGCAGTTTAATTCCTGTATTTACTTTTATCTATTAGTAGTAATTTTTATTAAGTAAGTTTAATTCCCATTTTATTTTATCTATATTAATTTTAATTAAGTAATTTTAATTTCTCTATTTACTTTTATCTATTGGTAATTTTTAGTATTAAGTATACACAAATGAAATAAAATGAATAATTGCAATAGAAGATGTTTCTTGTGCAGCACACTCCAGTGACTCATGCACTCAAGTCTGAACAAATTTTATTATATATATAATAAAAATTATTTTACCTTTCTATTAAGACTTTTGAGTGGATTTTAAAAACCGGTTTTTAAATCCCGAAGTAAAACGGATTTTGGATCTTGAAATCCAAAACCTGGTTTTTAAAATCAAAAGGAAACATCCCCTAAGGGATTATTTTCATAAAAAAATGAGTCCACTTTTAATAAATATACAAATAAAATAAACACTCTTAAGTCCCCTCCCCAAAATTTCAAATTGATTGTAAGTTGTAAGTTGTAATTCTAAAGTTTTTAATTTATATAAGTTTGATTTAGTTTTTATAAGTTGTAAGTTGTAAGTTTTCTAATGTAAATTATAATTAATTTATTTTTTTAAGAAATAGGCCTAAGTTACATTAAATAATTTAAATTTATTCTCTTAATATTTAATAAGTTATAAGTTAAAGTTATAAGAATATAAGTTATCGACTTAAAGTTATAATATAATAATTTATAAAAAAAACGATAAACAAAAGTTAAAACGAGTATAATTTTAATTTTAAGTTGTACAAATAATTTTAACTTAAAACGATCGAAAAAAGAGGCGAAAACGATCGAAAAAAGAGGCGAAAACGAGCTTAAAAAAAAAAAAAATAAATAACCGGCGAACCGCCGGTTTCCGAACCGAACCGCCGGTTCAAAAACCGTAACCGTAACCGGCGGTTCGCGGTTCGGTTACGGTTGGCGAAAACCGAAAACCGTAACCGCCGGTTTCTAACCGAAACCGGCGGTTTTCAACCGCTGCACATGTCTACTTACAAGTACTCGGTTTTGTCTTCCGAAATTCTCCATATGAAGAAGCATTATGAATGGATGTTGTCTTCCGAAATTCTCCATATGAAGAAGCATTATGAATGGATGTGCAATGCTTCTTTATAACACATGCTACCAAGTACCAACGCCTGTAGATTTTTTCACAAATCTAAACATAATGATGAACAATTACTAAACAATTAATTATGGATCTTAAAAACATAAAATTTATATGTACTACTAATGGTTAATTATTGAAATCTGAAATCATGAGAAATGAAGCAAACAAGAACTGGACCTAGTGTGTATGTATTTTCATAAAACATTTTCATTTACCCGTCCAATATTAAAACTCAAAACAAACCACCCCAAAATACATTCACATGTGCACAATTACGAGAATCTTTGTGAATAGGTGTGTGGTTGAATATATGGCGAAAAGGAAGGAAGTTACGACTTCTTCCCATCACTGTCGCCGCCGACACTGCCATGGAAGACGATGACCAGAGGGTCGTAGATCTAGTTAAGGAACTAGTGCATCGATTGTTGTATAAATCACAATGACGAACTCGATTGGGAAATTATGAGAATCTTTGTGAATAGGTATGTGGTTGAATATATGGCGAAAAGGAAGGAAGTTACGACTTCTTCCCATCACTGTCGCCGCCGGCACTGCCATGGAAGACGATGACCAGAGGGTCGTAGATCTAGTTAAGGAACTAGTGCATCGATTGTTGTACAAATCACAATGACGAACTCGATTGGGAAATTACGAGAATCTTTGTGAATAGGTATGTGGTTGAATATATGGCGAAAATGAAGGAAGGGGAAGGAAGTTACGACTTCTTCCTTTAATTATTAAATTAATACATTAATCTTCAAATTTAAATGTAAGGGCATAAATGGTTTTTAACATATGTTTTTGTCCTTTTTTAAAAAGATCCTATTAGTGGTCCTTTATTAAAAAGGTATGTGTATGAATGACTTTTTTTATAAAAATTCTCTAAATATAGTACAAGTGATGTGATTGAGAGATGAGAGAGGAGAGAGATAGAGAGAAAAAGTAAGATATAAAGTGAAATGTAAGAAAAAGTACTTACCAAAAAAAATATGGAAAGCTTATAGGTGGACAGACCAAAATTGTAAAATGAGAAGCTTATAGAAGGACGGAGGGAGTAATTTTTATTTGAGTTGAACACAAGTTTTAAAAAAAATTAATTGTTTATATAAAAAGTAAAAAAAAGTGGGGATTTTCTTAGGATAGTTTTTGTATCGCCTGGACTATTAATAGTTCGGATGTCAAATTGCATCGCTCTATGTCGCCATAACTTGATACCTGTTGCCTTTTTTTAATATTTTAAAATAATTATTTAAATGTTATTTTATTATTTACTATTTTATCCTTTATTAAAATTAATAATAATATTATTTAAATTAAACAATACGAACGTAAAATTAGATTTTTTTTAATAGAATTAAATTATTATTTTATTTATATTTTATCTACACCTACTCATTTAATTAGTTCACCCTCAAATTATTTTTTTACTACGGTTATCTGCACCCGCTCATTTTATGAGTTCACCCCAAATCATTTTTTAACCATGGTTATCTGCAATCGTTCATTTTATAAGTTCACCCAAAATTATTTTTTACCACGATTATCTGTACCTGCTCATTTTATAAGTTCACCTCAGAAGATTTTTTTTTAAATTGAGTAATTACATTTAAAGGACTATATTATCCTTTTATTAATTTACACAAAATATAATAAAATCAACCATAATTTGTAGGGTGATACTCGAGTACATGCAAGATATCGCTACACACCAATTTTAATTTTTTATTTATATTTTATCTACACCCACTCATTTAATGAGTTCACCCAAAAATCATTTTTTTTACTACGGTTATCTGCACCCGTTCATTTTATGAGTTCACCCCCAAATCATTTTTTATCACGGTTATGTGCACCCGCTCATTTTATGAGTTCACCCTTAAATTATTATTTTTTACCACGTTTATCTACACCCCTCATTTTATGAGTTCACCCCAAATTTTTTTTAAAAAAGTAATTACATTTAAAATACTATATTATCCTTTTATTAATTTACACAAAATATAATAAAATCAACCTTAATTTGTATATTTACAATCTGTAGTCAAGTCATTACCGAGTTACCGTTGATTCACCATCAAATCATCCATATTTTTAGAAAAAAAATCGTAAAACATAATTTAAAAAAAAAAACTATCGAAATTAGGCAAAAATCTTGATTTTTTTTCTTTCTAAGTTTTCTTCCCTTTCCTCTTTTTCTCTCATTTTCAGTTTTTATTCCAAACTTTTAATTTATTCGTTTTTTTTCCTTTTACGTTTTTTTTTTATTTTCCATTTTTTCATGTGTATTTTTTTTTAAAATTTTAATACAAAATAATATTATATGTATAATTTTATTATAGTCGTTAATACAATAAGTAATAACGAGTAATACCATAAATTGTAATCAGTAATACTGTTAACAGTAATTAGTACGAATAAACACTTATCTTATTCAAAGTGAGATGGTCTCATGTCGACACTGTTCATAAATTAGTAGAAATAAACACTTTATTTTTTCCAAAGTGTTAAAACGTCATTCTCAAACTATGTTTTGGAAAGCAGAATTTTGGTGAAATCAGAATAAAAAAACTTTAGAAAATGTGAATGGAACTATAGGAAAACGTCATGATCAGACCATCGATTAGTTCTAAAAATTATGTGTCCATATAATGTTGCTTACGAACATTGACCTAATGTCCGATTTGTATAATGTAACTAGATTGATTGTTACCAGACTTGAAAATTACATTATTGAGGACACATTTTTATTTTGGAAGGAATGTTGGTAGTAAAGTTTTTATTTTGAGAATAATATTGAGTGTTTCGATGACACGACTCCCATAAAGTTTCGAATAAGATAATTTCTTATTCTATTGTCTTTTGCAATGACAATAAATAAAAGTTAAAGGCCAGTCTCTTTTCATGGTAGGTGTGTAGTGTGTACTTTCTGAAACATGTTCATGCATAGACAATTATATGTTGCAGCCCTCTAGAATTAAGAGTGTATTGAAAATTATTTACCTAGATTCAAATGAATAACAAATTTACAAATTTATACTATGGAGTACATGTTTCAAATATTTTTTTAATTGACAAATTAAACTTAAAATATATTATAAATTTATTTGAATTCTTTACGGGCACTAACAGTCCTACGTTGTCCATTGTGACATTGTCCCTCCTTTACGTCAAAAAAAAAAAAAATGGTGATCGAGAGCAAATCGAGTAAGTGGAGACTTTTTGGGCCAACAATGTTAGCCCATTTAATTAAAAGTGGAGAATGTTTTGGGCTAGCATTTAATTAAAAGTGGGCAGCCCAATTGTTTTATCAAAGAAAATAACCAAATTGAACAACCAATTTCTTGAATTGTGCGTGAGTAATAACAAATGTTCAAAAAAAAAAAATAACAAAATGTTCTTTCAACAATTACAACGAAAAAATACATCAGTTTTTCAAAATAATCTCATCTTCATGTTGAGCCCCCTAAAATATTATAAAACATGCTGAAATTTTATAATATTATAAAACATGCTGAAATTTTATAATGAATGAACAAAAAATTCCTCAAAATTAATCCACACAATTAATGTCTTTTGTCTTTTCTTTTTAATGACAAAATCATTATCTTAGGTATTATTAGATGAAGTTGTGTCATCATTCTCATGTTGAGAAGACATATCTGCAAAATATACATTAAAAATAAAATTAATAAATGTCAGAATCTTATTATATTTATAAATAAAATTCATAAATTTCAAATAAATCTCATAAATCAATAATCATATAGAAATCATACAAATTTTATATGAATAACAAATCAATAATCATATAGAAATCATACAAATTTTATATGAATAACAATTGAGATTTGAGAATACTGCGTGACTATTAACACAGAAAAAAAAATCAAAGTTCAATCAATATCACATAAAAAAAATTAGGAGTAATTATCAATCATTTGAGAATACTTTTTTTAGGCATATAAATTACATAATGTTAACTGGATCGAGCAGATGTGCAGAGAGATTTTTTTTTGAACGTTGGGATCGGAATGGAATTTTGTAGGTTTTCTCCTGATTTTAAAAAACCCAAACGAATCTCTTTCTGTTAGATTATATAAAGTATCTTCGCTAATTTTCTGATCATAAACATATCAATTACTCCATGATCATAAATTGTAACAACTGATTTTCTAAATTCTGAATAGACGACCGACCAATAGCATGCGCCCAATTTTGTGATCTCGAAACAGAAATTTGTATAAAAAATTCAACTAAATTAATAATTTAACCTAAAATTCAATTCATTCAAATAAAAAAAGACAATTTATTGTTTATTATCATTATTAATGATATGAGAATTAAAATAAAGATTATATATTATCAATTAATTTTTTTTATTAATCAGGATAAATTTGTAATTTTATAATTATATATTTAAAATTATTAAATTTAATTTAAAAGTGTAATAGGGCGACAAAAAACGATAATAAGTGCAATGCAAGGCAATGGATTCTGCGACGCCAAATGCAACAGGTAGCAGGTCATCAAATATAAGCCATTAGATTTCAGATCTGATGGCTCAGATTACTGGACTGTTGATAGTCCAGGCGACATTGGACTGTCCTTAGAAGCCCCAAAAAAGTGGAGGAGATAAGACCATCTCCAACCCTGGTGGCAAATTTGCCACCAAATTTGAGTCAAACAGTAAAATCATCTCCAACCATTCAACTCAAATTTTAACTCAACGGGAATATTCTCTTAGAATATTCTTAATTTTATCTTTTTTATATTCCATTTTATCAAATATTTATTTATAATTAAATATTAAATTTTATTACGATTAAATTTAAATTAAATAAATTAAGCAACAAAATGATTCATTCAACACAAAATAAAAAACACAATTTCGTAGTATTTATATTTAATTTGTATTTCCTTTGTTTAGTTATATTTGTATTGTAATTTTAATTTGTAGTATGTTCGTTTTATTTTCTATTGTAATTTAAATTTGTAGTATTTATGTTTTATTTCGTATTGTATTTTTATAATTTAAATTATTAATATTGTCTTAAAATTAAATTGTATACTTTTAATTTTAAAATCTTAATAATTATTAATTAAAATCAAATCAAAATAATAAACTAAATTAAAAAAAAAAAAATTGTTGCCACCATGAATAGTGTTGTGGCAAATTTGCCACACACTATTCATTAGTGGCAATTTGCCTCAAGGTTTGAGTATGGCTTGGAGATGATTTGCCACAAAAAGCAGCCATTAGCCTCTCCCTTGGAGATGGCCTAAGTAGAAATAAAGTAATGAGTGTGATATTTACTTTTTAAAAAATAAAAATTATAAAATTGAACAAAAAAAAAAGTGAAAATTTTAAAATTGAAAAGAGGGTAGAGTGTCGGTGCAATGGGGGCATCGACGTGATGTTTTCCCGTGAAATTAACTAAACTAGAATACTAATAAATAATTTCATGTAAGGGCTCTCTTTTTTTTTTTTTCATTTAAAGATTTGATTTAATTCATTTGTAAATTAAAAAATTCATTAAATAACAATAAATGTATATAATATGATATTTTTTAATTTTATTACCATGGAAAACAAGTAAAATGACAAAACTAAGGAGTATATAATATTTTAGTCTTCAATGATGGTGTAAAATAACAATTATTTTGACAAAAACTTATTTCCTATAAAGACAAACAAAGAAAGTTAATTTTATGTAATATAATTGTATGGTACATACTAATTGGTAACTATTACTCCCTCCTATTCATAATTCATGATATTAGTTATTTTCACATTTAATTTTATTTGCATTTTTAAATTAAGATTACTTTTAGTATTAATATATATTTACATAAATGTATTATTATTTTAATGAAAAATACAAACATTAATTAAGATTAAAATGTGAAATTAATTTTTTTTTAATATAGATGAATTGATCTAAAATAACATATATTTTGAATAAGAGATAATATTTTATAGTAAAATAATTAATATTTTTTAATTTTAACAATAAAACGACTAATATTACTTAAAATTACACAAAAAAATAATTATACATCAAAATTAATGGACATAAAACTTTGTCTTGTCCAAACAAAACAAAATGGATTGTGGGAGTATTCCTAAAAGTAATTAAATTTATGTAAGAACACAAACCTTGATTTGATTTTCTCCATTTTGTCGCCGTCTATTTCAATAAAATATACGCAAAAACTTTTATGGAAATAATTTATGTGTAATTATGTGTAAATTGTATATTTATTTTCTTTATTTGCTTGATTTGCATATAATTACACATAAGCTATTTTCACAAAAACTTTTGTGCATAGTTTATGTGTAAAATACTCATTTACCTATTTATTCACCCCATGATTTATTTTGGATCTGAGTTTAATTTATTCTCTTTCTCCCCTCATTCCCTCTTTCTCCAACCCTCCACCCCTGCAACTTCCTCATTTTCGTCGATTCGACCCTCAAGATCACCTTCCCCTGCCTCTATCGAAACGGCACCAGAATCTCTAACAACCGCCACATATATACAGTGGCCCACGACTCAATCCCTCCATTAATAAATATATATACATATATCTTATCTATTGTAATTTTCTGATCCATTCAGATTTCAATTCACCTCGTCTTTTACCTTTTTATTACTATAAATTAAGTGTTTGTTTTTTATTTTTAGGTCAATTGCAGCAGGTTTATCATCTATCAATTGATGTGAAAAGGAGATGAATGCGTCTGTGGTTGTAGCCATTGTGGCTGCACTTGCTAATTTTTTACAAGGATGGGATTACGCCACCATGGCTTGTATAATTCTTCCTTCTTAAATCTTAATTAGTAATTAATTTCATGTAGAATTGATATGTGCAAATCGAATTAAAAATCCAGGTGTTATGATTTATATAAAAAGGGAATTTAGATGGGAAGATAAACCTACAATGCAAGGCTTAGCAGTGCTTCTCCACTGATTGGAGCCACATTAATCACTATGTGCTTCGGCGGAATTTCGGCTTCGATGGGCCGCCGTCCGATACTAATGTTATCATCTGCGTTTTATTTTTGTGAGTGGTTTGTTAATACTCTGGTCTCCCTATGTGTATCTGCTGCTTTTTGCAAGGTTGTTGGATGGTTTTGGAATTGGGTTAGCCATTACATTTGTTCCCATGTATATCTCTGAGATGTCTCCACCATAAGTGAGGGGCTTACTCAGCACTCTCCCTCAATTGACATACACAATTAGGTTTTTCTTGTCATATACCTTTGTTTTCATATATTCAATTTGGTAAAAATAGTTGGTTTTTTTTGTATGACACTGTCTAGATATTTCTTGTGTTACTGTCGAGGTATGTTGAGATGTAGAATAATTTAGTACTCCATCCAGTATTATTTGCATTTATTTGTGCTAAATTGATGAATTGTTTTGCAAACAACATGAGTCTGACTTTCCTAAATTGCTGAAAGTGTAGAATTCTCAAATGATTTGATATTTTTCTTTTATAATACCATGTTTCTTATTGTGTAATACTTTATACCTTTCAGGTATGATACTGTTAAGAGAATGTGCACATGTGATGAAAAAAGAGACAAGAAATGTGTAAGAAGAATGAGGGTATGGTAAAATAGTGGATAATGTGGTTAGAGATGAAGAGAATAATGATCCATTGATAAATATTTTAGTTTTCACTTTGTAATACTGTCAATTGCAATAATATAATACTGTTAAATGTAACGGTGTAATACTATTTACATAAAATTTGTGATAATGATACATTAGCGTATAAAACAGCAACACACATTAAAATTGTGTTATATTTTTGGTATTTTGTCAAATACTGACATGCATAAATGTGTGATACTCTCATAGTATTTTGTGTGTACCACTTGTATGCAAAATAATGAGTCAGAGTAAAAAAAAAAAAAATTAAAGGGAAGAAATTAAAAAAAATAAGGGAGAGGGAGTAAAAAAAAAATTAAAGGGAAGAAAAGTAAAAAATTAAAAAAAGAAGGGAGAGGGCTAGTGCTACTGTTTACTGAATTATTAATATGGAAAAAAAATTAAAGGGAAGAAAAGTAAAAAATTAAAAAAAGAGGGGAGAGGGTTAGTGCTACTGTTTACTGCATTAATATTGAAAAATAAAGAAAAAAATGTTTTAAATGAGATTCAAGACTGCAACCTCTTTAAGCTTTTACCACTAGACATAACTATAATTTGTTATTTATTTGCCTTATATGCATAATAATGTTACCTTAATTTTGCGAGCTTTGGATTTTGGGCCCGGATTACCCGCGAATTTAATTTACCGACATTTTGTATATTTATTTTCCTTATTTGATTGATTTGCACATAATTACACATAAGTCATTGCAAAAACTTTTGTGCCAATAGTTTATCCGTAATTATGTGTAAATTGTATATTTGTTTTCCTTATTTGATTGATTTGCACATAATTACACATAAGCTATTTTCACATAAGTCATTCCCAAAAATCTATCATCTCAATTATAATTTAATCTTTGTACCACAAATATTTGTACTCTTTCCTTATTCTGATCATAATTGTTTATACTATTTTCTTATTAGTTAATTCCACAATAATTGTTTGCACATCTAAGAAATCAATTTTTTCATAAACAACATCCTCATAATATTTACATATTTACCTTCAATTCAATTATTCATAAAAATTTACAAAAATTATCCCTCAACACTTTACTTATTACACATTTTTCTTATTTTATGGGTCTATAAAGTGGTGCAAACCGTTTCCAAGGGGGAGTGAGTATTTACCTTCTACCTTCTATTGACTATTGTCGGTCGGCCATATGACCAAAAATCCAAACTTTAAAATTAAAATTACAATAGTTATTAAAAAAACAAGACAAAATCTTGGCTAAAAACCCAAAACAGCAAAATTGCAATAAGAAAAAATTAATAAATTTCCCTGGAATTAAATACATTAATTAAGTAGTGATTATGAATTGTTAAAACTGTTAAACAAGTATTGGTACAGACAAGTCTCGCGTGTGAGGGTGGGTTTGGCAATTGGCCCTACCCACCTCCGTGTTTCTCATCCCTCCATTTGTTAGGTATGTAAGCAGATTTAGGAGCTAAATCCGGAAACCAAGAACAATGTGTTTAATCAATCTCTGGTTTCTAAAACTCTAAACATTATAGCTTTATTTAGTAAAAAACACAGGATGAATTGATGAAACATATTTTTTGTAATTAAAAAAAAAAATTAAAAGGCTGCCTTTGATTTTGTTTTTGTCTTTTGCTTTTCTTGTCAATCAGACAAACACCTCTTTTGTTCGTATTTCATAATCTTTCACACCCATTTTCCGAAAAAGATCAAAATATCGCAAGTAAAGTGTTGTTGATTTTCATAAATTTTGATTTCCAAGAACCTGTAAATGGCACAGAAAAAGAGAGCCCTTAGCCGGAAGCATGGTTGTTGATTTTTTCTCATTGATGCTTCTCATATCGTTGAAACATAGAAATTTCGATCTGGGATAAGAGAAAAAATGTGGATTTAAAAAGGTGGGGGGGTGTGATTGAAAGATAATGAGCAACGGATTAAATGGCATTGTCAAGGTTTGGGAAGCGAAATTGAAGAAATCACGAGTTGCTGCAAGAAGAAGGGCAAACAGCCTATTTTCCGCAATGTCAGTTGCCCATGTAGATGACGATGAGATTCAAGATGCTGATGACGTTGAGAAGGTTTTCCCCAATGGCGACTCCTATGTAGGCCAATGGGTGGACAATTGGCCCCATGGCCAAGGGAAATGCCAATGGGCCGACGGGTGTATATACATAGGTGATTGGTTCAGAGGGTGGATGATGGGGAAGGGGAAATTCAGCTGGCCCTCGGGTGCAACGTATGAGGGCCAGTTCAAAACCGGGTATATGGAGGGGGAGGGTGTGTATATTGGACAATCTATTGAAAACTATAGAGGGACTTGGTTTGCTAACTTGAAGCATGGGAAGGGGGTGTGTGATTACTCGAATGGGGATCACTACGAGGGGCATTGGCGACGTGGGTTTCCCGATGGTAAAGGGAAGTATCAATGGAGTAATGGGAATATGTACATTGGACAATGGAGGAGAGGGAGGATGAACGGGAATGGGACGATGGTGTGGGCGAATGGGAATAGGTATGACGGGAGCTGGGAGGTCGGGTTGCCTAGAGGGAACGGGACGTTTCGTTGGGTGGATGGGAGTTGTTATGTGGGTGCATGGAGTAAGGATCCCAATGAGCAGAGTGGGACGTACTATCCGTCGAGTTCTCAGTCGGGGAGTTTTGAGTGGGACCCACAGGAAGTGTACTTGGAGAACTTAAGTGATTGTAGGATCAATCCGGGTGATGATGTGGCCGAGTTTCCTTCACAGAAGGCCTTGGTTAATTGGTCGTGTGATGGCGAGGATTCGCAGAAGGCGAGGTTGAGTAGTGCTGGGTTTAGTATGGCGTCTGAGTCGGAGTTCAGCTTTGATGGGAGTAGTGGGTGTTTAGAGTCGAGTAGAGACGTGGGTGGAGAGTCACCTGGGTTGAGGAGCCAAGAATTTGAGTCTAGACGACCCCATATCGTGATCAAGCCTGTAAAAAGACAGGGGAATACAATATCGAAAGGGCATAAGAATTATGATCTCATGCTGAATTTGCAGCTTGGAATAAGGTATCCTTGTCTTGTCTTTAGGACATTTGCTGTTTTTTACTCATAATGAAGCTTTGATATGATTTGATTCGAGTGCAGTTTACTTAATAATGTTTTCGGTTTTCTTGTGCTGTTTCGCAAGCTTATCTAAGTGACGAAAATAAGGCCAAATTAAGATAGCATTTAGTGGAGTATATTCTTACACATGATTCATTTTAGATATGGTTAATCATCCTGATCGAATCAGCAATGAAACTTCAATGGCTACTCTCTGCACTTTAGTTGCAAAACTTGAAATAATTGATTTTGTTATACCTGTAAATTAGTTTTGTATTTTTCGACTTTTGTAGCTCATTTGTAGTGTTTTCCAGGCATGCTGTTGGAAAACATGCTCAACCAACAACCCTTGAACTAAAATCGTCAGCTTTCGATCCCAAGGATAAAGTATGGACGAGATTTCCTACATCAGGATCTAAGCACACTCCACCTCACCAATCATGCGATTTTAGATGGAAGGATTATTGCCCGTTGGTTTTCAGGTGAGGTACTGTCGCATTGGATCACAAGCCAATAGATAAATGGACTGTCTTCCAACATATTCAAGAATCTTGCTTTCACATTAGGAATTTACTTAATTTAAATGTGATACATAAGTATAGAAAATTCTTTGGAGTATATTTGAGTGTATCTTATTTGCTTTCAGGGCTCTTAGAAAATTATTTAAAGTGGATCCAGCGGATTACATGATATCCATATGTGGAAACGACGCCCTTCGTGAGCTGTCATCACCCGGAAAAAGTGGAAGCTTCTTTTACTTGACCAACGACGACAGATACATGATAAAAACCATGAAAAAGTCAGAAGCAAAAGTGAGTTGAGTTTCTATATAGATTGCCTTAATAAGAATTGAATGTTATAGAATTTCTAAATCCCACGTTGAATTGAATGTCACATTTTTATAGTTTACACACTTGTAAGTAGTTTTTGATGTATAACAGCACGCTGTGTTCATGGCTCCATAGCAGGTGCTTATCAGAATGCTTTCAGCTTATTATAAACATGTTCGGGCCTATGAAAACTCTCTTGTAACGAAGATTTTCGGGCTTCATTGTGTGAAGCTTACTGGCCCTGCACAAAAGAAGGTAATGAGAAGGATTTAATTCATTTTATAAGTTTGAATCATCTCAATGTTGAAGCCTCTAATTCAAAACCATGCACTCTACGAGCAGGTGCGATTTGTGATAATGGGCAATTTATTTTGTACCGATTTTGCCATCCACAGACGTTTTGACTTGAAAGGCTCGTCGCATGGTCGCTTAACTGATAAACCTGAATCTGAGATTGACTCGACTACCACCCTCAAGGATCTTGATTTGAATTTCATCTTCCGGTTACAAGCATCTAGATTCCGAGAATTATGCAGGTAAAGTTTTGTTTTGTAGCAATTACTGCAAGACTTTTTGTTTATAATCCCAGGAAATTCGCACTTATGGTCCCAAAATGCCTATTTTGAGTCATGTATGATTTGTTAGCCAAATTTCCGTCAAATACAAACGGAAGTTCCCATAAGAATAGCAAGTTTAGTCCCATAAAGTGAACTAACGATTTCCTCCATTTCAAAGTGCATGTTACCACCCTTTAATCCCTCCCTATCTTTTGAAATCTTGGTGTTGAAGTTAGTAAGGAAAAAGGAACGAGAATGTTCTTCGATTGCTCTGGCTTATATGTAGGCATAGAATTTCTGATTTGCTAGTTGATTTCACTCTTTAATAAAGATTTAGAAAAGAGCTTCTAGCTATGAAGGCTAATAGAAATTATCATCAATGTCCATTTCTACTGCTTGTGGGGTTTTGCTATGCTGATATTCGTACTCTAATTTACGCGATTTTCCCACATACCATAATCCAAGATTTGAATGTCTTACTTAATCTAGCTTATAACCACATGAATTTTAGTAAATGCTTTGCATGTATGGTTGGATTCCTAAGCATTCATATTTTGGTTAAAAAGTTTCAACAATTCCTTAAGACGAAAGTTTGAACGTGCAGTCAAGTGGACAAAGACTGCGACTTTCTTGAACAGGAGCGAATCATGGATTACAGCCTCCTCGTCGGGATTCACTTCAGAGACATGTCTCAATCAGGGGAGCCACTACACACCTCGTCTGGCGCCCGGACTCCCACAGCTCCCCGTTCCCCAGATATTAGCCGGTAAACCATTCTTACTATAAATGGAATACTTGTATACTAAATGGACACCAATCTTACTATACATGGAAACCTTGTAACAGAACGGCTTCAATTAGATTAGGCTCGAACATCCCTGCTCGAGCAGAGCTAACAGTGAGAAAAGACAACGGTGAGGCCCAGCTGGTGGGCGAGCCAACGGGGGAGTACTATGAGGTCATCCTAGTGTTTGGTATAATCGACATTCTGCAAGATTATGACATCAGCAAGAAGCTCGAGCATGCATACAAGTCGTTCCAATACGATCCAAGCTCGATTTCTGCTGTGGATCCCAAACAGTACTCTAAACGTTTTCGTGATTTCATATACAGAGTTTTCACAGAAGAATCTTGAAGTTTGTATGTTTGTATGTATGTATGTATGTGTATCTATATATACATATACAGCTGATTCAAGGCAAGATGAGTCAGCATTGCTTGTTGGCCAAGGAAACGGGCTCGGTCATAGACGGACAATGGTAGCTTTTTCATCCTGTTGTATTTATAGGTACAGCGAAATACACATTTTTTGTTAACAATGAGAGCGGAAGAATGCTGCGTGAAAAGCTCGAATCGGGGCTCGTTTTTTGTACCCATTCTTTAGGTCTCAGAGGTGGGAAAAAATCTCTGGGATTTCAGCAGTGAATAAGCTTAAGCTTGTACAGAAGGTTTGAAAATGGCGATGGCAATGTTGAGAGGAAACATAGCCTCATTTGTACATTTTGTTTCAACCATCTATGATGTTAGAATCATAACTAATTAACTTGTTCATCATCTACTTTAATTACAGCTTTTATTAATTTTTTTGTAGATTTTTTTAACCCAGATAAGGTATTGTGTTATTGCATCTCTCTGATTTTTGTTACCAATTTCTTGAAAATATTATAAGTAGACAATTTGCACTAAAACTTGGCTCTACTGCAGAGATGGATGTTAGAATACTGATTAATTAATTTGTATAGAATGTTAATATTCTTTAACTTAATTTCTATCCAACAAATTTAGTTTCTTATTGTTTTTTTAAGGAATTATTAGAAGATGCTCATGCTGAAAGATAATAGATTAATATCAGAGATGACATTGTTTCATAGATTTATTGTTATCTAATGAATTTCTCATATTAGAAATTATTACCAAATGACAACACTTATTTCCTACAAAATTTTGTGGATTGAGATTCAGTGTCAAGAATGGTGTGATTAACAGGGAGAAAGTGGGTACTCAACGAAATTTCCAAATCAAATAATGTCATTGAATCACCCACCGAGATGAGGAAACATTTGCTGCATGCCTTTTAAAAAAAGAATTGCTTTTATTTTAGTATTTTTTAGTTCTGCAAGCCAAATCAGATTAGGATGGCCTATGCACATTTGACCATCCTTTTCCTCCCCAATTTCATAATCACATCACTCCACTCATGCTGAAACAAAGAGATAACACTCCTGCCTTTTTTTATAAATGTTCTACTTCTTAACCTTCTAGTTTTGGATGTAATACTGTTCTAGTTTATAATGTAATACTGTTTAGCTTTTGATGTACCACTGAGAGCATGTTTGCTTGATGGGTTTAGGGGGGTTTAGTGATGGGTTTGATATGTAGACCTATCTTCTTCCATGTTTGGTTTCTCATAATTTTAAACACCTTGACCCGGGTTTATAATTTGACCCGGTTTTTTTAAACTAGATTCCATAGGTTTAGACAACCTAGCCTCCCCTTGGGTTTATCTAGCCTCTTCCCCTAGGTTTATCTAGCCTCCCCCACATCTTAGCTCATCTTATCCCAACCCATGAAGCAAACATGCCCTGAATGTATTACTCCATGTTACACGGAGTATAATTTAATATATTTCATGTTCCTTATTGTGTAATATTGTTTGCTTTCAAGTGCAGTACTATTAGAAAAAGTACACATGATTTAATGAGTGATACTATCTTGATATTTTTCAATTCTGACATGCATTAAGGTTAAGGTGTGTTATTGTCTTTGTTTTTGTATGATATTGTCATGCATTAATGTGTGTTATGACATGCACTAAGGTGTGTTACCGTCTATGTTTTTTTTATGGTACTGTTATGCATTAATGTGGGTTACCCTTTTGGTTTTTCGTATAATATTGTCAAGTGTCACTAATACAGATTTGGTTTTGCACATCCCTTAAAAATGGCCTTAGACAGCGGTTTTAACAGCTCTTCAAGTAACAACTGTCTAAGCTTAGACAGCTGTTAAAGAACCGCTGTCTAAGAAAAGCACTTGGACAGCGGTTGTCAACCGCATTGCAAGTGTTTCACTTGGACAGCGATTCATAAACGCAGTCTAAGATTTTTTTTTATTTCGTTTCACTTGGACAGCCATTCATAACCGCTGTCTAAGATTTTTTTTTAATTCGTTTCACTTAGACAGCGGTTGACAGCGGTTCATGAACCGCTGTCTAATATATATATTTTTTTATTCGTTTCATTTTTACAGCGGTTTTAATATATATATTTTTTTAATAATTATTTTATATTTTAAAAATTCTGTTTATACAAAATCAAAACTTATACCACTATAATATATATACGTCAAATACCAAAACATCAAATACATAAACATACACATACATACGTCCAATATACACAAAAAACATGAAATATCATCACAAATATATAAGTTAATTATATGCTACCAAAAGTTATACCACTTTAATTATAAATATACAAAAATCGATTGTAAAGGTACCCCATCCAATCTCTTTTCTATTTATCCATTCTTTTTTCGTTGTAAGTCTTGAGCGAACGTTAATAGACAAACTGCAATCAACGATCAATCAATATAGTTAGATATCTAGTATATGAATTATTCAATCAATAATGATTTAAATAAATCGATAAATTGACTTATAGTGTTAGGAATCGTTGTTTGAGAAGTGCATATTATATCTTCAATATAGCAACACACAAAATGTCCACAATGGTTGCCATCTCTTTGCCTCGGAACCTGTTATGATTAGCAATTATAAGCACGTATTACAATTATGATTATTTTCTATTAATTTGATAACTTACTAAATTAAACACACAAAATGTCCATATTCCACATGCTCGGGCATCTCTAGAGAGATATACCTCACCCAAATATCTTTAACCAACATATATACGCTAATTAATATTTAAAAAGAAAATTAAACTATATAGAAAGTAAATACTGATAATTAATAAACACATATCTGAGGTAAAAGGTTATGGTGGTTGCACTCAACCACTCGTCGTTCAAAACCTCAAGCACATTTTCCTGATCGATGTATTCTTTAAAAGAAAAAGAACAAACTCAACAGCACAATAGCATTTCCTCAATTACCCTAAGCACAAAGCTGGCATACAACTCTACAGGCACACATATCAGGTGGTCAGCAAACATATATATATAGCATACTGTATTAGCCAAGCTAATTCATCAACCAATAATAGAGAATAGAATCCAATCAAATAACTCTAGATGTAGATACCTATTTGCATATCCCTGTAAGGAATACCTGGAGATCTTCGGGAAGATAATCGTGCTTCATAGAGAGGTCCATGGCGCGCAAGAGGCGCTGATTCCTGGCATCAACAATCTCTCTTGGAAGCCGACTCAGCGCCTCCTTCACATCCAAATCGTACAACGGATCAAATAAATCATCGTGTCGAAGACTTAGCACCAAACCCACAATCTGAAAATTTTCGTAGACAAATTAATCTAAAATTAAAACACACATTCAAATCAATTACGTACCGTAATACCGAAGGCGCCTGGACACGGTATTCATGTGGATACGAGTGAGAGGGTTGCGGTTTGGGTCGACCAGCCATTTGAAAATAAACGACATTGGATGTTCTTCACGTTGCGACATTGGAAATAAACGACATCGGGTCGACGACACGTGGGCGGGAGAGGGAGACGAGGGCGACTCGCGCTGGCGGAGGAGAGGGAGGCGAGGGCGACTCACGCGGGCGGAGGAGAGGGAGGCGACGGAGCGAGCTAGAGCGGGAGAGGGAGGCGACGGCGACGGGGGATTTAATTGGGGGAGACAACTACGATTTTGGAATTTGGGGGAGAATGAATGCTTCGATCTAGAATATCACGCGTATTTGGTCAACGTTCGAGCTCTTGGAGAGCGGTTATGAAGGGCTTTCCAAGTGTTTACTTGGACAGCGGTTCTAAACCGCTGTCTAAGTGAGTTTGCATAGCAGTTTCTAACCGCTCTCCAAGTGTTTCACTTGGACAGCGGTTATAAACCGCTGTCTATGTGTATTTTATTTTATTTTTTTTAAAAACCGCTCCAAGCTATATCTTGGAGAGCTGTTTGAAAAAAGAGCTCTCCAAGTGCAATTCTTCAAGCTTAAATGTGTAGTAGTGTGTAATTGTATAATACTACTATCAAGTGTAGTTGCGCAATACTGTCAAGTGTAATTCTGTAATAATGTTAAGTGTAATTGCGTAATACTGTCAAATAATGTCATTATATTGTATGTCTTTTAAGTGTGATACTAATAAAAGAAGGCGCAACTGTAATGTAAAAAATGTGTAAGAAGAATAAGGTGATATTAAAGTAATGTGAGTATTTTGTATGTTATTGTCTTGATTTTTCTGTATGTTATTGTGTTGATTTAATAATTTGGAATTAAATTATGTAAAATTTAAATTTAAAAAAAAGTGATGACATGCTAGCAAGTGCAATAATGTAATATTGTCAAGTGTAATGTGTAATACTGTTTACATAAAATTATGTTACTGTTTTGATTTTTTTATATGTCACTGTATTGATTTTATAATTTGGAATTAGATTAAAATGATGAAATGCTCGTTAGAATGTATGATAATGACATTAAATAATTAATAATACTTAAATAATTTAAAATTAAATTATATAAATTTTAAATAAAAAATAATGAATTTAAAATTTAAAAAAGTGATGAAATGAGATGAAAAAAATGATGAAATACTCGTTAGAATATATAATAAATGATATTAAATAATTAATAATACTTAAATAATTTAAAATTAAATTATGTAAATTTTAAATTTAAAAAAAAATGATGAAATGATGGAGGGATTGACTGGGAATGGAAGATGCATGAGTGAATTTGGGGTGCAGATAGTGTATTTAGTGGATCAGAAGGTGGTGTATTTAAATTCAAGTAGAGTAGAAACTCTATAAATTAATACTCGATTAATTAATAAACTCTCTAAAATAATATTTTTGGCCGGTCCTCGACTTGGGGATAGGGTGCTAAATTAATAAACTCGCTAAAATTATAAGATAATACATTTTTCATAATCTCTATAGACCCCATATAAAATATAAATTAATAATTCCTTATATATTACCTACAGTAATCATTTATGAAAGATTTCTTGAACAATGACTGAATTGCCATTTATTTTTTTTATTTTTTTGTGAAAATCAATTTCACCTTGAATCTCGTCTCTAATTTTCCTTATCATTGTAAGAACTTTTGGTGTCGTTTTCTCATACCTCAACAAAAATTTATTCAAGTGAGAAATAATATTTTTCGAATCTCGTCGGTCATTATTATTTTTTTCACACCTGTGAGATGAGAAGTCATTTTGTGTGTATGATTTTGTTTGTGTTAGCATATTTTGATCTTATATTTATATCAAAAATATTTTTTAATGTCCATAAAGTGATACAATGAACACAAAAAGTTTAATGATGTGGAAGATTGAAGAATTCTTTTAAATTAGAACCTTCATTCCATATACAATAATTAATTACAAGTGAAGATTTGAAAGGGTGTTTATAAATTGAGCATTTTATTACTTCATAAATTAATAAAATATTAATTAATAACTCTTTTAATTAATAAATTTTGATGTTCCCAACATTATTAATTTATAGAGTTTCTATACTGTATGTTTTAAAATGTTTTACATCATGTGACGCATAAGAAATTTACACCCAATTCCCTTAGGTTGCGTTTGGATGGAGGGATTTAGGTATAGATTTTAAATCCATAATCTAAATCCACTCCACATGTTTGGATTAAATGAATGGATTTCAAATATTTAGCATCTCTTTTTAGTTAAAATTGAGAGGATTTTAAATCCTCACTAAAACCATGTCATTTGAAATCCATCAATTTTTAAATCATTCCATTTGAAATCCCCTCATCCAAACACAACCTTAGGCTCCGTTTGGATGGAGGGATTTGATCAATGGATTTCAAATTCTCCATTCAAATTCACTCCACTTGTTTGGATTAAAAAACAAATGAATGAATTTAAAATCCTTAGCATATTTTTTTAGTTAAAATTGAGAGGATTTTAAATCCTCTCTAAAACCATGTCATTTGAAATCCATCTATTTTCAAAACCTTCCATTTGAAATACCTTCTCAAATCAAATCCCCCCATCCAAACACGACCTTATAAAATACATTCAATCAAAGATACACGTGATCAGATTATTATTTTTTAACAATCAATAATTAAATTTAAAAGACCTCCTATAAATCTCAATTGATTTAGAGTTAATTGCAAAATAAATAACCATCTTAAATTGTTTATTCTCTCCTATTCAAAATATATGTCTTTAAACTTATGCACACATATTAAAAAAAAAAAAAAAAAACTTCTTATTATGTACTATATTCCTAATTAATTTCTCTAAAATTCTATATTATATATTAAAAATTATTATTAAAAAATGTAATTAAGAAAAAATTGTAATTAATTTACATTGAAAAATGCAAAACGTCATATAATTTACAAAGAAAACGAAATGTTCAAATGTCATACATTATGAATAGGAGGGAGTATCAATTACAACAATATTTTTTTATTTTTTTTACAATTCGATACACCACCTTTTTAAATTTTGCAATTCAATGAATCTACCTATTTTTCGGCAACATATAAATGATGTGGATGCCGAAACCGCATTAAGGCGCTACACAGATGCCCACGTAAATGTCATGATTGATGAATAAAACTTTCTATTTTATTTTCAAAACATTTTTAAGTAAAAATAATATGCAAAATTTCAGATTATTTTTTGTGGACTGTGATTTGGAGTACGTCGTCCTATTCTTTTGAGTTTTGGAGAAAAATGACAATAATTAAATTGATTTATTTTTTAAAAATGATTTTTAGTATTATTTTTAGTTAAAAATAATTTTTTAGTATTATTTTTAGTTAAAAATATTTTAAAAATATTTATATATATATATATATATATAACTAACCACGTCATGATATAAATGTTTGACGGCTCTGACAACCCCGTCAATTTAGGAGTGTTAAAAAAAAAATCGGATCGGAAAAATGATCGGAATCAGACCGATCGGTTAGATTCCGGTTCGGTCTCCGGTCCGGCAAATTTTGGATTCCGGTCTTCCGGTTCGGACCGGTTTGGACTAGATTTTTTTTTTATTAAAGCACTCTCAATTATTTTTCAAAACCAAGTAATTGGTGAAAATGTGTTGAGATCTATTACATTTTTTGCAAATATATAATTTAACAAACATATTTAATTTATTTTAGGGTCAAAAGATCATTAATAATAATGTAAATAAAATTCACAGCGTAATAAAGAGCAAACACTTTAATTTTCATACACAAATTCATCAATTTTGTTCTTAATTCCATAAACTTAAAAAAAAAAAAAAAATCTGGTCCAACCGGTCCAAACCCAGACCGGACCGGAATTTATCGTTCCGGTCCGATCTGGACCGGATTAATTACGATCCGATCTTCGATCCGTAAAATTTTTAAATTCCGATCCCAGTCCAAACCGGTCTCGATTCGGTCCGGTCCGATTCTGGACCAGTGCACACCTCTACCCGTCATGATATAAATGTTATCATAAAATAGAGGAGTGCATTAAATTGCAAAGAAAAAAATTATTATAATTGATAAACATCTAGTTGAGAAAAAATAAGGGATCATGAATTTTAAATCTAATTTAATTGCTAACTTTTAAAATTTTAGATAGAAAATTGTGGGACTAAGTTTATTTAATATTATATATATATATATATATATAATACAAATATGAATATGTTTATGTCTTATATAGACTCGATTTCTTATAAGAAATCGAGTTGATAAAAGTCAACATTTTTTTTTTGAAAAAATGTATGTTGAAAAGTGTAAGTTATTATAACTAAAAAGTGCAACACAATATTACTGAAAAATCTAAATCGCTGTAATTGAAAAGTGCAACACAATTTTTAATAAAAAGTGTAAGTCATTATAACTAAAAAGTACAACACAATATTACTGAAAAGTGCACGTCTATATAACTGTGTGCAATATAACATTACTAAAAAGTGTACGTCAATATAACTTAAAATATTATTTTAAAAAGTGTAAGTCACTATAATTAAAAAGTGTAACAAAAAATTCAATTTCTTATATAGACTCAATTTCATAGAAGACCTACCCTATGTTTATATAATATATGTTGTATTCAACTCTTTTATAAAAATAAATATTTATATTATATATAATTAAATAATTTTATAAGGTAAATTCTAAATAAAATTTGTGAGAAGAAATGAGACGTTGAATTTTTAACATTTAATAAATATGAAAATAACTTGATTTTTTTTTTATAAAATTACAAAAATAAATAATTTAAATAATATTTAAATAACTCTTTGTCTTCAATATCAATCCCAAAGCTTTAAATAAATAAATATTTTAGTTAATTGCTAATTAAATCACAACATTTTTCTCATTTGCAATCTAATCTAAACTTTAAGATAATTGCAAATAAATCACAAACTTTAAATATTGTTGCAACTTAGTCTTTTTGACAATTTTAATTGTGTTCGAATCTAACATAATTTAGACTCCTTAATGACATAACAACACCTTAATAAAACAATATTGTTTTTCAATCAAACCAAATATCAAAAAGTATGATTTAGGGACAAAATAGATTTCTTAGAAGTCTAATTTGCAATAATATTTAAAGTTTGTGATTTATTTAAAATTATTTTAAGGTTTAGATTAAATTGTAAATGAGCAAAAGGTCTTGATTTAATTTTCAATTAACTATTTTTAAAATTAATAAAACTTAATTAAATTATGACACATAAGACAAATCAACCACAAAAAAAACACATAAGCCAAATTAACCACAAAATGACACATCATCAATTTAAACTCCGTATTAATATATAAGAGGATATATTGTATCATTCTATGTACTTTAAAATAAATTGTCCTAAAAATTAATTATTTCTTAGAATATTTTAAAAAAAATTGATGTATCATAGATTAGGAAATATACTAATATATAATTGACAAATTGTTATTCATGATAATTTCAATTCAACATAAATAAATAGTTACAATAGTCCTATCAATTCTACTAGTAACCTATCCTCAAAAAAAAAAAAAAAAAAAATCTACTAGTAAAATTAAATTTTCTATTTTTTCAATATAATAAATTTTATTTAAAAAAAAAAGTGTGACAAATAAAAAAAAAAGTGTGACAGACATGTCCTGGATTGCTGGCACGGACCACACGTGTCACCATGCAAATCAACATCACACCACATTGATTTTCTCTACCCACGTATAATTTGTCCTTATTCTTAAAATATGTACATAAATTAAACAAATGACTGAAACGGTAGTAATCAATGACTGAAACGGTAGTAATCAATGGAAGGAGGTGGGAAAGACGACGAATGTCTATGTGTGTTGGTGGCGATTGACGAGAGCGATGAGACGCTCTCGAGTAGGCACTTGATAAAATTTTGAAGTAAATGATCAAATATAACAAATTTGATAATAAAAGTACTTAATAAAAAACTATATAAATAAGATAGGTGAAATATTAGTATAATTAAAAAAAATGTCAAAATATTACGGATATGAATTTTTTTGGAAGAGGAGTTCATGAACCAGATGAGAAAAAGAGAAATCTCCAGACATAATAAAAAATTGTGTTATTGTATAAACATAAATGTATTACTTTATTAAAAAATTGTACTCCCTCCGTTCCGAAATAACTTTCATAGGTAGGTGGACACGTAAATTAAAAAAATGTAATAATGAGTGGAGTTTTGAGGGGTAATTTTGTAAAATTTTATGTATAAAGTAAAGAATGAGTTGACTTTTGTGTATGTGTGGAGAAAAAATAATGGCATTTGTGTAAAATTGAGAATATGGTGAGGGTGGAGTTTATAAAGGGTTTTCCATTTTAAGGTTGTGAAAGTTATTGTAGCGCGAAAAGGAAAGTGTGAAAGTTATTGTGGGACGGAGGAGTATTGTTGTATGAATAAAATGTGATTACTAAATGAAATACTCATTTCATTCGAAACTAGCCAATCTAATTTAATAAAATCTCATCATAATTGATAACATTAGTAATCTTATATTCTGAGAATTTTCTCTCATTTTCTAATTTTTTTTTAGAATTTCTCTCTTTCTGGTCTAGGCGATATATATATATATATATATGCATTTTAATGCTTTTACACTCACGTTCTTTATAAATACACAGCTCAATTCACATTCATATTTTTTTACAAATACACTCACAGACAGAAATTATATTATACGTGGTAGTCTCCGGTCGCCGACGTGCAATTTATGGCGGCCTTAATCTTTAAAATTTTTTTATTTCTTTAAATATTCTTTAATAATTATTATTATGTTTTAATGTTATTTTGTATTACTAAATGCAATAATATATATTATTATACACAGCTCAATTCAATAATAAATATTACTTAAAAAAAAAAAAGTGAGTTATTTAATCAATAAAAATACTAGAAAAAATATTTAACTTTCATAAATTCAATAATAAATATTACTAAAAAAAAAAAGTGAGTTATTTAATCAATAAAAATACTAGAAAAAATATTTAACTTTCATAAAAGAATCAGTATTACTATATAAAATTGTGTTATATGTTACTACGTACTACAGTTTGAATTACTGCATTGAATAGACGTTTGTTACTATATGTAACTTTATCAAATGATCTAATATTTTTTGCATCATCCTGCAATAAAACAATTTGTATTACAACATGGTTATATGTTACTACATATTATAATGTGAGTTACTACATCAACAAAAATACTAGAAAAAATGTGTTAGTAAATAAAATAATTTGTATTATTATATAAAATAGTTTGTGTTTTTACTCCATAAAATAATGTGTTACTACATATTACAATTTGAATTACTACATTTAATATCCCGTCTTCGACAATAAAATAAAAGATAACAAAATCACATAAACGGGTATAATAAATAGGTTAAAAATTTCGATCAAAATTAAAATACAAGCGGCCAGTTGACAAATAGATTAAGAATTAACCCAAATGAATTAATGGTGCTCCAATAATATATTTTTTCAGCCATTGACTTAATAAGTCAATATTTTGAGCACAATTGATTTAATTGGTCAATATTGCATATAAGTTTTTGTGATAAATTTAAGGGTTAATTCTATATTAATTCACGATCTTTTAGGTTCAGTATCAATTTAATTATAACTTTCAAATTTATAATAAGAAACCCCGACCTTTAGAGTTGTTCTAGTTTAGAATTTGAAATTAGAATTTTAAAATCATACTCTATACATACCTATAAATTCGATATAAACACCTATAAATCTTATAACATAAACACTTATAAATCTTATAACATAAAGTTAAATCATACTCTACTTAAATTTCAAAACAAACACAAAACTCATTAGAATTTTGAAATCCACTCTATTTTAAAATTAGGATTTCAAAATCTTCAAAATCCCAAAACAACTAAAAAGATGGTGATTTTTTTTTTGCATGATCAGACCTAAAATAAAACTGTATTCAACAAGCAAAAACACACTCGATTGTATTCATACCAAATGACTGATTTGACTGAAATATGCATCATTACTATTTAATTTAAACCGATTTGAGATATTTAAATTAAACTTACTATAAATATCCTTAATATATGTAAAAAAACGGGGCCTCACCAAACAGTAGCGAGTCGCAACATGAAAATAGGTGAAAATTTAGACACTGATATTAACAATCACCCTATCTTTTCTCTCTACCATAAGCATAGATTCATCTCTCTCCAACTCACTAGATCTATATAACAATCATACATGCACTGTCTAACTAACTAGGTTAATTCTCTGTAATAATATGATCAAAATGAGAGAGAAGAGAAAGTATTTGAAGATAACCGTGCCTCCACTTGCAGGGATTCCGCAGGTGCTTATAAATCCATCGCCATTGTCATCATCGAGCAGTACTAATTCTAGCTGCAGCAGTAGCTCCGCCGCCTCGGAAATTGAGGCCCTTTCGGATCTGAAAAGGGTGTCGTTTATTGGGCGGGGCGGCGCGGGGAAGGTGTACAAGGTTTCCCATAAACAAAGGGGCAGTGTGTACGCCCTCAAAGTAGTCCACTGTAGTGAAGAAGCAGTGCGAGAGGCCGAAATATTACGGAAAATTGATTCATGGGAGTATATCGTGAGGTGCGCCGGAATATTCAACGGTGAAGGAGGATTGTGCTTCGTCATGGAGTATATGGACGCCGGATCATTGTACGATGTCATCTGCAACAAGAAAAGGTTTCACTAAATTTAATTCATAATATATATTTTACACAATTTTAGGATCAAAATTTTAATTGGACAGTTTGAGATTTATCTAGATCATTTAAAATTAAATTGTAATCTTGATTTGATTTTAATTTAATGTGACAAAAATTCAATTGAACAATTAAAAATAAAGTCATTCTCGTATACATTCAATTACATGGTGGCACCCAATTGCATACAGGAATTTGCCTACATCTGAGTTCTTGTTGTATCCGGAGAATTGTTCGTTTAGTGCAATTTAATTTCATGTACGTCTATTTGTATTAGTTATTCCGTTTATTGTTTAATATATCTTTGGTAATTTTGTGTATATATATTTTACAACAAATTAAAGGTTACCGGAAGAAATGATTTCAGCAATCGCGGTTAGGGTCTTGAAAGGGTTGCAATATTTGCACGGGCTTCAATTGGTGCATAAGGACATGAAGCCGTCGAATGTGCTGATTAATTTGAGTGGAAAAGTGAAGATTTCAGATTTGGGATCGGCTACTCGGGCCCGGACGACTAAGGAATGTAATTGCGGGCGCTCGTTTAGTAGAGGGACGTGGGCGTACATGAGCCCAGAGAGGATGAATCCGGAGAGATGGAACGGCGGTGGCGACGGCTACGCTGGGGACGTGTGGGGGTTGGGGGTGGTGGCGATGGAGTGTTACATGGGTCGGTTTCCGTTGGTTGAGCCGAATGATGAAATGGATTGGGTGGCAATGATGTTGGCTGTCTGTTATGCGGATATTGATGTGGAGAGTTTGGCGGGAATGGCTTCCGCGGAGTTTTTGAGTTTTTGTAGACGGTGTTTGGAGAGGGATTGGAGGAAGAGAGGGACGGTGGAGGAGCTTCTCCTCCATCCTTTTCTTAATAAATATTCAACGGATGATGTTCGATTGATTCAACTACTTTCGACTTAAAACTAGGCGGACAACCCAAAATAAAGGATAAAGAAGAGAGGGACTGACTTCTTTCCGATTGACTACGGGTGTATGATCAACACAGACAACTTATTGCTGCAAGATGTTTACGAATTAATCATCTGGGGCCAGTGTTTGGGGCGGAGTTACAAGCTATTGCATGGTGTACTGAAGTATGCAAATAGAGGGGCATTGCACTAACTAGAATTCTCTCAGACTCAAATGGATTCGATGCGAGCCATAAGAAGAGAGATGGTTCTGACCTAGAAGAAGCTACACTGGAGAAGATCCTTAATTTTTGTTGTGAAGGAAGTCGTAGTGTGCGGCATTTCTTTTATCCCTCGAATCGAGAACATGTTGGCCCATGAACTGACAAAGCAGGCTTGACACTGTCCACAACTTCAAGATTGGTTTTGAGTAGATTTTTCGTCCTAGTTAAGGATACTGACGGATAGAACTCGGAGCTAGATGTCTAGCAATTGAGCTTTACCTGTTTTTCAGCTTGAACAAAAACTACTTTTGACTTAATTGTGTGTTGTGGATCAATGTTAATAATATGTTGTTGCCATTGGTTAGATAGATTGAGTTATTTATGGTTAAATCAGAATATTTTAACTAATTTAAATTGAATTCCTCAAGTTCGAATTTGTATGAAATCACTTCATTTATTTTAGTTCTCTAATACTCTCCTTATTCGTATTCCTCAAGTTTGAATTTGTATGAAATCACTTCATTTATTTTAGTTCTCTAATACTCTCCTTATTCGTGGACCTAATTGTCACTTCTACCATTTGGAGAGGAGACTCATCGAGTGAACAATTTAAATGGGTGAAGTTACTTTCAACAGGAATTGAACCCAGGACGGGTGGATGTGAGTTTGATGCTCTAATACTAAAAAAAAAAAATCTAATCTAAAAGTTTGAATTTATAGATAAGTGTGTAATCAATTCATTTATATGAGTAAGCAAGGCTTTTCTACCGTGAAACAAAGGGTTCGCTATGTCTTACAATAAGTGTCTAATGAATGAAAAATTGGCATGTCATCTAACTTTGTCATGTGCGATTACACTTCGCATTATTGTGCTATGTGGGTGATGAAGTTAATGATAGGTTAGGCACACCGAGAAACAATGTTATCTTTAAAGATATTAATTCCTCCCACACATGTGTAAATAGTTCTCATAAGGAATCAACCTTCCAAAATACACAACCTATTTCACGGAAACTCGATAATTACACTTTGTCGAATTTCAAGAAATCGCAAGTGTATTAATAAACAACTCAAATTTTAATATATATAGACTCTCTCATTTTTCAATGATCAAATAAACTTCAATTTAGTTCATTTTCTAACTCTCCACACCTTTGAATATTATAGATTCTCAAGAGTTGCATTGAAAGGTTGCAACTTCACCAAAGAGTCGCACCTTTCACTTACCTAAAAGTTGAAACTTCACCTTCATAAAAATTTCTCTATATTATATTATATTATATTATATTATGTAACTATATTAATATACAAGAAAAGGAACAAAAAAATTGTTTTATTTTTTTAAATGGATTTGGTGTAGCTGCCCTTAGCCTTTGTTGTTATGATTCCAATAATGCTTAAAATAATTTCAATAATCAGAGCATATGTTGCGTGTGGTGACCGGTCAATAATCTTTTTATATTTATTTTTTTGTTTCGTTGGACTTTTGATACTGTGATTCTTTTACTAAACCTTGACTTGGTTCTATTAAGATAAACCCACGACACGATATCATCTATTTTTTTGTGAATAAATAATTATAACTAGCTTTTGTGTTTTGATACTAGAAGACATTTATTCTTACTGACTATTATTATTATAGTTCATTCATCAAAAGCAGAATACATAACAAGAAAGAAGAGTTAGCTAGCTAGCAAAGCACAAGATCTATGGTGGACGCTATTGTTTCAGCAGCATCAGAAAGACTGATTGCTCTCTTGGAAGAGCAGGCGCGTTACCATATCAATCTCGTCAGAGGCGCCGAGGAAAAGGTTCGTAGTCTTGCTGAAGACCTGCAGGATGCCAGAAACGTGTTGGATGATGCTGAGAATCGTCGATTCAAGGATAGAAACATCAACTACTGGTTGTCGAGGCTCGAACAGACAGCTTACGAAATGGAGGACGTTTTGGATGAATGGGATTATGCACTTCTCAAATTTCAGATGGAAGAATCAGCTCCAAAGGTATGCTCCTTCATCCCATCATCATGTTTGTGTTTCAACAAAGTTGCAGTTCGTCATAATATTGCCAAGAAAATACTTATTGTGGAGGTAGAACTTGATGACATCTTGAAAAGGAGAGATAAGTTTGGTTTTGTGATTTCACAACCCAATAGTGATCCTTTGCCTGAATCTTGGCGAGTTCAATCTACTTCCATGATCGACTTAACAGAAGTTCATGGACGAGATAAGGATATGGATCATCTTGTTACCAAACTTATGGATAGTGGAGGCAGCCAAGAGGAATCAGGCTTCCACATACTATCTATAGTGGGTATAGGGGGACTTGGGAAGACCACTCTGGCTCAGATGGTATATAACCATAGTCGAGTAGAGGAATCTTTCGAGTTAAGAATCTGGATTTTTGTTTCGAATCCCTTTGATCTGGCTGCCATTGCCAAAGGGATTCTTGAGAGTATAAAAGATGAGAGTTCTCCAAATACCAACCAGTTGGATGTCCTGTTTAAACATGTACAAAAGTCTATTTTAGGAAAGAAGTTTCTTCTTGTGCTTGATGATGTTTGGACACAAGACTATAACAAATGGGAACCCCTAAGGAACTCCCTGAGATGTGGTGGAGTAGGTAGTAAGATTTTGGTGACATCAAGAAGTGAGAGGGTTGTCAAAATGATGGGATCAAGGGAGAGTGAGATATGTCGCCCGGGATTGCTCTCGGACAATGATTGTTGGTTATTATTGTGTCGTATGTCCCTTTCGGAAAGGAATGAAGCCGAATTTGAGGACATTGGAAAGGAAATAGCTAAAAAATGTAAAGGTTTGCCTCTTGCCGTGAAGACTTTGGGAAGTCTTTTGCGTTTTAAGAGTAGCTTAGAAGAGTGGAGCAACGTATCAAATAGTGATATATGGCAAATGGAGGAAGCAGAAGTCGATATTTTCCCCCATTTGCTTTTGAGCTACAATGAATTGTCTCCAGAACTTAAGCGTTGCTTCTCATACTGCGCCGTTTTTCCTAAAGATGCACAGATTGTTGTTGAGAGCCTAATACAAGCTTGGATGGCACTTGGTTATTTGGGCTCCGATGTTGGTGACATGGAAGTTAAGGGGCGAGAGTATTTTGATGCTCTAGCAGTGCGTTCTCTATTTCAAGATTTTGAGAAAGGTGATTTGGGTGAGATAAAAAGGTGTAAAATGCATGATATAGTACATGATTTTGCTCAATTTCTAAAAAAGAGGAGTAGGGCAGAGCCAAAAAGAATGAAAAAGGGCACAACTTGCCGAGTATGTGACCCTTCACACATTTCCATTGTGAATGATTTTTTTACCTTAGCTTGCACTAAAGAAGGTCTTCCAAATCTTTGTGATTGTCTCATGCGTTTGAGGGTGTTAAGGGTTGAGTGTTGTAAAATTATTCCACGAGGAATAGAAAAGTTGATTCACTTGAGAAAGTTGGCCTTGATTGGAATTACTAAATTAGCCAGTGAAGACCTTAAAGTCCTTTTCCACCTTTATCACCTGCAAAGTCTTTCTTTGGTTAATTGTGGGATTGAAGAGATTCCAAAGGAAATTGGTAATTTAATTCACTTGAGATTCCTTAACTTGAGAGAGAATGAGTTGTTGAAAGAGTTACCAATGGAAATTGGGAATTTGATTCATTTGAGACACCTTGACATGTCATGGGATAAGTCTCTGAAGGAGTTACCAGAGAGCATATGTGATTTGCAACAACTGCAAACTTTAAATAATGAAGGGTGTGATAGTCTTTGTAAAATTCCTGAAAGAGTTGTTCACAAACTGAGTGAATTCCCAGGGGGAATTGGTGGGAGCAAGTTGGAATTATGGAACAAGTTAAAAAAGCATTTGAGAGGGCGTGTAAGGTTGGGGTTCAGATTAGATGGTGATGGTGATCTGAATGAGGTTGTTGAGGATGTTTGGAAAGCAGAATTGAAGAATGAGATCCACATTACCAATTTTCAAATATATTTTAAGGTGGATGGGATGCAGCTGCAGGGTGAATCATGGGTATGGATGGACTTATTGGATGCTCTTCAACCCCATCCAAATCTCACTCAACTGGTAATCGAGAACTACGGGGGCTCCAAACTTCCACGATGGATAGCCTCGCCTCTCAACCAGATAAGGGACCTTAGTCTCACGAATTGCAAACACCTGACATCATTGCCTCCCTTGGGAAAACTACCATGCCTGGAAAAGATTTTCATTTTGAACATGGAAGCACTTGAAGTTGTGTTTCGAGAATTCTTAGGAATAACAAGAGGGGATGTTACTGCCTTTCCCAAATTGAAGACACTGACAGTATGGGAGTGCGGCAAGTGGAAGGAGTGGGAGGACATAACTGCACAAGAAGAAGAAGAATCTTCCATAATGCCTTGTCTTACCAAGCTGACTATTGGACTCTGCGAACACTTGAGAATGCTGCCACATCGCCTGCTGTGTAAGGTGTCATCATTGAAGACATTGGATATATCTGGCTCAACGGAGCTACAACAACGCTACGGGGACAAGGATGGTTCTGACTGGAAAGCCATGTCCATAAATAATCCTCGCCTTCACCTCATTTCAAACACCTACGAGTGATGTTAATGTCCATTAGTGCTAGCTGTGGCACAAATGTTTGTGTTGGTCTTTTGTCAATTTTGTAAAATATTGTAAAATTCTATTAAGGTTCTCTTATGTTCCTCAACTTGATCTAAACGTGAAGCCACATTGGGAGTTTGATTCTTTCATTATACTTATGGTTGTGACTAACTATATTATACTCCCTCCATCCATGAAAAGTAGTCCCATGGGTGAGGGGCACATGTTTTAAGAAAAAGGTAGATAAAGTAAGGGTATTATAGGGTATTGTGGGGTCCATTGTGAATAAAGTGATTGTTTGTGAATAAAGTTGATGGCAAATTGAGTAATTAAGTGATGGTTGAAGGGTGATAGTTTCCATAAAGGGTATGGGACTACATTTTGTGGACAAGAAATATAAGGCAAATGAGACTACTTTTCATGGACGGAGAGTAATTTCTTTCTTTTGTCTAACGAAAAAGTTGTATATTACGAGGTATTACAACAGTTATACTCCATATACTTTCAATTGCACTTTCGTAGAGAACCAAGATTTTTATTCATCAATAAGAAAGGCAATTGATGTCACTAGCCTTATTTTCAACCGTAGAACCAAAAAATGAACAGAAATGCTGACGTTGATGTCACTAGCAGAAATTGAGCTCATCTGTAGCAGATAATTCACATTTTATATCTGCAATTCACACCTCGGCTTGACAAGTAAAATTTACGGAACATCCATGCAAAAGTAGACATTTCAATTTCCTCATTTGCTTTTGAGCTAGAATGAATTGTCTCCAACTTGCCAAGTATGTGACCTTTCACACGTTTCCATGGTGAATGAAAACTATTTTTCAAGACGATAACACATTAATGGTAACATACAAAATAAAACTATTTTTTTAAGACGTAAAGAGTATTCTCTAAACAATAAAAGATGCAAAGAGTATCATTAAGAATTAGGTTGCAGCTATTTACACCCGAATTTTTGCTCACTACACCCTTACGTACCACATTTTTAGCACCACGTATGGTGTACCATCACATATATGATATAACCTGTGAATGGGCATATTGAGCAAAGACCTGGGTATCAATAGTCACGCCCTACGATTTATTACACAAGATCAATGAGTAACTTGTGGGAAAAAAAAGACATGATACAAATGTAAGCCGAAAACAGAGAAAGTATGGCAGTTCATAGTAAATGAAATTGCCATACGTTCACTTATTCTTGAGCTGGGATCTGTAAATGGACTGAGCAGAAGTAGTTGCAGTTATAGGGGATAATCTGATGCTGAAGGAGTAATGCAGAGGAGGGACGAGATATTTTTCGTGGACACAAGGCGACCAGCTATCATCTCCGCCTACGCCCATGTGTTTGTGGTCCAGATGCACCTGTACCGGGACAAAACCGCAATTAATAAATTTATGGGATGAAAATCAAACGAAGGTGCTCCATATTTGATATTTTCTGGGTAAATTACAAAAATTTCCTTCGATGTTTGTCCAAATTACCAAAATAATCTTGTAGTTTGAATAATTACCAAATACCCCTAAAAAGGCCAAAACAATTGTTTGACTGGCGAATAATGCAAACTCACGAACCAATTTATCGATGCAAATATAAAAACACATTTGCATTTCTTGATCAACATCAACCAAACAAAACAAAAAAAATTGTCTTTCAAGGGGTATTTCGTAATTATTCAAAATTACACGGTTCTTATGGTAATTTGGATAAATCTCGAGGGTGGTTTCATAATTTATACTTGATTTTTTCAAGGTTCCTCATGAGAGTTTGTTTGAGCTTGTTTCAACATAAATAACAAGCAAGCTTGACGCATACTTTTGACGTTTGATTCTCACTTAAAACAATTTTAGAAGATCAAAGCTCGTTCAAAATGGACCAAGCAAAACACAAATTTCAAGCACGATAACAATTTAAACAGGCTTTAACGGCACTACGTTTGGCTGAAATATCATGTGTGTTATTTTATGTAGACCTAGAATTCCAGGGCCTCCTAAGAAAAGAAAACGAGCAGTTCTAAGATCGGGCACGTATAAAGAAACATATTTAAGCGCTAAAAAAGTATACCTCAATGTCTTCTCCCTTCACTAACTCCTCATGTCTCGTTGCCCTCTCAAGTTCTGCAGTTCCGTAGTAGCTTGCATTCATTTGCATTGGTGGGGCCCCTCCATACGTGGAAGCATACATCCCGTAGCCGTTCTTGTTTCTAAATGTCACCCACCTGACGTCCGCCCTACCCGAGCATTCATATGGAACGATATACGGAACATGCATGCTGCCCACATCTTGCTCGTACATGCCAACGTGTGCAGCAGCTTTTCGATCAGGATAACATTCAAAAGGTCCTCTCCCGTACCATTGAATCTGGTCCATTGATTTGTCCAAGTGGAATTCAACCCCCACTCGAGGCAAAGGTGGCAAATCGGAGTTTGGTTCCACGTTGCATTCCAGTATAACGTCCCCGGAACCATGAATTGAGTAGATGAGATCGACCTTGAAGAGACGTGTTTCGGATTTGTCTGCATCGTTAGGAATGCCAAGATAGGTTATAGCAATTTTCACCAGATTGTCAGATGTTTCAAGAACTGTGCAGCTTTCTGTTACGAAAGTCAAGTTATTCAGTTTTGCAGCTTTCCATTTTGAAAGATAACTTTCTGCCTCGCCCCCCTTGTCGTTATCCGTTGGTGCTCTCCAAAAGCATGGTTGTATACCTTTGCTCATGACCAGGACTCTGTCCACCTGTCGTTCATTCTCAGATGAGGTATGGTTTCATGAACAAGATTTTCACGAAGACAATGCTATCTTTAAACATTTTCATTGGAAAAACAAGGGATATTATCATTTTCGGCCCCTAAAATTTGTCATTTTCCAGTTTTGGTCCCCTCTTTCACTCACAATCGAACTTGGTCTCGGAAGTATACTTTTACTCTCACATTTGGTCTCATCATTATTTGACTATCCGTTGACTGATAAAATCAACTGTTTAGGGGTGCTAAATGTAATTATTTGAACTAACGGTGGAACCAAATGTGGGAGTAAAAGTGTGCTTCAAGGATCAAACTTGATAGTGAGTGAAATGGGGGATTAAAAATGAAAAGGGGGTTAAATTTAGGGGCTAAAAATGATATTATCCCTAAAAACAAATTAAGTTTAGCTTAATTACCACACAAAAAAAAAAAACTCAAAAAATTATGTTTCCTAAAGTTGCTTCAATTGGAGTGTTTTAAGAAAAATACATACCTCAAAGGGCTTTTTGTAATACTACACCGAGGTCTTCAATAGTATTTTTTTTCTTATTTATTAAGAAATTTGGCTAAACTTCAAGATTAGTTTTGTAATTACACCTAAATTTTATGTAGGAAATGACAGTGGGGGAATCTACTGAAACCAGAAATGATATGTTACGATATCCACATCGGTTCCATATGAAAGTGTGGAAGGGTATATAAGTGGGAGTCAACTCTTCAACTTTGACCATGGTTTTGGGTTAAGTTAGGGCTCACTAGCTTATATGCCTAACATCATAAATTACCTCCCAGCTCTCAATGGCTCCAGTTTGTTTGTTAAACTTGATCTCCCACAGATTCGAATTCTTAACTTCAATAGAACTATCAAGAACCTTAGTAGACAAAGCTGCACGTGCACCATCAATGATCTGAAACCGTAACAATTTGTCAAATGTTACAGAAACAGAAAATACTTACCAAGGCTAATATCAAGTAAAGCAACACCACCTACATGAGGAACAATGTCTTGTTTAACGGGCAGTAGTACTTGTGCAGATGAAACTATATGACCAGTTTCAGCCCATCGAGTGGAGCTCAAAAACTTCACGGTGATTGTCAGAAAAACTTCAGTCGCATCTGAAGTACTCCATGGGTCATACCAAGGGCCCGCATCCCATTTTATGTCATAAGTTTTCTGAGGACTTACTGTCGGTAGGCTGAGAACTCCCGAACCCAGCTCCGAACCATCGCCGATTACAGACCAGTGGAAGGCTAAGTCTTGAGTTGTGGAAAAGAAGTGTGTGTTCGTAATCTAAGAGGTGAGTTTCAAAGGATCAGGAGATGTGAATAAAGAAATCAAGAAATCCAGTTTTATATAAGATACAACCTTAACGATCCCGTCTTTCAGAGATATTTTGATGGGCTGGTACACAAACTTCACCTCTGAAAATTACGAAAATGATTGAATGATGATTGTAATAAACGTGATAGTACTAAGTTGCGATGAAAGATGAGCATTTGTTTTACCCTGTAGAGCTGGGTGTGGGGTTCTATCGGGCCATACGAGGCCATTCAGGCAAAAGTTCAGATCATTTGGGGTGTCTCCAAAATCACCTCCATATGCCCAGTGTTTGATACCATCTGCACCCTCCTTCAATAATGCCTGCAGAATACAAAATTATTTAATCATCTTACTTACATGCAGATATCTAGGAAAACCTAATCTTTGTCTGTGAAGGAAACAATCTGCATAGTTATCATATCAGCTTACAAGATTCTTGAAACATCTAATAAAATGTTTGAGAGGTTATAAGATATCCTGACATGTTTGGTTATACATAATGAAAACAACATAGAGCTCCCAAGGTCTTAAAAAAGTCCTACATACAATCATCAGAAAACAACAAATTGACACAGACCACACTTGTTGTAAGCATTTTCTCTTTTTTTCCTTTCTAATAAATATAAGCACATTTGACCATCATGTCATCTGATGTAACTTCATATTGCATCATTTGACCTTAAAAAAAAAAAGAGTAGATATGTAATGTATTTGATCATTAAATATATCTTTTGGATGAAATGTTCTATTTTCAGTTAAAACTCTAGAAGGTAAGACTGTTGAAGCAACAGATAACTCATGTGAATCTTTACTAGATATGAACCTGATCAACCCAATCCCAGATAAAGCCTCCCTGTAGACCAAATGTGCTATCAATTGCTTCCCAATATTCAAGAATATTTCCAGTGCTGTTTCCCATTGAATGTGAGTACCTGTAAGTTTTTTATTGTCAATTAGCATATCCTACAAGATTGTGTGGCAGTCATTAAGTATTCAGCGATGAACATTTCGAAAAATAGCATACTCGCATAGTATCAGTGGGCGTAGCTCAGCTGGATCTTGAGCTATTTTAACCATGTCCCAAACACGCATGTACATAGGGCATACAATATCTGTTGAATCTGTTTTGGCTCCCCCACCTTCATAGTGTACGACCCTAGTTGAATCCTTTCCTCGTATCCACCCTGAAAGAATTTGAATGAGAAAGAGAAAGAGACAAATTAAACATTGCAAGTTAATTTCACAAATCGTCTTGTATCTTTGCCTGAATCCAATTTTAGTTTTTCTTTTCTCTTTACTTTATCAATTTTGGTCATTTTGGTGTTAATGTGTCCTTTTCACCAGAAAATTCAAGTTTCTGGCCGAAAAAATTATTTTCCGGTGAGTCAAAGGATGTGCCCCATTACCAAACTCCTCATCTCATCCAACCCGTTCTATTGCTATCTCAAATTCCTCAATCCAATTACCACAACTCCGGGAATTTTAATTTTGATTAATCACTGTTCAATATGGCCGGAGGCTATAAAAATCCCCAAATTGATTTGGGTAAATTTAATTTTCGGTTAAAAGGACCAATATTGATAAAGTAAAAAGAAAAAGGATTAAAATTGAATTTTGGCAACGATACTGGATAGTTTCTGAAATTAACTTTAAACATTGCCTAGACAAAGCAAGAAAGACACTGTAGACTGTAGATATAAGATACCTGCGAGTGCAGCATGATTAGGCCCATAGCTTGACTCATTCCCTAAAGACCAAGAAATGATGCAAGCATGGTTTTTGTCCCTATCAACCATTCCTATAACTCGATCCAACATGGCAGAGGCCCAAATTGGTTCATTTGTAGGATGCTTTACATTTGACCAAAGATGAAAACCGTGTGTTTCAATATTTGCTTCGTCAATCATGTACATGCCAAACAAATCACATAGCTCGTACCATCGTTGATGTTGAGGATAATGGCTGTTTCTAACAGCATTGATATTGTTTTGCTTCATCAAAACTAAATCCTACAAGAATATAACAAATAAACAGGCATGTAAAAGAACGGTACTGCATATTTAGGGATAATATAATTTTTGGTCCCTGAAGCTTACTTCTTTCCAATTCGGTCCCCCTCTTTCACTCACTATCAAACTTAATACTGGAAGTACAATTTTACTCCCACGTTTGGTTCCACCGCTAGTCAATCGTTTGTTGACTAACGGAATCAACTTCCGGGGGTGCTAAGTGTAATTAATAATTATTTGGGATACTAAATGTAATTAATAATTTTCAATTACATTTAGCACCCCCAAATAGTTGATTCTGTCACTCGACGGACGGTCAACTAACGGTGGGACCAAATGTGAAAGTAAAAGTGTACTTCCAAGACCAAATTTGATAGTGAGTGAAAGTGGGTCCAAAACTGGAATAAAGTGAACTTTAGGTACCAAATATGATATTGTCTTACAGATTTACGAAAATGCTAGAATCAAGGATAGACATGTAGAAAATAAGTGATTCATCACCTGAACCATGCATGACTCCAAGTTGGTTTTCCCAAGACGAGGATGGTGTTCGTGCCTGTTCACCCCTCTAATCATCACAGGTTGTCCATTAACAAGCAATTGTTTTGGGGCTTTCGATATTTTTCGAATGCCAATTTGGGATGACTCGCAATCAACAATCTGCCCCGATGCATCTTTGAGGGTGACAACGAGAGTATAAAGATTTGGCTGTCATAATAAAAGTAACTGATAAGAGGTCTCATAAATGAAAATATAAACAATATATGTGTCAGCTTCTGCAGAAATACTTGGATTAGTCATCAATGGATTCAGTAGAGACAAGGTGATATCAAGTACGTATCTTGTTAGAAAGTGTGAAGCAAATTACATTAAGAATCGAAATACACATAAGCTGTTTCAATTTGTCATTTCAAATATGTTTACATAACAGGAAAGTACAGAATTATTAAGGAAAAAAGAAGAGGAGCAAAGCATACCAAACATATTTAAAAGAATTTTGTTCAGACAGTTTCTTTAAGTGTGAACTTTGTTGAGCATAATTCAGTAACGTACTCATATTTAAAAGACGAGAAGCAATCATAAATAATTCCCAATGTTATTACAATTCTCTGCACGCACAGAAACCAGATTGCTTTTGCCTAAACAGTATGCAGAAACAGACTCCCATACGGTTGAAAATTTAGCAGCATATTGATATTTTATGCAGAAAGCTCATATAAATTATAAGTCAAAAAAACTTTTACTTGCTCAGCAGACCACAGCTTCGGCATCTGCAGTTTGCCTTTAAGTTGGTATCCTATGAAGCCAAGATAATAATCAACAGAATTTGACAGCTGCAGGTGAGCCACGCTCATAGATAGCAGATTAGCATGTTCGTTGCTGGTGCCTGTATCAAAAATTTCAGCTTCAATGGTGAAGTTTGAAATAAATTTGTCTTCGGATACTTTGAACCAACTCCCAGTTTCTATTGAGCTTTCACTATTTATTGTGGAGTGGTCAACTTTCACTTCAACCTGGAGAGCACAAGATAAAGCATTAAAAACAGGATAAAAGGGGGAAGTTTCAACAATTGGTGTACACCAAGAAAATGTTTGAGGATAAATTTTACAGGTTAACTTCACAGTTTCTAAATCAAGCAGATTCTACTAGTTGAACTATTCTAGAAAGATAATTTAATTTTGCCAAGGCAAAGCAACGAGCTTGAGACTTTTATAGTCTTGTTTGAATTGAAGAAAGTAACACATCTATCTTAAACTTTTTTATCAGTTACATTCACCTAATTAAATGATACTGGAAGAAATGGATACTCCAACATTTCCCATCCTATTCTATGTTCTTCTCCATTTCCTTAAAAGAATAGTATGTATTATGGAAAACAGTTTTGAAGCAAAAGAGTATTCATTGGTTATCAGAAGATGATAATAACCTTGTTAAAAATGGTCATTGTTTGAAAAATTGCATGTAGTGCTAAGGAGTAACATCATTCACATTTGACTTAGTTGCCCTTGAATACCACCTCATCTAAAATCTTAAGATGCCATTAAATTGTTTAGCTTTGATATACCTCAATACATCTTGTCACATTCACTGGAAATTGATTTCTTATAAAGGTGCAGTCGCGTAGAACATGAAATCATCGCAACGACTTTTCACTTTTGGTGTCACTAGATCCCCCCCCCCCCCCAATCCACCCCCGATGCTACACTACTAGGAAGCCCAGGCCACCTCATTCAAACAATTCAGCTTCTAAAGTAAAGAAGCGTGAAATTTGATTAATTATATCTTTAAATAGCTAGATTGAGTCGCATTGCTAATTTCCCAGTGGAACCATCCCACACTTTATGGCATTCTTTTCATAAGTTTATGGTTGATGCCATAGAGAACCATATACTAAAATGAAGAATTTCTCAAACTATAACAGCCCCAATTAAAAAGTTTCTGAAAATTGTTCAATTCCATTTTCAAGTATAATCATATTTTAGTTACATTACATCATAAAGTGCCAAAAGAGTAAGTTGAAAAAACTGTGGTTTCAATTTATAGATATAAAAGCACATAAACTGTCCATTATACCTGTATATCTGCACTAGAAAAATCTTCCGCCAAGTCCGATTTGAAGAAGTAATCTGCAATAAAGACCTGCAGATTCGTTGCAAACTTGAATCAAACTTCTTGTACTGTAAGTACAGCATTACCTCAGACTTTGTTTGACTATTTTGAACGACTTCGTTGAAATCTTCATAGCATTTCATATTCCTAAAACAGAGTTTGTTTCATGTTTCATCCAATTTTGTTTCAAAAAAAGTTATCATTGTGGAGTGACTCAATTTAACCATATAGCAGCAAACCATGACAAAATTTTGTCTTCAACTATTTAACATATAATGTTAGATTCCATCGATCCATAATTAAACAATCGAATTGTGGTAATTTAACCTCGATTTTTTCCATGAACATCAGCCACAAACGGCAGTTCATCTCTAAAGTTAGTTGCAGAAATCACTAAAATAATAACCAGCAAATTCACACTAATGATTTCCCCTGTGACTCAAGTACAAACCTTCGGTTTAGCAAGAAGATGGACATCACGATGGATTCCAGATAACCACCAGTGATCCTGATCTTCAAGGTAGGAACCATCAGACCATCTCATTACTTGAACAGCCAAGCAATTTCTCTGCTCAGATCCACATGGATGGCAAAAATCGGTAATCTCAAATTCAGCTGGTAGCCTGCTATCTTGACTGACAATACAAGGAAGGGAATTATAAAACATATTTATGAAAAAATGCAATTATATGAATATGTGTATAGATAGTCCTTATATGAGAACCACTTAAGCAAAAAAATTGTAGCACACAAGAATCAACAATAATAACAACCCTATAACTGACCAAGACAACCATGAAAGCCGAAGTTACTAGTCTAATAGGTGCAAATATAGAATGGAGATGTGGAATTGCAGGAACTGTATGAAATGCCAAAAAGTTTTGACAAAATGATTTACAAACCTATATCCAGTAGGGTGTCCATTTACCCATGTAAAGAAGGCAGAATCAACTGCTTCAAAATGCAAAAATATCCTACGACCTGCAAACGAATTTAAAGGATGGTTACACCCAAATAACATAGCATATACCTACTTATTACCTTCACTAATTTAGGAAATGTTTGGAGTATTATGGTAGTAGATCTAACTGAAACTTTTCTGGAAACACGAACAAGTTGAAAAGAACTAGAATGATTTATCTAGAGTTCATGCTTGCCCCGAAATCTAACCTTCCCATTCTTTAGGAAGGGAAAAGTATGTCCTGTAGCAGCCAGTGGGGTTATCTTCCGGAACTTTTGGTGGATTAAGTGGAAATGGGTACACAACATTTGTATAGATTGGTCTGTCAAATCCATGCATCTGCCAATTGGAGGGAACTGGTTCAATGGGAAAAGATACATGTATCAACAAATACGATTGACAGCAAAGCTAGTTCTATCTTTTCACTGCAGAAGTATACAAAAGAATTTGTCAAACTAGGTACATCCGTACATACTAAGTACATTTTAAGAATTTTGAAGCCAACATATATGGTTCTGCACAAAAAAAAATGAATTTTACACTATCTTGATTGTAGTGCTTAACCTACTCTACATCATTTTTGTTACAATGGCAATGGTTTTATGAAACAAACTTTCATCTGATAGTTGGTGTCTAGTAGAATTAACTAATACAGGATCAGAATCTTTTCAAGTAGTATTCGAGGAGTTTTTTTTTTTTGTATGATGTGGATTATAGGTCTAGCAGAAAACATGGTAAAACCACATATCAAAAATATCAAGTCTGGAGAGTGAAGATGGAGCTATCTGGCCGGCCTTATGAATTCCAACATAATCCTATTTCAATAGGCAAATAAATTACTTGGGTCTTAATACATGTGTTAGCTTACAATGTCAATGAACTGGAGAGTGGGTTCTGAATGTCCCCTTTAAGATTGGGTTCATAGTAAGAAGGATTTAAAATCAATAACTGTTAACTCTCATTTCAAATTACATTTGAGTAATATGTTGGGTGATTTTGGTAGATTTGAAATCCACCCAATATGAGTAATTTGGAATCATTCTCCCAAATTCTCTGCTCAAATCAATCCTAAAATCTAAACGCAACCTTGAAAACAACCAGTCTAAAGTATCAGGGGGTATTGTTTAACTATAAAGGGAAACAAAACAGACCACACTTAGTAGAAGACAAATTTGTTATTGCAATAACATATAGCAAAGATGTTACCAGGTATAGTATTCCACGAAGAATCTTGAAACGAGCTATTATAAAATTCAGAAGGGGCATCACTAGGACTGGAGGCAAGAAAGAATTTCCAATTTCCAGACAAAGACTTGACGAAAGGCAGATCCTTGACCCAATATGCAGCACAGTCAAGTGCCTTAGCAACAGCATCGTCATCCCAAACAGCTTCCTTTGACATTAAGATAGTCACTTTGTTGCGCTCATACCAATACCTCAGAGACCCTAATGCAAGAAGACAAGGTACCAAAAGGAAACATGAAAGTAATCAACCCCTTAGAGTAGAAGATTTCTAAAACAAGTTGACCTCCTAACAGAGACTAATGTGTAAATAGCTTAAAGTAATTAAACAGAACACGATGAACACCTTCAACAGATTCATGGCAATGCATTGGAACATGAGCATCTCTCTTCCTCCACTTGATGAAAGACGGATCTTCCCATATCTTGTAACCATTATTTGGAGGTAAAAGAAATTGACCAACTAATGAACCCATGTTTAAGAATCAAAACCTATAGCTGGAAAGGAGGAAAACGAATAAACGGTGAGAAAGAAACATAAATTTCAAAAACTATGCTGAAGATGACATCAAAAGCATCTTGAATTGCATGAGTAAAGCCATTATGCTACAACACTAACACAACAATCAAGAAAACAAGGCTGCACAATGTATAGCCAAAGTGATTTGCATCAGTTTGTATAAACTGTGATCAAATCTAGAAGCCAGATTATAAGTAAAATCATTAATAACTTCCAAAATGGCAAACTCTTAGTTATCTAAGCCATGAAATACCTCCAGATTGAACACATAAGAAATGTCAGCCACCCATGCTAAAAATAGAAGGAATTTCAAAGACTATTGGGAGATAAACCAATGTAATTAGAAGGTCTATAGCTATGCATTCAATTTGATGAAGCCATTCATATTAGTGATGAAGCTAAGTGATGATACAGTGGCAATTAAAATTAAACAAAACAGTGTTCAACCATTTCCTTCACCAGCTTAACTTGCAACACTATACATTTACACACTAAGCGACATCAAATTCACTTCACATAGTATACTGAATCAATTCGAACATACCAATATTTGCCCGTAATAAATGTGTATACACACACACACACACACACAGCCGAAATCAGCAATCAGATTTAGCAATCATTAGCAGAGAATGGTCTCATATTATATCAAACTACGAGGAGCAGGCATATACTATTCATCAAAACTACGAAGTCAGAAATTAAGAGAGAGAGAGAACCATAGATTGTTGAAGTGGAAACGGCCGTGGGAATGTGGGATCAGGGGGAAGGGTGTCAATCAAAAATCGTTAGCACAGCTCGTGATGATTGAGGAACTATATTTATTTATTGTGAAGTCCTCACTTTTATAGGAAATTCTATGTTTGGTCCTTTAAATTTTTGGCTGATTACAAAAGGGGAAAGGCGCACTACGTGTTTTGGCGCACGTTTTGCACGTGGAACAATTAACAAGAGCTTATCCATACGTAATGTGTTTGCTATTGTTAATAAAATTAACTGACGAAGTTGGATAGCTCAAGTGGTTAGAGCACCACTACCTAGGCTTTAGATCCTGGGTTCGAGTCATGGGTAGATCCTGGGTTCAAGTCATGGGGAGGGGAAAAGGGATGGGTATTTAATGTAATTCAAAAATTCAATTAATTAATATTTATTAATTAGTACTCCTCCGTCCAATTTTATTATGTCCACTTTTTCGGGTTTTATGAATAATGAGTAGACTTGGACAAAAAAAAGTGAGAATAATAAAATTGGAAAGAGGGAGTATTATTTAGTAAAATTAGTTCACTAAAAACAATTAATACTATTTTAGCGAAAGCACTCATATTGAATAATATAAACACTAATATTGTTACTTTTCAGAAAACAAAAAAAAAATGTTTTCAAATATATGATAATTAATCATTATTTTAGCAAGTGTTTTGAGAGTAAAGTGGGTAATGAAATTAGTATTACTACCCGATTCTATGTCGATTACACTCTTTTACCAAATATTTATTTTTTTACAAAAACTTATTATTTTGTACCTTTTTATCTTACAACCACTCAATAAAACAATTTTAAATAATAGCTTAATTAACAAACACCCCTATATGTGTAAACTTGGGTGAGGGCCACTATTACAATCTTACAAAAGGACAATTACTGCAGTTGAACCTAATAAATATGAAAACATGATAAACATACTATTTCGACGATCAAGTCTATGTTTTTTTTCAAGTATAGATTTTCTTTTTTAATAAATGAAAGAAAAGAGAAAACGAAATCAAGATTAAATTTCTCTTCAGAAATTATGCATACAAAGAAATCATGATGTCTTAAATTTCCTCCAAGTACATAATTTCTTGCACAAGTGTACTCTCTGGCATATAAGTTTTCCACTATTTTAGCAAAAGTTAAGAAAATTAATTAAATAGTAATAAATATGATAAAATTTATGTGTGAGAAAAAGAAGTATATAAAATTAAATGTAAGAATAAAAAATTAAAAAATATTTATAAAAGTTGGGTATGAAAATTTTATAAGCAAACCAAAATGACAACGGACGGAGTAACCATTTTCTTTCACTATAATTAGAGCAGTACAATTTTCATAAACTATAATGTCCATCCGTGCACAATCTACTTTGAAAATACAATTGTTAGGGTTATTAATTGAATTGAAATTAAAAGTTAAAAAAAGTCACTTATTAGAGCAGTACTGGATAGCCATTTTTAAATTTAATTTCATATTTCATGACAAAATTATGTATCATTTGCAAAGTTATAATAAGTAATAATTAAAAAAAATTACAACAATTATCACATACAGTATTGTTTTTTAAAAGTGCTTAATTGAAAGAGAGAACTTCAAAAAAAAAAAAAAAAATAGAAGCAATGGTGAGAATCATATCCATTCACAAATCAGATGGTAATAAGCAAACCACAGATCAGTTAAAATTTGAAACTAAAATTCCATCTGAATAATTGGTGTCATCTAATCTACCTGCAGATCAGCATTTCTAAGTTTAAACTTCTACGCAGGAAAAACTGTTTGCAACCAATGCTTAAGCCACTGTACATTCATCAACTAAAAGGTGAACTCTACGACACGACAAAAGAACAGCGCATTAATGGGAAAACGAGCTGCCTTTTTTTTTCTTCCCCAATCTTAAAAGCCTGCCCATGAAGAAGTTTGAGTCTGAGCTTCGTCTGCTGCAGGATCCTTCTCTTTGTTCCAGCCCGAACTAGCATCAACTGGGCCCGGAGTCCCACCCACATTCCATCCAGCCTCACTTTTGTCCAAACCCATATTAGCATCACTCGGGCCAGGAGTTGGGCCCGTGTTCCAGCCCGAGGCTCCACCTTCACTTTTGTTCCCACCAGTACTAGCATTATCCAGGCCCGTGTTCCAGCCCGAGGCTCCACCTTCACTTTTGTTCCCACCAGCACTAGCATTATCCAGGCCCGTGTTCCAGCCCGAGGCTCCACCTTCACTTTTGTTCCCACCAGTACTAGCATTATTCAGGCCCGTGTTCCAGCCCGAGGCTCCACCTTCACTTTTGTTCCCACCAGTACTAGCATTATCCGGGCCCGTGTTCCAGCCCGAGGCTCCACCTTCACTTTTGTTCCAGCCCGAGGCTCCACCTTCACTTTTGTTCCAACCAGTGCTAGCATTATACGGGCCCGTGTTCCAGCCAGGGGTACCAGCTTCACTTTTGTTCCAACGAGGGGTACCAGCTTCACTTTTGTTCCAACGAGGTGTACCAGCTTCACTTTTGTTCCAACGAGGGGTACCAGCATCATCCAGCCCAGGGGTACCAGCTTCACTTTTGTTCCAACGAGGGGTATTAGCATCATCAGGGCCAGGGGTACCAGCATCATTTCGAGGAGGGCCTCGATCTCTATTCCAACCAGGACGAGGTTGTGGCTTTTTGAAGTATTTGGGAAGAAAAGATTCAGCTATGTCAGGATACTTGCTTCTGATTAAGTTTTCAAGGCATTTACGGTAGGAGAAGTCCGTCTCCACGCCATCAATAGAAACAGCATAGAAGCATCTGCTGTCCTGAAACTCTTTATGCCTATTAACCTGTGATGTGAGTCTCAAAATCAGCTTACAACGAGTATATATATGGATAGAAAGCTCACCCCATTTAAAGCAAGTTAATGTATATTAAAACTCACAAGGGATTGATGCAATGAAACTGCACAAAAGAAAGGTTATTGAATGAACTAACACATATATGAGATATAATCTGCCAGCATTATCACAATCTATTGAGCTTGAAATAATTCACCCAGATTAAGAACAAGTTGAGCCATTCAATCCAATTTTCAGGTCATAACCAGAACATTAAATTGAAATATCACTGGATCATAATTTCAGGGCATTGAACTGGCTATAATGTGTCAATGAGTCGGTGGCTGTAAAAACAGGCTTACTAAAATACCGGGGCAATTGAAGATACAGTTAGGGAAGTTGTGAAAAACAATAGCCCCTCGCTGTTAGAGATATTGCTCTTACTCAGACAATTTAACTAGATTTTAAGAAGTGACAGTCAAAAGATGAACAGATATTTGCAGAAAAAATTGTGATCTTTGTTTGCACAAAACTATAGTAACTAAGCGCATTCGCAACGCAATTTGACATGAAGAATTCAATACAAATAATGCACCAGAATGTACCCCAGGCCACCAATTTATTTATGCAGGTTAAAGAGCCATACCATGATATGAGCAATTCCAGCTCCCATCTTTCCATCTTTATCAGGATGATGATTGAAAACATTATCAACAATGTATGTCTGATCATCCGCAGATATAGGATCACCATCATTGTACCTTCACAAAATGTAAATCAGTTAAGCTACACTCTTCATTTGATTAGAAGTAAACCCAACCTTCCAGGAAATAAATATTCAGCATAGAGGGAAAGAATATATAATGTCTTATGGAATTATACACTGTTTTGGAAATCAGGTTTTCTCAAATATGGAGATTTGATGAAGATAAGAGTTTCACATATGGACACATAACTTCTAATCCATATAACAGATTTTATATTCTTCAATTTTGACGTGTCCTATTAACGATAACCAGACATAATGGTATTGTATTATCCATATCAAGATGAAGGAATTTCTCAGTTCAGCAGTTGTGGATTATAATCACCAATCAGTTATTAAACAATGAACTGTAGGGTATGTTTGCTTCTGTTTAACAAATGCTAGATTTTACTTCCAAAATCCTAATGTATTCTTGTTTGTAGGATTATGCAAGGTAGATTTCAAAATCCACCAAAATCTTAACCTATAATACCTACTACACTCTCTTACATTCCATCACATACTTTTCCTTTTCCCAATAACACGCACCTTTATGTTTCACAATATTTTTCATCCCACCCTACTACATCTTATCAACCATTCACAAAAATCAAATACACATTTTTACTATTCTAGGATTTCCCCAATCCTCCTAGGGCCTGAAACATACGTACATGTATAGACGTGAGATTATACTTACCTAATCTGAAATCTTCCCAAAGTTTATACAATTTTCAGGCTAGAAAGATATGAAAGAGAAACTTACCCTGTCTGATGCATGACTCTTCTGATGTTCTTCATAATCGATTCGGTCTGCGTAAGAACATCTTGCTCCTCTGCAGTAAATAAATCTAAGCGCTGCCTCGTTAAAGTGAAAACCGCAGGAGCATTCGGATCATCAGCAGGACGAGGCCTTCTGTTTTTCCAATCTCCATCACTTGTGGGACCACCCCTACCTTCTCTACCCCGCCCACCACGCCCCCTTCCTCGACCACGACCACGGCCACGGCCCCACTGCGACCTCCCATCATTCTCACCCGAAGAGTCGACATTCGAAGAACCCCAACCTTGACTCGGTGTAGACTCGGTTGACTGTTTTTGACTCCAACCCCACTGAGACTCTTTGTTCTCTCCCGCATTAGAGTCTGAATTGAACTTACTCCAGTCATTTGAAGACCCCCAAGTATTTGAAGGCTTCGGATCTGTTGCTTGATCACTGACTTTAGTGCCCCATGAATTGTCTTGTGTACCCTTATCAACAGATCCCGATGCATTCCAACCTGAATCCTTAGATGGTTCATCTTTAGCAGTCTCCCACTGAGATCCCGGAGATGATGATGGCAAGCTATCCTCGTTAGATTTCACCAACAAAATGTCTTTCTTGGTGCTATTTCCACCCCAAGTAGACTGAGAATCAGTCTTGGGTGTGCTAACATTTCCCCAACTATTATTATCAGTCTTTTTGCTCCAGCTGTTTTCGTTGGAATCCCTATTATTGCCGGGATTACCCCAATTGTTCTGTTTGTCGTTCTTCTTCCAACCTGTATCTCCTTCGTGGCCACCAACAATTGGTTCTTTAGCATTATCATTTTGATTGTTGTTTTGAGCCCAATCTTTTCCAGCAGAATTCGTAGCACAGTTGGAATGACCATGAGGTTTTGCTGAACTAGATTTGGAAGCCCACTTGTTCTCGTCATCTTTCTTCCCCCAATCTCCTCCATCAGAAATTACCTTTTTCCCCCAAGCTGAATTACTTTTAGCCCCATCATCTTCCTCGGAATTTTTCTTTTTGCCCCACGCGCTATGCTCATCTGGCATTTTGGTCCGATCGCTTTCCTCAGAGTTTACTTTTTTGCCCCAACTATTCTGGTCAGGCTTAGATGTCCAATCATCCGCCTTTTTCGCCAATTGATTGTCCTCGTCTGTATTGACATTTTTGCCCCACACATTTTCTTCAGCTTTCTTCCCCCAGTCACTTCCCTCAGATTCGACTTTTTTACCCCACGAACTTTCTTCAGCCTTCTTCCCCCAACCGCTTCCCTCAGACTCGACTTTTTTACCCGAACTTTCTTCAGCCTTCTTCCCCCAACCGCTTCCCTCAGACTCGACTTTTTTACCCCACCCACTTTCGTCAGCCTTCTTCCCCCAACCATTGTCCTCAGATTCGACTTTTTTACCCCACCCACTTTCTTCAGCCTTCTTCCCCCAATCATTTTCATCGGGATCAGTCCTTTTACCAAAACCAGACCAATCATTGGTATCCTGTACAGAACAGTAAATCTTAGAATTTTACAAAGAATAATATTTTAGGTAACAGGAATTGAACTACTAAATTTAAGAGAGGTTGATATAGCTTTAACCAACATGCTACAAATAATACATCTTAGAATTTTACAAAGAATAATTCAGACACCAAAAAACATAACCTCTATATGTAGGTGATACAATTAAAGCCATACAAATTATAGCAAAGGGGACAGCTATTATCAAATGACAGCAAAATCAAATCACAAGAACAATTGTATAAATATGTGAAATTATCAGTTATTGGAAGTCACACTTTACGAAGCACCACAAGTTGAAATGTAGATAATCTACAAAAGTTGTCAACTGGAATGGTGGTCTAAAAACTCATTTTGAATATTTCTAGTGGCAGCAAGACAACATGTGCAATCTGCATCTAAACTTGGCAGATATTAAAATAATTCATATATTGGAAACGATGCGATTGTAAGTGCATGAAAAAGTGTAAAAGATCTGATCAAACAGCTTGGCTGCCTCTCAGGAAATGATAATACAACGGGATTTTAAAATCTGGTTTTCAAAAACTAATTTCAACACCCCTATAAATAACCTATGAAAACTAATCATTGCACAATCAATCAATCATTACAATCACACCAAACAAAAATTTTATGAAACATCATTCACTCTTGCACATTGATTTGACGAATTGACGCAAAGTTATATCCCACCCTACTCAAAATTCCAAAACAAACACACCTTAGAATTTATTAATATTTTAAAATCCCCTAGATTTCAAAAACCACTTAAAACCTAAAGCAAACATCACCTAGGGGGTTATAGAATGTGTCTAATCCTGATTCACATGAGTTCATATCACTGTTGCTCACACTAAGATACTATATATCACCACAACTTTCAGAAGAAATTTTTACCTCCTTTGGAAAACCATCATTTTCATTGAGCCCAAACTCAATTCCATCTTCAAAAGTGGGTTTCTCACTACCATCTTCTCTCACTGGAGACATCTCACAATCCATGTATTCATATTCGCGGTCCAAATCGTCAATTTCTTCACCCAGGCAACCAGTGCCCATATCTTCCCGCAAGGAGCTTCCATTGACCATGTAAAGGAAATTGTAGACATCAATTTCCTTAGCTGGATTCAACTCAGCCTAAAAAAATATCAAAATGTGAGTCTCGTGATCAGAAGAACATGTTGAAAGAAAATTGCGGCCACCCATACCTTTTTTGTGTCCCAAAGAATCTCGAAAGGAGATCCAGTACCCACTGATACATGTTTGCCCCATGCACAAGAACCCACTATGCTTGACAAATTATCAACATTACATTTTTCAGCTGCTCTTTCAAAACATTTTCTAGGAGTCTGAAAAATGGAGAACACAAAATTATTATAAAGACAACTCAGCAGACAAAACAGGGCAATAGAACGCAGGAAGGATACTTACAAACAATGTCGCTTTCATGAATGGTACTTCAACACCAAGTGATTTAGACAAAGATTTGATACCACCGGCATTGAATCCAATCAAAGTGCCAGCACATGTCATGCTATTACCCAACAAAAGAAGATGATCCTTGAGCACACCTTTTGTTACCATTGTCACCGAAGTAGACAAACGCTATATGACGGCACAAAAATGTTAGTCATTTTACATATAATATAATTCATAATTAGTTAAGACTAACAATAATGACTATTATGACATGTATTTTGTAACTCAAGGAAAAGGACAGCTCCACCGAGAATGTCCAGTAATTGAATAAAACCAGCTGGGGTGGTCATGCCTATACTTCTGTTTTTGCCTCATCAATTCATCGTAAAATATTGGAAATAAAAGAAACTTGTATGGTCATACTACAAAGAGGGAATCTGCAATTACAAGTGACGCAAGCGTAGAGCATGTGCATGTCTGAGTGTGTATGTACAAACAAAGTTATACTTTGTCGTAGTAAAGAGTCGTAAAACCTATGAGTCTATGACTAGGAAAAATATTAAACTACAAATAGCTAAGCCAACTCAATTTAAATGCAAAAATCGAAGAAAAGACTATAAAAAAGCATATCAATCAACACATGATACCTGAACAGCCTGCTCAAACGCACAAGAAATACCAAGTAGGTCTTCTACTTGTTTTATTGCATATGGGATGGAACGCTGAACATCAATAAGATGGATAACTGGAAGGCAAGCATCCATCACAACCCTCCATGCATCGCCGCTCTTTCTGACAGCTTCTTTCTCGAGGGTAATATCTAGAGCCAATTCACCCTTTGGGCTCTTACCTGGGCTCCTGATCCAAGTTGCAGTTTCGGGAGTCATCCATATTATGTTTGCAGTTGAAACCCTTGGATCACCTGTACAATTGTTAGCATATTTATGGTTACATGAGTCTCCAAGAAGTGAGAATCCACTATAAGAGAACTCAATATCCAGTAAATCACTACATAAGTGGCAAGGGAAGCAGAAGAATCTTAGGAAACAACAAATTGAACACAATAACAACAAGCATTTTATCTTGAGAAGCAATTCAGGATACAGTAAACAACTATATGAAAGACCTTTAATGACTGTCTGGAACAGCACTGGGCAGACCGTATCAGCAAGGGTACGGGAAGCCTTCTCTAAAGTATCATTACTTGGCCCTTGATAAAGAAACTGGATGCAGGGAACATCGGCCCATTTGCTTTTAGATGATTCACCGAAAGAACAACATTCACTGCAAAAAAATGTGAATGTGTTTTAATTGAACAAGCTAGTTCCAATTTAATCAACTAAAAGAAAATAAGAATGTTTTTTCAGCAACAAACTTGCAATTTAATATGTAATCACGAGCAAACTACACATATGCTTAAGTTGTATGTTTTCTGATAAATGAACAATCATCAAATATATTTTGATTTCAAGTAACTTTAAATTCTATATCTTCTTGTCAAATATATAAGCATTTTTTATGGTCACCTGCACAAGACAATATTTGCTACCTTAAACAGAAATAATAATATAGCAAGACGTAGAGGCTATATAGATACTTCGTATCTGCTCCTTTTTTGGTTCACGTGCAAAATGGTGAAATATATGAACCACACAATGATTTAGCTAAGTTAGGATTGCATGTCAACAAAACTAACCTGAATGATAAGTCAATTCTCTTGAACGAATCGCTAGATTGTTTCTTCTTCTGTTTCTGATTGATTGTGTCTTGACATTTTTCAAGAATATCATGCATGCTAATATTTGAATGCACCAGTTGTGCCTGTTCATCAACCAGTCATGAAATACAAGTCATAAGCGACAAAGTTCTGGAAATTGATGCAGTATTACAAAATTTAAATGTCTCCAAGAAAATATTAAAGACCTTGTTCAAGTGAATATGGCCAACAAGGCCGTAATTGATATCAGAATTCTCGTGTAACAATTGAGATTTGTATCTGTAAATAGGAAGCAAGAACAATAAATATTAGCAATATACAAATTATTAAGCTTTGTTCCATGGAAAGGATAGGAGCAATAAGTAGGACATGGATTTAATTGATCTCATCAAAGAGGTTGATGCCATGATGAATAAATAGTAAGAGAAACCTCAAGATAAATGCTAGTTATATATTATGAAGCAGAGACTGGCTGAATTCTTAAATTATGCAACACTTCAGAAAATTAAAAACATGGAGGAGATGAGATGAATACTCTATCAGGAACTCAATTGCTGTATCCTTTAGACTGATTTTCTTCAAGTGATTCTTGACTAATGATGCAGCATTTTCTTGGCAGTGCTTTCTGCCACAATCACAATTATTCAGATACAGAATCACCCGACGGTCAGCAGTAACGTTTTTGAAGGTAACTCCCGAAAGCAGTATCTCCTGAATGATCACATATATTTATGAGAAAAAATAAATTGTCATCAACCATGTTATTTATACCTACTTAAAAAGATACCTTCATCATCTCCCACGAGGAGTTGCTACTAGGAGAAGAATCCAACACGGCCTTGTACGCAGGATTGGACATCGCAGTAGCAGCTAAAACTCCAACGGGATCACCAGCGCAAAACTCACTTGCAATATTAGCACCACTCACTCCATATTCAAACTGAACAATCGAATTGCTGCACGTATTTCTCACAGTACCATCATGGCATATTACAACATCTCTGAGAATGGCCATCAGATTTTTGAATAAAGTCCCAGGTTCAGTTAATCCACGCGATGAGCGTACAATTACCTCTCTGCTTGAGATCGAATGTACCATTTCCTGGTACGGGTCCAAACCTCGAAACAGAGGTCTACTTATCAAGCCAAATTCTTCGGTAGGATAATCCTGAAATGAAGGATACTTCTTTTGGAAAAGAGACGAAATGTCCTTCACCAACGTCTCAGAATAAAACTTCCCTTTATCGGATATTTGTATCCCTAAGAAACCAATTTGTTGAACCACCTTGCTGAGAGCAGATTCACTTTTGGAATCTATGAGGTGGCCAATTGCAGAAGACTTTTGTATGAAGTTGGTAACTGGGGTTTTCACACTGCGCAAGTAAGTGTCCAATTGCAAGGCAATCGATTCGCTATAAGAAGCACGCAAATGACAAAGCAAGGGAGAAATCTTTTGAATATTCTGTTGGATATCTTCCAAAACATCCCGACTCAGAAACAGATCTTTCAAACTAACACTGAAACCTTCTGAGTAAAGACTTTCCATCAATAAAGGTTGTACAGAATTAAAGAACCTCAAAACCTCATCCGGACCCTTCAAGAAGAAAAGTGATGTGACTATGTCGTTCACTATTGATGCCATCAGATCCCTATTGCGATCGAGGAATAACACCTCACTTTTAGATATAACAAGTCTGTCTCCCGAAAAATCGAACGAAGGAGGCAAAGTTGACTGCAGCATTTGTGCTGCAGTCCAATGCAGGCCAATTTTAGACTTCATTATCGCAGGTTTAGGCAGCACATTAGGCACATGCATGGCTAACTGCTGTGCTTTCGGTCGATCCAATGTATAGTTTCCAAAAAGTATCTTGAGTGAAAGGAGTGAGTCAACTGCCAGCTGTAAGTTGAAGTTACCCGTATGAGAGCTAAGCAGCTGTTTCTCCACAGAGAAAAGCTCCAACACCTCTGCCTTTGCTTCGAGGGACTGCGGATAGAACAAATGGATACAATCCCCATCAAAGTCAGCACTAAGTGGACCACAGATAAGTGGGTTGATCTTCACCGTGTGATCGTCATGAATGTAGACAGATAACGCTTGAAGTGAATGTTTGTGCGTCGTGGGTGGCCGATTAATGAAGACAATATCCCCATCCATGATTCTTCGATGCACAACTTGGCCGGGCCTCAAAAACGTGTGTCCTTTTGATCCTTCCCTTAGTGAATAAGTGGATTGGCCATCCGTGTACGTCAAGCACAGCTTTTGGTCCACAAGCTTCTGCAAGAACTGCATGTTGTGCTGATTCACTCGTTCCTCGAATGTAATCTTCTGAGCTATTTCGAATGGCAATCCAATTTCAGACACTCCTTTGAAAGGATCGCCAGTTATCACACTTCGAGAGGAAAAACCTGATCCTTTCCTTATAAATAGTGTTTTCATCTTCTCAAGCCATGCTTTAGTGGATGACACATTAATTTCTTTGTTCACTCCGAAGCGACCGTCCACGTCACGAGAGGCCTAAACATGGAAAAAAATCAGAAGAACAGAGTCAAAATGCAGAAATGTGATTAAAAAAAAAACTATTAAGGGAAAGGGAGTGGGCCTTATGGAAATACGCTAATACCAATCACCAACAGGTGATGAGCCATTGTACTGTACACATTGCAGTAACCACATCAATTTAGAGACCCATGAATCCTATAGGAAGATAAAAATGACACTAAAACTAATATGCAGCCAAGACAACAATTGAAAGAAAAAAAAACTTATGGTGATGTTTGTTGTTGGATTTAAAAACCAGGATTTGGATTTTGAAATTTAAAACCGGTTCTACTTCGGGATTTTAAAATCTGGTTTTCAGAAACCCAATACTACACCCCAATAAATAGCCTATAAAAACTAATCATTCACTCCTACACATTGAATTGACATAAAGTCAAATCCAAGCCTACTCAAAAGCCCAAAACAAGCACACTTTTTCATTTATCAGGATTTCTATATCCCCTAAATTTCAAAAAACGGTTATAAAAAACCACTTAAAACCCAAAACAAACATCGCCTATAAGTTCACTGAGAAGCAAATTCAACAAAAAAGAAAAAAAGACAGAAGTACCTTGCCGGTGCCCCTATAAAGAAGATATTGTATCACAGCTGCTTGTAACTCGTTGGCTTCAATCTCATGAGACTCAAAATTTGGCATTCCAGACCTTGAGTTTTTTATGATCTCTACTTGTCTCAACACCCTCTTAAGCAACGATATAGAATAATCCTGGAAATCAATAAAATAATGACAATCAGCCAACACATAGATAAAAATATCCAAAAAGAGGGCTAGAATTAACAAAAACATCTAACCTTAGACATTGTACTGATTCCATCAGAAATATCAGGCACGGATAAGCAGTTTGGAGGAACTGGCAAGTACTGAATGATATAACCATCTTGAGGAAAGTAACCTTTTCCAGCAAGCTTTTTTTTGGTGTCTTGGGGGAGTTTGCGTAATATTACAATCACCTAATAGATGTAAACAACAGACAATAAACCAAATTAGCTTCATACTAAAAAAAACAAATAACTTGGTGCACATTTAGAGCTCAAACTTTTCATCAGATTGTTTTCTTTACCCTAAAGTCTGGTAGAACATTTTAAACAAAAGAGAATAATAAACACGGAAGGAGAGAGAAGAAATTCAGCTCATTTTCATGTACTTGTCGATGCAAAACATGAACTGAGAATGAAAGGAGGAAGAACAGAACCACAGTCACCATTGTTCAGAATAATTTACCGCTAAAAGAAACTACAATCAACTTCGAAACTGAAACAATCAGGTAAAGAAGAGCAACCACCACTCCGAAAAGAAGTGCATAGCCAGTCAGTCCCTTATTGTACAATCAAACAAATTTTCAGGTGAACTCAAATTCATTAAGTTGTTCCACCAGAAAATTACTTTCCTACTGGAAAATAAATTACACTTAAGGTAATCAGGGAATCAAATTATCAGGTCTAACAAGAAATGTGGAAGATACGAAGCTTGCAATCAAAATAGCAGCAACATTATTTGTGGGATTAGAAATGTGCCTTTGAAATTCTCTCAAGTAATATGCAGATATTTTCTTCTAGCAAATAAGCCTCCATCATCATCAGACTATAGTAGCAATGTAAGAACCCACAGTGATACAACTACTTGGAGTTTTAGTGTTTTACAGTAAAAAGGCTAGCATGTGATAGCTGTGTTATGTGTGTATAGCTGGCATATACAAATACATTATTCAAAATATTTGTTTCAACCAATATAAATTCAAGTATCAAGTATACTTAATTGGGTAAAAACCTCAGAAGCAAGCAATGGACGAGTGGACTCATATCCATAACGAAATCCAAATTTCTCAAGGAAATTCCAGCATCCTTCTCGAAAATTTCCTTTTGAGGGTACTTTCAACTCCAAATAGTAAGCCCCATCACTATTTTTTGCTTCGTGGATTGAGATTTGTGATGCCTCCTGCAGATCAGTGAATTAGAAATATCAGGTCATGAATATTCAATCAAATCTGTTTCTTAACAATGTATATAAATAAAATGTGTAATTTTACCAAAAAACTGGCCAGTAAGACTGAGTATGACTAGTTGGTTGACCAAACTTGGGAAATTTGGAAATAACCAAACATGCCTTCATACAATCTCCCAAAAATACATAGCTGGACCCATAGAGTCCAAAAGAGCAATTGAAACATGCAATAATACTATAAAGAGTGCCAACTGGACGATAATATCTACACACTAAAAACCATTTAGAGATAGCCTTAACTGGGTTGACTAAACCATAAAGAGTGCCAAAGTTGAAAAGAAAACAACCCAAAAGTTTATGTACGTAGTTGACTAAACTTCAATTGACTATCCATATTTGCATGAAACGTCCATTTTTTCAGAAATAATTAATTTCCAGCATGGAGTGTTGTAAAGCATTTAAGGAACTCAGATACATATTCACCCATTCCTCATTCACAAAAACAATTTCAAAAAAAATCTATAATTTCTTATTGTCTTTAGAAATGAACATAAAGACACCATGTAAGATAAGACGAAGAACAGAAAAGAGTGTACAGAAAAGAAGCCTATTTCCTGTGCTCACTAATTTGGATTTTTTTTTTCATTTATGGCATTTCATTAAATATTACTATCATTTTTTAAAATAAAAAGATTAAATACTTAAAAGATTTATAAATCCATTGAAAGATCATGATTATCATGCACCCAGTAGAATAAATCCATGGCGTCGAGATGATAAAATATATACCGATATATACAGAAAAATTGAAACAAGAATTTCAGTATCAATAATTTATAGCCTCAACTTCAGGAGGCGCAAAGGCAAGGAAGAATATTTACACCACCATAACCGTAGAACTCCAAAATAATCTTGAACTCAATACTGGAAAGAAAATCTAGAATTTCTTAGCAGCATAAATTAAGAGTATAGCAGTTAATACAACCTTATAGGTTCTCGAAATAATGAGATTAAACATAAAACAGTAGTAAAAATTACCTCACAACACGAAAACATTCTTTCTGCAACAGTAATATTCTTCGTCTGAGTCTGAACAAAAGGAACAGAGTAAGCTGATTATGCATATCTTGACGGTGGTAATGCACCAAAGACAAACAAAAGATAAGCAGTTCCCGAAATTCAATCACACTTAATCTATATGAGCTCTACTTCAATTTATTGTTTACACAATAAGAAAATTTGTAAAAATTAGTTTTGGTCCAACATAACCAATCTAGAAAAGCAGATAAACTATTCATATTCATAATTTAAAGCATAGAGTCATTGCATATGAACTAATCTCATCATTTAATAGGAACAAAAATGGATATAAAGATTACAGTAATCATTTGGAGAAACTTCTACATTGAGGTACTGGGAGGCAATCCCAACTTCAGTTGATGAAGGATTATCTAGTGGGACCATAAAACTTTCCAAGAAAAGTTTTAACATAAATTAGAAAACAGAAATATGTCCTGAATTATAATACCTTCCTGTTTTTTATCTTTAAACACTTGAGGCATAGCAAGCTCAACATCCTTTTCAGCTCACTGACATGATCAGGATGGTATATTGGAGTTGGTAGTTCGATGTAACCAAAGTGGCCTGAAACATCAACATGTAAAAGGACAGTGTAAAAAGAAATTGCTTTTTGTTTCAACAGCAAGAAGCAGCTAGAATTGATGAAGTCTGGATTTAAATCAGTTCTATTCAGGATTTCGAAAAACTGGTTTTAACCTCTTGATTTCAAAAAATCAGACGCTAAAAGTCACTTAAACTCAAAACAAACATCAAACATCACCTTATTATTCAAAATCAAAAAATGATGAATAGATAAGCATACCTTCACATTGTCCAGCCTCACCAGTACCGCAAGACTCACATTTGCCAGTTTCCAGTGGTAGACCGAGAAAAGGATTGGAAAGTTGACTAGCATGGCTGATAGGGCAGTCGCTAATTGATGCTTTACACTAATAAAAAGTAAAGGAGGCGTCAAATATTCTTCCAGGTGACTCAGAATTAGCAAACTGCACTATAACATTCTACAATAAAATAGTAAACTACAAACACCCGTGATGCTTGTTTAAACTACAAACTTACTTGAAGTTAGTTTCTCTCTCACTCTCTCTCTCTCACACACTCTCGTTTCAAAGGAATGTTCAATATCCAGAAACAATTTTATCTATAAGATAAGGAAGAAGCTGTGAAACCTACTTCTATGACATAAAAACCCCGAAAAATTCAACACTTGTGCCGTCAGATTTCTGTTGGGTACCCAAATTGTGCAATGTTTCACAAAGTACATAAATAAATTAAGAACAAACTTCGGCAACCCAACTTCCCATGATGAAAATGGTGAACAATAAGGAATAGAGGTTGAAAGTTAATGCAAACTATTTACTTACAATTTCTTGGCGAGTTGCTAAACCAAATCTTATTCCTTTTATCTGCGCCTCAAAGATTGCGGGTAATGAAGCCTCTTCCATTTCCTTTAATATCTAGAATACAAGATGGAGTATATTCAAAGATTAGCTGCAATTTCAAAAAACAATATTATGTAAGAGTTCAAAGTTCATGGCTTTTCTGGAGTACTCAAAATGTTTCAAAACATTGAAGCAACAATACTGACTTAGTAGCAAGTATTTTTGTAAAAATTAAGCAACAATATTTATCTTTGATTCATAGAATCAGCCTTGGGTCCACCACCATAAGATTAAAAACAGATCAAGTAACAAACAATATAAGTCTGCCACAACAAGACAAAAACTGGTAGGACCTTACTCACCTTTAATTGAACCCTGAATCTATCCATCCAACACTGAAAACCTAAATTTTTTCACAAAGTAGCAATTTGGAAATGAAAAGGTAATGTATGGACGAGCAAACCAAATGCATAATCAGACACCACACTTTACAAGACTAAGTGCATAAAATATTCCAGCATTCAAATAGAACTGTAAAGTAATACTCCAAATAAGTAATTTGTTTAAGCACATTAGATATGGGAACGTAAACTCAGGAATATGCATATATAACATAAGAATAAGCAGACATTTCTGAAAATGTAACCTTACTACCTTAGCATATCAGAAGACCTCTTCTTCAGTCCAACTTTAAGCACACTGCACACCTATATCAGGCCAAGAAAAAAACATGTTTACTCTTAATATCTTCAATGCAAGAATGAGCAGCATAAAAGAGTCAATACAGGAAATAAAGAATGCATTACAGGATACGTAAGATCCTGAAAACCTCAAAACCATATACATAAGAATTTGTGAATAGCAATGGAGACATGAGACTACACTGTACGTGAGAGACAGCATCACACTACATTTTTTTCTCATGTCTGCTGGAAATCAAACAGATTGTTGCTTAGAAAACGCATGAAAAAATTAAAGAGGCTTAATATAATCATGGCCTTATTTCAGAAAAAAAATGCCAACATTTAGTGTACCAAATGAAATAGACATTTAATTTACATCATCAGGAAATTAATGAAATATAGAGGCTAATCTAGCATACAGTTGAAAGAAAAATTTTGTACTCAGTTTCAAATGAGGAAAGCCCACAAGATCAACACAGGATATTTAGCAGCGAAGAAAATTTCTCAGCAACAACTCATACAGTAATTAAAGACAAATCAGACAAATCTCATTAGTTAAAGGATCAAGTTAATCACAAAAAAGGTTTGGCCAACAAACTCAACTTTCCAGAATACAGACAAGGGCTTAACAAATTGAGGATAAAAACAAAACGCTCAACACACGTGTACGCGCTTAACACATTTACTAAGACAGCTGATTCCAGTACTGATAGAAATAGAAACTACACCTAAGTTCAAGAAACTTAAAAATTTTACACCGGGAAATGAAAACTCAATCATTACACACTTCAGTTCGCCTTTGTAGAAAAAATGACACCCGAAAAATCACAATCTGTAGTATATATGGAACCAAAATAATACCATGAACAACACCGGAGCTAAATATAGCAACTAACACACTTACACACATACACAAGGCAACCGCATTCACACATATAATGTTTTAACAGAAAAAATTAAATTCTCAAGTCTACCTCACATTCATCCCAAAAAAAATGAAAAATGGGTCCCAAGAGCTGACTGAATTTTACAGGGCAGGGGATCATTAAAATTGTCCGGTTTAATATAAAAACTCCACATGCAAAATAGACAAAAACACATTTGCATTTTAATTAAAACCCACAGAGACCCTAGTATCAGCTTCCATGAAAACCCAAACACAATTCAAAAAAATAAACGAGAGAAAATAAAAACACGCACGAGAAAGATGAAACGAAAACCAAAACCGCGGAACAAATTACAAACCACCAACAAAGGAAAAGGAAACAAGTTAACCAAAAACACACTAAAATGCATACATAGAAACACAAGTACTACTAATTAGAGAAAAACAGCGGAAAAGGAAAAAACCCTTTCAGAAATGCGGCTTCAAATTCAGAAGCTTTACCTCCTGCAGAGCCGAGAAACACCAAAAAATGAAGCCGTTTTCAAGAAATCGAACCGCGGGCAAAGGTTTTAGGTTAGAGAGAGAAAATGGAGAGCGAAATGGGTTTTAGAGAGAAGAAGTATTCACTGCATGCAGTAAAAAGGGGGTTTGAAGATGCTCTGAATTTTCCTCTTTTTCAATTTATAAATTTTATGAGCTGTGGCCTACTGAGAGTGATGAAAACACACTCACTACAAAATCGTGCTGAGGGTATGGGGAAATTACCGTTTTGTCCCTGTCTCTTCAGTTCTAGGTTTGTACCGGAGCTTTTGAACTTGAATTTTCCGCTCTCAATTAGAAAGAGAGATTAATGTAAACTCGTGTTTAGTTGTCCAAAATCTACTTTAATTACCATTATTTCTCTAATTGCGCTCTATAGTATACACTTTACACTACTCGGAATTGAAATAATGCTCCGATTATAAATCACATGTTTATATGTCACAAATTACCATATTGTCCTTTCTCTAGTTCAAAATGAAAATGTGTTTGTTATATGAAAGAGTTTTTCTTTTTTATTAAACCAAAAAAATAAAAACTATAGTTTTCCTAAAATCAAGTCAATCCAAACAATTTTATAGATTTTTTAAATAGATAATATCGGAAATGATATAGAGCTTCCTTTTGTTAAACACGTTTAAGTTTAGGGATTGGTTAAATTTACTCGTAATTTCACTCAGAAGTCAGATGTTGACTGACAATTTTATAGATTTTTTAAATTGATAATATCGAAAATGCCCATCCGTGCACTATTTCTTTCTGTGTTCAGATGTTGACTGACAATTTATAGATTTTTTAAATTGATAATATCGAAAATGATATAGAGCCCATCCATCCGTGCACTATTTCTTTCTGTGTTCAGATGTTGACTGACAATTTTATAGATTTTTTAAATTGATAATATCGAAAATGATATAGAGCCCATCCGTGCACTATTTCTTTCTGTGTCCGCCTATGTGCATTTCCACATCATTAAATTGTTTTTTATTTATATTTTATTTTATCCATATCAAAATTATATAAAAAAATTACAGTACATTTTAATTTTTTCTCCGAATCTATTCTCCACAAAATAAAAATTAGTCTCATTGGCACCTTTTTAGAATATATTGATTATCAAATGAGAACTTCATTCATCACCACCTTTATTTTAATAACTCATTTAATAAATCAACTCCACACAGTGAATGAAATATAAAAACTCAGCAACATTCAAACCAAGTGACTTAAAATCATCAAAGCAGTGACACAAAGCAGTTGGACGGGAACGGATGAACAAATTAATTTTGTGATGGCAGTAGACAAGAAAATTAATTTTGTGATGACAGTAGACAAGGGAACTGATGAACGGGAGCATATTATTATGTGATGATTTATTGAATGAGTTTCAAAACATTTAATGAGGTTGTGATGAATGAAGATCTTATTGAATCTTTCTAAAATATTCTAAAAGACTGTTATATTAATGAGATTAATTTTTTTCGTGGAGAATGGATTATGAGAAAAAATTAATGGCAATGGAATATTTGAGAAAAGATTAATGGGGCTAGTTAGTATTTGATAGGGATAATATTAAATTAAATACACTTAAATTTATTTATATAATTTTGATATGGATAAATATATATTAATAGATTTAATTATTATTATTCGGTAATTTAAAAGGCGGACGTTGGACGTTAATGGACAACTTTAGAGATTTTCATAATATCTTTTAAAAAATCTATCATTTTTCTAAAATCAAGTTAATGCATTTTATTCCTTTTGTTAAACGCGTTTGGGATGAGGTGGATTGATTGATTGTGGACGTAAATGTGGTGGATGTGGTAAATCTCTATTATTACTCGTTATTTAAAGAGCGAAAATTAGACGTTGACTAGACAACTTTAAACATTTAACCTACGTAAATGTTGATAGTCCTATTTATTGGAGTATATATTACTTTGTTATTTAAAAAGCCAGATTTTAACCAAATAACTTTACAAATTTCTAGAATAGCTTGCATAAATGCAAATATGTTTAATTATTACTCCTTAATTTAAAAGGCAGATGTTAGGCACCCGAAAAGCTTTGTTAGGGATTTCGATTGGCCCGGAGTATGATAATTAAATGCGATTTGAGTATAATATCATAATTACAAGTATATAATTAGATATATTAATTATAAATCATCATCTATATTTTTCTCATTTTGTTTGATGCATTTGTTTAGCATTTTCTCCAGGTCGGTTGGTTGCTCCTTTATGCGTTTTGATAAGTATTAATCACAATTAAATTTGAAATATGTAGTATCTCAATTTCGTGGTACTGTATATTTCTCGAATACAAATTGTATAAATAGAAGTGTTGTGAAATTGCATACATGATCGAAATATCTGTGCATTAAAAATAGAGAATCAGACCGTTGTTATACCGTCCTTCATAATGTTATACGGTTTTTCACAAATTATTCCGTCCTTTTAAAAATTGTTCATTTATTTTGTGTACATTAATTAAGAAATACTACATTCGTCCCGTAATAAGTTTCGTAAATAGATGTACAATCAGATCATTGTTATATAGTCCTTCATAATGTATTTACGGTTTTGCACAAATTCTTTAGTCAATTTTTAATACTCCATTTGAAAAAAATATGTTTCATCTAAAAGTTAGAACTTGTACAGAGATAGTGAATTAATTCCTATATATTAATTTATAATAGTTTCAAGTGTAATTTTATAAACTTTTATATATAAAGTAAAAAAATGAATTAACTTGTATGTATGTACGGACAAAAAGGTAATGGCGTTTTGTGTAAATTTGAGGATATTGTGAGGTTAAGATTATAAAGAATTTTTTATTTTTAAGTATATAAAAGTTATTGTGGAACGTTTCGAAAAGAAAAATGTGAAAGTTATTGTGAAGCGAAGGGAGTGTAATATTATAAGTATAGTGAATTGTTGAAGTAAAGATAGATAGAAAAATAAAATGGTAGAAAGGAGAAGAAAAGAAGAAGGATGGAAAGAATCAAGAAAGGAATGCCAAAGTATTGTACTGTATGTACTCAAGTACACGGTGTACTTGAGTAGACTTTAACTTTTATTTTTTAAATTTTTTTTTCAAATTTTTTTTTTCGATTTTTTTTTTTGAAAAAGTGTATGTTATTATAACTAAAAAGTGTATCTTTGTTTTTTTAATTAAAAGTGTATGTTACTATATTGAAAAGTGCAACATTGTTTTTAATGAAAAATGTGAAAAGTGTATGATATTATAACTGAAAAGTATAAGTTATATATTAATGAAAAGTGTATGATATTATAACTGCAAAGTGTATGATCTATTAATGAAAAATGTATGTTATATTGATATTATAACTGCAAAGTGTATGATCTATTAATGAAAAATGTATGTTATATTAATGCAAAGTGTATGATCTATTAATGAAAAATGTATGTTATATTGATATTATAACTGCAAAGTGTATGATCTATTAATGAAAAATGTATGTTATATTAATGAAAAGTGTGTGTTATTATAACTGCAAAGTGTATGAACTATTTAATGAAAAGTGTATGTGAAAAAGTGTATGCTAATGATACACATGATATTATAACTGAAAAAGTGTATGATACACATTTTGGTTATTTGCACTTGCACTTTCTTAATCTAGAAAAATACACATGATATTATAACTGAAAAAGTGTATGATACATATTTTGGTTATTTGCACTTGCACTTTCTTAATCTAGAAAAATTGGTGCTAAATTTTTTTTTAAAAAATTATTATTAAATTAAATTCATAATTTGATGTAGGTGGGATTCAAACACATGACCTTGTGGTAAAAAATTCAGGGGGTGACCACTAGCCTGTAACCGCTACTAAGTAAATATGTGTGCAATATTCTATTTATGCGCATGTGACTGGTTTGCAAGTGGACTCAAGTACACCGTACTTGAGTACACATCAGCCCTACCCGAAAGGAAAAAGTTAGATGAATATAGTGAATTTTGCCAAAAAAAAAAAAAAAAAACTTTTAGTGGAACACCTAAAATGATAAAATTTTTAACTTTAGAAAGAATTGAATATAGTATTTAATGTGTAGTGGAGAATTGAGGTACAAAGTGATAATAAAGATAAAGGTATATAAAATCCTTTTTTTTTTTTTTTTAATTTAAGGTATATAAGGTGGTGTTTGGTTTGGGATTGGATTTGCATCGTGGTGGATTGGATTGGGATTTGGGTAATCCGTGAATAGTAAATGTGTGTAAGTTGTGTTTGGTTAAGGATTGAAAAGTAAGAGATAGAGAATAAAGTAGGAGAGAGAATAAATGTGTGAAAGAAAAAGAGGAGAGAGAAGAAGGTAGGAAACAGAATGAGTGATTTTTTATTGTATAAAAATAGGTGTATAGGTGTATTATACGGGTGGATTGGTATTTGAATTTTTTTTGGATTGAGATGGATTGAGAGAGATTTGATTAGGATTGACCAATTCAGATTTGGATTGGCCAATCCCAAAACAAACACCACCTAAAGGTACATAAAAGATTGAAAGAAAAGAAATATAAAATGTAGATAGAGAGATGATGACGGAGTTGATAAAATGAAAATGAGTAATTTAACAATAAACGTTTAAAATGATAAAATAAGTAATTTTAAAATGCTTAAAATGATAAAATAAGTAATCTTAAAATGACAAAACAAGTAATCTAAGAGACAAGAGAAAGTATATCTTCTAGGATTTGAAAATTATAAATTGTATGTGATAATTAAAATAAAATAAAATAAAAATCTTTTTTTTTTTACAAAGAGAACAGACCAATCGGAACCAAGAGTGTTAAACATATATTATGATACTTCATTTATCCCATAATTATTTGCATATTTTTTTATTAAAACGTCCTAAAATTATTTATACACTTTCAATATAGAAATAACTCATAAAATTAATATTCTTATATATAATATTGTCAATTTTCAAAATTGTCAATCAATTTTGATTAGGGATAACAATTTCAGCTCATCCCCCGTGCTATTTAGGTCGCTTCGGACCCGAAACCCTAGTGAAATGGGACGGGTCTGAGTATCGCTCTCGTCCCGTGATCCATTTTTAATATTATTTTATATATATATATATAATTCAACTTCATATATACTTTTTTAGGTCAATATAAATTATAAAACATAACATGAAATATAATGTGATATTTTTAAAAGAAATCTGAATTTTATGTTATATATATATATATATTTATTTTAAAAAATTATAATGGATCGACCCGTCCCGTGCCCCGCAGCCCGCCCTAACCCGACCTCTTATGGAATTAGACGGGTATCTAGGTACCCACCCTGTCCATTGTCATTCCTAATTTTGGTCCACATTTTATACTAAAGTCTACACCTCACTAAATTATTTTTAGTCATCACTAAATTCATTTTACGTCTTGCTAAATCAATCAATTACAAAAAATGTTCTTTATTTGACCTCGCACTTTACTCAATATCATATTTTTAAAGAGCGTGTTGATGTGTGTATGCAAGTCACCCCAAGAATGAATGAGTATATTGTGTGTTCTTTCATAATAATTAATGTTATGTGGGTTTCATATGGCCTATTGTACAAATGTATGAATTGGTTTTTCAATTCTTTATACATTCGAATTTTTAAATGAGATAACAAAAATAGAATTAGAGTTTAGTCTCATTTACGTTCTAAATTTAAATTATGTTCTTAATAAGTTAGAACTTTTAAATAAGATATATTTTTCAGTCATTATAATGAAATCTTACCGTTATAGTGTTCGCAGCCAAGTAATTAAAAAAAAAAATCAAACAACCCACAAATTATTATTTTTTCGGCCATCTAATCCACTTTTTAAAATATAGTGTCCTCACTTTATTGATTGCACACAAAAATTTAAAGTAATGAGTACAATTTTGAAGAGTAACTTTGTTGACTTTTAGGCTCTATTTGATTAGGAATGGATATGGAAAAATGTGGATAGGATAATCCGTGAATAATAATTGTGTTTGGAGTAAAATATATGGGTAGATGAAAAAAAAATTGTCAAATAAAGAGTGATGTTGCAGTATTATTGTTAGTTAGTGGGGTAATTAATGTGTGGAATGAAAGTAGGAGAGAAAACTAGTGTGTGAAAAAAAATATGAGAGAAAATGAGTGATTGAAATGAAAAGTGTGATATGATTGTATTAAAATATGGTTTAGTCTAGTATACACCCGAGTGCATGATGTGCACTCGGGTGTAATTTATTAATTTTATTTTTTTGGGCTGCACTTATGTGCAATATTTCACGTTAAATATTATGATATTTAAGGAAGGATAAAATTTCGCGGATCTGTAGCGGGTTTGACCGGTCAAACAAATATTTTCTTAAAAATCGCGCAAAAGTTGCGCGCAGAAGGCTAACAGGATAACGGGTGTCAGGTCTATGTTACTATAAATGTAATTATATGTTACTCCAAGACCAAATATGTGTTACTGTAAGTACAAATAACACACAAATTGACTTTTCACAGGAAATATTAATATAAATTAATTCAAGGAAGGATAAATAGAAAATTTTGCTCTTAATCCGTATTACTATAAATACAATTATATGTTACTGTACAGAAAAATACGTGTTACTATAAGGACAAGTAACACACAATTGACTTTTGAGTAACACATATTTGATCTTAAAGTAACACAGAAAACTGTTTTACTATATAAACAAAAGTGTATTACTTTATAGAGAAAGATGTGTTACTGTATAAATAAAAGTTATTATTGAGAGGGAATGAGATACCCACATTAAAAAGACGAAAAACAATAATTGAAAACACGAAAACACAACTATTCTGAGTAGTTTATCGATCCCTACAATTACAAAGACATAATTATCAATAATTAATTTGAATAAATATGTGTGTTATTATTGTTGATTTTTTCTCATTTAGTAATTCATTCAAAATAACAAATAACGTTTTCTCCCATTGTTTCGAGATTAACAGATTGAAAATTTGAACAATATAATTGATAGGATTGAATTTTCTGAGGTTTTTATTTTTTATTTTTTATTGAAGTTGAGCGCTACGCGTAGGGGAGAATGAAGAAGAAAGAAAAGGGAGACGCGTAGAGGCTGAAGAAGAAGAGGGAGACGCACAGAGGAGGAAAGAAGAAGTCTCGCTGAAGAAGAGGGAGACTGGTTACCGAATAAAAACATAAGAATTAGTCAAATTGCACATAAGACTATTGTGAAATATTGTATATAAGTTTTTGTCTTTTTTTTTTTTTTTGTTGCTTTTTTCCCTCTTTTCCTTTTTTTTCCGCTGATATATATATTTTTTTTTTTGTTGTTTCCTTTTTTTTTTTCGCCTTTTCTTACACGATATTAATAAAAAATATTAATCAATATAATTAAAAAGTGCAACACAATATTAATAAAAAGTCAATATAACTAAAAAGTGCAACACAATATTATAAAAAAAAGTGTATGTGAGTATAACTGAAAAGTGCAACATAATATTATAAAAAAGTGCAAGTCAGTATAACTAAAAAGTGCAACACAATATTACTAAAAAGTGTAAGTCCATATAACTGAAAAGTGCAACACATTTTTTTATTAAAAAGTGCAAGTGAGTATAACTGAAAAATGCAACACAATATTAGCGAAAAGTGTAAGTCATTATAACTGAAAATTGCAACACAATATTACTAAAAAGAGTCTTTATAAATAAAAATATTATTGTAAAGTGTAGAACACTACAATAGAAAAGTGCAATATCGTTTATTAAAAAGTGTAAGTCACATAACTGAAAAGTGCACCAGAATTAAAATAAGAAAATGTTGAGGGTTGGATTCGAACCTGAGTTGTTATAGTAAAATAAAAAAAGTCCTATAACCGAATTATGAGAGATATTCACGCATTCTTATATATAGTTAAAATCTAATAGACCCACCCTTAAAATATATGTGTAAGTGTACTATAGAGATGGATTGAGTATTTTAATGAGTATTTGGATAGAGAGAGATAAGATGAGAGATGACTCATCCTAATCTGAATTGGATCATCCCAAACCAAGTGATAGTGGATGAGACGAGGATGTAGATGAAAAAATATGGATGAGGGTAATTCGTGAATAATAATTGTGTTTGAAGAAAAATTAAGAAGTATGGGTAGATGAAGAAATTTATGTTAAATCAATAATAATGTAGTATTATTTTATTATTCTTAGTTAGTGCAGTAATAATTAGTATGAGAAAAAAAAAGTAGAAGAGATAATTAACTTGTAAAGAAAAAGTAGAAGAGAAAATGAGTGATTGAAAGGAAATTTTTTGATTTGGTTATATAAAAATAGGTGTGTACGTGTATTATATGTGTGAATGAGTAATTGGATGGAGTGTGACTAAGTAATAGGAATATAATGTTATAAAGATTTGTATCTTTTAATATTATGATTCATTTTTATTTCTTAGAATATTTAATGTAAATATTTATTTATATCTTGTAAATATAGATACACTTTGTATCTATAAATACCTCTCTTTGTAAACACTTTACATTGATTCAAAAAATTATAATTTCATAATCTCTATATGGTATCAACGAGTCTCTAGACTCACGCATCGATCCCACACAAACCCTTGTAATCGTTGTTCGGCAGTCTTAATCGTACAAAACCCACGATTCCAACGGTTCCTCAAGAAATTATTTCTTCTTCCCCAAGAAGTTCCTTAAGAAACGGTTTCTTCTTCCAACAGCTACCGGCCACGGTAGAAATTACAGGCTTCAGTCGTGTTACAGTAGCCATCATTCCAAAAGGTTAATTAACCACTCCAATCAAATACTCTCTCCCCAATCAAATACCCCATCCTCTCTCCAATTAAATATATACCTTTCAAACGGCCATAATCGCAATCCACAACTTCCAAATAGCTCACGCCATTATTCTTTGTCTTTTCTCCATCTATGGCATCCTCGGCCCACACATTCCCTCAGCTTGCACGGCCCAAACCCCGACGTCGAACAACGCCCACCTGCCAATTATGTCGTGTTCTTGGCCAAACGGCCAGAACTTGCCCGGACATCTTCGAATCGGGAACTGTCCAGATCCAACACTCACCGAGTCAACTCGGTCCCTCCTCACTAGGTAATCACACTTTCCATTCTAGTAAATACACCCCACCCTTTAATCCAAAACACACCCCTCCTGCCCAGAATCCTTACACCCACTTATCAAGTAAACACACCCCCTGCCCAAAATCCTTACACCCACTTATCCAGTGAACACACACCCCCTGCCTACTCAGCCCACTCGACAGTCTCAAATAACTCTTCCATTCCTTGGATCTTGGACTCCGGGGCCTCTCATCATGTCATAGCTGACCTCCAAAATTTATCCCTTCACTCTCCATACTCTGGCACGGACGACGTTGTAATCGGTGATGGTAACGGTTTAAAAATTTCACATAATGGTTCTTTGTCATTTCAAAACCTTGGTATGTTAAATTTTTTGAATGTTTTGGTAGTACCACAAATGACGAAAAATCTTATTTCAGTTTCATCTCTATGTCGAGATAACAATGTTAATGTCATATTTGGTCCTTCTTCTTTTTAGGTGCAGGATGGTCGTACAAGAAGCATTCTTCTTGAAGGGAGCCGCATGGATAATCTCTATGTGTGGCCAACTCGAGCCTCTAATCCTTCACCTACAGCCTATCCTACTGAAAAACAAACGGCCCCAACCTAGCATGCTCGCTTAGGGCATCCTTCCCTTAAAATTTTGTCACACGCCTTATCCAATTTTAGCTTACCAAGTAACAATTCAAAACCATTTAATTGTGACTCTTGTCAGTGCATCAAAAGTCATAAATTGCAATTTAATGATTCAAGCATTAAAACTACTGCCCCACTTGAGGTTCTTTACTATGATGTATGGTCCTCTCCTATCCTGTCCCTAGATGGTTTTAAATATTACGTCATCTTTGTTGATCATTTTAGCAAATATATGTGGATTTATCCTCTCAAACGTAAATCTGATGTCCTTTCCACCTTCTCAACCTTTAAACCCCTAGTTGAAAATACTATAACTCCAAAATCAAAACCTTTTACACCGATAATGGAGGAGAGTTTATTGCCCTTCGTTCATTTCTTCAGACCAATGGCATATCCCACCTCACCACCCCTCCTCACACCCCTAAACACAATGGCATGTCTGAAAGATGACATAGACATGTCATTGACACCGCCCTAGCCTTATTACACCATGCTTCCATATCCCTCACATATTGGCCTTACGCTGTGTGCTGCTACCTACATTATAAACCGTCTTCCCAAAGTCAACCTCAACATGCTCTCCTCCTACCAATGTCTTCTAAAACAAACTCCTAACCTCTCCAAACTTCGAGTCTTTGGTTGCTTGTGCTACCCATGGCTCCGTCCCTACACTTCCCACAAACTACACCCTAGATCCACACCATGAGACTTTGTTGGATACTCTCTCACCCAAAGTGCCTATTTATGCCTAGATCTATCCTCCAATAAATTGTACACCTCTAGACATGTTTAATTTGTTGAGCATATCTTCCCCTTTGCCAAAAATTTCTCCTCTACTGATACACCCACGAATTTAGTAGATACACCCCCCACACCAGCAGATCTTATCAGTTCACCCGCTGCCCTGATAGATACACCCCCATCCTACCTAATCTGCCCAGCACACCGCCTGAACCTCTAAATGCACCCTCTGCCACCCAAACCCAAAATAATATTCCTGGCCCTTCCCACCTACTCAACCCACCCCCTGAATCGCTAACTGCACCCCCTGCCCCTTCAAATTTGCACGTTAACCCTAACTCACCACACCTTCCTGATGCACCCCCAGAAACGATAAACGCACCCCAGAAACGCTAAACGCACCCCACCCCTCTTGCACAACACATTCGCACACCACCGATCCTCTACATCCACCCCTCGATTTCCCTACCCATCCCCTCGAGTCGCCAAGTGCTCCTCAGCGACCCCTGCACCACCATCACCGCCCCATGCTCAACACAAATCTGGCATTGTCACTGATTCACGTGTTATGCAACACTAAAATAAACAACCGCAAGTGTACGGTGTCTATCGTAGCGTGGTAAGCACGAGGTCGATCCCACAAGGAGGTTAAGCGTAAAAGTGTAGTTTGTTAACTAAGTTCTATTTAGACGCGATCGATAATTTGAATGGTGTGAATTACTCTAAGATTACCTACCAAAGTGTCACAAATAAGTAATAAAGAGTAATGGAAATCGATCTACTAGCATGCGAATCAATAAAAGAAAGTAAAAACGAATGAAAATCAATTAAGAGAAGGTGGGTTCCAAGGCAATTGTAACACCTAGATGTCCGTTTATGAATGTTAACTCGTTTAAATGGCCATTAAGGTTATCTCATATAGGGTGATCGCACAAGAAGAACTAATCGATCTCTCGATACAACTAATCCAAAGGCGCAATGCAACATAGGCTCGTATCTCTACCTCACAAACGTTACACCGCCTAAAATAGCTCCTAAGATCATTCAAATCCCTCTACGATAATTAATCCTCTCTCGAGATCATAATAATACCGGGTTGCATGCTTGCATACGATTAAATGGAATAAATCTCTCGATCTTACCCCAATTAACAATGAATTAAGCAAATCATCATGGCCAATAACAACATGCTTTTCAATGGATAATTAAACATGCAAATAAGAGACAAACACCAATTAAAACAAGAAATTAATCATAAACTTCAATCCAAGTATCTACAATGCCTTAGAACCACAAATTGTTTAGCCAACAACTAGCATAATGAAATTACAAAATCCAAATGAAACAACTAAATAAAAAGGAAAAGAAAGAGAAAGCTTAGTCTAGAATGTGGTAGGGAATGGAATTTGGGAGCTACTGCATCCTTTCTTCCTTGATTTGATGAAGAATTGAGAGAGAAATGGCCAAAACACCTCCAAGTATGTGTAACTATGTGTGGATTGGGGGAGAATGGCTTGGATTTCAAGAAAAGGTGTTTATATAATGTTTGGGAAGGGTTTAGATGGCATAATTGCAAGTTGGTCCCTCAAAAATGGAGAAAATACAAGTTTGGCACCGAAAATGGGGTGACTCGGCCGAGTTGGGGTCACTCGGCCGAGTGGAACACTTGGAAAGCGTGTTGCGACTTCTTCCAGCCGAGACTCAGCCGAGTGCGCAGTAAATGTGAAACTTGCAGATTCGGCCGAGTAACCTTACTCGGCCGAGTGATGTCCGATTCCAGGGGCTACGCATTCAACCTTACTCGGCCGAGTGCGCAGTGAAATGCAAAGTTGCAGATTCGGCCGAGTAACCTCACTTTGCCGAGTGCGCAATAGAGCTCAAAGTCTCATTTTCGGCCGAGTTGTCTCCTCCCCTTCTCGTTTCATGCATAACTTTCGCCTCGGGTGTCGGATTGACTTGATTCCTTTGGCTAATTTACTCCGTTTTTCGAGACGAATCCAACCGTGCACTCCTTTTTTCCGGTCTGATCACTTGTGGTCTGTGTTTTGCTCCATATTTCATCGTATTTCCTACAAAATCGACAAAACACAACCTTTCTCTCATTTTGGCTTAAACAATCATATTCGATGCATAAATCAATGAAATCCACATCAAAACATGCTTCACATGTGCCTCTAAAACGTGTAAATTCCACCCGAATCAAACTCCCCCAAACTTAAAATGTTGTTTGTCCTCAAACAACTAAGCACTTAAGGCAATGAGGGTGGAATGATCACAATGGAATATTCAATGTAATTTACACATGCAAAGTAGGATGTAATGATATCTCTTTCTCAAAGTGCATTTCTCAATGAAGGTCATAGGCTCACTATTGCAATTCACACTCATGGATCAAAGAATGCATAAACACACAACACATTGTGAATGGGACACATAATCCAAATGCTTAAGTCCTCTACTCACATGATGGAGTGTTTCTCTCAAACACACAAACAAATTAAGGATATTAATGCACTCATCAACCAAGTCATGTTATGCAATCACCATATGCTTGCCCAACTTCTAATTTCTACACACACTCAAATGTTCAACAATGTGATCAATAGGACTTAATCAAGGATGTAACATTGGCTCTTTGGTCAAGGTGGGGTAAATTTGGATGAAGTAACTCATAAACTAGTGGAGAGCGAGAGATAAAGACGCATAGACACATCTCAAAAACTTCTCAAGATAAAGTTACAATTGCGCGAATTGCAACTCAAAAACTCTAACTTCCACAATTTATTTGTTCTCTTTTAAGCATATTCTACACCACAAAACCATTGAACATTTTTTTCTTTTCAAGCTTTTGGGGCTCTTTGTCCCTCTTTTCTTTTCCTTCGATTTTCTTTTCATCTTTCTCTTTTTCTTTTTTTTTTCTTTTTAACTCTTCCAATTTCTCCCTTCACCAAAGATATTCATTCAAGCACATGTTTTTCCACTTTGTCTTTTATCCCCACTAGATGTAGGTATCAAAGGCTCAAAAAGGCTAAGTGGTTAACATTGTAGTTTGCCAAGAAAATGAGGAATTAAGCTCAAGTGGCTAACTACGGAAGATTACTTCGGTTTTGGGAAATTTTGGCTAAGTGACTCTTTTAGAACAAGATGGCCTATATCACATCACAAAGTTTCACACAATCATGCTTTCAAACAAGAACTTAGGCAAGTTCTAGGATCACTAGCAATAACCTAGTCCACTCTCAAATGAACTAAACCGGATTACATGCTCGATTTAAGGCTCAATTCTCACCGGTTTATTCAATAGAACTCTCACATTCATCAAATGTTCCCAAGCAACAACACATCATGCACTCATGCCATCAAAGAACACAAATGTGAACACAACATGATACTATTCTCCAACACCAATCATGCATACATTCAAAGCAAATAGATATCACCACAATTACTCAACAATGGATTCCAATGACTATCCATGCTCACATTTCACCAAAAAAAAAAATATCCACTACCCAACATATGATCAAAACCAACTTAAACAATATAAGCATGTGAAAGCCAAGTGTGCGCCGGTGCAAAATGTAACACAAGTAGAATGACGAACCTGTGCAAGGGTAACAACTAGTAGAAACATAAAAGGAAAAATAACTCCCCCAAACTTAGAATTTTACTATGTATAAATTCTAAGTTTGGGGCTACAAGTTGTTACCTCCCTCCTTGCACATCCAATGCTCCTTCAAAGATCACCATTGCAACACTTGCTTCTCCTTTCCAAAGTTGGTTTTGCTTCCTTCTTCATTCTCCAAAATATGATGTCCATAGTGCTCTTCATCCATACCTACAAAATAAACCAAGCTATCAACACTACTAAAGCAATAAAAACATGAAAGCAATAAAACTTTGGGTTGCCTCCCAAGAAGCGCTATTTTTAACGTCCTATGCTGGACGGTTCTTCCTTGAGGGGAATATCAAGTCACCCCCTTGTCACCCTTGTTCTTGACCTTCTTTGCCCATACAATTTTCTTAAGTCCATCAAAACATCCACTAGCTAGCCCATCCGACTCTTCAATCATGTCATAGGAGGTTGATGCCTCATTCATCCCCAAGCTTGCACAAGTAGCTTTTCTTGATTTGGGGGAGTTTTTGAAGAAAACTCCCCCAAACTTGGCCTTCTTGCCCATCTTCAACTCATGCTTTTCCACCTTGGGGTTCTCCTCCACAATATTTATCTTGGGCTCTTCTTCCACCTCCTCTTTCATGGGTATTGGAGGGTACTTTCACTTGGAAAACCCATACTCTCCATTCTCATCATTTCGGAGTTTGATAGTTCTAAACATGTCAATTGTAACTATCTCTTGGTTCATTCGAAGCTCCAACTCTCCATTCCTCATATCAATAATAGCCCCTCCGGTTGCCAAAAATGGCCTTCCCAATATCAATGGAATGTTTTTGTCTTCCTCCATATCCAAAACCACAAAGTCTACCGGAAAGAGAAACTTGTCGATTTTGACCAATATATCCTCCGCTATACCCAAAGGGTATGTCACAGACCTATCCGCCAATTGGAGGTTCATTGTGGTTGGTGTGAGCTCTCCTAAACCAAGTGACCTGAAGAGTGATAATGGCATGAGGTTGATGCTTGCTCTCGAATCACATAAAGCTCTTAATGTACCTCCATCTCCAATAGTGCATGATAAAGTGAAGGATCCGGGATCCCTAAGCTTTGGAGGTAGCTTAGCTTGAATTATGGAGCTACAATGTTCGGTTAAGTGCACCATCTCATATGCCTCCATTTTCCTCTTGCTTGACATTATATCCTTCAAGAATTTGAAGTAATGTGGTATTTGTTCAAGAGCTTCGGCGAAAGGGATGTTGATATGGAGTTTCTTGAACATCTCCGCAAACTTGACAAACTTGCTATCTAAGTTCTTCTTCTTCATCCTTTGCGGATATGGGAGGGGCACTACATTCTTGCCTTTGTCTTGTGGAGGGATTGCCTCCCCACTCTTCTTCTCCCCTTCTTTCTTTTCTTTCTCTTTCACTAAGCCATCTTCTTTGTCAACACCCTCGGGTGCCATTACCACTTCCTCCTCTAACGGAATCTTGGGCCCTTCGTAGCTTGTCCCACTTCTTAGCCTTATGGCTTTGCATTGCTCCTTATGATTCAATTCCGTGGTTGAGGGGAATCGACCCGGCTTGTGTTGATTTCCAACCATATTAGCAATTTGGCCCACTTGAATCTCAATGGCTTTCACATCATTCTTGATTCCCATCACTTCATTTGCCAATTGACCAATTTTCTCATCTTGAGTCTCAATCTTTTGCCAAGTCTTTGTCATGAAACTCTTCGTCTCTCCCATGAACTTCTTAGTTTCTCCCATGAATGTTATGAACATTTCTTCCATAGTGAGTTTTGACGAAGATTCTTCTCTCACACCATCTCGTACATTGAAGTTTGACGGTGGTTGAATGGCATTGTGTGGGTTAGCATATGAGAAATTTTGATGGTTTCTCAAGCCGGGATGGTATTTGTTGGTCCCAAGTTGAGTTAATAACGAGTAAGCTAGTGAAAATGTCTAGAGGGGGGTGAATAGACTTTTCAAAAATCTTTCGAAATATCAAAGTACAATATGCGGAATACGAAATTAACAATGAGCCCAATTCAAGATTATACTCAACTTATTTTCGAGAACTCTGTTCTATACTCAACTAGACAAGTTCAGTCAAGTAGTTAAAACAATTAAGCAATTTAAACAATTAAAAACAGTAAAGTAAATCAAACACAAGATTTATAGTGGTTCGACAACTTGTCTACATCCACTCTCACAAACCCAGTTGTGAAATTCTTATTAACTCGTCCAATGGAGTAATATGTTCTTGTGGCTTTAAGTCCCAAGAAATAAGACTTAGATCTTCTCGATAACACTACCAAGTGCCTCTTCGATCTTACTAGCGATTTACAAGTATCTAGCAACTTGAAACAACAAAAGAAAAATAAAACTTCTCTTCGTTCAGTAGTAGCCTTCTTTGATCTTCACTTGACTTGTGTAACTTCACTTTCTGAACTTCAATCTCTGAGAGAAATTTCTTCACTTGAATCTTCAATAATGCTTGCAATATTTCAGTAGTCAGTCGTATCAGTATCTCTGTAATCAGTAGTCTTCAAATGATAAACTCCTTCAAGTATTTATAGACTTCGAACTTCAAGAACTTAGGTAGTTGTAACCAACCTTTCTTGATAACTGATTTTAACTGAATCTTCTTATCCATAAACGCGTTTCTTGTTACGAATTAGTTATTCCATAACTAACTTCTCCATCCTTATCTTTCACGCGTATTTGTAACTAACTTCATGTTAACTTGTCTTGTGTAGTCTAGTAGATGCACTTGTCTTGTAGTCCACCTGTCTTGAGTAGTAGACTGGTCTTCTCTTCTTGTGCAGTAGACTTCTAATAGAACTAATCTAGTCCTATCATCTAATCTAACAAGACTATTACATTACTTTAAGCTTTTATAATACAAGCTTAGTCAACTTATAAATCTATACAACAAATCTATCTATTACATAGAAAATATCATGAGCTCTATACAACAATTATAGCTCAAAAACAAACTAATCAATATAAACATATATGAACAGATATGAAGTACTTATACACCGTACTTATCTTTTAAATATAAACAATACTTTTCTTTTCATGTGAACTCTACTGATCTGTTCAAGATGACTCCAACTCAACTAGACTAGATTAGTCAACACTTAGAAAATATTCAAACTATTTTTGGCTTATCAAAACTTCATCTCATCTTTTCATCATTTAGGACTTGTCTAGGATTCATATCCCAACAATTTTCCCCTTTTTGATGAAGCCAAAACTACTTGAATCTTTTCTCATTAGTAGACTAGTTAAGTAGTTATCTTGTCTTTAACACCAAATAGTACTTTATCTTTTCATTCATTCAGAAATAAGATCAGTAGATATTACAACTACTTCAAACAATAACAAAATCAGAACAAAACTAAACTATACTGAAAAGTTACCTCTTTCTGAATCTGGAACACAGAAGGCTTTTAATAGTCTAGTATGAATTTCCTTGATATGTTATTCATCTTCAATCTTCTCGTTGTCCAGTAACTCATCTTCATACTTCTTGATCTGGTTAACATCAGCCCTTTTACCAGAACTAGTCATGGGACACTTCCATTTCGGAAAACCAGGAACAAGAATATTAAAATTAGCAGCAGCAGATATCCTTATGATCAAATTCCAGAGCATCTTATGCTGTCCTTCCATGAATTTATCAAACATAGCATAGAGATCATCAGAGTTTTCAGAATCTCCAAACTTCCTGATAATCCAGTGATCTAGTTCCCACTGCCTTTTCACTTTCATCCATTCTTGACGATGTTCTTTGTCAATGAAGTGGTCAATGAGCTTGTCTTCTATTTGATCTTCATCAGACTTCTGCTTCAACAAACTTTCAATGTGCTTCTCAATTTTCTTCTTCTTAGCATAATGAGCTTCATCACTTGGCTCATCAATCTTTTGCTTCTTCATAATAGTTGACTCAGGAGTAGGTTCTTCAATATGAATAGACTTCCTTTTTGATACTATTCTTGTTTGAACTTCAGCTTCTGGAGATGCAATAGCCTTGCCCTTCTCCTTCTTCTTCAACTCATCTGCTTCAGCCCTGGCTTGGTCAAGTTCAGCAGTCTTAACCAACCTACCTTTGCCTCTCTTAGGCCTCTTAAGATCTTGCATGGCTTCAGCAGCATCTTTAGCCTCTGGTTCAACACTTGTCTCTTTCTCACCTTCAGCAACAAATTCAACTCGACTTGCAACTCGACTTGCCTCTTCCCCCTTTTTGGCTTCATCAGATGCCTTGAGAGAGAAAAGAGAAGTGAAACGAGTCATTTCTTCCATCATAGCTTGCTTCATAAGGTGTGTAGCTTTCTCAATCTGTCTTTGATGAGAACCTTCCTGACTCATCTTATCAAGTCTGGTCGCCACCAACTCCAGCTTCTGAGTAGATAAATTCAACTCATTCTTAAAATGGGTTGCAGTCAGACGTAGCTTCCGGTTTTCTTCAGTCATAGCACGAATAATATCTCTTGCTTGTGCTAACTGATCATAGGCTTCTTTCCTCTGAACATCAGCTACTTCGATTCTCGCTCTATAGACTCTTTCCAACTTCCTGGATTCAGTAGCTAGAACTCGAGCAAAATCAACTGAACTCTTCTCTGAATATTCAACTTGATCTTGGAGAAATCCTTCAAGTTGTTCAAACAAATGTTGTCTGTATTCATCATCAATCTGATTGACTGCATTCACGATCATATCTTTTGAACTTGTCACAAGGACACTGTTTTGTTCAATAAGAGTCTTCTGAACATCAGATTTAAGAAAATCATCAATTGACGATTTGATGACAGTCTTCAATTCGTCCTTCAACTCATCTATTGAGGCGGCTGGGATAGCTTGAGATGATTGTCCAACCTCAACATGAGTAACATCAAGCATAACTTCATCTACTGGAGTTAGAACTTTCACCAACTGATCTTCTGAAGCAGTAGTCAAGACTTCGTCTTCAACTAGTTCAACTTCTGGAAGCACACTTCCAGCAATAGCTCTTAAGTTAAGTTGGGGAGAGTAAGAAATAATAGCTAACCTTGCTTCACGAGCCTTCCTTTCAGCAGTAGCCATGTCCTTCTTCAATAGGGCATGCAACTTCTCCATGTATCCACATAACTCAATGGGAAGTAAAAAATCAGAATATCGATTAATAAACTTGAAATCTGATCTTGGACTATCAGCATGGTCCATCTGAAACTTGAACACAATGCCTCTCAACTGATCTGAGACATTGTCTAAATCTATGACTGGATCAGTAGACTGGATCAACTCAGCTTGATCAGCTTCAAACTTCACAATATCTTGCATAATATCAACTTCTGGAACCTGAACACCCACATCAAACTGGAATTCTGAACTCATCAAGTCGTCAGAAATACCAAGTAATCTTTTGGCAAGAGCAGTGATAGCATGATTTGGGAAAAGCTCTGAGTGGTCACCAACACCACTATTCTCCTTCTGCTCCATTTCCCAATCCATGAAATTAGAAATGCCACCTTTCCCTAAGATGACTTCGAAGAGATCGTCTGTACCAGACTTCTTCAAGGCCACCCAAGTGCATATTCTAACCAGTTTCTCAAACTGTTCTGAAGAGTAGTCGACTTCGACAGATGAGAGCTGCTTCTTCAAATTTTTGCTCATCTTCGAACGGATTCGCTTTTCTCTTAGACACATGGGATAGTAGACCAAGGATTCGAATCTAGCTTCAGTCGGGGTCTGAGTAGATGGGGTCTCTAACTCAGTTGTTGCAGTGGCAACTATCGTCTGATCTGAAGTAGATGAGATAAAGGGTTCAACATATTCTGTTGAGGGTAAGGATAAACTTTGGTCTGTGGTTTCTTGGGGCTTTGACGTGTCTTGGTTTGGTGTGACAACTGTCGGAGTATCAGTTGTATCTAATATGGGAGTGTTTTCGGGTAGGCTGACCCTCAGCGGATATGCTGGCAGCACTTGTGAGGTTGAGGGAATAGGTCTAGGCCTAGATCGATGTGATCTTGCCTTGGTTCGAACAGCAGAGGGAATAACGGGAATAGAAACATCTTGAGAGGAAGTACTAACCTTCGAACTTGACTCTTCTGGAGAAGGATGAGTTTCAACTCTCACTAGCGTATATAACTCGGGGATTTGAGAACTTGACTCTTTCTCCTCTTCCGACTGAGTCTTCTCAGAGTCTTCTGCACTAGATGAGTCTTGTGCAGCTTCCATTGACTTGTCTTCAGCGGACTCATCTTCTGAAGAACCAGACGCACCAGCATAAGGCAAAGCTTCCATGGGGTCAATTCTGGCTTGCCTAGGTGCAGCTGGCCTAGCAGCAACTTGTTTCCTCACTACCCCCTTTTTCAAATAAAATTTCAAAGGATGGAATGGCTTTCCTTTACTCCATTCCGTCTTGTTTGGCATAAGGAGAGAAAGTAGGATACTTAACTTATTACCATATCCAACGGCAGTAGACACCACCCAATTCCGAGTATTGTCATCTACTCGAACACTGCGCTCAAAATACATGATTCGATCTGCAATGAGCTTGAACCAATTGCATTCAGTGATACCATCAAAAATGACAGCCATAACCCTTGCCTTCATAAAGGTCACAGAGTCATGAGAACCAGTCGAACTTAACAAAATTTTGCTGGCAATATCCAATAATGTCCGATATTTTTTAAGAAGATCCCCCTTCTTGACTGGAGCATACTTGCCATCTGATTTCTGCTTCAGCTTCTTGCCACAGAAAATGCTCAAGTATCGAATTTCTTGCCCAAGAGCATAATTATCAACGTCAATTGTTCCGGTGGGCAGCTTCAGATGGTTGAACATCGCTTCTCGAGTGATTTGCACACGATCTTCACCAATGAAAGACTCAAGAATATCTCCTTGTCTGATGACGTTGGCATAGAATTCTAGCACCTCCTCCTCCAAGACCACTTGAGGAAATGATTCTAGATAAGGTTTGAGCCCACATCGAGTGCATTTAGTCAGAATCTCGGCATTGTCATCTGAGTGATTGCCTTTGAAGAACACAGATGGTTCAACATTCACTTTGTTATCGGAGATGTACCTGCCTAGGTCGAATGTGACCTGCATGTTGGTTCTAAGATCGAAGATAGATCGAATAGACATCTAAAAAAAAATCAGTAAATAGATTGCTTGAGAATAGGGAGAGGAAAATCTTCTTGAGAGAAAGGGAGTTAGAAAAATTGTGACTAAGTCATGTGAGAATTTGGGTTTTGATCAAGACGGTTAAGACCTTTGGCATTCGGTTACGGAACCGAGAGTATTATGTATTTTGATATTGTAAACTTTGAAATCCGCCCCTTCTTAGTTAGAATAGAGGAGTGAACTCATCTGTCCTAGTGTAGATGAGTGAGAACTGGATGGATACACCACATCAAATGAGAGTGTACAAATCTAATTCAAGGATTTTCAAATTTTATCAATACCTAATTACTATAATATCCTTAATCCGTTTTGAATAAACACTTAGCATTGTAGAATCAAAAGCACACTTAGCTTGTCTGTTCGAGTCCATCCAGAACAGACGAGTAGACTCAAGCTTCAACAGACGAGTTGGCTTAAGTACACAAGACGAGTTCCCCCTTCGTCTGTGTATGTCTATTCTGAACATCGAACGACTTCATGTACCTATCTTATCACTTTCAACGTGTAATCGATGGTACAAGTAAAGTAACAATAAATAAGATGAATATCAATCTAAAGCAATGATCAAGGGTTCGAACAAGATGACTATTGACTATCATAAGAGTCAACATAAGGATATTTAAGAAATCATAGATTCCCCCTTAATTGTTTATTCCCTTAGTATTACCCTCAGCTTTACCAGCTTCCTCATCGGGTTGCCTGGTCATCTTGTCTAGCCTTGTATACCTGTCTGTTGCGTGAGTAGTCGAGTGCTTCTAGTCTAGTGATCTTGTCTCCATATTTCGTTTGATGTACCTGTCTGGTTAGTACACAACTATAGGCAAGTAGGGTCTAAATCAATTAGCCCTAAACTAATGCATAACTCACGAAATCGTGCCTCAGCTAATAGTTTTGTAAAAATATCAACTCTTTGAAAATCAGTATGAATCTTTTCCATGCGAATATCCTTCTTTTCTACATGATCTCGTATGAAATGATGTTTCACATCAACATGCTTACAACGTGTGTGTAATACAGGATTTTGTGTAATGGCAATTGCACTATTACTATCACAGAATATAGGAACATTTGATTCACAAATATTATAATCTCTAAGCTGTTGAATAAGCCATAATAATTGACTACAACAACTACCAGCAGCCATGTACTCGGCTTCAGTAGTAGAGGTAGCAACACTTGTCTGCTTTTTCGAAAACCATGAAATGAGTTTTGTGCCTAAGAATTGACAAGAACCAGATGTAGATTTCCTATCTATTCTACAGCCACCAAAATCAGAATCAGAGTAGCCACTTAGAGATAAATCATCATTTGAAGGATACCATATACCACGATTGATGGTTCCTTTCAAATATTTCAGAATCCTTTTAGTGGTTTCCATATGACTCTCTTTTGGATTAGCTTGAAAACGAGCACATACACCAACAGAGAATGCAATATCAGGTCTACTAGCAGTCAAGTACAGTAATGAACCAATTAGACCACGATAATATGTTTGATCAGCACACTTACCTTGTTCGTCTGGGTCCATTCTGTATGTAGGTAGCATAGGTACGCCAGCAGACTTGCATGTCTTAATACCATACTTATCTAGAAGATTTCTAGTATACTTTGCTTGATTTATGAAAATCCCTTCAGGAGTCTGTTTTACTTGAAGACCAAGAAAGTAATTCATTTCACCCATCATAGACATCTCAAATTTACTTTGCATGAGTGTTGAGAAACTTTCACTCAGCTCTTTGTTAGGTGAACCAAAAATGATGTCATCTACGTAAATTTGGACGAGTAAAATATCTTTCCCTTCTTGTCTTCTAAACAAGGTTCTGTCTACCTTGCCCTTAGTAAAACCATTTTCTAATAGAAATTGAGAAAGAGTATCGTACCAGGCTCTTGGAGCTTGCTTTAGTCCATATAAGGCCTTCTTTAATTTGTATACCTGATTACCTTTGACTTCGAAACTTGGGGGTTGTTCAACATACACTTCTTCCGCAAGAATACCGTTAAGAAATGCACTTTTAACATCCATTTGATATACAGTGAATTTCATGTAAGCAGCATATGCAAGAAACAGTCTAATGGCTTCTAGTCTAGCAACAGGAGCATATGTTTCATCATAATCTATGCCTTCAGCTTGTGAATAGCCTTGGGCAACTAGTCTAGCCTTATTACGAACAACTACATCATTCTCATCTTTCTTATTCTTGAAAATCCATCGAGTGCCAACTACATTATGATGTTTCGGTCTATCGACAAGTTCCCAGACGTCATTTCGAACAAACTGATTCAACTCGTCTTGCATAGCGATGATCCAATTACTATCAGCTAAAGCCTCTTTGATGGTTTTAGGCTCGATAGATGAGAGGAAACAACACCAGCAAAACATAGATGGACTAGATTGTTCTTGTGACTCAAAGAGTTGTCGTCTAGTCTTCACACCAACAGTAGAGTCACCAATAATATTTTCAGTATTATGCGCTGATTTCCATGTATTTCTATTCTTAACAATAGTACTATCATCTATATCATGTACAGCATCATGCATGTCAACATCATTATAATCAGAAGATTTAATGGGAGTAGACGAGTCGACTAGTTTAGGCATGTCAACTGGTCTAGTTGAGTTACCTTGAATACTTACCTTCTTCTGGTCATCTGACTCGAGAGCTTTCATAAATGGATTGTAAGCTTGAACGGATTCATATACCTCTGAGTCTTTGTCAGATTCGATATTTAACTCAGTAACTTTCTCACTGATCTTGTTGGTAGACGAGTCCTGTTGAGATTCTTCGAAAACCACATGTGGTGTTTCTTCCACACAAAGGGTTGAGTAGTTGAATACTCTAAAAGCTTTGCTAGTCGAGGAGTATCCTAAGAATATCCCCTCGTCTGTTTTAGCATCGAATGCATTCAACTTGCTTTTCCCATTGTTATGGATGAAACACTTGCATCCAAATATATAAAAATATGAAACTCTGGGTTTTCTACCTTTCCATACCTCATAGGGCGTCTTACCTAGTGCTTTATTGATGGCACTTCTGTTTTTTGAGTGGCATGCAGTATTGATAGCTTCTGCCCAAAATTTCTGAGGCGTATTATACTCTGTCAGCATGGTCCTGCAGGCCTCCTTAAGAGTTCTGTTCCTTCGCTCTGCTACTCCATTTTGTTGTGGTGTCCTTGCTGCACTAGTAAGGTGCTGGATGCCACGCTTAGAACAAAATTCTTTAATATAGCAGTTAATGAATTCAGTACCCTTGTCACTACGGATTTTGACAATTGACTGATTCTTCTCAACCTGTAACTTCTTCAACAGATCAGGCAAAAGTGTTTGTGTATCACTCTTCTTGTGTAAGAAGACTACCCAAGTGAACTTAGAATAGTCATCTACCACAACAAGTGTGTACCTTCTACCGTTCAAAGTTGGAGGAGTTATTGGGCCATGTAAGTCCATATGTAGAAGTTCAAGAACTCTACTGGTTGAGAGGGATGGAATAGATTTAAAAGAACCCTTTACCTGTTTACCTTTTTGACAGGACGTGCATACATGTGACTTATAGTAGACTTCATTGGGAATACCTTCCACAAGGTAGTCTCTGGCTATCTTATTAAGAACCTTAAAGTTTAGATGACAAAGGCGTCTATGCCAGAGCCAGCCAAGTTCTTTAGGATTTTTAGTAAGTAGACAGGTGTCCCTCGGACAACTGTTCCAGTTCACTATGTACACACTTCCTTGTCTAATGCCGACCAGTAAGACTGTGTGTGTCTTTTTGTCAATGATTTCACATTTCTGACTCTTGAACTGCACCTTGTATCCACGATCACAAAATTGTGAAACAGAGAGTAAATTGTATTTCAAGCCTTCAACATAAGAAACATCTTGAATCTCTATGTCTCCATTTCGAATGTAACCAAATCCTTTGGTAACAGCAGTGGAGCTATCACCAAATATCACTTTTGGTCCTTCTTGCTCATGGTAGCTTGATAAGAGAGTCTTGGTACCAGTCATGTGGTGCGAACAGCCACTGTCTATGTACCAAGTTTCTCCTGTTGAGCCACCCTTCTTGTATAGATCGAGTCGACCCTGCAATAGATGATATTACATAATTTAGGTACCCTCCTTGTTTATTGGGGTCCTTGGGGGTTAGTCGAGTTCAGTGGAATCCAAATGTACATTGGAGTCCTGAACAAGTTTGACCTTCTTAGCTTTCGACCATATTTGTTGCAAAATAAGACCTTGTTGTCCTTATCTGGCCTATCAGTCGAGTTCGGGTCTACTCTTTGGAGATAACCTTTTGACTTAATCTCTACTTGAGCAGGCACTTGTCTATGATAGTCAGAGTAAGGTTTGTATGCATTAGGTCCATACGGTTTATAGACATGTTTAGGTCTTTCTTCTCCTTTGATATCATATGACAAAGGTGGAGGATATAGAACAGCTTGTGTACGATATTTTGGACCTTCCTGTCTAGGTCTAGACGAGTAGAGTTGAGACTGCCTTATGAAAGGAGGTCTAGACTCTTGTCGTCTAGTCTGTACTTGTCTAGTACTAGTCTCCTCGGGATACCAATCCTCGTATCTGACCTGATTTGGTCGTCCACGATTCCTAGTCCTTCGTTGACTTGTTTTAAACGAAACAGGCTTGTTGTTAGCTTTCTTTTTACCTCCTTTGGTAATTGGAATGTTAACTCGAGCTTGTTTTAGTACAGAACCTTTAGTTGGAGTGTCAATATCGTATATCATTGGTTCTTTTCCTTTATCATTAGTCAAAGAGCTTGAGATGAAAATAGTAGGGTTCTTAGGAACTTGAGTAGACGAGCTGGGTGTCCCAGCACCTATGCCTGTCTTGTCAGCAGGAGCCCTATACCTATCTGACAATTCAAGGTTAACCTTAGATGAGTTAACCAGGTCAGTAAGTTTAAGGTCTAAAGTGACAACCTCGGTTTCTAAGAACTTATTACGTTCTTCAAGCTTTTTGAACTTATTCTGTAAAACATTGAATTCATGTTTCTCAGTAGCATGTGTCTTAAGTAGGTCTTGATACAACTTGTCTGTTAATGCACACTTGTCTTTGAGTTGTCTCAACTCTTCTTGCAAGCGTTCATTTAGGACTGTTATATTAGGATCTACTTTAGACTGAGCTTCCTTAAGATCAATGATTTCTTGTCTTAGGATGATGTTTTCGTCACTGACTTCAATGAATGCCTTGTTGGCAAGTAGGAGGTCGTCTTCAACTGCACTAGTAGAGTGCTGAAGACTGCTCCCTACTTGGCTACTGGCCGTATCACTTTCATCAGTTTCTGATTCATCACAAGATTGAAAGGATGTAGCAGATGATACCTCTTGGTCGATTTTAGCCATGAAGCATAGACCATCATCTACTATGAAAGCTTCATCGTGATCTGGTTCAGACGGGTAGCTAGATGAGGATGATGGCAACTCGTCTTAGTCAGAGTCAGAGTCATCATTGGCCATCATTGCCTTCTTCCCACGGTTGTATCTTCTTTCCCTTCGTGCTTTGCGTTCTTCTCGATCATCGGTACTCAAGTCTAGACATTCATATATGTAGTGACCTGGTTTCTCACAGTTATAGCACACGAGATCATTAGTAGCCTTTTTAATAGGAGAGTTGTTCCTTCGTTTATCGCGTCTATCAAAACGAGTAATCTTCCTACTATCAGACTCTCTATCTTGTCTGTTACCTTTCGAGACTTCGTCTCTCCTTTCGGACGAGTTTCGGTCTCGTCTGGTCTCAGACGAGTTCTTAGAAGCAGACCCTCTATGTTCTCTATAGAACTTCTTATATCTTCCGAAACGTTTATTCAGCCTATCAAACTTTCTAACCATGAGGCTTACCTGATCCTTCAGACTAAGATCAGTATCTAACTCGTCTTTCACAGAAGCAGACCTAGTCTTAGTCTTAGACCTGTCTATCTTAGACGAACTAGCCTTAAAAGCAACGTTCTTAGATACAGCATGTTCTCTGTCACTACTTACTATGGGTTCATCTTCGTCTAGATCAAACTCATGGGCCTTTAGAGTTTGAAACATGGTTTCTGCTGTCCATACGTCTATATCTTGGGTATTCTTAACAAGCATTTTTACCATCTTCCATCGACTATCAAGGCTTTTGAGAATCCTAAGATTGATTTCACGTGGAGTATAAGATTTACCAAGGACTTCCAAGTCATTCATGATTTTAGTAAAACGAGTATCCAACTGGTCTATTGTTTCACCAGCTTTCATATGAAATGATTCGAATCTTTGGACTGCAGTGGAAAGCTTGCTTTCTTTGATTAGGGATGTCCCTTCACAAATGATAGCTAAGCGATCCCACATTTCTTTGGCAGTTTTACATTTTAACACTTTTCCCAGATACTCGTTAGGAAGAGTGTGTAAGATGTAATTCTTGGCCAAGCTATCCAAATTATTCTGTCTCATTTCTTCAGAGGTTAGTTCTGACCTTGGTTTCTTGACGAGTGTACCCACTGGTTGATTTGGATCAAGGGCAGCAGTATTGGGGATCATGGTCACAATTGGACCTTCAGTGACGACGGAGATCATTAAGTCGTGAGTGGAGCTGAAGATGGCTTCCATCCTTAGCTTCCAATAGTCGTAGTCTTGTACCTGGAACTTAGGTAGCTTGTTAGCGCTGATCTCAAGAGACATGATTTCAAGAAATAAGTGCTAAGTAGAGTTATGATCAAGAATAACAGATATGTCAAGAACAGGGAACAAGAAACAAATATATCAAGAATATTGATCAAGAATGCGAAAGCAAATATGATCTTGGACCAAGACTTTCACCCAAGTCTTGTGTTGGTTATCAAGAAACAGCAGTTCGTAAACTACTACTCTGATACCACTTGTTGGTCCCAAGTTGAGTTAATAACGAGTAAGCTAGTGAAAATGTCTAGAGGGGGGTGAATAGACTTTTCAAAAATCTTTCGAAATATCAAAGTACAATATGCGGAATACGAAATTAACAATGAGCCCAATTCAAGATTATACTCAACTTATTTTCGAGAACTCTGTTCTATACTCAACTAGACAAGTTCAGTCAAGTAGTTAAAACAATTAAGCAATTTAAACAATTAAAAACAGTAAAGTAAATCAAACACAAGATTTATAGTGGTTCGACAACTTGTCTACATCCACTCTCACAAACCCAGTTGTGAAATTCTTATTAACTCGTCCAATGGAGTAATATGTTCTTGTGGCTTTAAGTCCCAAGAAATAAGACTTAGATCTTCTCGATAACACTACCAAGTGCCTCTTCGATCTTACTAGCGATTTACAAGTATCTAGCAACTTGAAACAACAAAAGAAAAATAAAACTTCTCTTCGTTCAGTAGTAGCCTTCTTTGATCTTCACTTGACTTGTGTAGCTTCACTTTCTGAACTTCAATCTCTGAGAGAAATTTCCTCACTTGAATCTTCAATAATGCTTGCAATATTTCAGTAGTCAGTCGTATCAGTATCTCAGTAATCAGTAGTCTTCAAATGATAAACTCCTTCAAGTATTTATAGACTTCGAACTTCAAGAACTTAGGTAGTTGTAACCAACCTTTCTTGATAACTGATTTTAACTGAATCTTCTTATCCATAAACGCGTTTCTTGTTACGAATTAGTTATTCCATAACTAACTTCTCCATCCTTATCTTTCACGCGTATTTGTAACTAACTTCATGTTAACTTGTCTTGTGTAGTCTAGTAGATGCACTTGTCTTGTAGTCCACCTGTCTTGAGTAGTAGACTGGTCTTCTCTTCTTGTGCAGTAGACTTCTAATAGAACTAATCTAGTCCTATCATCTAATCTAACAAGACTATTACATTACTTTAAGCTTTTATAATACAAGCTTAGTCAACTTATAAATCTATACAACAAATCTATCTATTACATAGAAAATACCATGAGCTCTATACAACAATTATAGCTCAAAAACAAACTAATCAATATAAACATATATGAACAGATATGAAGTACTTATACACCGTACTTATCTTTTAAATATAAACAATACTTTTCTTTTCATGTGAACTCTACTGATCTGTTCAAGATGACTCCAACTCAACTAGACTAGATTAGTCAACACTTAGAAAATATTCAAACTATTTTTGGCTTATCAAAACTTCATCTCATCTTTTCATCATTTAGGACTTGTCTAGGATTCATATCCCAACAGTATTGGTTCGGATTAGAGGGGTGATAGTTCCCATGAGCTTGTCTTTCTCCCCAACCTCTTTCTCTAAAATTTCGATCTCTTTGGTTGTTCATATAGTGGGCCTCCTAGTATTGTGCATCACTTGGCTCCACTAGTGCTTTGGCCGTCATCAAAGAGATTAGCTTATCCACTTTGTTGGATAAGTTGACACTTTCTTCCGAATTTTGAGTGGAAGCTACCCTTCGATTTTGCCTTCGTTCGGATGGCCATTGATTGCCATTCTTAGCCATCTCTTCCAAGAGCACATAACCTTCTTCCGTCGTCTTTCCCAACAAAGAACCTCCACCCGCCGAAGCATCCACCATTCCTCTTGTTCGGTGGTCCATTCCATTGTAGAAGTAGCAAATGAGTTGGTCTAGTGAGAAACAATGTTGTGGGAAACTTCTAATCAAATCTTTGAAGCGCTCTCATGCTTCGGCTAGAGACTCATCATCATCTTGCATAAATGAAGATATTTCTCCTCGGATTTTGATAGTCTTGCTTGGAGGGAAATACTTCATCAAGAATGCATCAACAAGATCATTCCAAACTTCAATGGTCCTCAAATCAAGGGAGAGATACCATTGTTTTGCTCGATCTCGGAGGGAGAAGGGGAATAGTTGCAAACGGATGTAGTCTTGTGGAACTCGATTGATCTTAACCGTTCCACTTATCTCGAGAAATTGAGATAAGTGGAGGTTAGGATCCTCCTTGGAAAGTCCTCCAAATTGATTGTTTTGCACCATAACAATCAAGGCCGGCTTGAGCTCGAAATTATGAGCATCTACGGGTTCTCGACCCGCTCCTCCATATGGCCTCGGAATTGGGCGGAAATGATCTCTTAGTACCCTTTGTGGTCGATTTCCCCCATTCCCATTCGGTTCCTCAAATCCATCAACCCCTTGATTCTCAACTTCCTCCTCGACCTCTTCAACAATCGGATTTTCCCTTCGATTCATCTCTTCTACTTCAAACCTTCTTCTTTCGGCGTTCCTTCTTCGACAATTGGCTTCAATCTCCGGATCCAAGGGCAACACTTCTTGTTGATTCCTCCTATATCGTGTGATCATAAACCATGTCTAGACAAAAGTTCAAAAGAGAGTAAGAATCACAAGTGAAATCAAGGTAAAACAAACAAATATTTTTGGATTTTTGCAAATAAAGAAAGCAAGTAAAATGTCTAAACTAAAAATCTATTAACCTACACTCTAGAGCTATAAGACCTCCCCGGCAGCGGCGCCATAAACTTGATTCACGTGTTATGCAACACTAAAATAAACAACCGCAAGTGCACGGTGTCTATCGTAGCGTGGTAAGCACGAGGTCGATCCCACAAGGAGGTTAAGCGTAAAAGTGTAGTTTGTTAACTAACTTCTATTTAGACGCGATCGATAATTTGAATGGTGTGAATTACTCTAAGATTACCTACCAAAGTGTCACAAATAAGTAATAAAGAGTAATGGAAATCGATCTACTAGCATGCGACTCAATAAAAGAAAGTAAAAACGAATGAAAATCAATTAAGAGAAGGTGGGTTCCAAGGCAATTGTAACACCTAGATGTCCGTTTATGAATGTTAACTCGTTTAAATGGCCATTAAGGTTATCTCATATAGGGTGATCGCACAAGAAGAACTAATCGATCTCTCGATACAACTAATCCAAAGGCGCAATGCAACATAGGCTCGTATCTCTACCTCACAAATGTTACACCGCCTAAAATAGCTCCTAAGATCATTCAAATCCCTCTCCGATAATTAATCCTCTCTCGAGATCATAATAATACCGGGTTGCATGCTTGCATACGATTAAATGGAATAAATCTCTCGATCTTACCCCAATTAACAATGAATTAAGCAAACCATCATGGCCAATAACAACATGCTTTGCAATGGATAATTAAACATGCAAATAAGAGACAAACACCAATTAAAGCAAGAAATTAATCATAAACTTCAATCCAAGTATCTACAATGCCTTAGAACCACAAATTGTTTAGCCAACAACTAGCATAATGAAATTACAAAATCCAAATGAAACAACTAAATAAAAAGGAAAAGAAAGAGAAAGCTTAGTCTATAATGTGGTAGAGAATGGAATTTGGGAGCTATTGCATCCTTTCTTCCTTGATTTGATGAAGAATTGAGAGAGAAATGGCTAAAACACCTCCAAGTATGTGTAACTATGTGTGGATTGGGGGAGAATGGCTTGGATTTCAAGAAAAGGTGTTTATATAGTGTTTGAGAAGGGTTTAGATGGCATAATTGCAAGTTGGTCCCTAAAAAATGGAGAAAATACAAGTTTGGCACCGAAAATGGGGTGACTCGGCCGAGTTGGGGTCACTCGGCCGAGTGGAACACTTGAAAAGCATGTTGCGACTTCTTCCAGCCGAGACTCGGCCGAGTTGGGGTCACTCGGCCGAGTGCGCAGTAAATGTGAAACTTGTAGATTCGGTCGAGTAACCTTACTCGGTCGAGTGATGTCCGATTCCAGGGGCTACGCATTCAACCTTACTCGGCCGAGTTGGCTTACTCGGCCGAGTGCGCAGTGAAATGCAAAGTTGCAGATTCGGCCGAGTAACCTCACTCGGCCGAGTGCGCAGTAGAGCTCAAAGTCTCAGATTCGGCCGAGTTGACTCACTCGGCCGAGTTGTCTCCTCCCCTTCTCGTTTCATGCATAACTTTCGCCTCGGGTGTCGGATTAACTTGATTCCTTTGGCTAATTTACTCCGTTTTTAGAGACGAATCCAACCGTGCACTCCTCTTTCCGGTCAGATCAATTGTGGTCTGTGTTTTGCTCCATATTTCATCGTATTTCCTACAAAATCGACAAAACACAACCTTTCTCTCATTTTGGCTTAAACAATCATATTCAATGCATAAATCAATGAAATCCACATCAAAACATGCTTCACATGTGCCTCTAAAACGTGTAAATTCCACCTGAATCAGTCACACGTTCTCAAAACAACATCTTCAAACCCAATCTGAGGTATTGTCTTACATCAATCCTCTCTTCTGACACTGAACCAAGATGTGTTTCACAAGCCCTAAAAGATATTAGGTGGAGGGAGGCCATGTCAGCCGAGTTTGATGCACTTCTACGAAATGGCACATGGGACTTGGTTCCCCATGATGAATCTCAAAATATAGTTGGCTCCAAGTGGGTCTTTCACATCAAACGTAAACTTGATGGGTCTCTTGACAAGTTTAAAGCATGACTCGTTGCCAAAGGCTTTCATCAACGTCCAGGCATTGACTTTTCCGAAACCTTCAGCCCTGTTGTCAAACCTGCAACTGTTCGAGCTGTTCTCAGTATTATAGTAACTCAAAATTGGCCCCTTCAACAGTTTGATGTGAATAATGCTTTTCTTCATGGTACCCCGTCTGACACAGTCTACATGGCACAACCTCCTGGTTTTGTTGATAAAATTTTCCCGTCCTATGTTTGTAAACTGCATAAGTCCATTTATGGTTTAAAACAGACACCTCGTACTTGGTATTATGCTCTTAGGACATTCTTGGAAGGGATTGGATTTATTCACACAAAGTCTGATGAGTCTCTTTTTGTGTACAATAAATCTGGTGGTATTGCATATTTCCTTGTGTATGTTGATGATCTGATTCTCACAGGAAATAACATTCCCTTCCTCACTCGAGTGGCTACGGAACTTGGTACAAAATTCTCAGTGAAAGATTTGGGCCCACTTTCCTACTTCCTAGGTGTGGAAGTTCTTCGTACCAAGAAATCATGCTTTCTTTCCCAACGAAAGTATGTGGTTGATCTCCTTACTCGGTATAACATGATCACCTCCAAACCAGTTCAGACTCCATTATCCACCCCAGCTCGTCTCACTCTTTCGGATGGGACACATCCTGCTGATGCCACTCAATTTCGTCAGGTACTTGGTAGTCTTCCATATCTCCAACTCACCAGGCCTGATATTGCATTTGCTGTTCACAAGTTGTCTCAGTTTATGCATGCTCCAACCACTACTCATTGGGGTGCAGTTAAACGTCTTCTTCGTTATTTAAATGGGACTCGAGATGTAGGAATAATCTTGAAACTTGGACCTTCCCCATCTCTACATTGTTTTACTGATGCTGATTGGGCCGGCAACAGTGATGATCGTACTTCTACAAGTGCTTACATTGTATTTCTTGGGGCTAATCCTATTTCATGGTATTCAAAGAAACAAAAATCAGTTGCTCGTTCCTCCACGGAAACCGAGTATCGTGTCCTTGCCTCCGCTGCCTCTGAAGTTCAATGGTTAAAGTCCTTATTTCATGAATTGTGTTTATCAGTTCCGACTCTTCCTGTTATCTACTGTGATAATATTGGGGCCACTTATCTTTGTTCGAATCCTGTCTTCCACTCTCGAATGAAGCATATTGCAATTGATTTTCATTTTGTTCGAGATTTGATCAAGACATCTCAGCTTAGAGTCTCACATGTTTCGTCCGTAGACCAACTTGTTGATGCTCTCACCAAGCCACTACCTCGTGTTCGACTGCAATTACTTATGACCAAGATTGGACTCTCCTACGGTGCTCCATCTTGAGGGGGCGTATTAGGAATATAATGTTATAAAGATTTGTATCTTTTAATATTTTGATTCATTCTTATCTCTTAGAAAATTTAATGTAAATATTTATCCATATCTTGTAAATATAAATACACTTTGTATCTATAAATACCTCTCTTGTAAACACTTTACATTGATTCAAAAAATTATAATTTCATAATCTCTATACTAAGGATGGTCCATCAAATCCAGATATGATCATCTCAAACCAAACACACTCGAACCAAACACACCCTTATGCATAGAGTAAAAAAATTGATTGGATTTTTTGTTTTATGTGTGGATTCAAAATTAATACTCTCTCCGTACAACTATTATTTTTATATGTACGTCGTCACACAAAATTAAAAAAATTTGAGTAATGAATAGAATTTTTAGGTGTAATTTTTTATTTTTTTATGTATAAAATAAATAAATGGATTTGATTGTGTGTATATATGAGTCCAAAAAGTAATGACATTTTGCGTAAAAATATGAATATTGGAATTTATGTGTTTTGGTGTGATGCATTTGTTTAGCATTTTATGAATCTGGATGTTTTATATACTCTATTAGGTTAGATTATTCATTTATTGTTTGCATAAATTTTAAAAAATATTTTATTTAATGTGTTGTGGAGTATTGATGTAGAGAAAAATATAAAAAATGGGAAGGACAAAAGATAGGAAGAAAGAGAGAATGTAAATATAGATTAAGAAAAGAGTTAGATCTATTGTATTTAGTGTGCACGGTGCACAACAATTCACATTTTGAGACTAGGCCGGTCCATATATACATGTTACAACAATAAATTTAACAAACTAACAACAACATAAGTGGTTGCAAGAGCCTTTGATAAAGGTGAGGTCACAGGTTTGAAAGGTTACATTTTTCAATAATAAAAAAACAAAATTTTCAATAATAAGAGTTACAATTTTCAATAATAATGCATGTCTAAGTAGTTTGGGGTATATGAGGTGCCCAAGTCCGACACCCCAAATGCAAAATCCGTCATTGAAAAGGGTATAAAGTCTCATGTTCATGTCCACGGTGTGAAAAAAAAGTGTTTTTTTTTTGTTGACGTGTCGTCTTCTCCTTAATGTTTTTTTTAATTGGTAAAAATGAATTGTATTAATATTGGGTACAAGAGATACCCGAATAGTTCAGTGTACAAGTCTTATCCTTTAAGAGAAAGCAGTAAATACATAATATCTCAAACCATGCACTGGAGTGGATCTATCATCCATGTCTTGAAGGATGAAGTGTTTCGAGTGGGATATTTGATCGTAATCCAACTCCAAAGTCTTGCCTTTATCTCCTCCTTGACCTTTGTGATCGAGAAAGTCTCGTTCCTGAAGAGGATTGCGTTTCTCCATTTCCATATGATGCAAGTGGCGATCTTCTTTCCGTTTCATCCTTTGATGAGACCTCCAAAACCTAACAGATTATCTGGTATGTTTGACGGTATCTTGAGCCAAGTCAGGCATTCCATCCACACTTGGTATGCTTTGGGACATTCTAGGAAGATGTGCTTCTCAGTTTCTTCGCTTTCACCACATAGTACACACCTTAGGTCGTCATTCTGGTTGAGGATGTTTCTTCTTCTTAGGTTTGAACGTGTTGGCAGCCTTTCCTTTCACCACATAGTACACACCTTAGGTCGTCATTCTGGTTGAGGATGTTTCTTCTTCTTAGGTTTGAACGTGTTGGCAGCCTTTCCCATAGGAGCCTCCATGCATGAGCCTTGACTTTTGAGGGTGCGAAATTCTTCCAAATACTTTTGAATCCTTGAATCAGTCTTTCGTCCGGTCGGGTGTCTTGGCTTTGGTTGAACAAAGTCGAGTACGTTTCTTTGGTGGAGAACTTCCCTGTGTTGGATGCGTTCCATTTCCACGAGTCCTCAATTCCACCTTTTGGTTTGAACCCGTCCATCATAGATATCAGATCATTAAAAGACGTTAGTTCCCTATCAAATAGTTCCCTTCTCCACCTCCATGTCCATTTCCAAGTATTCCCCTCCCCTCCCTCATAAACCCATTTCCCCCATTGTTTTCCTTTTATTTAAGTTAATCTGGTACAGTCTCTTAAATATAACCTTTAGAATTCCCTCCCCCGTCCAATTCTCCTCCCAAAAGAAAGAACTATTCCCATCTCCTAGGACTTTTGAAAGGTTTCCATGGAACCAGCCCCCGTTACCCTCACCTACCACTTTTAGAACGTCATTCCACTATACCCTCCCAACCCTACCTGTTGGAAAAAGTCCAAAACCATCCCCTAGGTCTTCTCCTTAATGTGCTCTAACCACTTGAACAATAATAAATTTGAATCAATAGTGGAGTATGATATAGGAGTAGTGATATAGAACCAACTTTCTGTTTTTTATGGAACCAGATTACTGAGGTGTTACTACGCGTCATCATCCACATAATTTTTATTAATATATTTTAATTTTTTAATATCTATACAAAAACAGAAAACATCTCCAAATAAATCAAATCTTTCATCTGTCCACCAACTAACTATTTTTTTCTTCTGATTTACGACTAATTTTTCCTGAAAAAATCACACCACAAAACAAATCAAGTTTTCTGCAATTATTATGTATATGTATAATTTTCTAGTCGTTATTTCATAAAATATTTTAGAAAAGATTTGATGTATCATAGATTATAGTAAATTCACCTGTATATAATGGACAAGTTCTTATCTATGATTTTCTTTTTTTCAATTTACTAACACAAACAAATAGTGGTGATGGGATGACCTAATTTATAATTGAACAGTAACATAATTTTAAAAAAATGATAATATTGAATTAAAATTTGGCTTCCATCAAATTGTGTAAGTCCTTCAAACAACGTAAATCTCACCATTGCAAATAGACTCAAGATTAATAATGCATCATCAATTAGTTTTTGAAAGCACAAAACGTTTCTCTTTGTGTACAAATTGGTTTATTTTTTGAAGCACAAAACAAATTGACCATTTGTCGACTACGTAAATCATACACACATTTTTCAACCACTCATTATCTTCTATTACCATTGTTCAAATTCACGAGGTGTCTCTGAATATAATATTATTAATGAAAGGTCTCTGAATAGGGAAATTCTCAAATAGACGAGTGCACATGCTTTTGTTCTTATCCTCCCTCTCTCACTTATTATTCATTTTTCTCTACTTACAGTTACAATTCCAATTTTTTCTCCACTTATTAATTAATTTATAATCTATTACTTAATTAATTTACAATTCTTACTGATCAATATTTACAATTATTAATTAATTTATAGATCAATCCATCACTCCATTAATTAATTAATTAATTTACAATTATTAATTAATCTATAATTTTCATTTTTATTTTGCTTGCTATATCATTGTTAATTAAATAAAAATGAAAATTAAAGTTTTAAAATTTTTTATTTAATTTATCATTGTTAATTTAATTAATTAAAATTGGTATATTTAATTATAAATTGTACTTTAAAATTATTATTAAAATTTTTAAAAATATTATCCTTATTATTGAAAAGTGGTAGATTTTGTTACTGAAAAATGTAATTATTACTATTATTGAAAAGTAGTAGATATTTTAATTGAAAAATGTAATTTTTATTTTTGAAAGTGGTGGATATTTTAACTGAAAAATGTAATTCTTATTCTTGAAAAGTGGTAGATATTTTAATTGAAAATTGTAATTCTTATTATTGAAAAGTGGTAGATATTTTAACTGAAAAAATGTACTGAAAAGTGTAATTTTCATTATTGAAAAGTGTAATTCTTATTATTGAAAAGTGGTATTGAAAGTGTAATTCTCATTATAGAAAAATGGTAATTTTGTTACTGAAAAGTGTAATCTTTAATAGTGAAAAGTGTAAATTTTGTTACTGAAAAGTGTAATCTTTAATAGTGGAAAGTGGAAATTTTGTTACTGAAAAGTTATAACTATTATTATTGAAGAGTGGTAATTTTGTTACGGGTAACTATTATTATTGAAAAGTGTTAATTTTGTTACTAAAAAGTGGTAACTATTATTATATTGAAAAATTGTATTTAAAATTAATTTTGTGAAATAGGGAAAAAATTACAAACAGTAATAGCAAAAAAATTAAAAATATAAATTTGTATTTAAAATTAAAAAAAATACAAACAAAAATAGCAAAAAAATTACAAATATAAAATTGTATTTAAAATAAAAAACGAAAATTACAAATATAAAATTGTATTTAAAATAAAAAAAAAACAAAAATAATGAATTAAAATAAAAAAAACACGAAATTGGAAACGAACCTATGACCTCATATAGGTATGAAAGGTGTTTTAAACCACTTGGACAACAGTAACCTAGTTTAATTTTTTCGCCCTTACCACACTGTGCACAAGAGACCAAATTCCGAATATAGTATTACATTTTTCATATTATAATATGTACTTGGGAATGCTTGAGTGATAGACATTGCACTCTTTCATATTATAATGTTCATTCCTGTAAGCAACTGGATTAATTTTCCCTTAAAACAATGTAAAATTTCATAACAAGAAGAAATTTAATAGAAAACATATTCAGAGAATTACATTAAATAGAGAATTGCATCAAATTGAATAGTGAAAATGACTATCATCCCTCCTCTTGTAAGAGGAGGTTTACAAAAGAGAGGTTACAACTACTAACATAAAAGTTATAACTACTCTAACTAATCTCATTTTCTATTATTCTTAATGACTCTTGTTTTGATTTTTTTTTTGGTCAGTCTATTTTGATTTAATATTATCATTTTTTTTATCATTTTATTGCTAGATTATAAATTTAATTATAAATTTTGTCATCCATCACCACTATTTGATTGTGTTAGTAAATTGAAAAAAAAAAAATCATGGATAAAAATTTATCCATTATATACAAGTGAATTTCATAATTTATGATACATCAAATCTTTAAATCTTTCTAAAATATTTTATAAAACAACGGATTAACATGTGACATCCAAGATTGAAAATTAAGGTATGAAATTAATTTATTTTTTGTTGAGAAAATAAGTAATAAGGTATGCAATTAATTAATTTATTGTTGAGAAAATAAGTAATAATTGCAGAAAACTTGATTTGCTTTGTGGAAAGCTTTCTGCGTGCAAAAATAAATCGTAAATAAAAAAAGGGTTAATTGCAAAAAAAATCACGACCTTTATAGTATTTATCAATTACAACATATTCTTTTTTTCTTTGCAATTCGATACACCACCTTTTTAAGTTTTGCAATTTGATGCATGTGTTTATTTTTCGGCAACACATGAATGATATATATACTGAAGCTGCATTAAGGTTCTACACAAGTGCCAACGTAAATGTCTTGATTGATCAATAAAATATTTTTTATATATTTTATATTTTGTTTTTTGTTTTTTAAAAACGTTTTTAAATAAAAACAATATGAAAAACATCACATTATTTTTGTGGACTATGATTTGGAGGACGCGATCTTATACTTTTGAGTTTTGGGGAGGGGGAAATGATAATAATTAAATTGGTTTATGATTTATTTTTAAAAATATTAGTATTGTTTTTAATTTTAAAACGATTTTCTTATTATTCTTTTTAGTTAAAAACATTTAAAAAAAAAAACATTATTCATCATTCGTGACATCTATGTGGCAGCTCGACAGCTCTGACAATTAAATTATGATTTAATTGTTGCCAGAAAATTGACATATGCATTGAATTGCAAAAATTAAAAAGGTGGTGTATCAAATTGCAAAGAAAAAAAAGATATGTTGTAATTGATAAAAACTGTAAAAGTCGTGTTTTTTGCAATTAACCCATAAAAAAAAAAAAAATTGTTGGTTGGTGGGTAGATGGAAGATTTGATTGCTTTGAGATGTTTTCTGATTTTTAATAATTTGTTTTAAATTATCTTTTAAAATATATTAATAAGAATTATGTGGATGATGACGCAGAGTGAACCTTATGTGGATGATGACGCAGAGTGAACCTCGGTTCCATAAAAAATCATAAGTCTGGTTTTATATCACTACTCTATATATGTATATGTGCAGAAAATATATGGAGTCATTATGGACTCCTTATGAAATCAAATGATGATGTGGTATTATCCACGTAATTTTGTTTTTAATTAATTAAAATTTATTTTAAAAAATAAAAAGATTTAAAAATATATCTTAACCTCTCCCCTAAAATTTAGAAAAAGTAACGCATGTCTTTCAGAGTTGGTCTCCTGGATAGTGTGCATGTGCACACTAAAATTTACGAAAAGTCACGCATGTTTTTCAGAATATATTGTTTAAACCGAAAATCACGTTCGAATCATGTGACCATCGATAGAGTTGTTATTCGAGCCGAGTATTTGAGGTTCGAGCTCGACTCAAGCTCTTATCGAGTCGAGCTGAGCTCGGCTCGATAACATTATCGAGTTTAAAATTTTAGCTCGACTCGTTAACGAGTCTAACGAGCTTAACGAGCCTATCGAGTCGAGCCGAGCCTAATGGAATTTTTTACAAAATATTAGTTATCGAGCCTAACAAGTCGAGCTCGAGCCGACTCGTTAGTAAATCGAGTATCTAACGAGCTCGAGCTCGGCTCGTTAGTAAATCGAGTACCTAACGAGCTCGGCTCGTTTAGCTAAACGAGTCGAGCCTTAACGAGTCGAGCCGAGTCTCGTTAAGGCCCGGTTCGAATAACAGCACTAACATCGACCATCTTTCTTTAAATTTTCTATAATTAATTTTTTTTAATAATTATATATTTTAACATCCAATAATAATTATATTTTAACACTAAAATTTGTAATTAATTTTTTTTTAATAACTAAAATTTGTAACTAAATATTTTTTTAATGATTATATTTTAATTGTACAAAAATATGTGATCATTTTTCAATAATAATTATATTTTAACACTACAAAATATCTTCCACACTTTTAGGTTAAAATATTTATCACTTTTCAATAATAAAAATTGCATTTTTCAATTAAAACATCTCCCAATTTTCAATAATAAGAATTACATTTTTTTCAATAATAAGAATTACACTTTTCACTACCCAAATATACCACTCTTCAATAATAAGAACCACTTCAATAAGAATTACACTTTTAGGTTAAAATATTTATATTCAATAATAAAAATTACATTTTTCAAATAAACATCTCCCACTTTTCAATAATACTTTTCAGTTAAAATATTTACCACTTTTCAATAATAAAAACTACATTTTTTTCAATTACCACTTTTCAATAAAAAAATGGGGAAAAAACAATATGGGACAAACCACCCTAAGACTTTAAGATTCAAGCTAATTTTATTTAATGATACAAATAAAGACAAAATCCAGCATAAATGTACACTTCTGCCCTTATGTTATAATTAATTACGAAATTCAAAACTTAGTTAAATATATTAATCTAAATATGCAAAGTCAAACCGTCTTAATTTTGGATTAGCTCAGAGATTATTTCTATAATTCTAGTGCTAGTTTTCTTACATATAATTTCAAATAATTTAATATTCCCTGCGCTAATTGCAATAAAAAAAATTCCTAAAATTCGATCATACTTTCTGTCTGTCCACACTCATATTTTTATATATTCAATAATTTTCTTATTAATGGAAATATACTTTAATTAATTAAATATTCATATGGTTATTATTTTACATACCATATCTTTATTAAAATATAAATTATATTATAAAATACTTAATAAAATTAATACATTCAAAAAAATTATTTTACTCCATACACCTCTCAAAGTGTTTAAATAATTTGATGAACAACTTGTATTAACAAATACTTATTGAACAACACCCATAATATTTTTGCATAATGCATATACGCATATTTTATTAAATGAAACCGATAAGTGCATATACTTTCAAATATGCATACATTTTTTTATATATGCAATCGTTAATTGCATATACTTTAATATGCGCATGTGTTATTTTATCTATGGAAATTATCAAATATAGTTATAAATATATTGGGTAATATCTTTGCATATAAAAAATTGTTGCATATTATCATTACATGCATATATATAATATGTGCATTACATAATAATAATAATATAAGATTTTATCATAAATTCTACAATAATTATGATTTTCTTAGTTCATGAAGTAAAATATACTATTGAATCTAAAAATTACATTATACGAAAATACACTGAATATGCATTATACATACAAATATATGCAGTAAATTAGGTTTATATATACAACTAAGTCTCTAAGACAACCTCCACTGGCCCATATTTTGTTAATGATGTGGAGTACTCTTTTATTCACTCTCCATCTCGTGTTTCCAAGAGTATCCAGTGCCTGCGGAAGAGTATGATGCTTCAATCTTGCTGGAATTAAGATGGATCGGTGCAAACCTCAATTATTTGTAACCCATAAATAAACAAGAACATATGCAATTAGAAAATCTGAATAAATAATAATAACAACAAATTCAATTCCTGTATCCCAATCAAAAAAAATCGTCAAACTCAAATTGAATTTTATACTAAAGAACTACTAATAATTTTAAAATTTTAGCACTCATAAATCCAATTCACAGAAGAAATGCTGATAATTTCCAAAACAATTCACCGGACAGCCACAAAAGCGCCCAAAATCAATTTCCAAACCACTCATTCAAAATGGCCACCGCCGAAAAGGAGGTGGACTGCCCCAACTTTCCAGTCACTTGAAACTTATTCAATAATAAGCTAAAATTGATGAGGATGCTAAGACAAATGTTAGATCATAAAAATCAATTATAACTGCCGATTTGAAAGCCCGTCGTCGAAGATAATCAAAATCAAGTTTCATCGACGGCGAGAATCAAATAAAACGACGGTGAATCGAAACTAAATCTGAATCCATCGCGAATCAATCGCCGACAAGGTAAAAAAGAAACAAATCAAATTCATCATCACAAATCGTAAAAAGAAACGGTCAAATCGTCGGCACCACATCCTCATCCAACTCCGTCACTCACACGGAGGCCAGCGTCTCGATTCTTCGAGCAGTGTAGTTTGTGACGGCTGCAACCTAAAAAAACCCTAATGACGCCTCCATTTTAGGATTCTGAATATGAAGGGGTGAGTTTTGAAATGAGAAATGAATTGAATTCAAACATGGAATGTTAAATCAGATTTTGGGGGAGAAAGGATAGAATGCTAAAAGACTTTCAAATTGTAAATATTTGAATAATATAAAATGAAGGGCAAAAATGAGATTTTTTATTCTATTTTGGTCTTAATTGTTTTACTCAATTTTTTTGTCTTACTTTGTTTAAATGACTTATGGATTGTCTTAGTTTGTTAATAAACTCTAAAAAAATCTATCAATTTTCAATAATAAAAATTACACTTTTCAGTTAAAATATTTACAATACCTATCAGTTTTCAATTAAAATATCCAACATTTTTTCAATAATAAGAATTATATATGAACCAGAAATTAATTCAAGGAAAGAAGATGAAGATACGGAGAAGAAAGAAGTGGGAAAAGAAAGCGGTTTTATTTACAGGATGTGGGAGAGAGAAAGAATAAGAAGAGAGAGAGAAAAGAAAGTGGTAAAAAAAAAGGTTATAGGGAGAGAGAAAGGAGAAGAAAGAAGAAAAGGGAGAAAAGAAATTGGTAAAAAAAAAAACAGTTGGAGGAAGAGAGAAAGAAAGGAGAAGAAGAAAAAAGAAGAGAAGAACCAATTCTAGTGCAACATTTAAGACTTTCTCCTAATATTTAGGTTGAACAAATTTATGTTAATAATAAAATATTAATATCTACCCTCTCCTCTTTCTCATTTTTCTCGGTTTCGACAGTTATTTTTATTTACAGTTTTCTTAAATTTCTATCTGCTTAATTATATTTCTCCACACAAGAAATTATGAAGATTAAAAGTAAAAGTCGTGCGGTAAACAAAATAATTACTTTGAGTTTGTGTAACTTCACAGAGTTGATGGTCATTCATGGTGAACAACTCATCTACAGGTTTTTAAAGTATCTACTCCGTTCTGTAATAAATTTTTTAAATCACAATTTATTTACACAAAATATTTTGTTCTTACATTTATTTGGTTTCGTCGTCTTCTTTTATTAGACATACGAGGACGAATTGCACACTTTACGAGGATGGATTGCACTAGGAGGATTTTATAAACACTGACTACTGCAATTGTAATTGTTTTGGACTAGGCTAAAATGAAAAATAGGTCCAATGGTTTCTCTATTTAAGTTAAGGACTTGGCGGTTGATAAGTGTAAGAGAAAATTTCCCGTACTACATACTTGAAGATGAGAATAACACAATTCATTTCATAAGTGTTAAATACATTTTATGTATTCTTTTAAAAGTATTTCGTTTGAATCTGTATTTTTAAGATTTGGAGCTATATTTTTTAGATTATGGATTATATTGACATGTCCGATTAATCTATATTTATGGTTCAATTATATGTGGGGTTAGTTTATGTTCTTTTGACAATGCTTTATATTGATTTTTAATGTTGATAATTTTTTGTTACTTAAATCTTAAAATCTATTTTTTATTCATTTTGCTTGCATGATTTAATATTATAAAAAATATTCTCGATTTCATTGTAGTCCACGAAAAAAGTTCCATAGAGTTCACGCTAGATTACAAAATTAATTTTGTATAGTCAATAATATTTTATTACTCCATGTAATTCTCTTAGGTTGTGTTTGGATGTATAGGGATTTGATTTAAGGAGGTATTTCAAATGAAATGTTTGGAAAATAGATGGATTTCAAATGACATGTTTTAGGGAGGATTTAAAATCCTCTCAATTTTAACTAAAAAAAATATGCTAGGATTTTAAATTAATTCATTTATTTTTTAATCCAAACAAAGGGAGCAAATTTGAATGGTGGATTTGAAATCCATAGATCAAATCCCTCCATCCAAATGGAGGCTTACTTTATATTTCATTGTTTCGAATTTCTATTTACATTATTTCATAAGTAGTTATATTTTAAATTACTCACTTATAATATTTACGAATTTAATAATTTTAAATAAAATATTTAAATCAACTTACACTTATTTTAATTAGACTATGTACTATAAAATTGTACCTTTTTATTGTACATATTCAAAACTTGTTTACTTCGGGATTTAAAAACCGGTTTTCAAAATCCACAAAAAATCATCCCTATCAAACATATTGATTTGACATAAAATTATATCTATATAATATTACTCCAATCATTATATTATTTCTCAACAATAATATAATAATACTATAATAATATAATAATGCAATAATATAATACATTTAATCATTACACATTATAATCTCATCAAACAATAATATAATAATACAAACTCATTCAATCTTACAACTTGATTTGACATAAAGTTAAATTCGTCACTATTCCAAAACTCAAAAGAAACACTCATATTACTATTCATTGAGATTTCAAAAATCAGGATTTCAAAAATCCGATTTTTAAAACCACCCAAAGCCCAAAGTAAACACCCCCTAATCTAAATCCTAAAATAACTCATTATTTTTAATTTATAACTTTAATTTTAATTTTTAGAGTTTAGGGTTTTAGGGTTTAATGGTCTAGGATTTTAGGGTTTAGAGGTTTGGGATTAAGTAAATTAATATAGTCATTATTTTTTATAATTTTAATTTTTTGTTATTAACAAAATTACATATATAAATGAATGATTTTATTTTAAGTGGAGTACAATAAATAAATTAAATGTGTAATATTTAATAATTATGTATTAATAATAAAACCCTTTAAAAATAAAATTTAAAACACTTTAAAAAAAATTATTTCTTAATTTCATGGATAGAGATTGAGATATACATGCAATTAAATATTTTTTATTTTTTAAATTAATTAGATAAGTTAATATGATGACTTGAATAATGTCAAATCATTCTCCAGCTATTAATATAGGAAATCTATCATTACATGACAATTTTCTGGTACCAACCATAGTATTTTAAGAAAATGGTAGAGAGAGAGAGCTAGGAGTGTTAAAAAAAAAATCGGACCGGAAAAATGACCGGAACTGGACCGGAACCAGACCGACCGGGGTCCGGTCTCCGGTCCGGCAAATTTTGGATTCCGGTCTTCCGGTCCGGAATTTTTTTAAATTTTTTTTTTTTAATCTTTTACTAATGCACTCTCAATTATTTTTCAAAACCAAGTAATTTGTGAAAATGTGTTGAGATCTATTACATTTTTTGTAAATATATAATTTAACAAACATATTTAATTTATTTTAGGGTCAAAAGATCATTAATAATAATGTAAATAAAATTCACATCGGTGTAATGAAGAGAAAACACTTTAATTTTCATACACAAATTCATCAATTTTGTTCTTGCTTCCATAAACTTAAAAAAAAAAATTAAAAAAAAAAAAAAACCGGTCCGGTTCTGGACCGGTGCACACCCCTCGAGAGAGCGATGGGTGGAGACAGGTGAGGAGTCGAAAAAAGGTAATGCCCAGACTTGATAACCATCGTCCCGAGTGGAAACCGGTGAGGCAGTACAACTCCCCAACCCCTAGGACTAGCCGCAACCTTTCAAGACCGACTTATGGTGGAGAGAACATGAACCGACAGCTTGCTCGACAGACGAAGGCAGATCCTAACCAAGGCGGACAGGGGCCTAATGCGTGGGAGACGGACACATTAACATTTTTCTTCACCAACATCCCGAGACAGTGCAGGTGGGAAACATTGTGTAATACCTTCAAATCAGTGGGCGAAGTGAAGGACATTTTCTGTCCAAACAAGAAAGACAAGATGGGCAAAAAATTTGGTTTTGTTAGGTACCCCAAAGATATGAACGAGGAGAAGCTACTGGAGGACCTGAACAATCTATGGATTGATAGCTACAAGCTTAGGGTGTACATACCAAATTTTGGAAGAACAAATGACACGCAGAGGCCTGCAACCAAAAACAAGCCTACCATGAACAAACCCTTCCCATACCAGTTGGGTTCCAGAGTGGACGACATATCATATGCAAAGGTTGTCACAGAAGAAACTCTTAGGAGAAACAGTGAAAAAAACCACGTCACCACAAACCAGGCCAGCCACATCCAATTTCAAACAAAGCGGAAGCGGAGAGAACATGGGTGGAGAGTTGCTACACGGGGTTTATAAAACGACAATTTTCATGGGGAGAACACGGAATGGAGATGGAAGGGGAATGCTATGGACGACTAAAGATACGCCCGATGGGTGGCAACATGGTACTGATCAGTAGCGCAACAGAGGTAAGAACCACAGATGTGATAAGTGAGTTCGACGAATGGACATCATTTTGGTTTGAATGGGCCCGACCTTGGAGGAACATCGATGTGAATCAACAGAGACTCACTTGGACACGATGGTATGGGATCCCAATACATGCCTGGTCTTTCAGGTTCTTCTCTATTGCATGTGCAAGTTTTGGTGTGCTAACGAGAGTAGATGACAAAACGGACAAAACGGACAAAAAAGAGAATTTCGAATATGCAAGACTACTAATATCAACATCAGGAAGCACAAAGATATTGAAACAGTGTCAAGCCATTATCGATGGCGCATGTTACTCAATTAGAATCGTAGAGGAAATACAGTATGTTGACGCGCCAGACGAAACACTCTCCGATTCCAAGGAGGAGGAGGACAGTTGGCCGGAAGAATTCGAGGGGTCGGACGACGCAGCGGAAGCGGTCGACCACATTGACACCATAATTAATGAGAGTAATGACGAGGAAGTACAACAGCCGTCATCGGGCCTCCAAACTGTCGGGGATAATTATGGTGAGTGCACACGCAACGATGCAGAGTGCCGGGAAGGTCTCTCGGAAGTTGGTACAGTGGTTGAATGCGCACACCCCCCAATACAGATGGACCCAACCCAAGTAAATGAATTTAATACACATGCAAAATTAATTGAAGAGCCCATACATCACTTTGGGCCTAGGACAAACACGCTGCCCTCAATAGAAAAGGCACGTGGGAACAAAGAAAATGGGCTTAGGAAAGGATGTATAACTAAGCCTAACGGACCTCAGAATATTAACGTTAGGGTGGGACTATTTACACCTCCATTTCGGTTTAGAACACTCCCCCTTTCATTTTAATAATATAATAATAATGTAAAAAATCAAAAATACCCTTTAAGTCATATTACACTACTAAATGCACCCCTATTACTAATTGCACCCCACCTTCATCTTTAATAAACCCTAAACCTAATTTTTACACACTGCCGTCGCCGCCTCCGTCACTGCCGCCACCACCACCAAATAAAAAAATTCAATAAAAACTTTAAAAAAGTTCAATTTTTTTTTATTTTCGATAAACCAGTTTCGACCATATTCATTCCCGTCGACACCTGTTGTCGACGGGAATGAATATGGTCAAAACTGGTTTGTCGAAAATTAAAAAAAAAAAATTTGAAAAATTTCGACAACGGTAGGTCGACCAAAAATACACTCGTGGACACTCTGTTGTCGACGAGAGTGTATTTTGGTCGACCTACAGTGCTCGAAATAAAAAAAAAAATCAAAAAAACCAAACCTGGGAGGCGGCCGCGGGGCACCAGTGAGGGGAGGGGGGACGGCGGCCGATAGGCAGACGGCGACCGGTGGACGGGGGCAGGGGCGGCGACCGGTGGGCGGGAGGGAGCAGCGACTTGTAGGCGGCGACCGCGCGATCTGTGCTTTTTTTTTTTTTACAGATCGCGATTGGCGGCGGTTGATGGGGCGGCGGCCGATTGGGCCGGGGCTACCGGTTGGCGGGTGGCGAGGGGGCCGGTGGGCGGGGGCCGGCGGCTGCTGGGTGGCGGTAGCGCAATTTCTGTATTTTTTTTTTTTTACCGATCGAGAAGGGAGAGGGAGGGGGAGAGCGGCGGCGGGACACAGTGAGGTGGGGCAAGAGGGGGCGGTGGTAGGCGGCAGACGGCAGACGGCGGCGGCCGGAGAGTTGTGGAAGGTGGGAGGTTGAAGGTGGGAGGTTGAAGGGGAAGGTGGAAGGTGAAAAGAAAGAAAATAAGGTTTTGAGGGGGTGTGTGTTTAGTAAATAGGGTTTTGAGGAGAAAGGGTATTTTGGACAATTTATGGGAGGAGTGCATCCATCTAACATATTTTAGGGGGTGTGCATCAATTGGGGGAGTGTTCTAAACCGAAATGGAGGTGTAAATAGTCCCACCCTTAACGTTATGAGATCAAATACTTTGGATCAGGCCCAAATCGTTGCCCACTCTACGCCACTGGAACTTAACAAGCCCAGCACTCAAAATACAACATTCACCAAAGAAAACACCATTGAAACTCAGGTTCGGGAAACGCCCCTCGAATCTGAAGCATACCAAACCAGCGACCATGAATGGCCCCGAATTGATGATGCCCGCAAACTGAATGATCCGACAAGACGAGATGGGAACGCGCCTCAGCGCATGAGTGACGGGCACGGCTCGAGAGTTGCGATCGTACCTTGCCCCGACAAGCGAATGGGCACCAAAGGAAACAAAGGCAAAGGAATTTCCAAAACACAGGCAAAGAAGATGGAAAGGGTGGCTTTATCAACATTCCTGAAGGGTGTGGAATCAGAAGAAGACACTGCTGCAAATGCCTGCGACTTACGACACAAACCCCCCAAAAAAGGGAACAACCCAAACGATAGGGATGCAGCGGCAGTGTGGGAGTTTGGCAAAAAGGTTGGAATAACAAGCAGAGATAGCGACGAGGCTATGATATCATCAATGAGAGAAGTATATAAAGATGATCAAGCCCAGAAAGGAAACGAACAGGGGAAGAGCAAAGGTAATTAATGTAGATAGCTTCCTTCAACATCAGGGGGCTTGGGAGCAGAGTAAAGAGAAATGAATTCTTAAGCTTGGTAGGCAGTCATAGAGTAGATATGTGTTGTGTACAAGAGACAAAAATTGAGTGTATGACCGAGGAGATATGCAGATCTTTCTGGAATCACAGCAATTTCAAATGGGCATCACGTGATGCTGAAGGAAGATCAGGCGGAATACTCACAATATGGAACTCACACGTATTCAGTTGCACAAGCACGTGGCATATGCAAGGGGCTGTAGTGGTAAATGGAATCTGGGGAGTGGAAAGAGTCGAATGTTGTATCATTAATGTTTACGCCCCTGCATCAGTGAATCAAAAGGTGGAACTTTGGGATAGAATCAAGCTGGTCATCGCCCAAAATCCGGGGGTATGCTTGAGTGTGGTGGGGGATTTCAACTCGATAAGAGAAACTCACGAAAGGGTCGGAAGAAGCGAGAGTGCCAATAGAAGAGATATGGAGGAATTCGACTCATTCATAAGGTTGTCTATGCTCATAGATTTGCCATTGAGGGGCCGCAGTTTCACTTGGTACAGACCGGACGGGAGCTGCAAAAGTAGGATAGATTGTATGCTCATTAATGAGGAATGGATAGTTAAGTGGCCACAAGTTACCCAGAAAGGCCTGAAAAGATCGGTCTCGGATCACTGTCCCATCTTGCTTGAGGAAGAGGTCAAAGACTGGGGCGCAAAACCCTTCAGGTTCTTGAATGCATGGTTGACACACCCGGATTTTAAAGATTTTGTGCAGGAATCATGGGGGAAATACGAAGTGGAGGGTTGGGGAGGCTACATCTTGAAAGAGAAGTTAAAGCGCCTAAAAATAGACCTGTGGGATTGGAACACAAGGGTGTTTGGCTCAGTAGACAAGAAAGTGGAACAATTAAAGGATGAAATCCAACAACTTGACATTTTGGATGATGCTTTTGGTTTAGAAATGAATGAAGTGGTGAAGCGAAAGGAGGTCACAACAAATCTCTTCAGAAATCTAAACTTGAGAAATAACATATACGCGCAAAAGGCCAGAATACGTTGGCTGAAGGACGGAGACATGAACATACGATATTTTCATAGTGTTATCAACCGCAAGAGAAAGAAAAGTGAAATTACAGAATTACTAGTAATTCTCCCGTGCGATGCACGGTGTGACGTAAAATAGTGTGGCATAAAATAGATTGAAATGTAAATTTATTTTGTTTATTAATTTATGCGTGAAATAGATTAAAATGTAAATTTATTTTTTTTAACTTTTCAATTAAATTATTCAACAACTTATATACTCTACTAATTCGATTTATATTAAAATACCACAAACAACAAACAAAATCATTATTTATACAATTGATATTAATTTAATTATACTCGTACTCAACCTTTCAAACTCAGCTCATTAAATCTATCTTCCCCTTTTTTCTTCTTCTTGATTTATCCTTCTCTTTTAAAGCTTGTAAATCACATTCTTGTAACATATATACAAATCTGAGTCTCACAGCTCACGACTCATGTTCGTTTAATTTCAAGTATTTTGAATAATCGATTTTAATTGAAAATTGACGTAGTAAATAGTTGAAAATGGTGGCGGAAAGCAAAGCTTATGAAAAAATAAATTTCTTGATGGTAAAATGTTAAAAATCATCCCATGATATTTCAGAGCAAAAGATATGAATAGATAAGTTAAAAGGAGAATAAAAAACTCATCGGTAATAATTATAATACAGATAATTCAATTTTCAGTATGTATCTTAAAAAATATATTCTTTAAAGTAATTTGTTACCTTTTAATTAAATGTTACATGTAATATAAAACGGACGGAGGAAGTGAGTATGCGTGAATTACATAAGTTAAGAAAACAATCAATTTCCTTTAAAAAGAAAAAGCAAACAATCAATTTATTAAGAAGATACTCAAATAAAAGGATTAGAGTCAAATTCAATGAGAAAATCAATAATTTCAACCCATACAAGACATAAGATGATCATAGTCATATATTTTATATGCAAATGAATAAACTCAACACATAAAAAGAAAGTATCGGCTCAAGCAATATTGCAAGAACTCAACAAACTTTGAGCAAATCTTCTATTTTTATAAAATAGGTACTTCATAAGTTAATATAGATTGCATCTTCAAGCCCCAATATATTTTGTGAGGGATTTAGTCTCGATGACAAACATTAAGCTTTGAGCCACTCCTGCAATTATGTGGAAGGAAAAGTGTAAATCAATATATACAGTATAAAAAGCCAAAAAAAAATAAAAATTAATTAATAGTAGTCAATTTTCAGCAGTGACAATGGAAACTAATATTGAGTTGCAAGAAACAGTACATGTATTTATATAAGCTCAATGGAAATTGAACAGTTAATAAATTTGAATCAAAACAAAAATTACACAGCCCCATTCCCAATCAAGAAGAAACTGAAAAAAAAATCAGATTAAAGGGAAATGTGTGAAAATCTAGGAAAAGTCTTTTACTTCTGAGTGGGGCAGAACCATAACCTTCAAACTTAAACTCTTCTCCAAAGAAAATAAAATATATCTTCTTCACAATAAATTAAACCTAATTAAAACGATACAACACAGTAATAACCTATTTCCAGATGTGAAGAATTAGAAAACAAAGAAAATTAGCAACTCCTCTGGAACTTTGATTAATCAAGTGAAAATATAATAAAGAAGAATTTCAATGAAAATTTAGACAGATTTATTCAAATAAACTAATCCAGATAGAGTTAAGGATACCTCTCCATGTATTAAAATGACATCTAATGCACTAACAATTCGGACCCTTTGCAGAAAAGAACAAATTACAGCAGTAAAATCTCACTAAAATTCAAGAAATCACAGAGAGGGTCAAGAACTAACTATACCTTCTTTAATTTTCTCCAATGAAGCAAACATGTCTTTCTTCTTTGTTTTCTTCAACCAATGTAAGAATCCAAAAAAGTGAAAAAATAATCCACAAAAAAGAGAAAGAAAATCAGAAAATTAAACTATTTTTGACCCACCTCCCAAATCTGTAAATTGATCTTTCAGCAAATAAATAGACAAAAACTATGACTGTAGTGATTGTAGCAACTGACCATGTTCGAGTTTTCTAAAGATCTCCCTTGCCTTATTACACCCACCGCCATTTTTGTAAAGCAGAATGTTTTTCTGCTAAAATGTATAGAGCAGATTTTATTGGAAATATGAGTGAGAAGAGAGAGATCCTGGAAATGGGGAATCATGCTATTGTTACACACACATGCATATAACAATTCGGATCGGAGCCTTTGCAGCTTTCCCGGTGGAGCAGAGAAAATTTCAATAAATTAAGAATTTGTAAGGAACGATTTTGAAGGAGAGCAGAAATGGAAATAGCTCCACATCCATCCACTACACCAACATTTATACACTGGAAAATAAATATCTTTGTCTACATATTTTAATTTGAATTGTTGAACAAAATAAAAAAAACTCAACAGTCACCTCGTTTTAAGCAACAAAAGCAATTTCAAGAAGCATATTGGCTGGGTTCTCGAAAAGTCTCGATTCTCAGAAAAGAAAGAAGAAAAGAGGCCTGCGCCAAAAAATTAATAATTGCTTTGGACAGAATAAAAAATAATTTTTCAGAAATAGAAAATTAGAATGGGCGAGAAACCACTATTGTGTTTTTATATATATATATATATATAGATTAGTTGAGGGTAAAAGGATTGATGGGGTGGCAGAAATAAAAAGAAGCATTCACGAGTACTACCGAGACCATTTCAGCAAGCCTGACATACGCAGACCCAAATTGAGCCAAAATATAGTACACAGAAAGGTGTCAAACGAAGACAACGACATGCTCATTGCACCATTTTCAGAGCAGGAAATCAAGGACGCCGTCTGGGACTGCGACAGCTCTAAGAGTCCGGGCCCGGATGGCTTCAATTTCAGGTTCATTAAAGAATTTTGGAGCACCATCAAAGCTGATTTTTTTAAGATGATCGAAGACTCCCATCAACACGGGAAACTGGTAAGGGGTATTAACCCATCTTTCATTATCCTCTTACCAAAAAAAAGGAGGATGCAGAATCCTTGAACGAATATTGCCCAATATCTCTGATCGGGTGTATATACAAAGTATTGTCCAAGATACTGGCCAGGAGACTCAGCAAGGTACTCGATAGCATAATTGCGGAAAACCAATGTCCGTTCATAGGGAAAAGACAGATACACGACGGGGTGGTGATCCTCAACAAAGCAATCTCAGAAGCTCGAAAGAAAGGAACTGGGAGAGCATTCTTCAAGATTGATTTCGCTAAAGCCTATGACTCACTAGATTGGAATTTTCTAGATTCAATGATGGAAAATTTCAATTTCAACGACAAATGGAAAAAATGGATGAAAGAATGCATATCCACGGCTAGGGCTGAGCAAAAACCGAAAAAAATCGAAAAACCGAACCGAAATATGAATTCGGTTCGGTTTTTCGGTTCGGTTAGCATTTTTCTTAGATTTCAGTTTCGGTTTTATTAGTGAAAAATTTGGTTAACCGAAAACCGAACCGAATTCATTTAGGTTTAATCCTTAGTTTTTCATTTATTTGTTTAGTACTATTAGTATGCTAGATTTAATAAAATTTGTTGAGAATTGATAGATTAGGTTTAATATTAAATGGTTGTTAAATCACTAAATGTTTGTTAAATGTTTATTTGTATTATTTGGACATTTATTTAAAATTTCATATAAAATGTTAGGTATTTTCGGTTTTCGGTTATTTTCGGTTTTATCTTACTATGGTTCGGTTTCGGTTAATTATAATGAAATTCGGTTCGGTTTCGGTTTTTCAATTTCGGTTCGGTTTGGTTGCGTTGCACACCCCTAGCCACGGCATCGGTTCTTGTGAACGGAAGCCCGTCGGGAGAATTTAAACTAGAAAAAGGATTAAGACAAGGTGACCCACTGTCACCCTTCTTGTATCTAATTGCGACAGAGGGCCTGGGTATTCTGATAAGCACAGCCACGCATAGAGGCATGTTTGAAGCAGCTAAATTGGGACGAGACAAAGTTAAAATCTCGCATCTTCAGTACGCCGACGACACAATCCTTATGGGAGCAGCGACTGGGGAGAACGCCAAGGCTATGAAATACATCCTAAATTTTTTTGAAATGCTATCTGGCTTGAGGGTGAATTTTAATAAAAGCAGCATCATTGGGGTCAACGTGGACAACGAAATTCTGTTCGAGATGGCATCGACTCAGGAGTGCGAAATTGGCAATGCCCCCTTCTCCTACTTGGGGATTAGGGTGGGCTGTAATCACAAAAGAATCTCTGAATGGGCATGTGACACAAAAAATGAAGAAAATACTACAATCGTGGAACAATAAAAAGATCTCGTTCGGGGGAAGGATAACTCTCTTGATAGCAGTCCTCACTTCTGTACCAATTTACCATTTATCTTTCTATTCCTTACCAAAAAAAAATCTGAATGATCTGATCTCTATGCAGCGAAACTTCTTATGGGGAGGGGGGGCCGAGAGAATACAAGTAAAATATCATGGGTTAGATGGGGCAAAATCTGCTCTACAAAGGCGAAATGGGGGCTGGGGTGAGAGATCTAGGCCAATTTAACAAAGCACTGATAGGGAAGTGGTTGTGGCGGTACTTTAGCGAGAAAGATAGCCTTAGGGCAAAGTTCGTTAGTTCCCTGCACGGTAAGCTAAGAATAGGGGAGAGGGGTGTTGAACTGAGGGGAAGAAGTAGAATTTGATCAGGATGGTGGAGATACGTGATAAATATTGGGACAGGAGAGAGAAGAAAGTGGTGGTGGGGTAAGATGGAGAGAGTGATAGGCAATGGAATGGAAATATCATTCTGGAAAGACAGTTGGGGCGAAGGGGAGACCATTAAGGAACTATTCCCTAGACTGTACAGAATTAGTACTGAAAAGATGGGGACGATAGGCCAGCTTTGCAAACGGAATGGGGGCGGCATTATGTGGCAAGGGGGTGGAGACGAGAAATGAATGAGAGGGAGAGGGAGGATTTTCTACAACTATCACCTATTATTAACAATATTTTTTTGCAGGAGAACGAAGAGGATTGGTGGAGGTGGAAGGCAACAAAAAGTGGAGTATACAAAACCAAGGAGGCATACGAGGACATTGCAGCAAACACAGAATCAGGAGAGGACGAAGAGGTGGGTGGCATGGAATTTGAAATGGTATGGAGCAAGTACGCACCAGTGAAGGTTTCAGCGACGGCATGGCGTGCATTATGGGATAGATTGCCAATACGAGCTAACCTCTTACGAAGGGATATCATACGCAGCATCGAGGAAAACAAATGTGCACTTTGCAGAGACGAAACAGAGACATCGAAGAACGTATTCTTTGAGTGCAAAGCCACGGAAAAAATCTGGTCGGAAGTTCACAAATGGCTGAAGATGTCGACTGTGATGCAGAATAATGCAAGGGAGAATCTTCTCAATCACGCGGGACTACTCAATGGCAAGAAAAACTCATAGATCATCATCTGTGTGTGGGTGTGCACAATCTGGGTGATATGGAAGGGGAGGAATTTGAATATGTTCAGCAATGTGAACTTTGTCGCGGAGGACGCGGTCGAGGAAATCAAGAGTCGAACCTGGGGATGGATGTCGGTGAAGGTGCCTTCAATAATTCACAGATCTTTTGAAGAATGGAGAAATGATCCCGTTAATGTTCTTGGTGCTGATTCATAAAATCTTAGATATGGTGCTACTTTCAATATACGTATGAGATATATGTAGTATTATTTGTTGTTGTGCCTAGTGCTGTTATTCGAACCGAGCCTTAACGAGACTCGGCTCGGCTCGACTCGTTAAGACTCGATAAGGCTCGACTCGTTTAGCTTAATGAGCCGAGCTCGAGCTCGTTAAATACTCGATTTACTAACGAGCCGGCTCGAGCTCGACTTGTTAGGCTCGATAACTATTTTTTTCTTAAAATTTCCATTAGGCTCGTTAGGCTCGGCTCGATTCGATAGGCTCGTTAAGCTCGTTAACAAGTCGAGCCGAGCTCAATTTTTAACTCGGTAATGTTATCGAGCCGAGCTCGGCTCGACTCGATAAGAGCTCGGGTCGAGCTCGAACCTCAAATACGCGGCTCGACTCGGCTCGAATAACAACTCTAGTTGTGCCTATGTCATGTAGGCAAAACACTTGAGTAATAAAATCTCCTTTTACTAAGCAAAAAAAATTCTCCAGCTATTAATGAGCTCCATATCATTTCTCTTTATATATGTGTGTTTCTATATCATTTCCCTTTATATGTGTGTTTCTTTTATTTACTATTGCTTGCAATTAATGTTGTTATGTGGCTTTTCAACAACACAAATATATGAATTAATTTAGCATCTCTATGTATATTTAGACTTTTAAATAAGATTAAAAAAAGTTTATAATATTATAACTCTATCTTGTTCATGTTCTAAGTTTAAATCATATTCTTTACGAACTTTTAAATAAAATATAATTATTTTAATGAAATCTTATATTTCGGTGTTCGCGATAAAGTAATTAAAAAATAATAATTAAATTGCAAGCCCCCAAAATTATTACTACGGAGTACTATTTTTTAGGCCGATCCAATCCAATTTTTAAAACATGGCGACGGCGTCCGTATGCACTCCATGGTTTACACAAAAAATTGAATTAATTAATATAATTTTGAAAGATAACTCCGTAGATTTTTATGCATAAAGTAAATAATCGGTAGTGGCTTTATGCGTGAACTACAAAATACTCTCTCCATTACAATTATTTTTATACGTAGGTTGGCACATAAAATAATAAATTGAGTAATAAGTAGGATTTTATGGTATAATTTTATAAATTTTTATATATAAAGTGAATAAATGAATTGTTCGTATGTATGTGTGGACTCAAAAAATAATGACATATTTTGTGTAAAAATATTAATATTAAAAGAATAGAGTTTATGCAGGGTTTTTCATTTTATAAGTGTACAGTAGGAGTAACCCTTGTGTGCATCCGTATGCATCATTAGGGGTGTGCATTGGTCCAAAATCGGACCGGGACCGGTTTGGACCGGGATCGGAATTGATGCTAAAGGGCGGATCGGAGACCGGACCATAATTAATCCGGTCCAGTTGGACCGGTTGGACCGGATTTTTTTTAAAAAAAATAAATAAATATTTTTTCAAGTTTATGGAAGCAAGAAAAAAATTGATGAATTTGTGTATGAAAATTAAAGCATTTGCTTTTCATTTGAAATTAATCTACACCAATGTGAATTTATTTTACATTATTATTAATGATCGTTTGACCCTAAAAATAAATTAAATATGTTTGTTAAATTAAATATTTGCAAAAAATGTAATAGATCTCAACACATTCTCACCAATTACTTGATTTTGAAAAAATGAATGAGAGTTAAATAGTAAAAAAAATATAAAAAAAATTAAAATAAAAATTCCGGTCCGGACCGGAAAATTACGGTCTTGGACCGGACCGGAAGACCGGAATCCAAAATTTGCCGGACCGGAAACTAACCGGTCGGTCCGGTTCCGGTCCGGGTTTTTTTTGAACACTCATATGCACCATACCCCCTAATTTTAATTTTTTATTTATATTTTATCTATACCCACTAATTTAATGAGTTCACCCTTAAATCATAATTTTATTACAGTTATACGCACCCACTCATTTTATGAATTCACCTCCAAATCATTTTTTTACAACTACACCCGCTCATTTTATGAGTTCACCCCCAAATTATTTTTTTACCACAATTATCTGCGCCCGTTCATTTTATGAGTTCACCCCCCAAATTATATTTATACTACAGTTATTTGCATCCACTCACTTTATGAGTTCACCCCCAAATTATCTGCACCCGCTCATTTAATGAGTTCACCCCCAATTTTTTTTTTTAAAATAATTATATTTAAAAAACTATATTATCTTTTTATTGATTTGCACCAAATATAATAAAATCAACCTTAATTTATAAATTTACAATTTGCAGCCGAGTTATCGTCGATTCACCACTAAATCACCCATATTTTTAAAAATAAAATCGTAAAAACATAATTAAAAAAAACTATCGAAATTAGTCACAAATCTCATTTTTTTTCTTTTTAATTTTTTTTTTCAATTTTCAGTTTTTATTTCAAACTTTTTATTTCTTTCATGCTTTTTTTTTTTATTTTTTTTGTTTAGTATTTTTAAAATTTTTAATATAAAATAATATTATATGTATAATTTTATTATAGTCGCTAGTACAATAAATAATAACCAGTAATACCATAAACCATAATCAGTAATACCATTAATAATCAGTAATACCATTAATAATAATCAGTAATATTTTTTATACAAAAACAAATAATTGCACACATCTAATTATATTCAATAATACCAAGAACAATTATTAGTAATACCACGAACAATAATCTGTAATACCATTAATATTAATTAGTAAAATTTTATACAATAACAAATAATTTCACACATCTAATTATATAAAGTAATATCAAAAAATAATTATCAGTAATACCATGAAAGAATGATCAGTAATTAGTAATACCATAAACATTGACCATTAATATCTTATACCATAACAAATAATTTCACAAATCAAATTATATTTAGTAATACCAAAAACAATTATCAGTAATACCATAAACAATAATAATAATCAGTAATGCATTAATTAATAATAAATAATTTCACACAATCAGTAATACCACAAACAATAACTAGTAATACAACAATTAATAATCAATAATACCGTAATCAATAATCATTAATATTAATTCAATAGTGTATTAACAGTAGAGCTGGCAAATTGGGCCGCCCAGCCCAGCCCAGCCTAGCCCATCGGGCCAAACGATGTTCGTGGGCTGGGTCGGGCCGGCCCATGAATTAGTCGGGCCTATAAAATTTGAGCCCAACCTAGCCCACCCTAGCCCGCTGGGCTAGCGGGCCGGCCCAGCCCATGAAGTATTTTTAAAAAAATAATATTTTTAGCAAAAATTATAATTAAAAATATATATTACTAATGTATTAATTATACATAATTCATAAACGGTCATAAAGTATAACATTACACTATATAAATAATTCATAAGTTCAAATTTCAAAGTCAACATAAAATAAAAAAACACAATAATATTTAAAAATAATGTACTTTACTTATTTTAATTATTTATTTGTCTAAAGAAAAAAATTAATCGGACCAAATGGGCTGCCCATGGGCCGGCGGGCCAAATTCAGCCTAGCCCATTAGGCCCGTCGGGCCTATCGGGTCGGGCCAAATAGGCCCAGTTTTATATGGGCCTCTAATTTTAGAGCCCAGCCCATACTAGGTTTCGGGTTGGCCGGGCCGGCCCATCGGGTCGGGCCCAAATTGCCGGCTCTAATTAACAGTAATACCACAATCAATAACTAGTAATACCAATACCACTAACAATAATACCACAAAAAAGTGGAGGGAGTGCAGACCGGGGTGTACTGAAGAAAATAGGGGGTGCACATTACCAAGCCCAATTGAAGAGAACCCTAGCCAAATAGAAGGGCACCCTAGGTCATCAGTCGCCGCCTGAGATTTAATCGACAAGCTCAACGGCTCCGAGTGCCGACTGATCAGGGATCCATCGACAACATACTCACAGTCCTCCGTCGGACCGTCGTCAACCGAAGGAAGAGGTTGCGTAGGAGCATGGTGAAAAGACGAAGCAATGTAGCTTCGATTTGGACAAATATGAACAACGAGAGCGAAGTGAGTGTTGCAGGCGAGCGCCATTGATGCCGGAGAAGCTCCTGGATCGCGAACACAAAGGAGATTGATCGAAGCAGTCGCGTCGGTGGTCGAAATGAGTAGAGATTTTTGACCGCCATAGATCGTTGGCGAGATGGAAGATGATGTCGATTGTCATGGAATTGAAGAATCATGATTGTGATTTGAGGAGGGGTCTCGGGCTTAAGCGGCCGGGACGGAAGCGCCGCCGTCGAAGGGGTGGTCGGATATGGTGGTGGCTGAGTCACCCACCGACCGACATGGATTTTCGACGGGTCCTTTACTCATCAAATTAAAATTGAAATTCAGGTGCACCGCCGACCGACTATAATAAAATCATACCTATAATATTATTTTGTATTAAGATTAAAAAAATACACATGAAAAAAATGAAAAAGAAAGGCCAGAAAAAAAAAGTAAAAGAAAAAAAAATGAAAAAAATAAAAATTTGGAAAAAAAATTGAAAATTGAAAAAAAAAGGAAAAGAGGAGGGGAAAAAAATTAAAAAGAAAAAAATTGAGATTTGTGGCTAATTTCGATAGTTTTTTATTAATTATATTTTTACAATTTTTTTAAAAAAGTATGGGTTACTTGGTGGTGAATCGACGGTAACTCGACAATAACTCGTCTGTATATTGTAAATATATAAATTAGAGTTTATTTTATTATATTTTGTGTAAATTAATAAAAAGATAATAATTTTTTTTTTAAATGTGATTATTTTTTAAAAATTATTTTGGGGTGAACTCATAAAATGAGTGGGTACATATAATCGTGATAAAATAATAATTTGGGAGTGAACTCATAAAATGAGTGGGTGCAGATAACCGTGGTAAAAAAATGATTTTGGGGTGAACTCATAAAATGGGCGAGTACATATAACCGTGGTAAAAAAAGATTTGGGGGTGAACTCATTAAATGTGTAAGTGTAGATAATTATAGTAAAAAAATAATTTGGAAGGTGAACTAATTAAATGAACGGACAGATAATTTGAATTTAAAAAAAAAAAAAAAAAATTGAGGAGGTATGCACCATTAGGGGTGGGAATAGGCTAGGCCAGACCTTAAGAAAAAAAGCCTGAGCCTGGTATATAATATTTGGGCTAAAGCCTGGCCTGTGACCTATTATAGGCTTTTTTAAGAGGCTAGGCCTAGCTTTTTAGTAAATAGGCCTGCCCGAAAGCCTTTTAAAGGCCTTTTTAGTGTTATTCAAAATTAATTTTTACACACTTGTATTACCATTAAATTATAAAAACTAACTTTTTAAATTTTAAAAGAAAGAAATAAGAACAATAAAAAATTAATCAAAAGTTACATAAAATTATACTCGCAAATGTTCATATCAATTATTTTTAAGTATTACAAAGATAAATAAAATAAAAAGTATATAATTTCTTCAAGATAATCTCATCATATATTGAATATTATATTATATATTTATTGTATTTTTATATATTATATATTACATATTTATACATATAGAAATAGAGTTAAATAGGTCGGTCTGTTGGACTTAAAAGGCTTACGAAAAAGCTCAAGTCCGGCCTATTTAATTAAAAAGGCTTTAAAAAAAGCTTTAGCCTGGCTTGTTTATTAAACAAGTCGAGCCGAGCCGAGCTTTAGAAGGCCGAGCCGTAGGCCCCTGTCGGGTAGTCTGGCCCATTCCCACCCCTATGCACCATGCACTCGCGCGTACAAGTATTTGGCGTGCAGTAGAGGTTAGCATTTGTTGATTCGGTCACATAATTGATAACCAAAATCAAATCGAAATAGTGTAAAACTGAAGTACAAAAAACCAAAATTTTGCTGAATTTCACACTCATTTATTTCTGCAGACTTATTTCACAATCTGAAGCCCAAAATACATAAAACATTAAAAATCTCTCAAAATCAAAATACATAAATACGATAAAAAATTACCAATGTGAGTAGATTAGATTAGGGTTGGATTGTAGTGTTTAATTTAATTTTTTCCGAAAAAAAAAATAAATCGAAATCTATAAAATTGAAAATCATAATCGAACTGATAACCGAATAACCTAAATTTCGGTTTGGTCAGTTATTTCCAAATACTGCACACCCCTAGTGTGCAGGTTATTTGGGACGTTCGAAAAATAAAAATATGAAAGTAATTGTGGAACTAATGGAGTATCATTTTGAGTAAATTTGTATATTTGCGAGAATTGAGTTTATGAAAGGTTTTCATTCTAGTTTAGTGATTGGTTATTGAGGTTAACCTATAAGAGATATTTAAAAAATATAACATTTTTATCACAAAAAATTATACTCCCTCCGTCCCATACTTGAAGGCTCAAACCAATTGGGCACGGGTTTTAATGAATGAATTGTTTATTAATATTGTGTAAGATAAAGTGGGGGTAGTAAAGACTTTTCAACTTTATAAATAGTAGTAATAAAATTACTTTTTAGTGTAATAAAATAGTGACATTTGTTGTAATATTATGATGTTTTAAGGGGAGTGTTTAAAAGTGTTTTTGCTATTTTAGATAATGTGCCTTCAAGTATGGGACGCCCAAAATGGTAAAATGTGCCTTCAAGTATGGGACGGAGGGAGTATGAGATATTTCATACATAAAATATAGCTAATTAAGCTAAATTTGGGGTAAAAATGTGTAGGTCAAACTCGGGTCAACGCGACTGAAAGCGAGTCAAATTTAACTAAAATGTTTTTTTTCGTTTTCAACCAAAATTTACTACAGTACATGACTAAAATATTGTCACTATAAGATCAAAAGTGTATTACTACAAGTTTAAAAATATACAATGAGTTTTATACGAGATAGTCTCATAAACTCATACATGAGACGGGTTTGCAATGCAATATTTGAGTCATACTTACTTTTCAGATACGATTAAAATGACGTTTCATAAATCCATAAATACCCGAACATTAGTATATGAGACCACCTTATATATAAGATGAAACTAACTTATACAAAATTTTTATAAAATATATAATTCATAAGGGGACGTTTACTTTGGGTTTTACAGATTTTAAGAAATTATTTTTTTATAATTTTAGGAGATTTTAAAATCCTAACAAATAATAAGGTGTGTGTTTGTTTTGAATATTTGAATAAGATAAATTTAAGGTGATGTAAAAATAATGTGTAAAAGTGAATGAATTTGTATTATTATTACAGAAGGGGATTGAAATGATGTGCAAAAGACTGCATCAATGCTTTTAAGTAGTGACAATTGACAAAGCTAAAAATATTGAATAGGGGGACCAATTAATATTATACTTTCTCCGTTTCACGATTATTTGTATATTTTATTTTTCGGTTCGTTTTAGAATTATTTGCACATTTTTAAAATTGTCAATCATCTTTTGGTTCCACGCTTTATCTCACGTCTCACTAAATTATCTTTACACTTCATTAAATCACTCAAATTACGTATTCTTTTATTTGACTCCACACCCGACTAAATTCATTTTTCTTAATTTATTTGTCATTGTATACATACAAATAATCTTGAAACGGAGAGAGTTACGCTCGAGTAATGTTAGCCACGTCAACTAATATTATTACATACTGGAGTAGTATATAATATATTTAAATAATACTCCGTATAAATAGTATAATTTATATTTTACTCCCTTCTCCCACAATTATTTTCACAGTTTTTTTTTTCTGAGATGTCCCATACTAATTTTCACATCCTTAAAAAATGAAAATAGTAACACTTGTGTGCACTTGGATGTACCATACATACAATTTCAATTTCAATTTTTAATTCATATTTTATTTGCACTCACTCATTTAATTAGTTCACCCTCCAAATCATTTATGTTTACCACAGTTATCTAACAGTTATTTGCACCTGCTCATTTAATGAGTTCACCCTCAAATTATTTTTTAACACACATTTATCAATAATGTCTTAACCAATAATAAAATTTCACATAATTGATAATACCACAGACAATAACCAATAATATCCTAATTAATAATCAATAATACCACACACCCCCAATTATTTTTTTTACCACATTTATTAGTAATGCCTTAACCAATAATAAAATTCCACATAATTGGTAATACCACAAACAATAACCAATAATATCACAATTAATAATCAATAATACCACAATTAATAAGCAGATTTGGGTGTATTGAAGAAGAAAATAGGGGGAGCACATTAACAGGCTCAATTGAAGGGAAACCCTAGTCCAATGTGAGGACACCCTTAGGTTGTGCAGGTGGGGGGTCGACGTGACCTCCATTGCCGACGGGAAGGCGACGGCGTGCAGGTGGGGGCCCGACAGTGACCTCCTTGGCCGACGTTGTACATAGCAGAAATAAATAAATAAAATGGAAGAAGAAGAGGCAACCGTGGCGGCCGACCTTCATGGCCGGCGTTGTACGTGAACGGGGGAGGGAGAGAGGCAACTGTGGCAGCCGACCTCCATGACCGACGGGAGCAGAAATTAAAAAAAAAAAAAGGAAGGCGGCGCTGTGCGTGAACGGAAGAGGGAAAGGAAGAGGTCAACCGCAGCCGATTGTTTGGCGGGCGGCGCTGCAGCGACGGCCTGGAAAGGGGAAGAGGTAGAGAGGAAAAAGTCATTGAAAGGAGAAAAATTGAACTTTGAAACTGGGGGCACCTATACTCGTGTGTATACAAGTATTTGACAAATGAAAACCCTTTTTAAACTCCGCTCCTACAATATCCTCAATTTTACACAAATGTCATTATTCTCCATACATACATAAAAATCAACTCATTTATTTACTTTATACATAAAAATTTATAAAATTACTTCTCAAAATCCCTACTAAATTCACAAATGTCATTATTCTCCATACATACATAAAAATCAACTCATTTATTTACTTTATACATAAAAATTTATAAAATTACTTCTCAAAATTCCTACTAAATTCACTTTTTTTTCACTTTTTTTTTATTTAGTTCTTCACTTCACATGTGAAAGACAGTATAGACAATGACGAAATTAACAACAAAACAACACACGACCAATTTTAACTTGTTATTAGTATATAAAGAGATTAGTTGTCTCAGTTAATTGCACGGACCGCCCTACACTAAAAAATTAGGGATGCAGAAACAAAAAATCGCTACTTAAAAAAGTTTTGGACCGCCGAGTCCTCGACTGAATAATAACAGTCCATTTTTAATACCTAAAAAATTCATTAATTTCTAACAATTATAATCTCAAGAAATTCATATATTAATGAAAATATTAGTAAAGTAAATTTATTAAAACTAGCAGATGGAGAAAACAAATTTCAAAGATGGAAATGGTCCAATAATGAAGTTTACACATAGTACAAAGATTTGAAAAAGGATTTGCACAACTGACAACACCAATAAATACAAAATTATTCACAAGAAAAGAAACACCCAAGAAATAAATCTGTCTAAAGAATTTGCAAATTTATTCTGGGAGGTATAATATCTAAAAGTTGCTCCTTTGCTCGAGTCCTTGCATCCATTTCCCTGTGTAGAACCATGAACTTAATTCCAGAATTAATGTTCAACAAACACTGAAGATTAGCACTCAAAGGCCTGCATGGATCGATAACAATTTTCTCCAGTGCACCAGCACTCTCCGACAAATGCATCAGAAATTCCAGCTCGCCAATCGACCCACAATAACCCCGAATTCTTACCTCCTTGAGATGAATATATGAACCCTCTATTTTTTGGAAAATCCTCTTCACTGCAATAACTATTTCAGGACATATCTGCAACGTTGGAGATTGTTGACAATCATCAAAATATGACGAAACATTTACTTTAGGAAATAAAAGTTCAATCGTGATGATGAATTGTTAATATAAATAGAATTGGATGGGAATTACTTAGTCATACATCATTTCACAGATGATGTAAGGGGTGAAAAAGTTAATAAACAAACATATACCAATAAAGAGTTGGCAATGCCATACATCATTTCACAGATGATGTAAGGGGTGAAAATTGTTAATATAAATAGAATCGGATGGGAATTACTTAGTCATACATCATTTCACAGATGATGTAAGGGGTGAAAAAGTTAATAAACAAACATATACCAATAAAGAGTTGGCAATGCCATACATCATTTCACAGATAATGTTAGGGTGAAAAGGATAAATTCATCATATGCAATGAATAAACAAGTACATACCAACAAAAAGTAAAAAGTTGGCAATGTTTCAGTAAGTAACATTAAAAAGATGGGCTGGAATTTTCAATAACATCACACTAAGAATTCTAAAACATATAGGCAGCAAAGTACTGTATAATGCAAAGAACAATTAATTACCTCTAGAACAAATGTTTCCAAGCATGGTGAACTGCGTAATATATTAGTTATAGGTAGTAGAGATCCATTAGGCATTGGCCTCAGTACCAAATGCTTAAGATTGCACATTTTCACAGCTGAATAGAACATTTCAGTTACCTGCAGAATAAATTAAAAAGGATTAAGAAATGCCACAATCTTATTGGCCAGTGAACAATACCATCTTATTCTTAATTACCTCCCATAAAAGAAAGTTGTCCAAATGAAAGTCAAATTTCTCTAGCTGCGGAAGGATGCTCGAAAACATCATCAGGACATCACTCATCCTTCCAAGTCCTGAAATATAAAGTTCGACAAGTAGGGGAACATTCTTCAGTACAAACTGTTGAATACTTTTACCTATGTATTTAAAATACACGAGACTTGCATCACGAAGCTCGAATGATTCAAGGTTGGAGCACGATATTATATCCAAGTATTTCAGAGATGGAAACGGTCCAATAATCTTAAGAGTCGAAAGTTGTTTAGATCTAGAAACAGACAGGTGTTGGAGAAGAGGACAGTTGGATAAGAAGAACTCCAGAGCTTCACCATTCACATTCACATCAGTCATAGATATTTTCTCAAGGTACTTGAAATGAATTGTACTGTTCAACTGCGAATCGTTGCAACAACTTTCCTCGTATTGACTTATAAATTTATACGGGAAAGTATAGCAACTATCAGGGGAGGGGAAGCGTATCAAGACATCTAAGTCCAACTCAAGCCTCTTAACCTTCCTAGCTAGAGCATAGTTAACCCAATTATCAATATACTTTGCATGACGATTGGTCAAATTGCAGTGCAATCGGAAGTCCTCAATGACACAAGCCTTATGTAATGCAATGACATGATCAACCCATCTAACATAGTTTGTAAACCTTTCCTCATCGGGTACTAAATTCCTACCATTTGACATTTCCACCTTAACTGGTGATGAATTGTCATAGAAATCTAGCTTAGGCATGAAGGTCCACAAGTACCTCCACCGTTGAGAAAGTAAGCTAGTAGCAATACATTCCTTTAGTGTCAAAAGAGACAATATAGAAACCAATACTTCATCTGGAAGCATGCTGATTAGATCAGCTGAAGTATATTCATCTTCACTCTCAAACATATCCTGGGAAAAAACAAAACATAACTCAGTAAAATTGAAGCAATAACTTCCACTATCATTGTAATCTTCACAATTATAAGCAATAACTTCCACTAAAATTTTAAAATACAAAGCAAGAATAACACTTTCTGCCCTAATTGGATTTTGCTATGTTAAAGTTGAGTAATTATCTGCAGATTCGGTGTTTTTCATCATTCCCCCAAATTCTTAGAATAATTCGAGCAAGGGCTAAAAACAGCTAATAAACCTACATATTCAGATTATAATAAACCTTAAAAATGACTCATCGAATTTCCAGCCGCTTAAAGCTGATTATGTAATTTTGGTAAAGAAATTCTCATATGAATCAAGAGGCTAAATAAAAATAACAACAGAACCAACCACAATCGAAGAACACGGAACACCTTCGCCGGGCAATTGAGGGTTTTGTTTTTCTTTCCTTTCACCGGCTGCTCAAAATTGTAAGAAAGTTCTACGGTGTTCAGGAATGGGATGTATATATATAGATACATATAGGGAGGTTATAGGGGCAACCCTAACATTAGGCCTAATCTTACTGGGCCGAAACTAAACGGGCCATCAGGTAAACGAGTTCATTTTAGGGTTGAGGTATATACCCCTCCAACTTTGTTATATACACTCCCCTTTCCATTTTATTAATTAAATATGTATGTAAAATACCATATTTGCTCATTTAGTAAAATTTGTAAAATGTTATAGATACATACACCTCCTTACATAAAACACTAAACCTAATTTTATACAAAACCCTAACCCTAATTTTGCAGCCGCCGCAACTTCCACCCCCACTGCCGCCGCAACCTCCGGTGTCACCCTGCAAAATATATTCATAAACTTAAAAAAAAAAAAAATATTGACCAACCAGTGTCGATCGACACTGGTTGTTCGACCATAGAATATATCGCCGACTATAATTAATCGACGAAAAACACCCTCGTCGTCGACGGTAGTGTTTATTTTTGAACAAACTTTGTTGATTTTTTTTTTTTTTTGAAATAATAACATGCGCGTTTAGGGGATGTTTGTTTTGGAATGGGAAATTCGGATTTGGGATTTCGAAACTTCACCCTGTTACACTTTGAGATTTTGATTCAGAATTTCAAAATTTCACTCTATAAATACCTATAAATTCTATAAAAGTAAACCCTATATAGATACCTATAGAACCTATAAGCATACTCCCTCCGTCCCGCGATTATCTTCACATGTGAAGTGGCACGCGAAATAAGAAAAGTGAATTTAGTGGAGATTTTAAGGGGTAATTTTGTATCTTTATGTATAAAGTAGAGGAATGAGTTGACTTTTGGGTATGTGTGGAGAAAAAGTAATGGCATTTGTGTGAATTTGAGGATATTGTGAGGGTGGAGTTTATAAAGGGTTTTCCATTTTAGGGGTGTGAAAGAAATTGTGGGACGTCCCTAAAAGGAAAGTGTGAAAGTAATTGCGGGATAGAGGGAGTATACTATAAAGTTAAATCATACCCTACATAAATCCCAAAACAAACACAAAACATAAAAAACATTAGGATTTTGAAATCCACTAGATTTTGAAATCCGGATTTCAAAATCCCAAAACAAACATCCCCTTAGGGTTCAGGCAACGCCGCCGTCGAAATTTACAGAAAAAAAATGAAAATAGGGAAGAAGGAGATGGCGTCGGCGCCGCCGCTGTTAGTTACAAAAATGAAAAAAAAAAAAAACGAAAAAGGAAGGAGGAGGGAGGAACTTTGGACGGCGGGAGGCTTGTTGAGGGAGCTTGAGCGGGCGAGCGAAGACGATGGCTGTGCGGCGACGGCTAGCCGGTTTGGATGGTGGGAGGAAGAAGGGTTGGAAGAGAAGCGGGGAAGAAGGAGAAATGGGAAAATAGGGTTTATAGATTTAATTGGGGGGAGTGTATATATAATTTAATTCAAATGTGTAAAGGGGCATATTACGTATTTAAGGAGGACTACATCTAACCTGATTCATTTTGAAGGGGTGCATTTATCGGTGGGGGTATATTTAACAAGTATTTTCCTTTGTTGTGCAAATAATAGTGGAACGTCCGAATAAGAAAATGACAAACTTATTTAAAAGGAATTTTATTCACTCGTGTTATATGATATGTGAGGTTATAAGGTGTAGATGGTAATTACAAAAAATTTATCTAACACGAATTTTATTTACTCGAGTTATATGATTCATGACGTTATGGAGTGTAGATGGTGATTACAAAGGTACAAATTGGTGATTACAAGTTGGACCATCCATACTCATGAATCGACTCATCATGGCCAATTCCCCAAACAATGTTCTGGAATTAAGACAAGTTCGGGGCTCGATCTCAGCCCAGAGCTTGACGCGCCAAAGGCATACCAACCTTGTCAGATCGGTGTGAACGAAAAATTTAGCCTCCAAGATAGATTATGAACTCAAAAGTTTAGGTTTAAAGTTTTTTTTAGTCCAATAAATTTGACTCCTTTTTATTTTCGATTCAATAACTTTGTCTAAATTTTAAAATTTATCTATTGACCGGCTAATGCTATTGCAAGTTATCCATCAAGTCAATATACATGTGGCTAACTACTTGACTATTTTTGTATATGTGTTAATGTTGACTGTATTTTTATGTTTATGTGACATTATTTGTTTTAATAATTCATTAAATTAGGAAAAAAAGTTAATATTAAAATAATTAAAATTTCAAATTATTTTTGCTGAATAATTTTTTTTTAAATTAAACCTTTTTCAACAAATAACTTTTTGTAATTCTATTTAATTTTTACAATATATCTAAATATCTTAAAGTAATAAACTCAAACATAAATTTCTAATGTTTTTTTTAAATTAAATTAAAATCATGAGATGTCTTAAAGTATGTATATATATATACTTTTTTTAAATGTAACAACTAAATCTGTATAATTAAATCATCTCCCTAGATTTGTATTTTATTTCTCATGTTTTTTTTAATTTTAGAATTATTTAATAGATTTTTTAAAATAATTTCTAATATTTCTGATTATTTTTGAAACTACTATTCCCTCCGTCCCACAAAAACTTGCACACTTTCCACATATGAATGTCCAATTCCAATTTGTACACTACATAAAAGAAAATATTTTAATAACCTCCACCCTCAAAATACGGAGTATACTCTTATTTACCCATGTCATTACTTTTCTACACCAATCTACCGTTTATTTACTTTATTCATAAAAATTTACAAAACTACCCCTCAAAACATTAATCATAACACATTTTCTTACACATTTCTTAAATTGTGTGCCACAAGGGTGCAAATTCCTTTGGAACGGATGAAGTATATTTTATTGGCAAATTCTTATATGCACTCAAGTACACCATGTACTTGAGTTGATCCTGACCGGTCAACGGTCAACTTTTATTTTTTTATTTTTTTTCTTCTGAAAAGTGTATGTTACTATATTGAAAAGTGCAACTTCATTTTTATTGAAAAATGTATGTTACAATATTGAAAAGTGCAACATCGTTTTAATGAAAAATGTAAGTTATATTAATGAAAGGTGTAAATTATTACTATAACTGAAAAATGTATATTATTATAATTGAAAAAAGTAAGTTATACTCCCTCCATCCCCGAAAAGTTTGTGGGGAATCTTGGGCTCATGGTTTAAGAAAAAAGTGTAATGATGAGAGTGTTGAAGGGTAATTTTGTAAACTTTTATATATAAAGTAAATAAAGTAGGTAGATTGAGTGTATGGTGGGCCCCAAAAGTAATGTCATAAAGGGTAAATATGTGTATATTGCGAGAGTGTCCACAACGGTTGATTATTAGAGGGTTATAACTTTAAAAATAGGGTTACAACCGTTGTGGCGCTGAGTTATAACTTAAAAAATTTTCTCTCTCCTCAAATGGGTTAGTCCGACATAACCTACTTTTTGCTAACAACGATGAATTGACCCACATTAATATTTGAATTTTCTATTTTTTTTTTCATCTTCAAATTTTAAATAAATACAACGGTATTTTTTTTTCTCTTTAAATACTTCATATTCACAGTTTTTTCTTCTGTAAATACTTAACAACTGGATAAAGATTCTTCACCATTTCGATTTGTAAAATATTTATTAGTTATATTTATTTCAATTTGTAAAATAAACACAAAATTATTCACAAGAAAAGAAACACCCAATACAATAGTTAATCTGTCTAAAGGAATTGCAAATTTATAGTGGGAGGTGTAATATATCTAAAAGTTGCTCCTTTCTTCCTGCATCTATTACTACCTTGAAATTAGTTTCAGGATTATTTTTCAGCAAACGCTCAATATCAGCACGCGAAAGCTCGTTTGAATCGATAACAATTTTCTCCAGTGCACCAGCACTCTCCGACAAATGCATCAGAAATTCCAGCTCGCCCATCGACCCACAATAACCTCGAATTCTTACCTCCTTGAGATGAATATATGAACCCTCTAGTTTCTGTAACTCCCTCTTCTTTGTACTACTATTACTTATTGCAGGCCATATCTGCAAAGTTGGAGATTGTTGACAATCATCAATGCTGCTAAGGATTTATTTAGCCATACATTTCATAAACAACCATCCATATACAGTACATACAAAAAATAAAAAGTTGGCAATGTTTCAGTAAATAATGCAATTAACTTTAACAAATGAAACAGTTCAATAACATCACACTAAGAATTCTAATACATATATAGACAGCAAAGAATAACTAATTACCTCTAGAACAAATGTTTCCAAGCATGGTGAACTGCGTAATATATTAGTTATTGATAGTAGAGATTCATTAGAAGACATTGGCCTCAGTACCAAATGCTTAAGATTCCACATTTCCACAGCTGAATACAACATTTCAGTTACCTGCGGAGTAAATTAAAAAGGATCAAGAAATGCCAAAATCTTATTGACCAGTGAATTAACAATACCACCTTATTCTTAATTACCTCCCACGAAAGAAAGTCGTTCAAATGAAACTCAAATTTCTCTAGCTGCGGAAGGATGCTCGAAAACATCATCAGAACATCACTCATCCTTCCAAGTCCTGAAATATAAACTTCGACAAGTAGGGGAACATTCCTCAATACAAAATGTTCTATACTTTCACCTACGTATGTAAAACACACCACATTTGCATCACAAAGCTCGAATGATTCAAGGTTGGAGCACGAGATTATATCCAAGTATTTCAAAGATGGAAACGGTCCAATAATATCAAGAGTCGAAAGCTGTTTAGATCTAGCAACAGACAGGTGTTCAAGAAGAGGACAGTTGGATAAGAAGAACTCCAGAGCTTCACTAGTCACATTCACTTCATTCATAGATATTTTCTCAAGGTACTCGAAATGGATTGTACTAGTATTCAACTGCGAATCGTTAGGGAAAGTATAGCAATCATAATCGTGGTGGAGGCAGGGGTGTCCGAGTAAGATGAAACACAAGTCCAACTCAAGCCTCTTAACCTTTGCAAGTGTATTCAGAGTGTTGTCTGTAGTGTTGGCACAGACCAGACAACAATTGAGCAGCGGAAATTAAATTAACACTTTGCAAATGAAGTATTTCAAAATTTGTGTAGATTAAAAATTAATCTACACGGATCACTTATATTAACTGTAATATCAGTGAAACAAATCAACAACCTCGTAAGGTTTTGAACAACTACAACTCGTATGAGTTTGACAAAGTTTACTAGAAATTATGAAACTATCTCCCTTATAGATCTAACATAAAATCCTAGTAAAAAGACAATGAAGTATATTCCTAACTAGAAGCGTTGCGCATTCCATAGACTAGTAATCTTGTTTAGCTTTCTCTCTTGTGTGTCTTGTAATGAAGACAGTGATCTCTATTTATAGACTTGTACACGAACTGCCTTCAATCTCCTTGATCATCTCAGCCATTGGATCAAGGTAGTTTTGGTAACCTCCCTCCACAACTCCTTAATTTTAGGAACTTGTATAATAGTACTTAGAAACTACTCACTCCCGTGCAACTGCATGACTTGGGTGTTGCCCACGTCTTCTACCTACATTAGGGACATCACTAAGAAACAAGTGTAAGGTTAGAGTTAGTAAAAGGAGAAAGGGCAAATTCTGATGTTGTCTTAGGTGTTGGATCATTTAGCACAACACTTGACTGAAGTGTTGGATCATTAAACAAAACACCTATTCCAACATCAACAATCTCCCCCAATTTGACCTTTCTACATCAACACTACTGATGTTTGCACAACAGAAATATTGACTAAGAATTTAACACAATTGATATTTCAAATAAATGAAGTAGCAGTTGTATTAGATCAAATTAGTAATAACAACATCTAAACCAAATAACATGTTTAGATTTAAATAACATAAATAAAAGGGAAATCTTAAATAATAAAAGAAATAACAGAAATAACAGAAATATAAATCCTACAAGCATGACAAACAAACAAAGAAATATTATGTAAATAAGTAAATGAGAGAATGGAGCTGAATTATACTTTAGTGGCATCTTCATAGATCTGCACAAACTCCCCCATACTTTATAACTTCTCTAATTTGTATGCTTTCATAAATCTCCATGCACGGTCTTAATGACATCAACATCTTGTGCATCTTCAGCTACTGCCTTATCACTTTCTTGCATAACTTCTGTTTCTTGATTGTCACCATCAATGTTGATTGTGAAAGAAATGACGAATTATTAATGATGTTGTCAAATATGTTGTGACATTCTTCACAACATTGACACAACATCAACAATCTCCCCCAATTTGGACTTTCGACAACAACAAACCTGATGCAATAATAGATAACAAACAATGTAGAATAGACAACAAGAATAGAATGTAATGTAAAATTAAAGTGAATTTGAACCATTGAAAATAACTCCTCCTCAAAACGATCTTTCCAAAACTCTCATAGATGTAAAACTCCCCTTTTCAACGAGTAGGATAATTTTCATCTACAACAATTTGCATTAGGTGCAACATCTTATGCAGCTTCTCCCCCTGTTGGTGTGGAAAGGAGAAACAAATAGATTAAAAGATCATGAACTGCGGTAATGTTGACAAGATTGTTCCATCATTCTCAGAAACATCCAGTGAAATCGCCATTGTTGTAAGAAGAGTTAGAAAACTTTGACTAGCAGTAGGGTTTTGAGTGGTTTCAGGTTCATGGTTTCAGTAGGAGGGTGGATACTTTGCATTTCAGAACTGATGTCTTAAGGTTTGAAACATCAAAGGTGTAGATGTTTGTGAAATTTCAGTGGTGAAGTGTTTGAGCTTTGATCGAATGGTGGAGTGTTTTCCATCCTTTAAATACCTGTAAACTAGATTCGAATTAAATGAACAATTCAAAGTTTGGAAAATTTAAGCACTTTCGAATTGAAATGTAGTGATGAAAAATCAATACTCTGTGAAATACCACCACGTATATATCTTCAAAATCAGTGCATAAGTTATAGAGTATAATAGACATTTCAGTTTATTAAAAGAACTTAAGTAGAGAAGATCAATTGGAAGTTGTACGCATAATGGGAGTAATTCAAAAAAAATAGGAAGTGAAATTAATAACTTCTCCCATGTAAGTGATCGTGTGAAATATGTGGGAGAGAAACAAGGAATTAAAAACTGCCCAAATAAAATAAAATATGGAAAATGCAATAAATATAAAAATAATGACCTGGAAATATCCAATTTAATAATTCTGAAAAATTAATCTAATATTCAAAAAATAAATAATTCGTAAAGTTAACTGAAATTCGAGTCATTTTCAATGTTGCTCATAATGTTGGCCCACATACATCTCAACACTGTTTTTACATGAATTTGCTTCATTTGTGTTGCACATACATATATTTTTTTTTCACATTGATCCATCTTTTGAAAAGAGTGCATCGTAGTAGCGAACTCCGTGCCCCATATTTACTTAATGGATATATGAATAATTTGATGCAATTTTTAATCACCTTTTGAAAAGAGAACATCGTAGTAGCGAGCTCCGTGTCCCATAGTTACTCAGTGATTTTTAAGCATCTAAATTGTTATCCTTTTTTGCATTTAAGAGATGTATGTCCAGAACAGAAATTTTTGCAACAAATTTTCCAGGCTCAAACAACATTTACACAGAAGAATTATCTAAATTCTAACACAGAAAAATATCCAGAAAAATTTAATAGACCATTCCATATGTTGTCTCAAATGTTTCCACATTTGATACAACATTTAGTCATAATTTTTCAGATAGTGCATAATTCAAGAGATTTTCGAAGGGATGAAAACCTCTTATCATCAAGGGCTTTTGCATAAATATCAGCAAGTTGTTTCTCAGTAGTAATGTATTCCAACTTTACAATCTCCTTCTCAACAAGATCACTAATAAAATGAGGGGGAAGCAGGGTTGGGGAAGAAATGAGGAGATTAGGGTTTTTATGGGAGTGTGCATTTATCATACCAATTTTTAAGATACAGAGGTATAATAGACAATTTAGGAGGAGTGCATCTATCTTAGATGTACTTTAAGAGAGTATATGTATCTGCGGAGTGTATCTAACAAAGCAGGAGGGGTATATACCCCAACCCTTCATTTTAAGCGGTACATTAACAAGGGCTAGTCCATACTTGTTAAATATACTCCCCTCCCAATTAATTAATTTGATATTCCTTAAAATATCAAATGTACCATTTTAGTAAAACATTCATTAGATATTAAATAGATACACTTTCTCATTAAAATTGAAATATAATCCTAATTTTGTGTAGCAGTAGCCGCCGCCTTCGGCCGTGTCCAACTCCACGCCCATCCACCAAAACAATTCAAAAAACAAATTGAAAAAAACAGTTTATTATCGACGGTAGTGTTTATTTTTGAATAAACTTTGTTGATTTTTTTTTATTTTTTTTGAAATAATAACATGCGCGTTTAGGGGATGTTTGTTTTGGAATTAGAAATTCGGATTTGGGATTTCGAAACTTCACCCCGTTACAGTTTGAGATTTTGATTCAGGATTTCAAAATTCCACTCTATAAATACCTATAAATTCTATAAAAGTAAACCCTATATAGATACCTATAGAACCTATAAGCATAGTATACTATAAAGTTAAATCATACCCTGCATAAATCCCAAAACAAACACAAAACATAAAAAACATTAGGATTTTGAAATCCACTAGATTTTGAAATCCGAATTTCAAAATTCCAAAACAAACATCCCCTTAGGGTTCAGGCAACGCCGCCGTCGAAATTTACATAAAAAAAAATGAAAATAGCGAAGAAGGAGGTGGCGTCGGCACCGCCGCTGTTAGTTACAAAAATGAAAAAAAAAACGAAAAAGGAAGGAGGAACTTTGGACGGCGGGAGGCTTGTCGAGGGAGCTTGAGCGGGCGAGCGAAGACGATGGTTGGGCGGCGACGGCTAGCCGGTTTGGATGGTGGGAGGAAGAAGGGTTGGAAGAGAAGCGGGGAAGAAGGAGAAATGGGAAAAATAGGGTTTGTAGATTTAATTGGGGGAGTGTATATATAATTTAATTCAAATGTGTAAAGGGGCCTATTACGTATTTTAGGAGGAGTACATCTAACCTGATTCATTTTGAAGGGGTGCATTTATCGGTGGGGGTATATTCAGTGGCGGATCCAGGATTTAGAATATGGGGGTACAAAAGTTATTAAATTTAGAATTGGAGGTACAATTTTGATTATCAAATTTTTTTTTGAGGCATTATTAATTTTTTTTTTTTTTTACATAAGAAAAAATTAAAAAATAATCAATTTGGGGGTACCTGGATCCGCCACTGGGTATATTTAACAAGTATTTTCCTTTGTTGTGCAAATAATAGTGGAACGTCCGGATAAGAAAATGACAAACTTATTTAACAGAAATTTTATTCACTCGTGTTATATGATATGTGAGGTTATAAGGTGTAGATGGTAATTACAAAAAATTTATCTAACACGGATTTTATTTACTCGAGTTATATGATTCATGATGTTAGAGAGAGTAGATGGTGATTACAATTGGTGAGGTCCAATCGGCATTCACAAGTTGGACCACCCATCCTCATGAATCGACTCATCATGGCCAATTCCCCAAACAATGTTCTGGAATTAAGACAAGCTCGGGCTCGATCTCAGCCCAAAGCTTGACGCGCCAAAGGCATACCAACCTTGTTAGATCGGTGTGAACGAAAAATTTAGCCTCCAAGATAGGTTCTGAACTCAAAAGTTTAGATTTAAAGTTTTTTTTAGTCCAATAAATTTGACTTTTTTTATTTTGGTCCAACTGATTTACACTTTTTGTATTCGATTCAATAACTTTGTCTAAATTTTAAAATTTATCTATTGACCTGCTAATGCTATTGCAAGTTATTCATCAAGTCAATATACATGTGGCTAACTACTTGACTATTTTTGTATATGTGTCAATGTTGACTGTATTTTTATGTTTATGTGACATTATTTATTTTAATAATTCATTAAATTAGGAAAAAAAGTTAATATTAAAATAATTAAATTTTCAAATTATTTTTGCTGAATAAATTTTTTTTTTTAAATTAAACCTTTTTCAAAAAATAATTTTTTGTAATTCTATTTAATTTTTACAATATATCTAAATATCTTAAAGTAATAAAATCAAACATAAATTTCTAATGTTTTTTTAAATTAAATTAAAATCATGAGATGTCTTAAAGTATATATATATATATATATATATATATATATATTTAAATGTAACAACTAAATCTGTATAATTAAATCATCTTCCTAGATTTGTATTTTATTTCTCATGTTTTTTTAATTTTAGAATTATTTAATAGATTTTTTAAAATAATTTCTAATATTTTTGACAATTTTTGAAACTACTACTCCCTCCGTCCCACAAAAACTTGCACACTTTCCACATATGAATGTCCAATTCCAATTTGTACACTACATAAAAGAAAATATTTTCATAACCACCACCATCAAAATATACTCTTATTTACCCATGTCATTACTTTTCTACACCAATCTACCGTTTATTTACTTTATTCATAAAATTTTACAAAACCATCCCTCAAAACATTAATCATAACACATTTTCTTACACATTTCTTAAATTGTGTGCCACAAGGGTGCAAATTCCTTTGTGACAGATGGAGTATATTTTTATTGGCAAATTCTTATATGTACTCAAGTACACCATGTACTTGAGTTGATCCTGACCAGTCAACGGTCAACTTTTAATTTTTTATTTTTTTTCTTCTGAAAAGTGTATGTTACTATATTGAAAAGTGCAACTTCATTTTTATTGAAAAGTGTATGTTACAATATTGAAAAGTGCAACATCGTTTTTAATGAAAAATGTAAGTTATATTAATGAAATGTGTAAATTATTACTATAACTGAAAAAAGTAAAAGTAAGTTATATTAATGAAAAATGTAAGTTATACTTTAATAAAAAATGTAAATTATAACTGAAAAGTGCACCACAATATTATTATAAAGTGACAAAGTGGGATAGCTCAAGTGGTTAGAGCACAGGCATAGGTCCTGGGTTCTCCATCAAAAAAAAATTATTATAAAGTATAATATTGAGTAAAATAATTATTTTAAAAAAATTAGAATGAAAAAGTAGATAAAGTAAAATTAGTTGGACAGTTTAGGACCACTAGTACGTAATTGCCTAGTCACGGTCAAGTTTTTTTTTTTTTTTTTTAATACCTAAAAATCGTACTAATAATCTCAAGAAATTTATATATTAGTAAAATAAATTTATTAAAATTAGTAGATGGAGAAAAAAAATTCAAAGAAGGAAATGGTCCAATAATCATAAATAACGCAGTTTACACACAGTACCAAGATGAAAAAAGATTTGCACAATACCAATAAACACAAAATTATTCACAAGAAAAGAAACACCCAATACAATAGTTAATCTGTCTAAAGGAATTGCAAATTTATAGTGGGAGGTGTAATATATCTAAAAGTTGCTCCTTTCTTCTTGCATCTATTACTACCTTGAAATTAGTTTCAGGATTATTTTTCAGCAAACGCTCAATATCAGCACGCGAAAGCTCGTTTGAATCGATAACAATTTTCTCCAGTGCACCAGCACTCTCCGACAAATGCATCAGAAATTCCAGCTCGCCCATCGACCCACAATAACCTCGAATTCTTACCTCCTTGAGATGAATATATGAACCCTCTAGTTTCTGTAACTCCCTCTTCTTTGTACTACTATTACTTATTGCAGGCCATATCTGCAAAGTTGGAGATTGTTGACAATCATCAATGCTGCTAAGGATTTATTTAGCCATACATTTCATAAACAACCATCCATATACAGTACATACAAAAAATAAAAAGTTGGCAATGTTTCAGTAAATAATGCAATTAACTTTAACAAATGAAACAGTTCAATAACATCACACTAAGAATTCTAATACATATATAGACAGCAAAGAATAACTAATTACCTCTAGAACAAATGTTTCCAAGCATGGTGAACTGCGTAATATATTAGTTATTGATAGTAGAGATTCATTAGAAGACATTGGCCTCAGTACCAAATGCTTAAGATTCCACATTTCCACAGCTGAATACAACATTTCAGTTACCTGCGGAGTAAATTAAAAAGGATCAAGAAATGCCAAAATCTTATTGACCAGTGAATTAACAATACCACCTTATTCTTAATTACCTCCCACGAAAGAAAGTCGTTCAAATGAAACTCAAATTTCTCTAGCTGCGGAAGGATGCTCGAAAACATCATCAGAACATCACTCATCCTTCCAAGTCCTGAAATATAAACTTCGACAAGTAGGGGAACATTCCTCAATACAAAATGTTCTATACTTTCACCTACGTATGTAAAACACACCACATTTGCATCACAAAGCTCGAATGATTCAAGGTTGGAGCACGAGATTATATCCAAGTATTTCAAAGATGGAAACGGTCCAATAATATCAAGAGTCGAAAGCTGTTTAGATCTAGCAACAGACAGGTGTTCAAGAAGAGGACAGTTGGATAAGAAGAACTCCAGAGCTTCACTAGTCACATTCACTTCATTCATAGATATTTTCTCAAGGTACTCGAAATGGATTGTACTAGTATTCAACTGCGAATCGTTAGGGAAAGTATAGCAATCATAATCGTGGTGGAGGCAGGGGTGTCCGAGTAAGATGAAACACAAGTCCAACTCAAGCCTCTTAACCTTTGCAAGTGTATTCAGAGTGTTGTCTGTAGTGTTGGCACAGACCAGACAACAATTGAGCAGCGGAAATTAAATTAACACTTTGCAAATGAAGTATTTCAAAATTTGTGTAGATTAAAAATTAATCTACACGGATCACTTATATTAACTGTAATATCAGTGAAACAAATCAACAACCTCGTAAGGTTTTGAACAACTACAACTCGTATGAGTTTGACAAAGTTTACTAGAAATTATGAAACTATCTCCCTTATAGATCTAACATAAAATCCTAGTAAAAAGACAATGAAGTATATTCCTAACTAGAAGCGTTGCGCATTCCATAGACTAGTAATCTTGTTTAGCTTTCTCTCTTGTGTGTCTTGTAATGAAGACAGTGATCTCTATTTATAGACTTGTACACGAACTGCCTTCAATCTCCTTGATCATCTCAGCCATTGGATCAAGGTAGTTTTGGTAACCTCCCTCCACAACTCCTTAATTTTAGGAACTTGTATAATAGTGCTTAGAAACTACTCACTCCCGTGCAACTGCATGACTTGGGTGTTGCCCACGTCTTCTACCTACATTAGGGACATCACTAAGAAACAAGTGTAAGGTTAGAGTTAGTAAAAGGAGAAAGGGCAAATTCTGATGTTGTCTTAGGTGTTGGATCATTTAGCACAACACTTAACTGAAGTGTTGGATCATTAAACAAAACACTTATTCCAACATCAACACCAATTATCAATATACATTGCATGAAGTTTAGTCAAATTGCAGTGCAATCGGAAGTCCTCAATGACACAAGCCTTATGTAATGAAATAACATGATCAACCCATCTAACACACATTGGCAAGCCTTATGTGGAATCTACTACATTCAATGACACAAGCCTTATGTAATGAAATAACATGATCAACCCATCTAACACACATTGGCAAGCCTTATGTGGAATCTACTACATTCTTCCATTGTCATATTATATGATTTTCTTTTCCAATTGAAATCTAGCTTAGGGATGAAGGTCCATAAGTACCTCCACCGTCGAGAAAGTAAGCTAGTAGCAGTAGATTCCTTTAAGTGTCAAAAGAGACAACATCTGGGAGCATGCTGATTAGATCAGCTGAAGCATGTTCATCAAACATATCCTGGAAAAACAAAAGGATAACTCAATAAGAATTAAAATTAAGCAATAACTTGCACTAAAAATTTAAAATACAAAGCAAGAAATAACACTTTCTGCCGTTATTGGATTTTGCTATGTTAAAGTTGAGCAATTATCTGCAGATTGGGGTGTTTTTCACCATTCCCCCAAATTCTTCAAATAATTCGAGCAGCTAATAAACCTTAATACATTACTCATCCAAATTCCAGCCGCTTAAAACTGATTTTATGTAATTTTGGTAAAGAAATTCTCCTATGAATCAAGAGGATTAAACAGAACCCACCACCGCAATCAGAGAATAGTGAAATCCAATTTGGATCTTTTTCACTCTCGATCCTTTTTTTTTAAATTATTACGGAGTATTATTTAGGTAAAATAGATATTTTTAGGGTACCACTACTAACACCCCAAAACATGTTATACACACTCCATTAATTTAAAAATAAAAATAGATAATTGTAAAATGACTAAGTAACCCTTATACAAATTAAAAAATAAAATTTTAAAAAAATTGAAAAAATCTTAAAAAATATAATTAAAATCTAAAAAGTATTTTAAAAGATTAATAAAATCTTAAAAAATAATTAATTTAAAGAAATCAAATATTTTTTAAAAATAATATGAAAAAATTAAATATTTTTTAAAAAGAAAAAAAAATTATTCAAATAAAAAATTTAAAAATCAATTAAAAATAAATAAATTCGTAATTTTTCTAATAAATCATAAAAAATCAATTAAAATTAAGAATTCGAATAATGATAAATAAAATCTAAAAAATTAAAAATCACCTAAATCTTAAGAATTAATTATAAATATTAAAAATATAATTGATTTAATTATATTTTAAAATATAGTTGAAATTTTTAAATTTTATTTAGCTTTATTTTATTTTTTAATATTTATTTTTTAATTTAATATTGAGTTGATTTTTCTTTATTATTTTATTTAATTTTAAGAAAATTAATCGTTAATTCTTAATTTTTTAGGAGTATTTTATTTGATTTATTTTTCAGATTTTATTTAGATTTAGTTATTGTTTTTTTCATTCTTTTTAATTGATTGTTTCATTTTTAAATGATTTTTAAATTTTAGCAGATTATTCTATTAATTAAATTTTAAATTTTATATGATTTTAAAGATTTAGTTAATTTTTATTAGTTACGAGGGTTGAAGAGTAAATAGAAAATAATTGGAGTGTGAATAGTAATAAAAATTGAATTTTAAATTTTAATGGGGTGTGTTTAACATTTGGGGGTGTGTATAACATTTTATAGGGTGTTATTAGCCCCACCCTATTTTTAAGATTTTAAAATTTGGATTTTTGATTCGCCATCATTGATAGAAATCATATCCAAATAGCACCTTCGTAGTTCAGAATCGTGGTGCAATCAAATATGTGCCAGTGTATATCTATATGCGTGAGTTATTTTTGCACCTCCAACAATGTTAGATGTACTCCTTTGATACATGAACACCCACAAAATAGACATATTATAGATGCATTCCTCCCAACACTATGCCAAATAAGCTGATAGACAGCGGTTAAAAACCGCTGTAAATTGGAATCAGTAATCGTTGTGATAATAAGGGCTGTAAAAAGGGGGCACTGATAGACAGCGGTTATTAACCGCTGTCGTATCTATATACAACAGCGTTTATTAACCGCTGTTATTCCATCAAAACCGATGTGGTATGTGCTCAGTTTGAACCCCTTACAATATTTACGATAGCGGTTTTAATTACTGCAACGGTTTTTAAACGCTGTTGTTTTGAATTTCTACAGCGGTTTTTAACCGCTGTTATTTATTAACAACCGTTGTTGTACTTTCTCTATAACAGCAGTTATATTAGCTATAACAACGGTTATTAGCCGCTGTTGTATATATCCGATATTTTAAAAAAAATAATGAAATTTTAATTTGCTAAATTCATAAAAATAAAATACAAAAGCTAAAAAAAATTATGTATATATATAAATTCAAGTAGACTATTACAATAAATTCTTAGATATCCTCCCAATCGCACATATGATTTTTCTTATGTACTTCAAGCCAATTTCAAGTGGCTCTATCAATGTCATTATCTCCGGTAATGAAGAAATCATCAATCATAATGCTTTGCTACTCAACTCCTAAAGTAAAAAAAAAATGAAAGTAGATACATGATCAGTGATAATTAATTATAAATATTATTCTTATGTACAATACAAAAATCTTACCTTTGAATTTAGTGGACAGTCGAATTATGACAAAGTCTCTCCAATCAAGATCATTCGTATGCCAACTTGTTTGATTGTTTATGAGGTGTGGACTAGACAAACTCACGAGATAATTTTTGAAGTTCCTCCACTTGGATCAGCTGACATCAAACACCCTTTCTTCTTTTTAACTATAGTGATTTAGATTTTTTTTAATTTTTTTTAGTGGGGACATAGGGAGTACATCAAATGGGGAAGAAAAATAAAACTCCTATGACCCAAGAAAACACACTACTCCATTTCAATCAAGAGAAATGGTAGAGTGAACTGCAAGCTGTGCCAATTCATGCGCTCGCCTTGTAAAACACCGTGGAGTAAATTTGAATTTGCACACTACAAATTCTTGTGAAAGTTTGATAATTCTTTCCACGTTGTCAAAATCCGGTCCCAGGCCTCTTTTGTCGCTATTGCACATTCCAATCGCTTGAATGGAATCAGACCTTACCTCAATAACTGTTCGATTCCGATTTTTAGCTTCTTGTAGACCAATCTCAATAGCTTTCAATTCCGCTCCCAATGGGCCTTGCTGTGGTGGGATCCTTCTAGAAAATCTTAAAACTTCATCTCCATCATTTTGACACAAAATTCCTCCTACCCCAAACTTCAGTTCATCTGCATTAAAAGCTCCATCAACTTCTAAAAAATCGTTGTCGAGGTCGAAGGTCATACCACTTTCCCTTTCATTGCCAACACTCCTTGTCTCGTTATCCTTTTCAATCACATTGGCCTCCCTAAAAGAGTAAAGATAATTAAGGGCCCTCTCTGCAATCTTGATATCAATGGTCCGCCTTTTATGATCGTAATCATGTAACATTGAGCATCTTTCCCTCCATATACCCCATGCAATCATAATAATTTCCTCAAAAACATCAGTTGAGACCGAACCATTCAAGGCTTGGAGCAGATCAATTGTTGAGGAAGTATGTCTAATCTTTATACTGCTCCACACTCCGCGACTTTTCCAAACTTTCATCACCCCTGCACATTGAAAAATTGCATGTACCGTATTAGGCATATGATGGCCACACAACCCACATGTTGGGGTAATTGGAATATTTCGTTTTGCAAGATTGCCTTCCGTTGCTACAAAGTCCATGCACATTTTCCAAGCAAAGATCCTAATCTTTGGTGGAACTTTTAAATTCCAAATCAAATTCCACCATCTATGTGTTCCATCAAGATTGGAAGCCATGGGCATGTCTCTCTTTCTTTTCATTGCCTCCAAAGCAACTTTATAGCCCGTTTTAACCGTATACTTGCCAAATGTATCAAACAACCAGAATCTTGAATCCTCCTTACCTTCGTCTCCCACTACCGTTCGGAGGATCCCCTCAACTTCGTGAGGTAAGAAAGCCATTATGACCATCGACTCATTCCATTCCCTATTTTGGTTGAGAAATCTAGAAACATTTGTTCCAGTTGCAATTGTCGATTCAATTTTCCCACCCTGTAGACCAAGAACCCATCGGTCCTTATGTAGACGGATAGTATTACCATCACCAAGTTTCCATCTCATGCCTTCTTGCAACACTTCTCTACTTGCGCACAAAGATCTCCACGTAAATGAAGGGTTGTTTCCTACATCAGCTTCCATGATATCCCAATGTTTAAAATATCGTGCTTTGAAAATTTTCGCCACTAACAATTGAGGATTTTCAATCATGCGCCATACTTGCTTAGCCAATAATGTTTGATTAAAATAGGCCATCTTACGGAAGCCCATTCCCCCTTCAGCTTTCGGCTTACACAAATCATCCCATTTCCGCCAATGCATTTTGTTGTGATCTTGTCGTTGTCCCCACCAAAAGTTTGCCATCAAGGACTCTAGCTGATCACAAATCGCTCCTGGCACTTTAAAACACATCATAACGTAGGTTGGTACTGCTTGAAGAACTGATTTGATTAAGACTTCCTTCCCCCCCTCAGAAAACTCGTTGTTCTTCCAGTTCATGATTTTCTGCTTCATTCTATCAACTAGAAAGGAAAATTGTGCCCTTTTGCCTCTCATTGAGAAAGTCGGAAGGCCTAAATATATCTGATGTCTTTGCGTCAACTTAACATTCAAAATATTTTTTATCTCGTCCTTATTACAATCAACCGTGTTGGGGCTAAACAAAATAGAAGACTTATCAAAATTGATCATCACCCTCACTTAACATATACAGGCAGGGTTAGATTTTAAATGTACGGTGCTGAAATTTAAATTTTAATTAACCGCGCACACTCTCACTTAACATATACAGGGATAGCGATTTAGATTTTAATTAACGCACACCTTCACTTAACATATAACATGGTTGGTAAAATAATAAAACCTAGATGTGAATTGTTTTAAAACTTATCCTATTAAATAAATTTTATAATTTAATCTTCTTTTTTTTAATTCAACTCGAATTCTACTTCCATGCCTTTTTAAAAAAAAATGTTTGATATTTTTTTATTGATTTATAAATATTTATCTTAAATAAAATTTTTTATTTTATTTTATTAATTAATCATATATATTAATTTTAACTGCTATATATATATAATATATATATATATATATACATATAATTTTTAGGATATTTATTGTTATACGTTTTTCTTTTTTTTTATAAATATTTATTTCATATAGTTTTTTTTTTTATTAATTTGATCAAAATAATTTCTTTTTCTTTTTATGGTATGTTGAATTAAGGATATAGGTTGAAAGTCTTGTGCTTCCCAAGAGAGTCAACCTTTTTTTTCTAAGATATATATTTCAACCATCAAATGGAGCAAATATACTATATATGATTGAGTCATAATAATAGGGGTTAGAGAAAGAGAATGATTAGGGGAGTTTTCACACATCTTCTTTTTTATTTGTTTATGAATGGCCGTGATTTTCTTTCTAGATTTTTCCTAATTCTTTAATTTGTTTCTTATGTTTTTCTCTAACATTTTAGAACTACTCATTGATGTCATGAAATCTAACAATCAATTTCCACATCAACAATCAAATCTCATTGATGTCATGAATGATCAATTTATTTCTCCTTACCGTGCGCCGACGGACATGTGTCTCTGACGGCGACCCCTCTCACAGAAAGAGGAGAGGCTTTATTTAATCAAAATCGTATATTGTGTTAATCATCATATATTTCTTAATTGATAAAACTTAAAAAATAATAGAATTAAAAATAAAATTCTTTATAAATCAATAAAATCTTAAAAATATGAAATAACCAAATACAATTTTGAAGATTAATTACAAGATTTATTTTTTTAATTGATTTTTTTAATATATTTATTTTTGAGAATTTAATCGTATTTCATAAAAAAAATCAGTAATTTAAAAAAAAATTATCATATTTTTTTTATTTAATTATTTTTAAAGATTAATTTGATTATATTCCATAAGAGAAGCTATTACAGCGCGCATAACTAAAACATATCACAGCGGTTACGAAAAACTGCTGTCTATCAGCGCACAAGTGCAACCTATGACAGCGGTTCTGAAAAAAGATACATATGACAGCGGTTCTGAAAAAAGATACATATGACAGCGGTTTTTGAAGTTTTAACAGCGGTTTTAAAAATAACCGCTGTTATTCAACTGCTGTAAAAATCATAATTTGGCATAGTGCAAATTATCTAAACTACTATTTTCCCTCAAAAACTCATTTGAATAAATGCGCTCCCCACATAAAACCCTAATTTCATTTTCCTTCATCTTCAATTCTTCATCTTCTTCCACGTTGCCCTGCCATTGCACCTTTTTTTTTTTAAAAAAATTCCTGCTCACATCCCCATGTCAATTCTGTAAGCCATGGAGGTATGTTGACGGTCGTCCATCAACCTTTGCTTTTTTTGGTGATAGATACTAAAGTTTATTCAGAGTAGTATATTTTTTGCTGAAAAGATGTTTTAAAAATTATATTATGGACTGGGCTATCATAATTGTTAGAAATTGAGGTGTATGTGTAGACGAAGATTAAATGCTGACACATATTTTAAACACGAAAGTCGAGGCTAGAGTTTGACTCTATCTTGAAGGTGGCATAGACACTGTACAATGAGTCGTCTAGCCCATTCAGAATGTAGTTACGACACAGGAAGTCACTGTGATTCCATGCGTCAAGAGCAGTCAACCTCTGTTGGTCGCTGTCATCCTCCTCTACAGTAGGAGGATCTTCCCTCAAGAACCGTGCAAGGTTCAGGGTAGTCAGATAGAACAACATTTTCTGTTGCCATCTTTTGAAATCATTACCGACAAATTTCAGTGGTTTCTCAGAGTGAATATGAGAAGTAGGAGCAACAGAAATAGTAGAAGTAGACATCTTCGAATACACAAAGAAAACGTCTTACGATTGTTAGAAATTGAGGTGTATGTGTAGACGAAGATTAAATGCTGACACAGATTTTAAACACGAAAGTCGAGGCTAGAGTTTGACTCTATCTCCGTAAGACGTTATTGCCCCGTACACAGGTGCAATACGGATCACTGGCAACCGTCCCCAAGATACAACGACTTAAAACTTCACGACTGTTGCACTACAAATCGGAAGCTATCGGCGAATCGCAAAATGGATATCCGGAACTTTCGATAAAACTCTAATGCAAGGACTTAGAATGCTAGAATGTTTTGGAGGATAAGAATGCAAGAAAGCTTTTGGCTTGAGTTTGAATCAATGGAAATGAATTTTCGAATGAAAAATGAATGAAAAGACCAATGTAGGGGGAGCTATTTATAGACTTTCAAGAGTCTTTAGGTAATAGGTGTGACTCTTCACAATAAACTTATTTTTCCAAAAGTTGCAACTTTTAGAAATAAGCAACTATTCACAAAAGGTATGTCTTTTAAATTAACACAATAATTCTAAAAGACACAACCTTTGGAATAATCAACTATTCACCAAAAGATATGTCTTTAAATTAACACAATAATTCTAAAAGACACAACCTTTGGAATAATTAAAATCATTTCACCAAAAGACATGACATTTCATGTCAAGTCACTATCCATCACTATTACCATTATAAATACATTCAACAATGTATTTATCCACACACTAAATGACCAACTTTAATATTAATTTCTCATTCACCCAAAATTTGGTTTTGAGAAATCAAATCAACTAAATCCATTTACGCAAAACAGATTATAAATTGTCACTTAATATTTTATAAAATGTGGTCAAAACCAACATTTTCCAACAATCCCCCACATGAATGAAATTAATGCATGTGACTCCCTATGAAAGTTCCGACGAACCGTTACTGCATCGGGATAGGTAGCTTCAGGCTTTGAACCTTACCTAGTAAAATGCCATCGGATTTACTTGCCACTCAGTGAACACGATGTCTTGAACTGGTTGGCGTTTTGTGTAAACCAAGACAATGACATATACACAGCAACGACTCTGATACCCTTTGGTTCTCACGTTGTGTCCATTTCGGCCCTGGACCATATCTTGGATTCATAAGTGTGTTTTCATTTGAAGCGGCCCCACTTCACACTTATATAGGTGATCTCGTATCAAGAGTACCCTGCAATTCTCCATCCTTGGGATATAGGAATCATTAAAAGCTGTTAAGCTTAACCTCACCACACGTCAGCAGGTTTTCTACACTGGAGGGTGTAAGGTTGCACTTGAAGGGAATCGAGAATGGGTTTCTTTAGTTTTCTCAAGTGCACATCTGAGTGCTTCATAACTTAGTTGTCTCGTTGAACCAAGTTCTTGGGATCCTCCAGTCAGCATGGACGAGTTACCGCTATGAACACCCTTTAATGTGTGGGGTTTAACCCCATTCCCCTTACCGCACTATACATTTGATCTCGGTTAATGCCTTTTGTAAGCGGATCCGCAATATTTTCTTTTGACTTCACATAGTCAATGGAGATTACTCCATTTTAGATCAAATGTCTAACGGTGTTGTGTCTCCCGACGAATGTGTCGAGATTTACCGTTATACATATTACTTTGTGCCCTCCCAATAGCCGACATGCTATCACAGTGTATCATCACTGGAGGCACTGGTTTGTTCCAACCGGGAATATCCTCTAAGAAGTTTCGAAGCCATTTTTCTTCTTCACCAGCCTTGTCCAATGCAATAAACTTTGATTCCATTGTTGAACGAGCTATGCAAGTTTGCTTAGAGGATTTCCATGACACTGCTCCTCCACCTATAGTGAATACATATCCACTAGTGGACTTGGAGTCTTTTGAATCAGATATCCAATTAGCATCAGTGTATCCTTCCAACACTGCTGGATATTTTGTATACAAGATTCCAAAACTTAGCGTATGTTTCAAATACCTAAGGACTCTCATCAGAGCCTTCCAATGAATCTTGTTGGGGTTGCTCGTGAATCTACTGAGCTTACTGACTGAGTATGCTATATCAGGTCGTGTACAATTCGTTAAGTACACCAGACTTCCGATAATTCTAGCATACTTATGTTGATCCACTGGGTCTCCCTTATTTTTGACTAAGTGCACATTTGAATCCACGGGAGTGTTAGTCGGGGGAACGTCAAAGACATCAAATTTTCTAAGCACATTCTCAACATAATGAGCTTGTGTTAGAACAATTCCGTCAGGAGTTCTAGAGATCTTTATCCCTAGTATGATGTCTGCTATACCTATATCTTTCATGTCAAAATTTCGTTTCAACATGTTCTTAGTTTTCATGATTATATCATGATTGCTTCCCGTTATTAGCATGTCATCTACGTACAGACATACTGTCACATATTCTTCGTGTATGCCCTTAATGTAAACACATTTGTCACACTCATTCGTTTTGAAGCCATTTGATAACATCACTATATCAAATTTCGCATGTCATTGGAGAGGTGCTTGTTTTAGTCCGTACAAGGACTTAACAAGTTTGCACACCTTGTTCTCCTGACCAGGTATAACAAACCCTTCAGGTTGTTCCATGTATATCTTCTCATCTAATTCCCATTCATGAATGCCGTTTTTACATCCATTTGGTGTATCTCAAGGTTGTGCAATGTAGCAATAGCAATGAGCACTCTAATGGATGTAATTCTCGTTACAGGAGAATACGTGTCGAAGAAATCGTATCCCTCCTTTTGTTTGAACCCTTTTGCTACTAAACGAGCTTTGTACTTATCAATTGATCCATCAGCCTTATATTTTATCTTTAGGATCCATTTGCATCCTAAGGTTTTACAACCTGGTGGAAGATCAACTATCTCCCAAGTATGATTGTGCATGATAGACTCAATTTCGCTTTTTATAGTCTCTTTCCAGAGAGGAGCATCTGGACTAGACAGTGCCTCTTGAACTGTCCGAGGTTCATTTTCCATCATGTATGATAGAAAATCTGGCCCAAAGGACTTTTCCTTGCTGGCCCTTTTACTGCGTCTTGGTTCTTCATCAACCTTAGGTTCCGCATTAACCTCTAGTGAACCAATTACAGTTTCATAAGTTCTATTATGTGAATTTACTTCTTCCATTTGGTTCTTAGGGAATATGTTCTCGAAGAACACAACATTTCTTGACTCGATAGTCATTCCTACGTTCATCTCCGGAACATTTGATTTGTGCACCATGAATCGATATGCACTACTATTATGTGCATACCCAATGAAGATGCAATCAACCGTTTTTGGTCCTATTTTTACTTGTTTTGGCTTAGGTACTTCAACCTTAGCCAAACACCCCCACACTTTAAGGTAATTGTAGGATGGGATTCTACCCTTCCATAATTCATATGGAGTTTTATCCAATTTCTTGTGTGGTAACTTATTAAGAATATAGTTGGCTGAAAGTATGGCTTCCCCCCACATGTTCTGGGGTAAGCCCGAACTAATCAACATAGCGTTCATCATCTCTTTCAGAGTTCTATTCTTGCGTTCTGCAACGCCATTTGATTGAGGTGAGTATGGTGCCGTTGTTTGATGAATGATGCCATTTAGGGAGCAAGATTCTTCAAACGGTGCAACATATTCTCCACCTCTATCACTTCGAATCATTTTGATTCGCTTGCTAAGTTGATTTTCAGCCTCATTCTTATAAGCTTTAAAAGCTTCAATTGCTTCGTTTTTGCTCTTCAAGAGGTATACATAACAATATCTTGTGCAATCATCAATAAACGTTATGAAGTAATTTTTACCACCTCTAGTTTGCACAAACTTTAAATCACATATATCTGTATTGATAAGTTCTAAAGGTGTAGTACTTCTTTCCACCGAATGGAATGCTGATTTGGCCATTTTTGCCTCAACACACACCTCACACTTTTGTGAATCAAATTCCATTTTGGGGAGTAAATCTAAATCCACTAAACGTTTTAGGGCATTTTGATTTACATGTCCTAATCTACCATGCCATAAATTAGAACACTCAAGCAAGTAATTAATATCACTATTATTAATACTGCGTTTAATGTCACGCTTGACAGTTAGTACATTCATTTTGAAAAGGCCCTTCTCAAGGTACCCTTTCCCAATAAATTGACCACATTTGGTCAGTACAAATTTATCAGCTTCAAAAACTAATTTAAATCCGGCTTTGTTCAACAATGAGCCGGAGACTAAGTTCTTTCGAATGTCTGGGACATGCAGCACATCGACAAGAGTTAGTTCTTTTCCTGAGGTCATTTTCAGTACCACTCTCCCCAATCCGACCATGTTCGATGTAGCAGAGTTTTCCATGAAGAGTTTTCTGCCATTGATCGCTTGATAGGATGAGAACATTTTCTTGTCTGAATAGATATGACGGGTAGCACCAGTGTCTACCCACCATTCCCTCGGGTTATCCACTAAGTTTGCTTCGAACACGACAACAGATAGATCTAATTCAGACATTTCTTCAGGCAGGGATTTGTGTTCCACAATATTAGCTTGATTCTGGTTGACATTCGCGTTGGCCTTCTTTGGCTGGCGACATTCACTTGCCTTGTGTCCGGGCTTATCACAATTATAACAGTTACCTTTGAACCTTTTAGCGTTCTGAGGTTTCTGTTGTTTGTCAACGCGTCTGCGCTTTTTGCCTCTTCCGGACTCAGCTAGGTTCACTTTCGCCTCTTCACTACTCTTATCGCTTTTGCCCTCGGATTTTCGGTTATCTTCCTCAATCATTAGTCTCACGATCAAGTCCTCAAGACCCATTTCCTTGCGCTTGTGCTTGAGGTAGTTCTTGAAGTCCTTCCACAGAGGCGGTAACTTCTCTATTATAGCAGCTACTTGAAAGGATTCAGACAATTGCATATCCTCGGCATGAATCTCATGTAGGATCAATTGCAATTCTCGAACCTGTTCTAAAACAGTTTTCGAGTTAACTATTTTGAAGTCGAGGGACCGTCCGACAATGAATTTCTTTTCCAAAGACTGCCACAATTCTTTGACTGTCTTGAAGGTGGCATAGACACTGTACAATGAGTTGTCTAACCCATTCAGAATGTAGTTACGACACAGGAAGTCACTGTGATTCCATGCGTCAAGAGCAGTCAACCTCTGTTGGTCGCTGTCATCCTCCTCTACAGTAGGAGGATCTTCCCTCAAGAACCGTGCAAGGTTCAGGGTAGTCAGATAGAACAACATTTTCTGTTGCCATCTTTTGAAATCATTACCGACAAATTTCAGTGGTTTCTCAGAGTGAATATGAGAAGTAGGAGCAACAGAAATAGTAGAAGTAGACATCTTCGAATACACAAAGAAAACGTCTTACGATTGTTAGAAATTGAGGTGTATGTGTAGACGAAGATTAAATGCTGACACAGATTTTAAACACGAAAGTCGAGGCTAGAGTTTGACTCTATCTCCGTAAGACGTTATTGCCCCGTACACAGGTGCAATACGGATCACTGGCAACCGTCCCCAAGATACAACGACTTAAAACTTCACGACTGTTGCACTACAAATCGGAAGCTATCGGCGAATCGCAAAATGGATATCCGGAACTTTCGATAAAACTCTAATGCAAGGACTTAGAATGCTAGAATGTTTTGGAGGATAAGAATGCAAGAAAGCTTTTGGCTTGAGTTTGAATCAATGGAAATGAATTTTCGAATGAAAAATGAATGAAAAGACCAATGTAGGGGGAGTTATTTATAGACTTTCAAGAGTCTTTAGGTAATAGGTGTGACTCTTCACAAAAGGTATGTCTTTTAAATTAACACAATAATTCTAAAAGACATAACCTTTGGAATAATCAACTATTCACCAAAAGATATGTCTTTAAATTAACACAATAATTCTAAAAGACACAACCTTTGGAATAATTAAAATCATTTCACCAAAAGACATGACATTTCATGTCAAGTCACTATCCATCACTATTACCATTATAAATACATTCAACAATGTATTTATCCACACACTAAATGACCAACTTTAATATTAATTTGTCATTCACCCAAAATTTGGTTTTGAAAAATCAAATCAACTAAATCCATTTACGCAAAACAGATTATAAATTGTCACTTAATATTTTATAAAATGTGGTCAAAACCAACATTTTCCAACAATAATTAAATTTAAGATACAATTAAGATGATCCATAAATCATATAACATGAGTATTTAATATTATATGCGTTTTATATAATTTTTTGAAAAAAAAAAATATAATCCGGCCCTAAGGTGATATTTGTATAAAAATGCTAAGGTGGGGTTGGTGTTTTTTTTTTAACAATTAGAATGGAAATGGGGTTGGTTAAAAAAAATGACAATGTTTCGTAAATAATGCAATTAACTTTAACAAATGAAATATTAATTAAAATTTCACAACAAGATGAGCTGGAATTTATAGGCAGCAAAGTACTGTAGGCTGTATGATGCAAAAAATAATATTTAAAGTATTGTTTGTAAATACAATAAACTATTTTTAAAATCACTTATTGTTATTTTTAAAGCTCATTTTCACAATTTTTAAATAAAGAATAATTTTGAAAGCTCTAAATCTGTCACAAATTAATGTTCTAGCTTATAGTTATATTAACTTATGTAAAGTTTGAAGTATCGTATTGCATCTTTTGATAACAAATTATATATGAAGTTACAAGTAAAATCCTCAAACTAATGTTTAGGATTTTACCTTCTTCACATTGAATTTACTTCTTCCCCGTACATGTAAGGTATATCATAGTATTAAGCAAGTTTTGTGTGAGTCAGTTTTGCTCGACCAAAAAGAAGAGAGTATGTGACATGTAATATTCAAACCATGATTTTCAGAAAAATTGAATAAAATTGGCTAACCGGCCGTAAAACCAGTTGAACCCTCCCCCATTTAAATATGTATAAATTTTTTAAAAGCGTTTATACTTTGAGTTCAGTTTTACTTTCATTATATTTTAAATGCAATTAATATATTTGTTATGTTTCCATTTTTTTCTTTTTTAATTTATTTAATTTAAACTTGATTGCTTGTTTGATAATTGGTAACACACATACATTTTATATTTTTTCAATACAAATATTATAAATATTTTGTTATATTATTTGGTCTACTTTAAAATATTGAATATTAATTACCAAAAATACTCTAAATGTATTATTAATAAGTGGTTACGGGAATTATGGGAAACTTGGTAATTATCTTGACTTTTTCTACTAATTTCATTTTGTTTCCTTTATCCTTTATAAATTTTGACTCTAAAACTAAACCAAAATCACTTAATCTTAAAACAATAATCAAAAAGTCATACTCCCAATTCACCCGGAACTAAAATTCAATAAATAAAACCATACTCCAAATTCACGTATGTACAACAGCTAGAATTCTTATTTTGTAGACCAGAGTAAAAATAAATTAAAAGGCTCTCATTAAACTGAAGTTATTTTATAAAAATAGATTACTTAGTAATTTTATTTAAAGACCGACGACTTATGTACAAAACATTAAAGACCAGTTAAGTAGATAAAACCCTGGTCATTTTCTTATCACATTTCAATCTTCACTCAATTATATATTCCATTCGTCGAGGGCTTTACCGAGGGCCCACTAACCCTCGGGAATTTTAATTGATGTGAAAATTTTCAAATTTAAATTCCCTTGCCAATATTCTCGAGAATGGCAAGGGATTTAGTTTCCCTAGGCATTTAGCAAGGGTTTTTTCTTCCCTAGGTATTTTCCCTTGCCCATTCACTCTCTAGGCAAATCTCTTGCCATTTGTAAGAGATTTCTTTCCCTCGATAATTTCCCTTGCGATATGAGTCTAATTTTGTAGTGTTTTTTTTTTACCCTTCAACCTTAATATTTTAATTTGAGAATTCATTATGAACCATGAAGTATGAATTGTAGTTTCTCGAGTTATTTTGTATTGTTTATAATTGTTGTGCTTATTATAATGTGAAACAAAATAATTTTATAAGTACATATGTTTTTTGTGAATGCAATATATGGTATATTAAAATGTTCAATCTTGTCGGTCTGTTTATAAAAATAATGATTTAAACAACACCCGAGAATCTCGATATGAAATAAATAATCTAAATGGGGTGAAATTATGAAAATCAGTGGGTTTTTTTTTTTTTTTAAATTTTGGTAGCATGAAAGTGATAGGGCAGAAATTTATAAGAATATTGATCACGTTGACATTGAGTAGTGACATGAAATGAAATATAATGATGATTATGTAAACCACTTAAATAACATTAGTGCACACTTAAATAACATTAGTGCAGGATCATTAATTTATTTTAAAGATCATGTGATTTGGTGGATTTAATTATGTTGAATATCGCTACTATGTCTTAATCTTACTTCATTAGTCGGTCAGTGGATTAAAAAAATATACTATTTTTTAATCTTTTTTTCTGCAAGATTAATTATTTGGTGATTAAATCATCCTGTCAAAACTATTGAAAATCTATTACCACGAGAAGATTTCATTTGAATCTAGTGCCGACAATCGACTGCTTTTAAAGTTTGGTAAATTTAATTAGAAAAAAAAATTATAAACATCAATTGTATTGTATAATTTATATGCATGTTTTAAAAGATAAATAATTTGTTTCACCAAAAATATTACTGATTAAATATTAAGCTTCAATCTTCTAATAAATTTTATATTCTCCTTTTATGCATTTAAAAAATATGAAAGTCATCATAAATCATTTTCTCAAAATATATAGGACAATATTATATAAATAAAACTGTAATGCTTTATCTGGAGAAGATTGATCCACTTGAACTTGATAAGTCAAAGACCTGTTTTATTTAATTTTATAGGTTAAACTACCGATTAATCTCAAGCGACTCTTTCATGACACGAATAAACATTGTTATAAGTAAACTGAATTTGTGGAATACAATTATGGAGTCCAATAAGGCCACAAAAGACGTCATTCTCTTAACCTTAATTTGTGTCCGAAAACAGCCTTCCTTTTTTCCTTTATGTCAGTTTGAAAAGCATTAAATCCTTGCAATCTTTTTAATGTCCAACAAAATCTCCTTGTCAATTCCATGTTTCGATTATTTCATCTTTTTTTTTTGCCAATCATATCAAAATTTGTTAGTGTTAGTTTTTTTTTTTAAAGAAAATTTAACTCGAGAATAAAAGTTAATTATCCATTATATATATAACCTTTGTTATGGAAATTATGTTTTTATAGGTAGCCTTTGTTTTAAATTTCGTAATTATTTACCCATCACAATTGTATGTTAACAACTCAAAATGACAAATACAGAAGAACAATAAAGAATTTTATGAAACAAAGTGATCAACGTGCATAGAAATATATATGTGATGATTAATTATATATATATATATATATATATATCAGTAACAACAAAAGACTCCACCATTCATAAAATACCTAGTAGTCAACAAAAGTCCTGTAAAAAAAAAAAAAGTAGTCAACAAAAGAATATACTGTATAAATAATTTGATTTAACCCCACTACACGTATTTAAATTAATACATAGAATAGCATTTTTTTGGTCCTTATATTTTGTTGAAATAAAATCTCTCAACATTCTGTGTCTTTCTTGAATGATTTTTCATTTTTTTTAAGCACGTCACATTGTCGTTTCCTCTAAATTTTTGCCAACATTTTAATTTTCGTAGCAAATATAAAGACCTTCGATATATATAAATTCATTAACTTTTGATACATAAACAATAAAAGATCATATATCCAAAATTAGAAGGAAAAAATTGTGAAAAAAGGTTCATAAACGTTTTACACTGAACATGGTAATACCTATAACATATGAAAAGTACAACATTTTAGTAATTTTAAAAAAAAAAAAAACAAACTCACAAACCCAATTTCTTTTACTACCACACAAGATTGATACAATAAAATCAATGACTAAAACGCATTAGATCTTCAACTCAAGTCCAAACAAATCAGGAGATCTACTTCACTTCAATAGTGAGGAAAGTAGGGAGACAAGTGCAACATTTGTCCACACATAAAAATTAAGTCTCCATTCTAAATACGAGTCAACACCCGATCACACTAAGGTATTTTTGTGCTAAAAGAAAACAGAGACATAAATATAGACAAAAATCCATTAAGAACCAAAGGACAAAATAAACCTCAACACAAGAAAAAAAGTAAGCTCAAACCCACACAAGGCAGTAACCAAACACCAAACTACTCAAACCGTAAAGAGACAATCTACAATGAGTAAGAAAGAGCATAGGGCACAAACATCTCACATCTAAAAGACTAAAGTAGAGGGAAAAGATAAACATAAAACTAAAACACAACACAAAACAAGACCAAAAAATCTAAACGAATTATAAAAAAATTCAACAGAACAACCTTGAAAAACTAGCATCTAAAAAATAAAACAGAAAAAAGGGGTCAACGAACCGGTCTATTAATCAACCATCGTAAAAATGCTGTCTTTTGAAAAGATCGAACTTTAAACCCGAATTAAAAAAAACCAAAAGAAGAAACTGAAGTTATGGGTCCAATGACGACGACAAATAGTAAAATAGCAGTGCGGAGTTGGTGGTGACCGGTGGTATATAGTGTCTTTAAGAGGAAGATTTTCTTTAAAACAAAGAGAATTAGAGAGAAGTAGGAGAGTGGAAGGAGGAAGTGGTGTGATGGTAATATGGCTTTAATTTACCACACTTTTCCAGTTGATCGTTTAGCACAGATTTGTTAATGTTATTTACATTTGTAGTGTGATTTCACAAAATAATAATACAAGAGGACAAACGATTTTTATTTAATATATGTAGTGTTGAAAAGCCACTTTGAATTATGTAAAAAGAGAAAAAATTGGTTACATAGATTGCACAAAATATGTGCAATATGAAGTTAATTAATTATGTATAATAATCAACGTTGGTGCAAAGATCAAGAACATGGACTTGACATTCCACCAAAAGGGCCCAAGCTTCCACATTCATCTTCTAGTTGTTTGCTTGCCTTGTTGGTGTTAAATCACTTTGAGAAATCTCAAATTCACACTCAATCCAGGTACAATGCTAGTGTTTTTCTCACTACCTAGCTAGCTACACTTCAAGTGCTTTGCTACCCAACTTCTCAAAGTCACCCGGGTAACGTCCGGCGAACAATTTAATTTTACCTTTTATTTTATCGACCAATATTCAATATATATAGTATACATTTATATCTAATCTAGGCTTTAAACGAGTTATTCGTAAGTGGACGGTAAGATTGATCTCCCCGAATTAGTCGGTTCTTCTTGAACCGTATACTGAATAATGTGACACTAATTATTTTTTTTATACCTAATCTATAACTCATACATGTATTTTATTCTAAATTAAAAATATGTACATAAATTATACTAGACCGGATAATAATGATCAGATATATATATAAATAATGTGTAAATATGTATGTGTGTAAAAAACAACATATACTATGTATATCTCATATAGTTGTCATTACATACAAGCTAAGCATTTGAAGTGCTTTATGAATTATGACCATCCCAACAATTTAAAGTCACGTGGGGCACCCATCCTCACCATTTTAATTTCGTCTTTTATTTTATCACACACAATTCTAATAGAAAAGTCGGTGATTAAAGTTTTTTTTTTAAATGTCTATAAATATGTAGGTGCACAACAAAAATCCATATCACTCACAAAATCTCCCTTATGGCAGCAAATCATGACCCCTTCAAGAAACCATCTAGAGGTGGCTGGAAATCTGCCATTTTCATAATTTGTAAGTTAAAAAAAAAAAAAAAACTTTCTTTCTCTCTTTTAAATTAATAGTTTACTATTTATGGGATTAATAATTGAATTAATTATTAGTTGTGGAGGTGGCGGAGAGATTTGCCTACTATGGAGTTGCCGGAAACCTGTTTATGTACCTGACAAAGGTGCTCGGCCAACCCACGGCCACCGCCGCCAAGAATGTCAACACGTGGCAAGGCGTCTCCGCCATATTCCCGGTGGTCGGCGGCTTCCTCGCCGATTCCTACATCGGCCGATTTAAGACCATTCTTATCGCCTCCATCATTTATCTCATTGTACGTGTATATTTATGTCTCGATTTAATTTAATTTTTGTTTTCTTCCCACTATTTAATTTATTGTTGAGCCTTTTGACAAAATTTCTTCTGATTTTGAATCATCATTGACGTGTGAGAGAGAATACTCTATTTAAAGATTTTGAAGTATATAATTACATCATCTAGAAAATCCAATAGAATAGTGTATATTAAAAAAATGTATTTTATATTTTAATTTGTAAATAATGTCTCGATACATGAGACATACAAAATTGCAAATGAAGTATCTAGTCGTGTCAAAAGAAACACATTTGATATTTTAAAATAAAATAATACAATTTGGAAATTTAATTACAGTACTACTACTGCAGGGGCTAATATTGCTGACGACAGCAGTGTCTGCAGTTCCTCTGCATCTCCGCCATACAGTATTCTTCATAGCGCTTTACATTCTAGCCGTCGGCGAAGGAGGGCATAAGCCCTGTGTCCAAACCTTCGCTGCTGATCAATTTGACGAAAATATCCCTGGCGAGAAGGCCGCCAAAAGCTCTTTCTTCAACTGGTGGTACGTCGGAATCGTCTCCGGCGCCACCGCCGCGGTGCTCGTCATCATCTACGTGGAGGATTATGTCGGCTGGAGTTTGGGCTTCGGGATGCTGGCGGTCGCCGTGGCGGCCGCGCTCGTCGTGTTTTTGATTGGTAGTCGGAGTTACCGCGTCCAAGCTCCGGTGGGGAGCCCCTTCACGAGGGTGGCGCAAGTGGTGGTCGCCGCTGTGAGAAAGCGGCGGTTGTCGGAGGTGGAGGGGCGTGGCGTATGGGTTGGAGATATGGGGGAAGGATGTTCACCGGTTCAAGCTTTGGCCCGTACTAGCCGGTTCAGGTAAATTAATACGTAAATTAAAAAGTGTAATAATAAGGGGAGTTTTGAGAAATATTTTTGTAAAATTTTATGTATAAAGTAAAAAAAATAGTTGATTTTTGTGTATGCGTGAAAAAAATAATAATGACATTTGTGTAGAATTAAGTATATTGTGAGGGTGAAGTTTATAAGGGTGTGAAAGTTATTATGGAAGTTTAAAAAGGAAAGTGTCAAAGTTATTTTGTAAGGTTATAATTTTAGTATTTTTCAAGCTATAATATGGCTGTCATTTCAAAAATATTTTATGTTATATGGGTGTCCTTTCAAAAATATTTTACGTTATATGGGTGTCATTTCAAAAATATTTTATGTGTCGTGAGAAAGTAAACCTAGGCTTTTATGGCTACTAAACAGCTAAACGTGGACGAAATATGTTCGTATATATTTCATCATGTTACATCTTCTGACTTATTATAAATTTATAACTGAGAACTCTAACACTGTAGTATGAAATTCTAATAAAAATTAGGGGGTGAATTTGCAAATACAGTAAGTTTGTAGGTGTCATATACTGTAGCTTTGATTATTGTGCGGACTCGTAATGATCAATTAATACACTCAAAATTAGGCACACTTATCAAGCTAATTAATTATGGTAATTACAGCATAGTGTCATTTTATAATTTGGATTTCAAAATTTTAAAGTTTTTTATATTTTGTGTTTGTTTTGGAATTTAAGTAGTTTGTGAGAAGTTTCTGTATTCAAATTTGACAGGTTTCTTGAGAAAGCAATGGTGATTGATGAGAGAGACGCATCATCAAGTGAGGGAAGGAACCCGTGGAGGCTCTGCTCAATAAACCAAGTTGAAGAAGCCAAACTCGTGTTTCAGCTCATTCCCATCTGGTTCAGCTGCCTCATGTTCGCCGTCGTCATCGCGCAGCTCAGCACCTACTTCACCAAGCAAGGCTCCACCATGAACCGGACCATCACGCCCCGGTTCCAAATCCCGGCTGCGTCCTTCCAAGTCTTCACGGGCCTCACAATCCTCACCTCCGTCTTGCTCTACGAGCGCCTCCTCGTTCCCTTTACCCGTCGCCTCTCTGGCAACCCCTCGGGCATCACCATCCTCCAGCGTATCGGGATTGGGTTGGCTTTATCTATCCTAACGATGGTGGTGGCTGCAATGGTGGAGTCAAAGAGGCTCCGCATTGCGCGCCATAACGGGCTTTTGGATAGCCCCAAATCGGTGGTTCCAATGTCTGTATGGTGGATGATTCCGCAATACGTGCTGATGGGGCTTTCTGATGTGTTCACCGTCGTTGGATTGCAGGTAAACAAATCTTATCGAGATCGTATTCAACATGATCAAATATTATGTGAACATTGTTTATCATACACCACTAATATATATTATCACTTTACAAAGTGACATTATTAGTTCACATTGTTTATCATACACCACTAATATATATTATCACTTTACAAAGTGACATTATTAGTAGTGTAGGTAAATAAGATTCACATAAAACTTTCTCTTATGTTATTCGTATGTCACTCAAAATTTTAAATTTTATGTATTATGCAAATATATGTTAAAACTCAAATCTATTATTTCAAATTTGAATATTATTTGAATCCAAATCCAAAATTTAGATATTGAATTAAAAATAATATTTGATTCTCTTACAATTCTTGAAGAATTTTGTGTAATCTTAAAGTTCGAACTTGTAGATAGCTGGAGAATTGATTCATTTATATTCATTCTCTAATACTCCTCCTCACTTGTGGAGCAAATTAATCGAGTTGACAATTTAATATGAGTGAACCTGAAATAGAACTCAGGTTGCCTTGAAAGAATTTCATCACATCTAAAAGTCCGAACTTATAGAGAGGTGGTGAATTAATTCATTTATATTAATTCTCTAATGATTATAATTGCAGGAGTTGTTCTACGAGCAGATGCCGGTGGGAATGAGAAGTATCGGGGCGGCAGCCTATATTACAGTTACCGGGGTTGGGAGCTTCTTGAGCACTGGTTTGATATCTGTTGTGCAAGGGATTAGCTCTAAAGGTGGGAATGAATGGCTTGGGGACAACATTAATAGATCGAAGCTTGAGTGTTTTTATTGGGTTTTAGCTGCAATGAGTACTTTGAATTTGTGTGTTTATGTGTGTATTGCTAAGAGGTTTATGTATAAGAGGATTAATGAACATGTTCAAGAAGGTTAGAAATTGAACATGTTCAAGAAGGTTATAATATGTATATATGCTCTCTAGGGAGAGAAAGAGAGGCTTCTCTTGGTAGCCTAAATTAATCAAATCTAATATGTGTATTTGTAGGGAAGATATTTGATTGCATGTTTTAATGAACAAGTGATAATGGTGGGAAAGATGTTTGATAATGAGAAACTAATCTTCCCTGTTTTAGTGTGTAATTTTTTTCAATCTCATTGAATTTAAGTTATTTTATCGACGCTCCACGATTTTGTACAAAATCCGTTGCTATGTTTTCAGGTGTAACATCTAAAAACACATTAAGAGGGTGTTTGGCTCAACTTATTTTAAATTGCTTATAAGCTATAATATCTTATAAGCTCTTAAAACAACTTATAAGATGTAATTTTTAAGTAGCTTATAAATTATAAAAGTGTTTGGCTAATGGAACTTATAAATTCTTATACAATCTTATAAGATGATGATGTGTTTGGCATTATAAGCTATTTTTAGTATTGTAATTACCAAAAAGGACATGTTTACTCCATGTTTTTGTTAATGCAATTTTTTTTAAACAAAATCTGTTGTTAACGCAATAATTTTAGATAGTCTTTTCATTTTTTCTTTTCTCGAAAAATGCAAATAGTCTTCTTTTTTTTAAACAAAATTTGTTAACACAATTTTTTTTGAATTTATTATCATTCTTGTTTTTTTTAATAAATACTGGAGTACTAAACAATTTAAAATCTAATCTTTTAATTTTTTAAATTTGGATTTTTTTTTGTTACTACTTAACAAAATCTTAAAATATAAATTCAATAAATTCAAATTTGATTTTTTTATTTTATCTAAACCAAAATAATAATTAAAAAAAAAAAGAAAAAACTATTTACTTTGATTAAAATAGTGCTAAAAATATATTAAATTCAACAAAAAAAATCTTTACAACGCGCAAGCACATAAACTTTGTTAAACAAAATTCTTCAAATACTAAATAATAATTACCATCACCTATTAATCGAATTCAAGATTATCAACTTTGCTTAGCAATTTCCACAGCAATTGAATCTCGCACTGCCATCCAGTAGGTGTTCTGATGACCAATTACGTCTTCTACATTAGAAGCTCCCACAGATGTTCCAACATGCTCGACATTTGGCTCATAATTTTCGTTCTCTGCTATCTCAAAGGCCTTGTCTAGAATATTTTTTTTCCTTATGTAATTGTGGATCGCCATAGTTGCTAACACAATTTCTCTTTGCGTGTCAATATGGAAATAAGGCATATCAGCCAAAATATTCCATCTAGCTTTCCAAACCCCAAAAGTGCGTTCAACACAATTTCTACATGAAGAGTGATAGTAATTGAACTTTTCCTTTAAGTTTCTCGGTTTGCGTAGTTGTCCTGTCCTAGCTCGATCGACGAAAGTCCTCAAGATGATATCTTATATTCTCACCTTTATAAGGACCCATATAACCTGACATATGAGTGTATCCAACATCAACCAAATAATATTTTTGTCCTTTTGGAATAGGAAAGTTGATATTTGGAGTTCGAATAGCTTCTCCCAAAATCCTATTATCATGTGCAGATCCTTCTCATCCAGCCCAAACAAATGTAAAACACATATTAAAATCAACTACTGCAAGAATGTTTTGAGTCGCATACCCTTTTCGTCCAATATATGGTATTCCTTTTCCTTGTGGCAATCGAGCCTTTAAATGTGTACCATCTATTGCTCCAATACAATCCTGAAAATAATAAAAAGAATTAAACATATATCCTCTATCTATTCAAAAGTACTTCACATCTATTGTTCCATATGTAGTCCATCAAAATGCATATTAACACATATTACCACCGCAGCCTACTATATATAATCCTGAACTACTCGAGTAGCCTACTATATATAAGTACTTTTATATACACTCACCTTAAAGAATGGTATGTATCGTTGGTGTTGAGGCTTATGATACCCTTTCCCCTCATTGTACTCAGGATGAGGTGCAATAATATCATTGGCCAACTTACCAATAGCCTTTAGGACCCTATGAAAGTGTCTTGAGATCGTTTCACCCGAATAATTGAATATTTCCTACAACAATCTATTGTCAACACCATGTGCACAAGTCATTAAAAAAATGCCCACTTCCTCATGGGTAGACATTCCTCTTGTTGGTTGTAGGTCATACTTATGGATCAATTCATAGCATAAATAAAAAAACACATGTTTTGTTAATCGAAAAGCTTGATAGCATCTTATCTCACTTCCATTCAGAATCTCTTCCATGAATTTATGACATGTTCGGATAGAAGTTCGACATGGAGTCTTGTGAATGTAGTTCTCATAATATGTAAGGATGTTGTGTGCATTTACTTGGCATAGGACTGACCAATCAGAATTCTGTTGAACATCATATTCATCTTCGGTGACTTCTTCGTTAAGAAAAGTACTTGGAAGTATTGAAGAACAATGAGAGACTTCACATGAGTCTTTCAAAGTATAATCTGTTTTGTCACTGATATCTTCGAGTTCCATTAAAAGAATGATTCCTATATTGAAGAATAAATAATGTACTGAGCAAGAACAATGACTGAAAGAACACAAAAGCAGAAGTAATAATAAGGAATCAAATTCCTATCTTCCAGAAGCAGAAGTATTAAGAAAAGAAAGATATATATATGGAAAAATAGCATTGAAGTAATTGTACATAAATAATTAAATGCATGGTTTGACAGTGTTGGTTGTAGGCAAGGCAGAAATTTATGTATATGGTTTGGAGGTCTCTTTCCCGGTTTTAAAGCAAATCTTTTGAGATATGGAAATGATAATAATTACCCTTAAGAAATAAATCAACAAAAAAGAGTAAATTCTGAAGGATTGAATTGAATTGAAGGGGTAGTTTTTTGTTGCTAACTAAAAAACTTAATGAAATAATGCACCATCTTATCCATGAAGCAAGGCACAGGACAAAGAGAGGGGTCAGTGTTTAAATAAAGATGGAATAATTAGCTGCAAATTTAATAATTATGTTATGGATACAGAACAATAATTACGTTATGGATACAGATACAAATTTAATAATTAACATTGCATACAAATTTAAATAAAGCCATATTTTACTAACCTCTACTCGTATCTTGATCGCAAATTCTCAGAACGAAAAAATCAGAAACTCCACAAAAATGGCAGCAGCTAAAGATATTCTGCATAGAAAAGAACATCCTAAGTAAACACCATAGGAAGTAGAAACCATAAGCCTTGCAATTTCACATTTCCATGTAAGATTTGTTTACAAGATTGAAGAAGGTGATAGATGTTACTTATATAAAGCGCAAAACTTGGATCATTCTCAGTGAATACGATGTCATCGCTGTCGCCAATCTCCACATGGTCTTCAACTTCTTTTGTCTCACCATCCTCTAAGATCTCAATCTCATTCTCACTGCCCTCATTTCCAGATCTCTGAGTAGGTGCTCATGCTCTTTCTCCAGTGGCAGCAACATCCGAAAACAACCTATCATACTCAAACCATATCAAGGATAAATCCTTGTTCTTAAACTTCTTATAATCTGCATTCTCCTGCAATATCGTATTTCAAATCAACCTAGAGATCTAATAAACAGAATAAAGAAATATACAAACTTATAAGTTCAAGACCACATACTTTTATTTTACTCTCCCACCACTCGTTTGAAGCATCAATTGAGTTCTTCAGAGGATCCCAACCAATCCCAGTAGAGTTGAGCATTAGTTTCTTAAATAGTATCCACTCCTTCTTCATTGCATCCCAATGATTCCGTACTTGTTTGTACACATAGTTTTTTCCAGTCAATTTATTGAACCTTTTTATAAGGTTATTCCACCCATTGTTGTTGAAGTGACTGTTTGGTCTATTTCCTTTTCCAATTTCCTCCACACACGATTGGATGAGCATACGATTTAGATAGACGTCCCACCTTGCAGAAGAAATCCCTTCAGCCCCTGGATTGGTTTTACTACCACTTCTTGATGATGTACTCTTGCCTGAATTTTCATTTTGATGGACTCCTAATCCTATAATTCCTTTATGTGGATTCTCCATTAATAGAATAGCTACCTTCCAAGACATAAAAGTTGTCTTTCTTAAACTCAGAATTTGACTAATCAAAAGCCAACCCCATTTTGGTATGCAAAGAAGATCCATTAAAAAAAAAAATAGAGAAACAGTGGAAGACAACTAACATCAATATCATATTTCAGAAAATCCAAAAATGAAAAGTAAAGGATGGAAAATAGTGGTTCCACGTTATTGATTCAACACCTACTTGTCTAGGATTTGAATGGTAATGATAACAAATTAATAGCTAGCAAAAAAGATCAGAAATATAGCAATGCCCTATCAATCATTAACAAAGAGACAACCTCAATCAAATTTTCATTCAATATTTCAATTCAAAAATACTTTTACCATCATTGTTCCAAATTTCCCAAGCTCACTGCTCAATCTTCACTATATATATATATAAAGACAAAAAAAATTGATGAACAGTGTAAAAATATTGTAAAAATATCAATATTCACCTATCAAAATATATATATATATCAATATTCAATATTGATATTGTAAAATCTTCACAAATCGAATTGTAAAAATACATAACTGAGGAATAATAAATACTCCTATATTTAAAAAGAAAAAGTAAATTAAATCGAGTGATACTGTGTGACATGAAGAAGCAGAGCCATACAATAAGGTGAGAGGCTATCACTCATCATCAGAAATCTGATCCATTCTCTTTCTTAATCCAAAATACCCAGAGCCATAAACATACACCATATCTCCTTCACTATTCCCATTACATAAACTCCCTAGCTCAGTTATGTAGTTTTGTAAAATATTCAATATGAACAGATTTTTACACACTAATCAAATTGTAAAAATATCAATATTCACCTATCAAAAAAAAAACTTACCAATGATCAAATCTTCTCTTGCGATTAGGGAGGAGATATGGAGATCCAAATCTTCTCCTGCAATTCTCTCGTTCGATTGGGGTGGAGAGAGACCGTGCGATTGGGGATCAGGGTTTTGAGAGAGAAGCATCGCGACAGAGAAGAGAGAAAAGGGGAGAGAGATCATGAGGAGAGAGAGAGAGAGGAGAGAGAAAATAAAAAAATTATGATTAATGAAATTGTTATTTTTTGTATTAATATTCATGTAAATAATTAAAAGTATTAGGGATATTTTTATAATTTACATATATCTTATAAGTTTCTAAAAAATAAGTAATAAGTCGGGGTTGTCCTACTTTTTATTTTGGAGCTTATAAGCTTCAAGTAACTTATTTATACAACTTATAAGATGTTTAAACAACTTATAAGCTGTTTTAAGTAGCTTATAAGCTGAACCAAAGACCCTCTAAGTAGGTATCGAAAACAAACAAACGAGTTTTCGTTGCCACCTGAAAGCCGCACTCTCAAGCAAGCACACATGAAAATTAATAGTAATTTAAAACGATTTTATTGTTGATGTAATGCTCGATCCAAATTTAAAAAAAATCACAAATTTTATGGAAATATAGATGGAGGGGATGATATTGGTGAATAATTGACGATTTAATGGATGCATGATTTTTTAAAATGTATGAAGTGTAGTAGAAGATGAAATATATCTTGTAGGAATCGTGTTCGATTATGAAGTGCTAGTGTTATGCATTTGAAAGTGTATTTATGTTGTTGGAAATTATTTCGATTATGTGCTTTCAATTAATTATTTCTATTTCAATTAAACACTTCCTAAAAGTGAAACGTCTTTTCAATACTAATTAATTATATTCCTTCTCAAATTGACCTCTAAACTCATTAAAAACAACTTAGATAATAGTTATAGTCTTCAATATTTAATGTAGAATTTTAAAACAATTAATTAAAAGTAAAATAGGATGTTAATAATTTTTTTAATATGTGTACATTAATCTATAATGTTTGAATATGGAGAGGTAATAGAAATACTCCCAATTTAAGTAGTTTTAAATCGACCACGAAGTACTTTTTAAAATTAATTTAACTAATTGAATGTATTTATTTTTTGAAAAGAATCTAAAAAAGAAGTTTCAATTTTTTTTTAAAAATAAATAAATATTAATTTATGCTAATATATGAACAGTCACTCTAAAACAGTTTTGTTTAAAATTCTGGCTTAAATAAATAAATTACTCCAGAATTGATTTTAAGATCAATTCAAATCTACTGTAAAATATGTTTTTAATATACACAATACACAATTATTCTTTTTTTTTTCGCCCACACAATTAATCATAACTCTACCCTCATATTTTTTGTAGAAACAATTTTTTTAAAAGGAATTATTTCAAGATTTAACCTAAATCCTTGTGAAATTTGAATTCAAATCAAGCCCACACCTCCACTCTCCCCACTCCCCCTCCTTAAAAAATAAAATAAAAATATTACGGAAAATTTATTACTATTCATCTTCCAGTATAAATAGAAGTCGTCAAAATTCAATCAAAATCCACAGTTTCAAAAGGTTTTCCTATTCATCTTCCCACGGATTCACACGATCGACAGAACTTCCCAAATTACCGGAGTGAATGGAAGAATCGCCGGCCGACCACAAGCTCTGCGGCTACATCTGTGTGGTGCTCACGGCTCCCGGCGATGCCTCTATTCCTCTCAACTCGATTTGCCACATCGCCGGTGAAGCCCCACACGTTTACTTCACGGCGCAAAACGACGCTCACTTGACCGCCATTGGAAAACCGGAAACTCCTGATCCGAAATCCACGCCGTCTGCCAGGAAGAGGTGGAGCAGATTTGGGATGGTGCACGGATCAATCAGCGTGGTGCACCAATTGCACGCACTCGTCGCGCACAAATGCTTGAAAATTGTGGCGCGAATTGTGAATGTTTCTCAGCGTGAGAGCGATGGAGATGCGAGTTGCGAATTTAGGGCTGTGGTGTTAGTGGACGTGTACTTACCTATTGCTTTGTGGTCGGGTTGGCAGTTCCCGCGGTCGAGCTTCATTGCTGCCGCGCTTTTCAGACACTTGAGGTGCTTTTTCTTTTACGGAGTACTTATTTTTTTGCTTGTTATATTTGCGTTGGTTTAGTTGAATATTGTTTTTTGTTTTCTGAGAGCTGCATTGTTGTTATGGTTGATTTAAGTTTATTTTCTTCATTTGTTGCGGTAGTAGTTTTCTGCCGTCACAAAGTCTTGCATCTATGGACTATGGGAAGTTATTGATGAACAGAATCTTGATTACTTAACTCTATATCTACTCTCAGTGAAGAGGTTGGTATTGGTATAAGGTCATTTTTCATTGCAAAATTTTGGCGACAAGGCACTAGGCTTGGTGAATTTGAGCTATAAAAATTGGTTGACATATCAGTTCTATTTGAGATCCCCTCCTCCCTCCCAAAAATGAAAAAGTCCATAATTTGCCTAGTAAGTAGTAAATGGGGGTTTCAAATACATGTTCCATTATGGACATTTTAAACGATAAATGGAAAGCTCAAACACATTACATTATCTGTTTTGGCAGTATTCATATATTTGCATATTCAATTATTGAAGACTAGACCAATTATCAATTCTATTTTTCATGTATGCCTTCTTATATGCCAAATGAAGGAACATGATTTATAAGTTTCATCAAGATTCATGCTTATCTTACTTTTCTGTTTTGTCTTTCTTCTACAATGACTTGGGACTGGTTGTTGTTTTTCGTGTAATAATGTGAAAAAGCTAGTCATATCATTATGTTACAATGCAATTGCTTAGTTTTGGGTTCTGTTTAATGGCTAATCAATCTTGGCTTCTATTTTAAAATTTACATAGCTTGATAGATGTGGGATTGTAATAGACTAATAGGAGATAGGTCCCTGAGCTGCCTTATTCTCTGTCTCAAGTCATATACTTAATTTATATAGATTGGAACTACAGACAAAAATCTTGGAGCATTTGGTTCTACTTTCTGTTGTTTACAATAGTTTTATTAATGTTGCTGGCAGCTGCGAGTGGGAAGCTAGAAGTTTGATGCTCAAATCAGCCAGATTGGACCATGATGCTTATTATAGCATTTGGAATGTAACAGATTGTCACGCTCTTGGCTGCAGACGAAATTGTAGTGCACCCAACAATCCCAAGAAAAAAAAGCTTTTTGAACTCCAAGAAATCTTCAAGAGTCTACCCAGCGTGACAAAAAAGGTAGAATGTGATGGCTCAAGAATAGCACCGGCAGACTCATCCTGTGAATCTGGCATCTGGGAGCTGTCGGATGATGTATTAATTAAGATATTAATGACATTATGCCCGATTGACCTTGCCAAGATTTCCTTGACATGCCATCATTTAAGGTCTTTGGCAGCATCCATCATGCCATGTATGAAACTAAAACTTTATCCACATCAGCAGGCTGCTGTTGAGTGGATGTTGGAGCGTGAGAGGGCATCAAATATATTACAACATCCTCTATATATGGATTTCAAAACCAAAGATGGATTTGGTTTTAATATCAATATGGTTTCTGGGGAAATTATTACTGGTGCAGTTCCTATAGTTAGGGATTTTCATGGGGGAATGTTCTGTGATGAACCTGGACTGGGTAAGACTATTACTGCTCTTTCACTTATTCTAAAGACACAATGGACCTTGGGAGAGCCCCCAGATGCAGAACCAGTGATCTGGTGTGTGCATAATGGGAATCAGAGGTGTGGCTATTATGAAGCTTGTGCGGAATATACTACTAGGGGTTATGTGTCAAATGGAAACAAAATTGTGGGTCAGAAAGCCCGCAGGGGAAAATTATCACTTGATGAACTCACTCCACAGAACAGTTACAGTGGTAATGCATCAAATTCTCCAAGGCCTCTTGGTTCTGCTGAGCAAATGCTGAAATCCACTGATTCGAGTTCTAAGAAACGAATTAAATTATACACTCCCGATTGCTCAACTGCTGCAACTATCACTTCAAGGTGCACCAGGAGCTGGAGTAATACGAAGAGAAATCTCTTGGAGGCGTATGAGGAGCCGTGCTTTGATTCCAAGAATAGTTCTAGAAACAGGAAGCAGGGTCGCAAGAAAAGGTCTTGTGGAAATCATAGGATGTCATTAAAGAGGAGGGATAAGGAGATGATGATAGATGATATGGAACATAATGAAACTTGGGTACAGTGCGATGCTTGCAGTAAGTGGCGGAAGGTTGCAGATGAGCATGCAACAAATACTTCAACTGCTTGGTTTTGCAGTATGAATAGTGACCCTTCATTTCAGAGTTGTAATGTTCCTGAAGAATCCTGGGATTATATGGAGCCTATCACATACTTACCTGGGTTTCACGCCAAAGGATCCTCTGGGGGCCAGGAAGAAAACATTTTATATTTCATTAGTGTACTTAAGGAACACTATACGTTGATCAATTCTGAGACAAAGAAAGCCTTGACTTGGCTAGCTAAACTTCCACCAAATAAACTTGCAGAAATGGAAACAACTGGATTAGTGAGCCTTGTTGTAGGAACCTCACTATTTGATACTAGGGTTGTTCGTGATTATCACAAAATATTTCAAGCATTTGGTCTAGTAAAAAGAGTAGAAAAGGATACATTGAAGTGGTACTATCCTAGAAACCTTTTGAACTTGACCTTTGATTTGGATTCCCTTAGGATTGCTCTTTGTGAGCCATTAGACTCACTCAGGTATTATCTGTCCTGTGCTACACTGATTGTTGTTCCATCAAATCTTGTTGATCACTGGATAACTCAGATTGAGAAACATGTCAGACCAGGTCAGTTGAGAGTCTATATATGGGGTGATCAAAAGAAAAAGCCTTCTGTTCACAATTTGGCTTGGGACTATGATGTTGTAATAACTACCTTCAATCGTTTGAGTGCTGAATGGAGTCCCCGCAAAAGAAGTGTACTAATGCAAGTTCACTGGCTTAGAGTTATGTTGGATGAGGGGCACTCTCTTGGCTCCAGTCTCAATTTGACGAACAAATTGCAAATGGCAGTGTCACTGAAGGCCACTAACCGCTGGCTGTTGACAGGCACTCCGACTCCCAACACTCCTAACAGTCAGGTGTCTTATCTTCAACCAATGCTAACGTTCCTCAAAGAAGAAACTTATGGACAGAACCAAAAATCATGGGAAGCAGGTATACTCAGGCCGTTTGAGGCAGAGATGGAAGAGGGCAGGTCACGTTTGCTGCAATTGTTAAAAAGATGCATGATTAGTGCAAGAAAAGTAGATTTGAAGGCTATACCACCTTGTATCAAAAGAGTGACATTTGTGGATTTTTCTGAAGAACATGCAAAAAGTTATAATGAGTTGGTAGAAACAGTTCGGCGTAATATATTAATGGCGGACTGGAATGATCCGTCCCATGTTGAGAGTTTATTGAACCCAAAACAATGGAAATTTCGGGCTACTACCATAAAAAATGTAAGGCTATCCTGCTGCGTGGCTGGACATGTGAAAGTAAGAGATGCTGGTGAAGATATTCAAGAAACTATGGATATCTTAGGTCTGGATCCTGTGTCACTGGAGTATGGTTTTATAAAGTATGCTATCTCGTATGGGGGAAATTGCATGAGGTAGTGTTTGCCTTTTAATTTCAAGTCTTGTCATTTCACCCAACTTGAGAAGCATACTGATTTTTGCATATATATTGGTAGGTGTGAAGAATGGTGTCGTTTACCTGTCATTACACCTTGTAGGCACCTTCTTTGCCTTGATTGTGTTGCTTTAGACAGTGAAAAGTGTACATTTCCTGGTTGTGGTTACTTGTATGAAATGCAGACTCCAGAGGAATTGGCCCGTCCAGAGAATCCTAATCCAAAATGGCCTGTGCCAAAGGATCTCATTGAACTGCAGCCTTCATATAAACAGGTTTGTTTTCGTTGGTTTATTGTATTGAATGTAATTGCACCTCAAATCTTCTTGCTCTTTGCTTGTCTTTGAAATTGACCTATATTTATTCATCTAGTCATCCCTTTTCAATTATTTGCGAAAACTATCCCCGTAAAATATCAAAAGTTTAAATAAGAAAAGGTGAAATACAACTGTCCGCAATGTGGTTCTCTCTGCAGCTAGCAACACCAACTAAATCTTGTAGAATTTTCTTCAACTTTTTTTTCTGAAACTTTAGGCAATCTTTTCCTTCCTTTATTCTTTTATTTCCTCTTTGATTTGTTCTAAAAGGGAATCACTAGTATCTGAGAAAAGGTTACTGGCTAATATTTTGAGGCAATATTCATCTCTCATTTGGTTCACAGATGTAATATCTTATTACTTCATGTCTGCTCCAAATGTGCATGTGCTGTCAAAGGCACTTTGCATAAACAAGGATTTCTTGCGAGATTGAGTTTGTGGTCTTTTTGTACAAAAACAAGAATAAAGACTCGTCGGATTGCAAAATTTACTTCTCCAACAATCATTTGGTCGTATAGTTATGACATTCCCCCTATTTTTTTAAGTATTCCTTGTACCAATTTAATCATTTTGATGTGTCTCTTTATGTCCTTGCTTGGTTGGGATGTTTTTGAAAGAGGCCTCTGTTTATCACAGGATGATTGGAATCCTGATTGGCAGTCAACATCGAGCAGCAAAGTTACATATCTAGTTCGCAAGTTAAAGGAATTGAAAGAAACTAATATGAAGATAGTGTACCCCGAGGAGAGAGAGATCACATCTATTGAAATTAACCTCTCCTCTGACAGGTGGTATTCCTATTCCAACATGTCACTGAACCATGAGGCTTACCATAGTTTTAGAAACGGGTTGAGCCAGTTGGCTGTGGAGAAAGTTATTATTTTCTCACAGTTTCTTGAACATATCCATGTCATTGAACAACAGGTAAAAAATTTATTGAACATAAACATAATTCTCCTGGTGCAGTTTTTTTCAGTTATGATGAGATTATCTTCTTCAAAATATTTTTCCAGTTAAGTATCGCAGGAATCCAGTTTGCTGGAATGTATAGTCCAATGCCCTCTGGGAACAAGGTACACTTTCATTCGCTATGTTTTTTATTATATTATTATACATATTTTTACAATATACAAATGCCATTACATTCTCTTTGTGTTTCTTACTTGCTTGTTTACACTTTGAAATTCAGATGAAATCACTGGCAACATTCCAGCACAATCCAAATTGTATGGCCCTCTTGATGGATGGAAGTGCAGCATTAGGTCTTGATTTAAGCTTTGTGACTCATGTTTATCTGATGGAACCTATATGGGATAGAAGGTAATTAATTTAATTGGCTTTTGGACATTTAGCTAGGTCTGCTTGAGACATCGCTTCGAGTGTAATTGCTTTAGTTCTCATTGCTTCTTATTGAATTTTAACATATGTTTGGTTACTCACGGATTATCTACCTACAAGCATGATAGTTTTTGTTCCATTAGTACTTTGGTTTGTAGTATCACTACAAATACTTAAGTTAACTGGATTTTATTGCTTTGATCAGTATGGAAGAGCAGGTTATCAGTCGTGCTCATCGAATGGGTGCCACGCGCCCTATTCATGTGGAAACATTGGCAATGAATGGAACAATTGAGGAGCAAATGATGAAGTTTTTACAGGTAGTGCTTTCCTTGCCATTTTGTCTTCTGAACGATTAGGCATTATATGGCCTTGCCATTTTACAATTGCAAATATTTGACAGAAGGGAAATAAAAACAGCGGTTTACCTTTTATCTTCTTCTTCAAACTGGTTTCTAAAAGAATTGGCCACCTTTATTGCTCTTAAATACAGAATAACTTTCATATCTTGTTCCCTGTTTCTGCATGTATGATTGTGTCTTTGACCAATTGCTATCTTGAAACTGTTATGATATGGTAGTGTTATTCATGCATTTGACTGACTTGATTTTTATAAATGTAGCATGTCTATTTTCTAACAACATAGATTTATAAGAATGACACTACCTCACGTGCTGAACCCGAGAGTAGTGGGCAATCTAACATGGGTATGATGGTGCCAATCAATTTTGTGCAATGCTGACATCATCATATGCACGTCAAAGTGGCTAGAATTTTATCTTACTGTTAATGCAACCCTTATTATTAAATTCGTTTTGACTGATTTTTCGTTCTGAAGCAATTACTCAGATTATAATGCATTTATATAGTTTTACGACGTGAACTAAGAGTTTGCACCTTATTAGGACGGTGAACAATGCGGAGGGCTGTTGAAGGATGAGCTTGGTACAAATGAGTGTCATCTTGATGGGGCACGTTCATCTCGCACATTACATGATTTTGCCGAGAGCAATTACTTGGCTCACCTTAGCTTTGTTCGAACAAATTCCAAGGCCTAAAAGGTGCATAACTTTAAACGCGTTGTTGATTTCTATCATGCCTTTTGATCCTTGATTCCCATCAGTTAATTATTTAAGGCATACAGTTGAGGTCCATGTGTTTTAGGTAAGGTATATTTGCAGCTGGGGCATGTGTTTACTTGTGAGCTGTGATGCATGGGGCAACAGCCTAATTTTGTTAATCTGAACTCTGATTCATTAAGACAAAGTTCAATTATTTCAATGGACCATAAGCTTTTTATTTTCTTGTGTTCCAGTTTTCTTTTAACTAAACTTTGGGAAAAACATTTTACCTTATTCAAGGAGAGTTCTGGGGGAAGACAGTTGCATAGAAAACATGAAACAAAACAGCAACTCCGTTTCTGGGCTGCTCTTAATTCTTAATATTACTTCATCCTCTTTTGATATAATTTCCAATTAAGTACTACGTATATGATAAAAACAGTCCAACTTGTAGATATATATATACGAAGCAATTTTGATGTTGTAGGTTAGCTTCTGGTCCTGCTATATACTATCAGTCATGTGAAAATTTATGGATGTTAAGAATCATTTTTGCCTCTTATTGATAGATGTCAACTTTACTTAATCTGTTAGCCTTGTTGGTAGCATGGGCGCCCGTCTAATGTTCATCTCATCGCTCCATCCACAGATTTTTTGAAGGACTAAGGTCAATATGCCCATGTCCAGGATTGATTGATATTGAACCTTTTCACTCTTGATTAATTTATGCTATGCAGTATGCCATTGATCAAGCTTGTCCACAGATGCTTGGCTTTTGGCGATTTTCTTATTTTCATAGCTAGCAACGACAAGAAAAGCTTAGGTAGGAGGAAGAAGGCAATCTTAATTTATTTAAAATCTCATTAAAGCTTAAGATTGATTCTTTGATACTTGTGTGCATATGCTGCGTACTTTAGAACATCTAGAAATGCAGTCACTCTTTTGTAATAGTATATAGTTATGGAGAACATGGAGCAGAAGAAAGCCAGTGAAGCCTAGCTTCTCTCATCAACTAAGGGCAGTATTGTCTATTCATGTAGTATAATATTTTTATTTCATTATTCACAGTATTTTGAATTGACCCACCAATTTGGGATGTTGAATTGGTCATAGAATAGAATGGAGAAAGTGGTCATATTTGGACTTGGAAAACAGCCCATGTTTTTGTTGTCTCATTTGACCTGGCTAAAACAACGTCGTCAATTCAAATTCACATCCTTTTCTTTAATTTTTATTTTAAGCTACAACCCTACAATATGTTATGAAATTCTTTCCTTTATAGGAGTAGTAGTTTATACTACAATTTTTATATGTCGTTGTCTTATTATAACAACTTATGCAATATTCTAAAGATATTTTTAAAGACCCACGCATCAAACTGCGAATTCCTCAGATTTTGAAATATCGCATTCTAATAATACATTCAGATTGATCACCAAATGCTTAAAAAAACAAAATAAAATTAAGAATTTAATTGCAGAGTTCTTGAGAAATAACGCTAATAGCCAAGAGGATTGATTGAGTGTCCTCTGAATTGGATATCCTGCTCTTCGAACATGTATAATCACTCCAAATAAGCTGCCTTCAATGAAATCTCCAAGAACCTGCAAAGAACACGCCGGAGGGGAGTCCGGCGCGGACACTCCGATACCTAAGTCAGTATAGGGCTTATCAATATCTCATAAGGATCTCGAGATCCTCAATTTATCAAGAGCAGGCTCTTTTAGAATATCAAAAATGTGTATATATTCAGTATATTAAGTTTTTATCAAGTCAGAATGTCTAACCCGAAAACATCTTTGGATTTACCTATTTATAGAGATTCCCTCCCGAGAGGAAGTCAAGGCTTCCTTCTGTTTCGGAGCCACCTCTTGGACCCAGCCTGGGTAGGTTGACAAGGTCTTCCATTCCTCCACCTCCGGAAAGACCGGGGCCACTCTCCCTAGTGGACTCTTTCCACTACAATGAAGGAGAGAAGAATCTTTCTTTAGTCAATCTTAGTCCGATTCTTGCGGAGTTCTCCTATATTCTCGGTCTGCCAATTCATATCAAGACTAAGTCTTCCTGATGTTTCTCTCCGGGTGGAGCTCCCTCCGAAGGGACTTCCAGGAGAGATTCTTTATCCAGAGAGTATTCCATAATCCAATACTTCCACTTTTATCTTATCCTCCATACACGTGTCGACTTCTTATCGGATGACATTTTTAGGCCGCATCAGCCATATTCATATGTTTGAAACGAAAGCATAACAGAACTTTTGAAAATATCGACCCCAGGGGAAAATCTTTTATGAGTCTCGGAAAGAAATAAACTTTATATATAGAAATACTTATGTGAAATATTTTACATGAAATATTAATATATTTAAGGAAGGTCTGATATATTTAAAGAAAGGTCGAAAATTTGTGGGTCATACCAGATCAAACGAATCTTTTAAAAAAAGTTGCATGATTGACTTTTCACATGAAATATTAGTTCATTTAATTTAATAAAGGGGTAAAAACGCATCTTTTGCGGGTTATACACGCAAAAGACAAACAGAAAAATTTGTTCCAAATTTGTGTTACTATAGAGACATTTGTCTGTATGGACAAATATGTGTTAATGTAAGGATAAATAAATACAAGTGTATTACGTTATAGATATATGTTAGTATAAATAAAATGCTATTATTGAGGGTCAATGAAATTACCCAAATTAAAAGGACGAAGGAGCAGTAATTGAAAACATGAATTTTTTTTGTATTTGTTCATCTCAAAAGCTATATTGTTAATTAGTTCATCGCAAAACAAAAAATGGAATTAGATTCACACATGTTAAATAGTTTATCGATCCCTATAATTACAAATACATAACCATGAACCATCAACAATTAATTGAAATAGATTCGCGTGTGGTATTATTGTTGACATTTTCTCATTCAGTAATTCATCCAAAAAACAATAATAATTTATTCACCTTGTTTCATGACTAGCAGATCAAAAATCTGAACAAAATCGATTGACAACAGCACGATCAGATACTTTAAAGGATTTTTTTTTCTGTTAGAAGGAGCGCAACGCATGAACCGGGCAGGATAGGTCAAATTGCATAGATCTATGTTCGGTGCAATATTGTGGAGTAGTATATAAGTTTTTGTCATAAATATTTACAATAATTGCAAAGTACTTCCTCCGTCTAATTTAATTATGCCCACTTCTTTGCACACGTGTTTTAATGAATATTGATTAGTTTATGTAAAAAGTAGATAAGTTGGGGATATGATGAAATGTTGTGGGGTCCATTTATAGATAAAATGATTGTTTATGAATAAAGTCAATGACAATTTGAATAATAAGTGATGGTTAAAGCCTTGAAGGGTGGAGATAAAGTAATGTGAATAATAAATTTCTAAATAGGGAATGTGAATAATAAATTTCTAAATAAGGAATGTGAATAATAAAATTGGACCTCTAAAAAACGGGAGTACGAATTATAAAATTGGACAAGTGGAAGGAGGGAGTATTCAATAATTTAACATACACTATGTTTATACATGATTTTATTCTAAATGTATCACATAAAATTTAAATATTAATAATAAAGAAAAAGGTTTATTTATATGATTGAAGCATGTAATAAGTTTATTTTATACAATATTTTTTCAAGAGTTTGGGTAAGGTAATTATATTTATAAATCAGTAGAAGATGTTAAATCTTTGTATTAAGAAAATTAAATACCATCTATAATTCTTTCTTCTATTTAATTTGTCGAAAGAGCCAAATATATAATTATCTGAAAAGTAATTCTATTTCTGTACAATGTTTTACAAATCTATTAAGATTATGTTGACAATAAGTATCTCAAGAATCCATCTATATATAGTATTTATCAAAAAAACACCAAGATATAATTACATGTCAAACTAGGAAAAGAATCATCATTCATCTCAAATTTTGAAATTTCAAAAATTCAAACTTAATTTTAATACATCGTTTGACAATGTTTATTTAATACATGCAACAAGATAAGCCATTAAAATAGAATTGAAAATCTGGTACCAACATTCAAAGAATACAGGCAATTAAAATCGTACCACCATTTAACGCAACTAGAATCAGCTTTAATCAAAATATAGTCAAAATAAGTGTCCAAAATTAACATAGAGAGCAGCAGATACATAATTATGATGTTACCAAAATTAAAAGAACGTAAAGGTCAAGGGACAGGAGGATATTGTAGCCTTAGGCTTTTCAAAGAGCCAAAGAATCCATTATTTAATTATAACCCAAGATCCTTAGTAGTACTATTCAAATAAATAAAATCGAATTAAAGATTGTTCATTGCTCCTTTCTGAAATTCAAAAAATCAACCTTGGGAAAATCTCAATATCAATAATTCTGAATCAAATCCGTTGATTTTCCAATCTGTTCATATCTTAGAATATATGCATGTTTTTGTTCAAACTTCTCTTCATATATTTCATACTTTTCATCACAATTTTCATCACAACTTTCTTATTCTCTTACAGAAAAACAATTCTCATTGCAATTGTTGACAAAAGAAAATATGGCCACATTAGCAAAAGAAACTCAATTCCATGTTCTAGCCGTTGATGATAGCATCATTGATAGAAAATTGATAGAGAGGCTTCTCAAGACTTCTTCTTATCAAGGTGAGTTGCATCAAATTTATTATTAAATACTGCACGAAAGATGCGACAAAGTTTTACTCTGATTGTCACATGTTTATTGCAATTATTCTCATTGAATAACTCTTTTCAATTTCAATTTTTTTATATAATTTATTAATTTTGTGTATGATTAATTAATATGCAGTTACTGCTGTGGATTCCGGGGTGAAGGCTCTTGAGTTCTTGGGATTGCTTGATCATGATGAAGAAAATTCAAACAAGGAGAATGATCATCATGTATGTATCTTATTTAAAAATCTATTTAATTAATTAAATTATTCATTATTGCTCCAATTTTTGTTATTAATATTAATTTCATCATATTTTAATTTGCAGAGAGTAGAAGTGAATTTGATCATAACAGATTATAGCATGCCAGCAATCACAGGCTATGATCTTCTAAGAAAAATCAAGGTACTAATTGTGTTCAAATTCTACATCCATTGTATTGACATTATTTAATTTAATTTTGCTTAACTAATGAGAAATTATTATTAATTAATTTTCAGGAATCAAGATTGTTCAAGGATATCCCAGTTGTAATAATGTCATCAGAAAATGTTCCATCAAGAATCAATAGCTGTTTAGAGCATGGAGCTGAAGAGTTTTTCTTGAAACCAGTTCAACAATCAGATGTCAACAAACTAAGGCCTCATTTGATCAAAGGAAGAAATATTAACAAGAGAAAGTCCGACGAAGAATGTCTCTCGCCTGGACGGACAAGAACCAGATTTTAATGGCTCCGATTTAGTTTTCTAGGTTTAATTCTTATAGGGTCAGTTTATAGTCGGTTCTTGAATCAGATACAAAGAATTCAAAAAAAAAAAAAAAAAAGCTCCGATTTAGAGCAAAATTTATATTTTTTTAGTATTAAAATTTTGAATGTTGAGTTTAAACTAATTAATTTTCTATATATAGATTATTTTCTTCTATGTGTATATTAGAAAAGAGAAATTCAAGGTGATTTTTTCATTTATGTTTGACTATCTATTTTGTGATATTTAATTTTCATTATATTAGGGTTAATTTGTGAAGAATTGCGATTTTATTATGAAGTCCAATACTCATGAAATACATCTTCTTGTAAGACATAATCAATTCATATAAAGTAAGAAAACCTTTAAAATTAAAGTGATTGATCAAGTTAATTTGGGTAGAATTAGGATTTTGCGATTTTAGTATAAAGTTCAGCGTTAGTTTTAAACGAAATCGAGTTCTATATCAGTACTCGTGTAATACTACAAAACATAATCAATTAAAATAACCTTTAAAATTAAAGTGATCAGGGTAACATAAAGTACATTAGTACAATCGGTGTGTAGTAAATAATTAAGTTACCAAGTTAAATTCTATATTTGGGAAATTAAGCCCTTTTTTTAAGGCACCAAAACACGTTAATCCACTTTCCCTTCACTTTCTTTTTTAAGGAATAACTAATAAGTGACTTAGAAAAAAAAAAACACGTTAATCCACTTTCCGTTAATTTTCTTTTAAATTATTTTATTGATGAAGATGACGGTGGAATTTTGTACCTAAATTAAACTACAAAACCTGTATTAAAATAAAGTGAAACAAATCTGAACACAATCGCAATTATGGTTTTGGTTTCTTGTAAGCACCCAAGTGACCCAAGCTGTCACGATTTTTTAATTCGTTGTGTTTGACATTTTATGGCTTGAGGATATTGGAAGATCTTCTCTTGATAATACTGTGCATGACAGAGCTTATTTTAAAGATTTTATATGTTGTCTATATTTTCAATATATTTGACAGGGCTTATTGGAAGATTTTACTCCCTCCGTCCCATATTAATTTTCATAGGCAGATGGACATAAATATTAAGAAAGTGTAGTAATGAGTGGAGTTTTGAGGGGTAATTTTGTAAACCTTTATGTATAAAGTAAAGAATGAGTTGACTTTTGTGTATGTGTGTAGAAAAAGTAATGACATTTGTGTAAAATTGAGGGTATTGTGAGGGTGGAGTTTGTAAAGGGTTTTCCATTTCAAGGGTGTGAAAGTTATTGTGGGACGGAGGGAGTATGTATTTTACGTCCTGGGTTGGGAATGGGCCAGGTGGGGCTTAAGGTTCGACTCGTTTAGTGAACAAGTTGGGTTCAATTTTTTTGTAAAGTTTATTTTTCTTTGTAATAGTTGAAAAAATAGTTGTATATTTTTTTGGAACATTTGATAACACACGTTATTATTTCTTCATTTTGAGATTTAAAAAGTCATTTTTATGATTTGATGATAATACTATATTGTACTCCATCCGTCCCACTATAAGTTTTCCACTTTCCTTTTTTGGATGTCCCACAATAAGTTTCTCATTTAGCAAATTATTTTCTCTCTCCCAATCACATCACTTACACTTTATCTATTATTTTATCATACTTCATTTCATACTAATCTATTATTTTCTCTCTCACCATCACATCATTTTTGTACTACATGTATTATTTTATCATATTCCTTAATCTAAACAACCAAAAGAAATGAGAAACTTATCCCGGGACGGAGGGAGTACGATTTTTTTAAATGCACTAATAAAATTAAAAAGACCTTTAAAAGACTTTTGGATAAGACCTATTTAATAAAAATGTCAAGCCTAAGCCTTTAACAAAACTCTATAACAAGTTATGGGCCAGACTTAGACCTAAAAAAAAAAAAAAATATATATATATATATATCAAGTCAGACTTTTTTTCTTAATTAAAGCCTAGCAAGGTGACCATTCCCACCCCTATACATCCCATTTTTTTACTATTTACACCTCCATTTGCGCTGAGAGCATACCCTCGTTTGATGCACCTTTTAAAAATTGACTAGGATAGATGCATCATTTTTCTAATTGTGGTGGTGGTGGCGGCGACGACGTTTGCTATAGAAATTAGGTTTAAGGTTCAAAGGTTGAACGAGGGATGTAGTTAGTAGCGAGGGTGCATTTAGTAGTGTAATATTACCTAAAGGGTATTGTGAAATTTTCACATAATTATTAAATTAATAAAGTGATTGGGGGAGTGCATCCAACCTAAATGGAGGTGTAAATAGACAGTCCATTATACTAATTCTGATAACCACTTCTAGAGTTGTCAAAACGGGCCGGTGGTACGGGGTGGGCCAAAATCGCAAAAGTCCGCCAATTGACGGGACGGGCCGACCCATTTGCTAGGCGGGCTGACAAAACCTCAACCCAACCCACAAAGCGGCGGGCCAACCCGAGTTTTTTTTAAAAAATAAAATTATTTATTAAATTCATAATCTTCATTTCCGAAATTCAAAGTCTCTTAATATTTATCTCTTACTCTATGCTCATTATTAAATCTATTATCATAATCTAAAATTTAACAATGCAACTATAACTAGAAGGTCGACGTTGGAACTAAAAACAAGCGGCGCGAGCAGTGCAAATTTGTAATGCGAGACAGAGACTTGTTGTGCTTGACTATTTTTTTGCTTCTAAATCTTGGTTGTTAATTGCATGCAACAACTAGATTTTAAGTTTCTGAATAAGTCTCAATGATTAAAGTTGTCAAAACGGACCGATGGGGCGGGGCGGTCCAAAATAGTAAAAGTCCGCCAATTGACGGGGCGGGGCAGGGACGGGCGGGCGGGCCCATTTACTAGACGGGCTGACATAACCTCAACCCAATTCAAAGATTATATTATTATTATTATTATTATTATTATTATTATTATCAACTTCTCATTTGTCCACATCAGTTTGATAGATAAGGTTATCAAATGTGAGAAGACATTGAAATCTAGAAGGCTTAGCGGGCTAGTTGCTAAATGGTGAAGTGAAGATTGAAGAAGATACAACAACGGGAATGGAATAGAGTGATGTATGATTCAAAACTCTAAGGTTGAGAGCTCAATAGTTAACAATTCTATAAGTAGGGCAGGTTATAGGAATATCTTTGGGTTTGAATTGAACTTTAAAAAAAAGTACAATCCCTTCATATTTTTTATTCTGTATGAACTCATGAAACATAATGTAAAACAATTTTTAAAGAACTTTAAAAAAACACTTATTTCTCAATACTTGAAATAATATGACAATGGTATTCCAAGCAATTACATAAATATGACTCGTCTAACTGTTTTAGTAGCAAAAGTATTAATTAAGTCAGAATAATCAAGTTTCTCAATAATTCCTTCTCAATTGATAGTATTGCTAGTCCATCAATATTTCCTACAACATAGTTGATCGAAGGTATGTTTTAATGAGCTTGAACTTTGAGAAAAAAAAATTTGCACTTGCTACTATAACTGATATTGTCAACAAAACCTTATATAAGAAATGTACGCATTTGAAAAACACATATCAATTTTCTTCAAATAATTCACCACATCAATTGTAGAGTTGTTCTTGTCGGTAAAGAACACTTCAAAAACAACTTATTGCTCTTTTGTTAGACTTTGAAAAAATATACTTGTTCATATCTCCGGCTTGACTTTGGATTAATTCATTTATCATTAGTCTTTATTTTCTCTTTTGATATCCGAATGAGTATTTAGAAGGTATGATGATACTATAAAATAACAAAAATAAATAAAGAACTAAACAAATAATTCATGTTCCATTCATATAATCATATTCATCCAACATCATGAATAAAAACTTAAAAAGAACAATGAAATTGGAACTTAGAATTTAACCTTCTAAATTCTTAATCAAATTCACATATTAATGAATATTAACATAGAATTATATTTCAAAATTTAAATACATTAATATTGAAAGTTTCATTAGTTTGCTTATGCTACAGGTAACGCTATTCGACTACTCTTACACGCCTACACAATACAGAAAATAAAGAATTCTCATAAAATCAATTTAAATAATAATCACCTAAAATATACTCCAATACTTATTTGATGATAAACATAAATATTTGATGATAAACATAAACTGGTAATCTAAGGTCATTTGAGACTTTTTTTCTTCTAGTTTTTACCTCCCTTCTCCTTTACTAATTCTTTTTACTTTATTAGCGCTGTCGTCTTTCTAACTTCTCTTTATGCATTTTATATAGTTATATTAATATATTTAAAAAAATAGGCCTCTAAAAAATTGAAATATTCTTAAACTGAATCGATTGCTTTATTGGCCTCACATAGGACCGGGCCTGTCTATAAGTCAACAACTCACTAAGTCGACAATTGAGAATTATATTGCCTTAGTTGTAGAGTCTTTGGAATGGAAAATACTCTTTTTTCATAAGAAAAAAAGTGCTTGTTAAAGGGTGTATGCATTTATTGGCCCCAGTGCGGAGCCAAAATTTTTTTTTAGGGTGGGCTAGAATGAATGCAATACGAAAAAATAAAAGTTATATTTTCTTTTACAAAAGTTGTAGCATACGATTTTTTATTTGATAGAATTCATAAGTTTTCAAAAATAATTCTCGTTTAATATTGACAACTATATAATCTGATAAATTAATAGTACGTTTTGAATAACACTCTTAACATGGTTCATTGTTGAAAATGTTCGTTTGTTCGTGACAGCGATAACAAGAGGTATCAAGACAAGGTGAATCAATATCATAATCAAAGCATACGATTGCACCTTGTCTGTCTCGACTAACTTTTTAGGTAGTTCAAATAGTTGATAAAATTCTGAATTTTTTTTAGAGGTTATTTAATTGAAATTTTAAATTATATAAAGAGTTAAGTATGTACATTTTACCAATAGTTTAACAAAAACTAATATGGATTGATGGTAGGTGTAAAGTGAATTTGATGATGTTTGAAGTAAAATGTAGATAAAAAAAAAAGAATGACAATTTGAAAATAAAATAATATTGGAAGGATATTAATTTTGTGGGAGCATTTTCATATATTAAGAGTGTATAAGTAATCTTGAAATGTCTCAATAAAAAAATGTGCAAATAATCACGAAACGGAGGATATATATAAAAGAAAATCCCAAAAAAATAGGGTGGGCTGGAGCCCTCCTTAGCCATAAGGAGGCTCCACCAATTATTGCATCTAAGTCTTCACCTTAAAGAAGAAGATAATAGTTGAATTTGTCCGTTGTAGAAAGCAGATTCAACTATTGTCTTCTTCTTACCTTAATGTAATTCACTTGAATTACTTGCTTGAGTTTTTACTTTTAAAGTAATTTGCAAAAGTTGGTAAATAAACTCTTTGTTTTTCGTAAACCTACTATGTGTAGAGAGTAATTAAGTTGTGTGTTTGGAGAAGAAACTTAGTATGAACTCTTATTCAGTTCCACTATTTGTATGATTAGTTTGAGTGAAATCAACAAGTTTTAGACAAAAGTGTAGTTCCAACTAAAATATAGGATTGTGTAATCTTGTGATCATTTCTATTGGAAGTTGGCACTAGTAGTTGTAATAGTGCATGTAGGTGGATTACATAAACCCCTGAACCACTATATATTGTTTTACATATTTACCTTATTGTTACATATTTTTCATTGATATTGCATCATTGCATAATTTGAAAGTTGCATAAGATCACAATTGTAGACCTTAGCTGTTGACCCTACATTGTCTTCGAAAGGATCTTTTAAAGATCACATTTATTTTATTCCGCTACATAAAAATACACATGAAATTCAATATTTGAAAGTATTTAAAACTCTGATTAGCACAATAACTTAAACTTTAAAATTATGTGACAAAAAATATTTTATCCCACCTGATAATTGAGGTGTGTTAATTGAAATATTTCATTCAGTACTTGAAAGAAAAGTTAATACCCTTGATAAGATAGTTGGATCATATATTCTCAAAAGATGCTCATGAAATGGACTGAGTAATTAATAAATAAATGTTATATGTCAACCTTAAATTATACATGTACTTATGTATTAGACCGTCTCACATTTCATGCAACAGACGTGATAATTTTTTCATGATTAATTAGATCATGGTTTCTCATGACTCATGAGTCATTGCCATGTTATGTTATAATAATACTCCAATATAAATGTTAAGAGAAGAGAAACAGCCTTAGGGTTGCCAAAGAGCCAAAGAATCAATTATATAATTTTTAATACAAGATCCTATGTTTTGTTTAGATATATTAAATCAAGTAAAATAGTAAAGAAAGTTGATTGCTTTGCTTGTTGTATAATTAAAAAAATCCAAATCCTGAAGATTGTGAATGATATGATCTGATCTGTTGGGATTTCAGACCCACCCAATCTCTTCATATCTTTCACATTCTCTCTCCTCAAACCTCTCCCTTCATATATTCCCACCATTCCCACTTTCTCTCACATCCTCTTCTCTTTTCTCTCTCATAACTTCAATTCTTGTAATTGTATTTCTTGTCTCTACAATTAATCATGACAATGAGTGAAACTCAGTTCCATGTCTTAGCAGTTGATGATAGTATCATTGACAGAAAACTCATTGAGAGGCTCCTAATTAAAACTTCTTATCAAGGTCAGTTGCAATTTTTTATTTTAAATTTATTCATTTTTTCCTAATTTATTTATGCTGAATTAATCTGATGTTAATTATTGTTATATGATGTGCAGTTACTGTAGTGGAATCTGCTGTCAAGGCACTTGAATTCTTGGGATTGCTAGATGATGATCAAAATACACAAGACAATCATGTATGATTTTTAATCTCTTTTTTTTTTTCAACTTTTTATCCAAATGCTACAAAAATGAAGTTTAGGTTGCAATTAGTCGATTTCACATAGTAAATGTTGCAATCGAATAGAAAAAAATTGTACATATTAATCATATTTCTAATAATCATCATTACATCTTAATTTGCAGAAAGTAGAAGTGAATATGATCATCACAGATTATAGCATGCCAGCAATCACAGGCTATGATCTTCTAAGAAAAATCAAGGAATCAAGATTGTTCAAGGATATCCCAGTTGTAATAATGTCATCAGAAAATGTTCCATCAAGAATCAATAGCTGTTTAGAGCATGGAGCTGAGGAGTTTTTCTTGAAACCAGTTCAACAATCAGATGTCAACAAACTAAGGCCTCATTTGATCAAAGGGCAAAACAGGCAAAACAATATTAACAAGCGAAAACGCGACGAAGAATGTCTCTCAACTGAACGGACAAGAAGACGATTCAATGACTTAGAATTAGTCCAATGATTTTTTTTCATTTTGCATAATTTTTGTTTAATTTGAGTTTTTTAATTTTAATTTGACTTAGAATTAGTACACAGAATTACTCTCTTCATAAAAGAGAAATACAATGTTTTTTTTCCCCTCTTTGTAAAGTTAACAGATGCATATTTGTAATACTTTTCATCTTATGTGAATTTCAATGGAATATAACACTTCAAAATTAGAATATTTTATTTGGCAACTTTTAATTGGTAAATTTTTATGCAATTAAGTACATATATATAATCAAAATAATATCATTATTAGATGGTAAGATAAATATTTATATATGTGTGTATATTTTATTTTTGAAATAAAGAAGGTGGTTGATGAAGGGAAGAAGAAACATGGTACCTAAACCACCAAAAAATTATATTGTTATAAAAGTGAAGCAAATCTCAACAAAATCCCAATTATTTGATATGCACATGTAGTGGAGACTTTGTGTGAATTTTATTTATTTTAAATGATTTGAGAATCTTCCTTTAGAAAAATGATTTAACAATCAACCACCCCTTTTTCCAATGACTTTCTTCACCAATTTGTTTGATTTCTTCAAATCTACACCAACTCAACCCAGGGCAAATTTATAAATGTGGTATTTTTAATAATTTAAATTAATAAAAGTAAAAAAAAAAAATCGCAACCGGCTGATGAGAACCACGACATGAAACCGTAAAATTAATCGAAGCCCCGGCTCAGGCCAGTTGACCGACGACAAAGCAAGCTATCCTGCAGAAGGAGAAAATAATATTCACTCATATTTAAAATAAGTGTCATTTTAGATCGATACACATGCTAAGATAATAATTAATTTTTCATTATACTCTTAATAAATGTTAATTTATCTTATTAAAATAACACATTTGTTTGAGTATTTAAATGATTTCAAGGAAAAATTTAAAAAAATGCAATAAATATATATATTAAAAATGTAAAACGTCATCTAATTTGCGACATAAACGAAACATCAAAACGAGACTTATTAAGAAATGAGGGAGTACTCATTAGTTTTTAATAAGTGCGGATATATAAAAGGTCTTGTTAGAATAGTGATTTGTAAACCAGAGAAAAAACTGAAGTAAGAAGAAAAGAAAAAGGCATCTAAAAACACAAAATTGAAAAAACCAAAAAAAAAAATACTCCAAAAAAAAGTGAGATAACCCCAGAATACAATGTTTGTAAATAAATCCCAAATGCCCATTCTATGCTACCGTGTTGATAGTGTATTGGGTTTTGAGTACCCTTGTACTCTGTTGTGGCAATGAAAATCTTTTTTACTGACTAAAAAAAAATGCTACCGTGTTGATAGTGTATTGGGTTTTGAGTACCCTTGTACTCTGTTGTGGCAATGAAAATCTTTTTTACTGACTAAAAAAAAATGCTACCGTGTTGATAGTCGTTTTATAGTATGATTTTACATTGCAAGGTTAACTTAATCAAACAATAATATTTGTATGGGTATATCAATGTAGTCTTTAATGTGATAAAAATTCAATGTAATAAATAAGTGTTCTTCACATTAATAATAAATTATGAAGACAATAAATGTTTGAGAGCAAATGAGAAGAGAGTTAATTTTTTTGTTAACAATATTTTTATTGAAAATTGAATGGAAGGAGTAATACAATTTTAGTATTAAACTAAACCGTGAATTTCTTATAGAACTCATTGCTTACATAAAACACTTGTGCATGCTAGAAAGTACATATGTTTTATACCGGATGGTGAATTCAATAAGAAACTCATCATCTGAGTTTCATATTATTACTCATTTATATATATAAACTACTACAAAAACTTTAACTATTTGTCTTCAAAGTTGTCTTTTACTTTAAAAGATATTTTTCAAAGTTGGGGTAGCACCCAATGTATATACTTCAAAATAATTTCGCAAGAAAATTGTTGAAGTTTAAATATAAAATTTCACATTTGCAAAACAATGATAATTTTTTTTAATAAGAGACATATTGTTATGTACTCCTTCCGTCCCGTGATTACTTTCACATGTGAAGTGACACACAGTTGAGATTAATGCAATATTGGAATGTCATTTGATTCTGGTATCAGAAGTGTTTTTACTATCAGAAGTGTTCTTATCAGAATTGTTCTTACTATAAGCACAGTAACTAGTCTTCTGATTTTGGAGTTCAGCAAAGTTAAGTAAGGTGTACTCATCTGATAAGGTTTAGTAGTGTGATCTAGGTGTCAACTAATCTGATGAGAATTTGGACAACTCTGCTGATGCAAGTCGTCTGAAGTCAGTTCAGGAGAGTTGGCGTCAAGTCTGCTGATCCCAAATCAGCTGAGACAAGTCTGCTGATATTCCAGTTTCAAAGTTGGTTTATTGAGGGACATCCATATTCTCCAACCAAAAATTTTTTTAGGGACATGAGTTTAAAAGGGACATTATGAAGGACATGAGTAAAAAAAAGAAAGTATCGAGGGAAATCAATAATTCTATACCGACAATCTTAATTCTCGAAGGGCCAACCGAAAAATTTGATATCTCCAACAATAATTTGATATCCACATAAAAGTGACATTGAGGGGCATGAGTAAAAAAAGGGCAATATTGAGGGACATTCATATTCTCCAACTAAAAAAAATTTAGGGACATAAGTTTAAAAGGGACATTTTGAAGGACATTTTAAAAAAAAGGAAAGTATTGAGGGCCATCAATATTTCTAAACCGACAATTTCAATTCTCGAACCATCAACCGAAATTCTATATCTCCAACAATAAATTTGATATTCACATAAAAGTGACAATGAGGGGCATGAGTAAAAAAGGGACAATATTGAGGGACATCCATATTCTTCAACCAATTTTTTTTTTTATGGACATGAGTTTAAAAGGGACATTATGAAGGACATGAGTAAAAAAAATGGAAGTACCGAGGGACATCAATAATTATAAACCGACAATCTCAATTCTTGAAGGGACAACCGAAATTTGATATCTCCAACAATAATTTGATATTCACATAAAAGTGACATTGAGGGACATGAGTAAAAAATGGACAATATTGAGGGACATCCATATTCTTCAATAAAATATTTTTTAGGGACATGTGAATAAATTGAATGTATTGAGGGACATTAATATTTCTAAACCGACAATTTCAATTCACGAACCGTCAACCGACATTTTATGTCTCCAACGATAAATTTGATATTCACATAAAAGTGACAATGAGGGGCATGAGTAAAAAAAGGACAATATTGAGGGACGTCCATATTCTCCAACCAAATTTTTTTTGAGGGACATGAGTTTAAAAGGGACATTATGAAGGACATGAGTAAAAAAAAGAAAGTACCGAGGGACATCAATAATTATAAACCGACAATCTCAATTCTCAAAGGGACAACCGAAATTTGATACCTCCAAAATAATTTGATATTCACATAAAAGTGACATTGAGGGACATGAGTAAAAAATGGACAATATTGAGGGACATCCATATTCTTCAACAAAATATTTTTTAGGGACAAGTGTTTAAAAGGGACATTTTGAATGACATGTGAATAAATGGAACGTATTGAGGGACATCAATATTTCTAAACCGACAATTTCAATTCACGAACTGTCAACCGATATTTTATATCTCCAACAATAAATTTGATATTCACATAAAAGTGACATTGAGGGGCATGAGTAAAAAATTGACAATATTGAGGGACATCAATATTTCTAAACCGATAATTTCAATTCTCGAACCGTCAATCAAAATTCTATATCTCCAACGATAAATTTGATATTCACAACAATGTGGGGCATGAGTAAAAAGGGGACAATATTGAGGGACATCCATATTCTCCAACCAAATTTTTTTTTTTAGGGACATAAGTTTAAAAGGGACATTATGAAGGACATGAGTAAAAAAAATAAAGTACCGAGGGACATCAATAATTCTAAACCGATAATCTCAATTCTTGAAGGGTCAACCGAAATTTGTTATCTCCAACAATAATTTGATATTCACATTAAAGTGGCATTGAGGGACATGAGAAAAAAAGGGACAATATTGAGGGACATCCATATTTTTCAACCAAATTTTTTTAGGGACAAATGTTTAAAAGGGACATTTTGAATGACATGTGAATAAAAGGAACGTATTGAGGGACATCAATATTTCTAAACCGACAATTTCACTTCACGAACCGTCAACCGACATTTTATATCTCCAACGATAAATTTGATATTCACATAAAAGTGACATTGAGGGGCATGAGTAAAAAATGGACAATATTGAGGGACACCAATATTTCTAAACGGACAATTTCAATTCTTGAACCGTCAACCGAAATTCTTTATCTCCAATGATAAATTTGATATTCACATAAAAGTGACAATGACGGGCATGAGTAAAAAAGGGACAATATTGAGGGATATCCATATTCTCCAACCAAATTTTTTTAGGGACATTATGAAGGACATGAGTAAAAAAAAAGAAAGTATAGAGGGAAATCAATAATTCTAAACCGACAATCTCAATTCTCGAAGGGCCAATCCAAATTTGATATCTCCAACAATAATTTGATATTCACATAAAAGTGACATTGAGGGATATTAGTAAAAAAGGGACAATATGGAGGGACATCCATATTCTTCAACCAAATATTTTTTAGGGACAAGTGTTTAAAAGGGACATTTTGAATGACATGTGAATAAATGGAACGTATTGAGGGACATCAATATTTCTAAACCGACAATTTCAATTCATGAATCGTCAACCGACATTTTATATCTCCAACGATAAATTTGATATTCACATAAAAGTGACATTGAGGGGCATGAGTAAAAAATGGACAATATTGAGGGACGTCAATATTTCTAAACTGACAATTTCAATTCTCGAACCGTCTACCAAAATTCTATATCTCCAACGATAAATTTGATATTCACATAAAAGTGACAATGAGGGGCATGAGTAAAAAATGGACAATATTGAGAGACGTCAATATTTCTAAACTGACAATTTCAATTCTCGAACCGTCTACCAAAATTCTATATCTCCAACGATAAATTTGATATTCACATAAAAGTGACAATGAGGGGCATGAGTAAAAAAGGGACAATACTGAGGGACATTCCATATTGTCCAACCAATTTTTTTTAGGGACATTATGAAGGACATGAGTAAAAAAAAAGAAAGAACCAAGGGATATCAATAATTTTAAACCGACAATCTCAATTCTCGAAGGGCCAACCGAAATTTTATATCTCCAACAATAATTTGATATTCACATAAAAGTGACATCGAGGGACATGAGTAAAAAATGGACATTATTGAGGGACATCCATATTTTTCAATCAAATTTTTTTCGGGACAAGTGTTTAAAATGGACATTTTGAATGACATGTGAATAAAAGGAATGTATTGAGGGACATCAATATTTCTAAACCGACAATTTAAATTATCAAACCGTCAATGGACATTTTATATCTTCAACGATAAATTTGATATTCACATAAAAGTGACATTGAGGGGCATGAGTAAAAAAAGGAGCAATATTGAGGGACATCTGTTGGGATATGAATCCTATTAACAATATTCTAGTTGGTGAAAGTATGTTTTGATGGCCAAAAGCAACTTAAAGTTAGTGATATATGTGGTTCTAAGTCATCTTAACTAAGTCATCTGAATATAAGCTTACTAATCTGATGAGAAACTTAAGATTGAGTTTACTGATCTTAATGCTAACTGAAGTAAGTTTACTGATCTTATTGAGTAATAGTAAGAATAAAATTACTGATCTTAACTGAGTTATGTGAAATAAGATTACTGATCTTAGTGTGGAAACTGAGAATATTTTTAGTGATCTTATATGAAATATTTGAAATCTGAGTTACTGATCTGATGTACTTACTGATCTGATATGTTTACTGATCTGATATGTAAGTTACTGATCTTAAGTGTTTACTGATCTGAGATATTTACTGATCTTATATGGAAGTTATTGAACTTACATGAGTTACTGATCTTATGAGTTACTGATCTTATTGGTTACTGATCTGATATGTGAACTGTTAGGAACTAAGCTGATGTTTTGTATTGTATAGACAGCTTATAGTGTAGGACTTAGATATACTCATCTGTATGTAGTTCAGTTGATGTATGGATAGGTTTTATATATGTAAAGTTGTATTTTATTGTATTCAGCATTGTAAAGCTCAGAACAGTAAAATCAGAACACTAGATTAGGAATAGATTAGAAGAAGATCAGAAGACTAAAGAAGACTCAGAGGACTACTTCAGAATAAGAAGACTTCAAGAAGAGTTGAAGAAGAGCTTAGAAGCAATCTGAAGAAGTTTTGGAATGTTTTAAGTTACTGTGCTGATTGAATCAGAAGAGTAAAAATCAGCAGAGTAAAATCCGAAGAGTAAAAATCAGAACAGTAAGTTACTGTGCTGATTTGTTGAAATTGAAGAATAAGTTTGGAAAGCTTATTTAAAGTGTAACTGAAGATTTATTGAAGAGATGCTGACTTGGAAGGAAGTTACAAAGTCGGTTACAAGAAGAAGTTACAAAAACAGTTTTAGAGTTAGTTGAAAGTTAGTTCACAAACTGCTAACTGTCATACTAAGTTCTATAAATACTGTGTGATCTCCTACTTGAAGAGACTACTGCTACTACTGAGAAATTACTGATCTTAGAGAATTCAAAGAGCAAGTCTACAAACAAGAACTCACAGAGTTGAAGGAGATTAAAGAAGAAGAAGAAGCCACTGAATTGAAGAGAAGAATCAAAGGCTATTCAAAGAGAAGTTTTACTTTTCAAGTTTAAGTTTGTGTTTTGTAAAACAAGTGTGCTAGTTACTTGTAGAATTACTAGTAGATCGAAGATATACCTGGAGGTATAATCGAAAAGATCAAAGTTTTAATCTTGTGACTCTAAGCCACAAGAAGCTCAAGAAGAGTAATAAAACTTCACAACTGGGATTGTGAGAGTTGATGTAGACATTTGTCGAACCACTATAAAATTCTGTGTTCTTTACTTTACTGTTTGATATTTGTTTGAATTGTTTAATCAAGAACATTAAGAATTAACAAAGATAAAGATCTATAGAAAAGTTGAGTATAAATTTGATTGGGCTCATTAGTAATCTGATTATTCCGCATTGTGTATTCTGATATATTGAAAGATTTTTGAAAAGTCTATTCACCCCTCCCCTCTAGACATTTTCACTAGCTTACTCAATATTATTAACTCAACTTTGGGACCAACAAGTGGTATCAGAGCAGTAGTTCATTGGACTGCTGTTTCTTGATAACCTTACAAGATCTTGAGGGATATTTTACTGATCTTACTGTTATTTCTTGATACTTGTTACTATCTGAATACTTGAAATCTATCTGCTATACTACTGATCCTATTTGTCTAATCAAACATGGATGACACTAATGTGAACAAGCTGCCTAAGTTCAAGATTGCAGATTATGACTACTGGAAGCTTAGGATGGAGGCCATCTTTAGCTCAACCCATGATCTGATGGTATCTGTGGTGACTGAAGGACCAATTGTCATCATGGTGGAAAACACTGCTGTTCTGGATCCATCTAAACCAGTTGGTGCACTGGTCCCTAAACCCAGGTCAGAACTGACTTCAGAAGAAATGAAACAAAACAATTTGGATAGTCTTGCCAAGAACTATATTTTACATACCTTACCAAATGAGTATCTTGGTAAAGTATTAAAATGTAAGACTGCAAAACAGATGTGGGACAAACTGGCTATTCTTTGTGAAGGTACTACTCTGATCAAAGAAAGCAAGTTATCCACTGCTGTCCAAAAGTTTGAATCATTTAAAATGAAGCCAGGAGAATCAATTGATGAGTTAGATACTCGATTTACCAAAATTATGAATGATCTTGATGTATTGGGAAAAACTTATACTGAAAGAGAGATTAACCTGAGAATCTTGAAAGCATTGGATGAAAGGTGGAAAATGGTCAAGATGATCATTAAAACCACACAAGACATTGATTCTTGGCCAGCAGAAACTATGTTCCAAACACTTAAGGCACATGAGTTTGAGTTGGATGAAGAAGATCCTATTTCTGTGATTCATAAGGATAAGGATGTCTCTAAAGACATAGCTTTCAAAGCCTCTACTTCAAAGGGGTCTAAATCATCTAAAACTAAGGCTTCGAGCATAAAAGATGAACTAGATGGTTCTGATCTAAGTCTGAAAGATCAGATGAGCCTTATGATCAAAAGATTTGATAAACTGAACAAAAGGTATGGCAGGTACAAGAGATTCTATAAGGAATCTAAGGGTTCTAATAACAGGGACTCTTCTGTGAACAGAAGGGATCAAAACTCTTCTGAAAGAAGGGATGAGATCTCTAATGAAAACAGGAGAGACAGGAACTCATCTGAAAAAGAGAGACAGAAAGTATTCTGATAAGAAAGACAGGAACTCAATTGACAAGCATGACAGGAACAGAAAGCATTCTCCTCCTAAAAGAACTTTTAACAATCCTGTTTGCTATAATTGTGATAAGCCAGGTCATTATGCTTATGAATGTCCTGATCTGAGTTCTGAAGATCGAGAAGAAAGGAAAGCCAGAAGAGATCGAAAATATGCAAAGGGTAAGAAGGCAATGGTGGCTTACAATGACTCTGATTCGGAATCAGAAGAGTTACCATCGACTTCATCTGACTACCCCTCTAGCAATGATGATGAAGCCTTCATAGCAGATGATGGACTGGCAATGATGGCCAAAATAAATGATGAGGTATCATCTGTTAACTCATTTCAATCTTGTGACAATTCTGACACTGATGAAAGTGATGCTGCTGTTAGCAGTGTAGGAAGTAGTCTTCATCATTCCCATGGAGTGACTGAAGAAGACCTTCTACAAGCTAACAAAGCATTCATTGAAATTAGTGATGAGAATATATCTTTAAAGCAAGAAATCATTAGGCTAAAAGAAGCTCAGTCAAAAGTAGATCCTAATATAGCTGTCATAAATGCAAGGCTATCAGAAGAGTTGTCCCAACTCCAAGAAAAGTATGCATCCATTGACAAACTATATCAGGGTATGCTTAAAACTCAAGCTAAAGAGACTAATGAATTCAATGATTTAAAGATCAAATGTGAAAAACTTGAAGAGCGCAATAGATTCTTAGAATCTGAAGTAGTGAGCCTAGATCGAAAGCTATCTGGGATGATTAACTCTACTAAGATTAATCAAACAATCTCAGACAGATATAGAGCTCCAAATGATAAAAGAGGAATAGGTACTGATCTGCCTAGTCCATCTACTTCAGAATTTAAGAACACTAATGGAGCTAGTACAAGTTCTTTACAACTAGATAAAGGAAAAGAACCTATGACTTATGATGATGAACCAAAACTCAAAGTACAGTCTAAATACATCCCTCCTACTATCAAGAATGGTAAAATGAAGAATGTATTAAGACCAGTACAGTCAAGACCATACCAGAAGAGTTATACTCCTCTGACCAGATCAGATCAGTCCTGGAATCAGAAGAGACAAACTCAGAACAGTAGGTCAAGACAAGCACAGGCAAGTTGGGAACAGCCTAGACCTCCTTTCATAAGGCAGTCTCAGCTGTATTCAACTAAACCTAGGAGATTTGTGCCTCATTATCATAATAAACCTGTTCTTTATCCTCCACCTTTATCTTATAATATCATTGGTGAGGAAAGACCAAAGCAAATTTATAAGCCTTATGGTCCACATGCTTTTAGACCATATTCAAACTATTACAGACATACTGATCTTACTGAAAAAGGGATAGAACCAAGGAAAGGCTATCTCAGAAAAATAGATCCTAAGTCTGCTGATAATTCTGAACTGGTTAATAAAGTACTGTTCTGTGATAAATTTGGAAGGAAACTGAAGAGGTCCCACTTATTCAAATCCTCAATGTTCATTTGGGTACCTCTTGCAACTAACCCCCAAGGACCCCAATAAACTAGGGTACCTAAATTATTAAGATCACTACTTTGCAGGATCGACTGGACTTATACAAGAAAGGTGGTTCAGTTGGTGAGACCTGGTATATAGACAGTGGGTGCTCACACCACATGACTGGTACCAAGGCCTTACTTACTGACTATCAAGAGAAGGAAGGACCAAAAGTCATCTTTGGTGATAGCTCAATAGCAATCACAAAAGGATTTGGATTCATCAAGAATGGAGATGTTGAAATCCAAGATGTATCCTATGTTGAAGGTTTGAAGTATAATTTGTTATCTGTATCTCAATTTTGTGACAGGGGATACAAGGTTCAGTTCAAGACCAGAAAATGTGAAATAATTGACAAAAGGACTCACAATGTTCTACTTGTTGGCACAAGACAAGGAAGTATATACATTGTGAACTGGAATAGTTGTCCTAAGAATGCCTGTCTTATTACTAAGAGTCCTAAAGAAAACAGTTGGCTCTGGCATAAACGCCTATGCCATCTAAACTTTAAGATAATCAACAAGATTGCAAGAGAACATCTTGTTGAGGGCATTCCTAATGAAATCTATTCCAAGTCACAAGTATGTGATTCCTGTCAAAAAGGTAAACAGGTAAAGGTTTCATTTAAGTCCATTCCTACTCTTTCAACAAGCAGAGTTTTAGAACTCTTGCATATGGATCTTCATGGTCCTATCACACCTCCTACATTAAATGGAAGAAGGTATACTCTAGTTGTTGTAGATGATTATTCTAAGTTCACTTGGGTAGTCTTCCTACACAAAAAGAGTGATACACAAACACTACTTCCAGATCTATTGAAGAAATTGCAGGTTGAAAAAGGTCATCCCATTGTCAAGATTAGGAGTGACAAGGGGACTGAATTTATTAATTGTTACATTTCTGACTATTGTTCTAAGTCTGGCATACAGCATTTGACAAGTGCAGCCAGAACCCCTCAACAAAATGGTGTTGCAGAAAGGAGAAACAGAACACTAAAAGAAGCTTGCAGAGCCATGATTGCAGAATTCAACACACCTCAGAAATTTTGGGCAGAAGCTATTAACACAGCTTGCCACTCTCAAAATCGAAGTGCTCTTAATAAGGTGCATGGTAAAACACCTTATGAGGTATGGAAAGGTAGAAAACCAAGAGTTTCTTATTTTCATATTTTTGGCTGTAAGTGTTTCATACATAACAATGGCAAAAGTAAATTAAATGCTTTTGATGCAAAAGCTGATGAAGGGATATTCTTAGGATACTCTTCTGTAAGCAAAGCATTTAGAGTGTTTAATTACTCTACCCTATGTGTGGAAGAAACACCCCATGTTGTCTTTGATGAGAATGTACAGGACTCTGCTGATCATCAGCTCAGTAAGAAAGTTGACAAACTAAAGCTTCAGATCAACAATAAAGATGATGATACAGGAATATATGAATCTGTACAAGCTTATAATCCTTTCCTGAAAGTTCTAGATCAAGATTCTGACAAAGAAAAGGTAAAAGACAAAGGTGAGTCATCTAAAACTTCTGAAATAAAAGAATTGAATGACTGCTCTCCTGTGAACAAAACTGCTGATATAAATGATACTGATGTGCATGATAATTTGCATGATGTAAATGATGATACTGTTAAGAATAGAAGGACATGGAAGTCTGCTCATTCTACTGATCTGATTCTAGGTGATTCTAGTATAGGTGTTAAAACTAGAAAACAATTGTTTGATTCAAAGGAAGAACCTAGTAAGTCTTTATTTTGCTGGTGTTGTTTTCTATCATCTATTGAGCCTAAAACTGTGATTGAAGCTTTAAGTGATAGTAACTGGATTATAGCCATGCAGGAAGAACTCAATCAGTTCACTAGAAATGAAGTCTGGGAACTTGTTGATAGACCTAGTAACCATAATGTTGTAGGCACTAAGTGGATATTCAAAAACAAAAGGGATGAAAATGATCTTGTAGTTAGAAACAAAGCTAGATTAGTTGCTCAGGGCTACTCTCAAGCTGAGGGTATTGATTATGATGAAACTTTTGCTCCTGTAGCTAGACTAGAAGCTATAAGATTGTTCCTTGCTTATGCTGCACATATGAAATTTACTGTATATCAAATGGATGTGAAAAGTGCATTTTTGAATGGTATACTTGCTGAAGAAGTTTATGTAGAACAACCACCTGGTTTTGAAGTGAATAGTCACCAAGTATACAGGTTAAAGAAAGCACTCTATGGATTGAAACAAGCCCCAAGAGCATGGTATGATACTCTTTCTTTATTCTTACTTGAAAATGGTTTTACAAAAGGCAAAGTGGATAGAACTTTGTTTAGAAGACAAGAAGGTAATGATATATTACTTGTTCAAATTTATGTGGATGATATTATCTTTGGATCACCCAACAAAAACTTGAGTGAAAGCTTTTCTACACTCATGCAAAGTAAATTTGAAATGTCTATGATGGGAGAAATGACATATTTTCTTGGTCTTCAAGTAAAACAAACTTCAGAAGGTATCTTTATAAATCAAGCAAAGTATACTAAGAATTTGCTAGATAAATTTGGTATTAAAACCTGTAAGACAGTTGGTGTGCCCATGCAACCTACATACAGAATGGATCCTGATGAAGGAGGTAAGTCTTCTGACCAACCTCACTATCGTGCTTTAATTGGCTCTCTACTCTATCTAACTGCCAGCAGACCTGATATTGCTTTTTCTGTTGGAGTATGTGCAAGATTTCAAGCAAACCCCAAGGAAAGTCATCTGGAAGCTGCTAAAAGGATATTGAAATATCTAAAGGGGACCATTAATCGAGGATTATGGTATCCTGCAGATGATGATATATCTTTAAGTGGTTATTCAGACTCGGACTTTGGAGGTTGCAAAATAGATAGAAAATCTACTTCAGGTTCATGTCAATTCTTAGGAACTAAGCTCATTTCATGGTTTTCAAAGAAACAAACAAGTGTGGCAACTTCTACTACTGAAGCAGAATATATGGCTGCAGGTAGTTGTTGTAGTCAGCTTCTTTGGCTAATACAACAACTCAGAGACTACAATGTTGTAGAATCTAATGTACCTATATATTGTGACAGTAATAGTGCCATTGCCATCACTCAAAATCCTGTTTTACATACTAGATGCAAACATGTTGATATTAGGGATCATTTTATTAGGGATCATGTTGAAAAGAAGAATATTAGAATGGAAAAGATTCATACTGATATTCAAAGGGCTGACATTTTTACAAAACCATTGGCTGAAGTGAGATTCAGAGAATTGTGCATTAGTCTAGGATTGATAAATATGGATTCTGTGTGTATATAGAACTGTACTAACATTTCAGGTACTGATCTTATACCAAGAGAAAGATAAAGCAGAAAGTAAGAGCAGTACATCAAAATTCAACAGTCAGAAGAGACAATCCTATGTCAGATCACTAAAACAGGTAACAAGGTTACTGAAGTGACCTTAATCCCAATGAGGAAGCTGGTAAAGCTGAGGGACACTGAGAACATACATTAAGGGGGAATCTGTGATTTCTTAAAGATCCTTTTGTTGACTCAGATCACTAAGTCACTTTAGCATAAATCTTGATGTGGTCATTAAATTAAACATATTGTTACTAATCTGAACTGTTTTACACTTATATTTCATGAACTAACACTTCTACCAAGGTGAAACAGGCACAGAAGAGGAATTCTCCATTGAAGGGGGAACTGATCTGATTACAGACTATAGCAGTCTACAGATATATTCTGATTAATACATTGACTTGTCTACAGAACTGTGCTGATTACAAAGTTTCTTTGTCTACAGTACTGATCTGATTGCAATTCAGTTATTCTACAGAACTAATCTGATTACTGACTAATCTGTCTACAGAAAGACATGTTTACTACTAATCTGTCTACAAGAAATCTACTGATCTGACACAGTACTGATCTGAGGATTACTGTGCTGACCCATCTACTGATCTGAGGATTACTGTGCTGACCCATCTACTGATCTGAAATCTACTGTGCTGATTCATCTACTGATCTGATTTCTAAAAAGGTTACTCAGCTGATCACAGTACTCAGCTGATCCAGATAAGTGAAATTTTCTTTATATACTTGTAAGAAAATGAAGTGAAATTGTTTTGGAAACTACTGTGCTGATTTGCATCAGAACAGTCTTTTGGTTTAGATTACTCTAATTAAAAAATTGTTCAAATTTTTAGATTACTAATAGAGAAGATTAATACACTCTTCTATTTCTAACCTAAAAATTGTGGTGTATTTATCAAACACTAGTTGGCTCCAAAAATTAAGAATGTTACTAGAATGTGAACAGTTATTGTTTAAACTCGAATTTCGAGATTTAATCCCAACCATTCTTTATAATAATCTAATTCAATCCTAGCCCTAGATTGGTTTTGAATTTGACAAAAACTATCACACTTCATCTTCTTCGTTCTTACGAGTTCATTTCTGGAAATATCTTAAATTCTTAACTTCTGCAAAATTTGATTTCTACTAAAATCTCAAATGGCAACTGTCAATATTATCAATGAAGCTAACCAAGTGGCAGGAACTTTTGATGCAAATTTATGGATGCGAAAGAAAGGAATTTTCGTGGAGAACGCTGTCTACTTCAATGGCAGACACAGTGCAGAAAATCAAGCTATCTTAAATATGTGTGAAGAATGCGGCCTACGGAAGTTTCTGGAGTCATTTCCCGCGAATGTCTACGAACCGGAAGCGGTGGAATTCTATCTACAACTCCAAGGAGACAAAAATGGTGTTCACTCCATGCTTGTTGGACACAAAGTCACCATTACAAGGGACATTCTCGAAGTAATGTTGGACTTACCGCAAGGTCCAGTAGATATTATGACCTACAAAGCCGGAGAAGAAAAGGAGTGCGTAGGAAGATGGTCAGGAGTTGAAACAGAGACCTTGACGAATTTGAAGAAGGATGTACTTCCTACTGGGTTGCAGTTCTTAATGGATATTGCTGGAAAATGCTTGTTAGGGCAACATCATAGCCAGGATGCCTTATCGAGTTTTAAAATTAGAATTATGGCTGCGATCATTGACAGAGTGGAAGGTGATTGGCAAGGATTCTTCCTGGAGAGGTTATTGACTGAAAAGGAAAAGGTGTTGTTTGATGAGGACACTTTGGAATTCTCACTGAAATCAAAGTTAGGGTTTGGAAACAAGTTGAGTTTCTTGCTGCCTCAGCTGGTGAAGAAACCTTATTGGAGTAATCCCAAGAAATTCCATCATGGGAAGTTCTTGATGAAGAAGGAGTCTGTTCAATTTGAACAAGAGAACCCCTTGGAACACTCTCAAGAAATTGAAGCAGAGGAGTCTGGAGCTTCAATGTACCAATCGGAGGACGATCAAACTGAGGTTAGATCAAAATCTAAGCATGATCCGAGCAGTACTACACTGAGAAGAGGAAGGTCTGCTACTGCTGCCTCGGAATCAACAGTTCGTTTTGTGGAAACTGTGGTGCAATCAAGCTCAGATGAGCAAGAGGTTAGTGTTCCTAGTCCAATTGCTATTCATAAGAGGACTAAGTCAAGGAGTGTTAGGAGGAAGTTGATTGTTGTCTCCCCTACCCCTTCTGATTCTGAACCAAGCCAACCTGAACCTCAAACTCCTCAACCTTCATGTTCTGGAGGATCAGATCACTACTTTTCTGAGACTCAGAACACTCCCCATTCATCACCTCAGCTCACTAACTTTGAGCCTACTTCAATTCCTACCCCTCAACAACAAACTTCACATCAATCTTCACCACATCAATCCCCATTACAGGTTCATGCTCACTCTACTGAACATGAATTTGAACCTTCTACTGAACCTATTGATATTTCATCTTCTCCTGAACCTGAGTTTATTACTCCCAAACCTGCTGATTTGATGGAGTACACTATTTGTGATAAGGAAGATAGAATCAGAATTGATTTAAGGATAGCACTGTTGAAACAATTTCCTGGATTGGATGAAAGCTCTGTTGAGTTTGAGAAACTCCTTAGGATAGGCACTTGGGTGTATCTTAAGAGGAGTACTTTGAAGGAAAGTTTAGCTATCATGGAAGGAATGGGAGGTGCTTCAATCTTTGATGATTGGGAAGCAGAACAAATGCAAGCAGCTGGTGTTAACTCTTTTCTTGAGTTAGTCACTCCAGAAGCTGTTGTACTTCTTGTTGAGAGATTAACAGGGATCAAGTACACTGTTGAGAAGATTGCAACTCCTGTCTCTGATGAGGATTTATTCAGTGAAGAGAAGGGTGTTGATGAAACTGAAGCTGCTGAAGAAGATTTTATGGATATTGATGAAGACATTGTCAATGCAACAGAAGTGTTTGAGAACACTGTTGTACTTGAAGAAACTGTTGTAATTGAGGAAACTGATGCTGTTGGAAATCAGGATGTAAATGCTGAAGAATTGGAAAGCATTCCTATTCATTCTACTGTTCCTATTGAGGATGTGCAAGAAGAGATCAGAACAGAAACTGTTGAAAAGGAATCTGTTCTTTCTGAATTTGAGCAATTGAAAAAGCAGAATGCTGAACTTCAAGCAAAGATGGAAGCTGCTGTTCAAATGTTTCAAGAAGCTACTGAAAGGATGAACAAGATGCATTCTGAACACTCTTATGAGAAGGTAATGGAGTATACAATGTCCAAAATATTTGACCTTCATAGAGTCCAAGAGAAGAATTTGTCTCAAGTGTTGCATAAGAAGCTGGAGCAACACATATCTTCCCTGAAGGAGTGGCATGATGAAGCCAAAAAGGGGGAAGACAGGACAAGACAAGTGATGGAACAAACACAGTCACAACAAGCTCAGCTGGTTGTAAGTCAAGATGAATTAAGAGCTGAAATTCATATGTTGAATGAAAAACTAAAGCAAAGAAAGCAACAAAAGCAACAAGGTCAAGAGATTGTTGAGAAAAGACCTGAAATTGCTGGAAGTTCAAGTCTGAAGAAAAGGAAACTAGTGTTGTCTGATGAAGAACAACAAGAGGAAGAAGCTGAAAGAATGACTAGATCAAAGAGTAAAATGAAAGCTGTTTTGACAAGTGAAGAAGAAAGTTTGAAAAAGAAGAAAGAAAAGGATGTCAAGTTCTTGAAGACAAGATTTGATAATCGAGTCACAGCCTTGAAGAAAAAGATGAATGCTAAGAAGAAAGCTGAAGGACTGTTTGACAAAGATTTTCAAGATGAAAACTTTGTGGATTTCATTGTGTTAACAGAACATATGGAATACTGGAAGAATTTGAAGAAGAAATGGCAGATTGCAAACTTCATTGTGAAGAAGTTTGGTGATCATTCTAGCAAGGAAGCAGAATTTATTGATTTTGAAGAATTTATGCTGAATATTGATCAAGAATTCTGGGAAGATATAGCTCAAGTTGCAGAACGAGCTGGAACAAAGATTTTGTGCCCTGAAGAGCCTAATTGGGAACCTCCAAGACTGGAAAGTGGAGAACCTGATTACAAAGAGATCAACAACATTATTGCTGAGATTATCAAGGAAGAAGGTATAACTGATCATCAACACATGATGGATATCAAGGCAAGAATGTATGTGGCATTCAGAATTTAAAGATGCAGAATGAAGATGAAGGACAAGCTCAGAAGATAACAATTCTATCCTTAATCTTTATTTCTATATTTTTTGTGTTTCATATTTTGTGAGTATGTGTAATATGTGAAATATTTGATTTGATTGTGAATATGATATGAAATTCTGAATTGATGAACTGTTATGATTGACTACATACTTAACTACTGATTTATTAACATTTAAGTAGTTTTGGCTTCATCAAAAAGGGGGAAATTGTTGGGATATGAATCCTATAAACAATATTCTAGTTGGTGAAAGTATGTTTTGATGGCCAAAAGCAACTTAAAGTTAGTGATATATGTGGTTCTAAGTCATCTTAACTAAGTCATCTGAATATAAGCTTACTAATCTGATGAGAAACTTAAGATTGAGTTTACTGATCTTAATGCTAACTGAAGTAAGTTTACTGATCTTATTGAGTAATAGTAAGAATAAAATTACTGATCTTAACTGAGTTATGTGAAATAAGATTACTGATCTTAGTGTGGAAACTGAGAATATTTTTAGTGATCTTATATGAAATATTTGAAATCTGAGTTACTGATCTGATGTACTTACTGATCTGATATGTTTACTGATCTGATATGTAAGTTACTGATCTTAAGTGTTTACTGATCTAAGATATTTACTGATCTTATATGGAAGTTATTGAACTTACATGAGTTACTGATCTTATGAGTTACTGATCTTATTGGTTACTGATCTGATATGTGAACTGTTAGGAACTAAGCTGATGTTTTGTATTGTATAGACAGCTTATAGTGTAGGACTTAGATATACTCATCTGTATGTAGTTCAGTTGATGTATGGATAGGTTTTATATATGTAAAGTTGTATTTTATTGTATTCAGCATTGTAAAGCTCAGAACAGTAAAATCAGAACACTAGATTAGGAATAGATTAGAAGAAGATCAGAAGACTAAAGAAGACTCAGAGGACTACTTCAGAATAAGAAGACTTCAAGAAGAGTTGAAGAAGAGCTTAGAAGCAATCTGAAGAAGTTTTGGAATGTTTTAAGTTACTGTGCTGATTGAATCAGAAGAGTAAAAATCAGCAGAGTAAAATCCGAAGAGTAAAAATCAGAACAGTAAGTTACTGTGCTGATTTGTTGAAATTGAAGAATAAGTTTGGAAAGCTTATTTAAAGTGTAACTGAAGATTTATTGAAGAGATGCTGACTTGGAAGGAAGTTACAAAGTCGGTTACAAGAAGAAGTTACAAAAACAGTTTTAGAGTTAGTTGAAAGTTAGTTCACAAACTGCTAACTGTCATACTAAGTTCTATAAATACTGTGTGATCTCCTACTTGAAGAGACTACTGCTACTACTGAGAAATTACTGATCTTAGAGAATTCAAAGAGCAAGTCTACAAACAAGAACTCACAGAGTTGAAGGAGATTAAAGAAGAAGAAGAAGCCACTGAATTGAAGAGAATAATCAAAGGCTATTCAAAGAGAAGTTTTACTTTTCAAGTTTAAGTTTGTGTTTTGTAAAACAAGTGTGCTAGTTACTTGTAGAATTACTAGTAGATCGAAGATATACCTGGAGGTATAATCGAAAAGATCAAAGTCTTAATCTTGGGACTCTAAGCCACAAGAAGCTCAAGAAGAGTAATAAAACTTCACAACTGGGATTGTGAGAGTGGATGTAGACATTTGTCGAACCACTATAAAATTCTGTGTTCTTTACTTTACTGTTTGATATTTGTTTGAATTGTTTAATCAAGAACATTAAGAATTAACAAAGATAAAGATCTATAGAAAAGTTGAGTATAAATTTGATTGGGCTCATTAGTAATCTGATTATTCCGCATTGTGTATTCTGATATATTGAAAGATTTTTGAAAAGTCTATTCACCCCTCCCCTCTAGACATTTTCACTAGCTTACTCAATATTATTAACTCAACTTTGGCAACAACAACATCCATATTCTCCAATTAAAAAAAATTAATTTAGGGACATGAGTTTAAAAGGGACATTTTGAAGGACATGTGAAAAAAAGGAAAGTATTGAGGACCATCAATATTTCTAAATCGACAATTTCAATTCTCGAACCGTCAACCGAAATTCTATATCTCCAACGATAAATTTGATATTCACATAAAAGTGACAATGAGGGGAATGAGTAAAAAAGGGACAATGTTGAGGGACATCCATATTCTTCAACAAAATATTTTTTAAGGACAAGTGTTTAAAAGGGACATTTTGAATGACATGTGAATAAAAGGAACGTATCGAGGGACATCAATATTTCTAAATCGACAATTTCAATTCATGAACCGTCAATCGACATTTTATATCTCCAACGATAAATTTGATATTCACATAAAAGTGACATCGAGGGACATCAATATTTCTAAACCTACAATTTTTTTTTAGGGACATGAGTTTAAAAGGGACATTTTGAAGAACATTTGAAAAAAAAGGAAAGTATTGAGGGACATCAATATTTCTAAAACGACAATTTGACTTAGGCAAGCACGAGATACTTAACGCAATATGCAGCAGACATCATAGATTAATCAATCATTGAGAAAGATTATCCCTGACCATATAGGCATAGCCTAGATTTGACAGAGTTTGTGTAGCAAATATTATATATCCTCCAAATGTACTCAGCTGTACACAGCAGAGCATAGACATCTCATACTACTAAGTCCAAGGTAGACTAGTGAAGAGTTATCAGAAATATCACCATTTATATCAGTAACAAAAGCAACCATGATAGTAAACTAAATAAGTTTCTTAAATTAAAAAAGAAAACGAGTAATAGACATACTTGGTTGCAGGCCACTCCGAATATCATTTGACTTAGGCAAGCACAAGATCACTGACCTTCCACTTCTGCTGCTGCCGCTGCTTTATTGGCACCTTTTCTTGAGCTTGGAGACATAAGCTACTGCACAAACCAAGATATCCCAAGCATTAGAGGAAAGGCAAAGGAGTCAATCGAAGAAGTAAAAGAAGAGAATATCAGATATAGAGAAAAAGTCTATGAAATAAAAAAAATTACAAGAACAAGAGGAAAAACAGAAAAATAATTTGAAAGGGGAACAAACATGAGACCCTTTGATCATAACATCAATTTCTTACGAACACACTAAAGAAATCACTGTCTATTTGCTTTAACAAGCCAAAAAACTGGAAAACAGTCTGCACTTCATTAAACCACAAGCATTAGCATTCTCATTACATTCATTTGAAATAAAAGCACAGCAGTGGTTATATTTGCCCAATGGCAGAACGGATACAGTAGTCTGATGCTTTTTGTACCCATGTATCCACAACCACAGCAAGTAAATAAATCAAGGACTATATAAAAGTTTGAAGGGATTTTTCTAAAGTTATCATACATGTCTTGACAGCAAGCAAATAAATAGACAACTAGCACCTCATGTGTCCAAATACAAACAGATTAGCCAGTTCACCAACTCAACCATATTAATATCCAAACATGACGTAAGAGTGATCCTAAATGAGAGCTAGGGTTTGATCTTAAATATGGAATATGGAGGGCATTTTAGTCTTTCTATAATAATCTCTGAAATGGAGTTTTCCAGCCGGATCATATCTTGGGCCTGACCGATAGCTTCCAAATGTAAAAGGCGACGGTTATACACACACAGAGTTATTGAGGACATCCATTGGCTAACTACCCACACAGTATAATAAGGACACTAACGTAGAAAACCCCAAAATATCCATTTTTTTAATAAATTTCACATCCGTCTCATTTTTTTTAAAACTCTAAATTTTACTCACACTCCCATTTCCCTCCCCTTCATCATTTTCCACATATGTAAAGTTTGGCGAGGAGACACGGCATACCGGCGAGGAGACGCAACATGGAGAGGGTGGATACCGGCGAGGAAACACGAAATGGAGAAGCATACGGAGGGGGCGCTAGAAGAAGCATAAAACCCTAGATACGATGTATTAGACAGTTTTTGTAGATTAGAAGAATGAAACGTCCCTGTAAAATTGAGTATAAAATTTAAATTTTACTTTGTAGGTAGCGCGGAGGTCAGAAGTAGAGTTTGAATGTTGAAGGGAAAATGTATTTAGTATTGAGAGTATATTTAATAGTGGTATTTTACTTAAACTCGCATTTTAAATTTTTTACATCATTATTAAAATAATAAATATGAAGGTGAGTGCGGTTAACAAATATGTTGGTGTAAATAACCCTTCCCAAAATGAAAAAATTGTACTGAATACCTATTAGTAGGCCCAAATTGTATGGGGCTTGAGATCCCTCCTCTCACCTTGCTTGATTTGAACGCCTAGTTTAAGGGTACGGTTTTTGTACCTTTTATACACACCCCACTTATTTATTATTTTAATTCTATTTTTTATCAATTCTAACTCTTTAATTTTTATTTCCTCAAAAAAAAAAAAAAAAAGAATTCTTTAATTTTTTATTTTTATTTTAAAGAAAAAAAGCTCTTTCATTTATTCACACGAAGAACAAGTAGAATCGAGAAGGTCATCCACAAAATCTGGAGGCTCTATCCAACTATGAAGACTCTCGAACTCACGAGAACTCCAAACAAGAGCATATGTCACAGAATTGACAGTACGACTAACCAAACTAATCTCACATAAAGGAATATTCACCAATGACCTCTAGCCACATTGATATAGTTTCCAAATGTTGAAGATATAGTTCGTCTGCCTTTGATGATGTTAAACACCCGCTTCACATCCATCTCAATTACCACCCTCCCGATCTCTAACTCCGCAACCCAAGATAAGGCCTCGGCAACACCCCCACATCTCTCCCTCGACAACTTCCAGCAGGCGGGGGCGCTTGATAGTCTTGCAAGTAATAAATCTTCCCTCCTCGTCGCGTGCGACCATTTCCACTCTCGTCTCCATTGTGTCCTTAAAAAACCCCGCATCCACATTAACTTTTATTCAACCCCTGTCCGGTTTATGCCAGCGATTGCAAGGAACTACTGTGGTACACCTCGACTCGTGGGCCCTTGCCGCTTTCCATTTTGAGAGATATGTCATGGCCCAATAAATTGATACAACAGTCGTGCTGTTTTTTTAGTTCCATACCACGTCATTTCAGTGCTTCCATATCTGCCATGCCCCCATAAGTGTCCGCTCATTCCCAGACTCGTTGAGCTTCCCCAAAATCTGTAGAAAAAGTTCACCTTCCCTTTCCACCTGCTCAAAACTATCCTAAAAAACCTTAGTCAAACCACATTGCGCAAACCTGCATGTAAAAACAAATGCCACAACGTCTCAGCCTCTTCCCCACATACTGAGTAGTCAATCGAGTCATTGATACCCCTTCTATATGAGGTCGTCTTCAGATGCTCACAACCAGCCACCTCTTACACATCGTCCAATAAAATAATTAAAATTACATGCATTAATAATATTTTTTTTCACCGCCTTACATTAGTTATATAAAATATTTAAATTAAATTAAACTGCTAAGAAGGTAAAGTTGATGATTTTATTCTGTTTTTTAATTCCAGAGTAAATTAATTAATGACTAACGAATTATTAATTTGTGATGAAAATTAATTAATTTAAAATTTTCATAAGAACCGAAAAGCCCAAAACGTCTTTGTTAAGAATGGGGAGTGTGGTTGTTCTTCTGTGGGGGGGCATTATGGAGGAGGAGGAGGAGGAGGAGAAGGAGAAGCTGAAGAGGTGGAGAAGAATGGCATTGCAGATCGAGGATTTCGAAACCAATCCCCAATCCTTAATTCTGCTGCAATATCTTCAATCTTTCCATCACATAAACCCCCTTTCCAGCCCTTAATTTGTAAGTATCTAACGGTTTATTCAGAGCGGCGCCCGATCATACACTGCGACGTGTCGTGCAGGCCCGAAACGTGTCAGTTGAACTTCTTATACACATCTGTGAAAAAATTTCCTAATTAGCTCAACAATCACTATAAATGAAATGAAAACCCTTGCCCTTCTTCAATTCCGCCGCCCGCCGCTGCATTCCGTTCACAATTCTGATTTTTTAAAGGTATTATTCTCCTATTCATCTGTGTTTGTTTTTTGATCGTTTGAAAGAGTGGGGCTGTGCGTTGTTTATGAGATCGTTCATTTTAGATTTTTGTTTAGGATTTTGCAGAATTAGGGCTTTATCCGTCATTGTTTGATGCCCATTTTAATGTATGAATCATTTTCAAACGACATTGAGAAGTGATTAGGATTTTTTTTTTTTTGTAGAACTTGCTATGTGCTCTCGTTTACTTTCTGTTTCAGTTGCCCTAATTGAAAATAAAGTTCTTCAGGAATGATTGGTATTTTTAGGAGCAAATATGATTACTGGTTACTAGATGACGGGAAGTGATGTTATTCCATGCCAATTTGGTCACTAAAATGGCTAAGTTGTTTTTATTTCAAGCTTATTTTGTTTCTTAATTTGATTATTAAATCTAATTCATTGCAGGGAGATAATCCCTCTTGAATTTCATGTCTAAATCACGTAATAGATGATTTGATTGGACTGGTCTTAATATTGAGATGCCTAAATTGACTGGAATACTAGATTCATGTTATAAAAAATGGAAAGCTTATTGTTTTGGTGTTAGTTTGGGAATGTTCAATTTCTTTTGGTCCTGTATCCTACTTCTTGTGTACAGTTTATTTGCCTTCACACATGAAGTGATTAAAAGATGTAGTAGCTTTTAGACAATTTTTTATCAAGTGTTATTTTACAGTATCATTTTTTCCAGTTTTGAGGCACTTATTGGCTGTAACATCAAATGCCTGACTTTTGATATGCAATGTATGATTTTGCAGGCCTTTCTATCTGAATATCATGGCGGACCAACAATTCAGGACATATGCACGGGCGGGCCAACAATTAATGACATATACACGGCCTAGAAGCAGGAGAGTCTTCTTTGATATTGACCTCAATCTTGCACCTCCCGTCGAAATCCATGGTGAGGAGAATGAGGCACCAAATAGCGACGTGCAAGCAGACCATGAGATTCCAAATACTGACGTGCAAGCAAACCAGTCAGGTGATTCTTCTCTGCCTGCACCAATTAATGTCGAGGAGCTTGAGGATGATGATGTCATGATTTCCTCACCGAGGGCATTTGAATTGGTATGTTATAAATTATATCTTTCTTCTTGTTCTCTTGGTTTTTTATTTGAGTACATTTTTCATCCATGCATGCATCGGTATGGTCGTGTAATGAAAGTTTAAACATTTTTCTTTTTAGGCCTCACAATATGCCAGAAGGAATCGTAGGCGCTCTGGTGTGGTTGATGCAGAATCCGGTAATTTAACTTTTATTTGTATTTTTTGTTTTATGGTTATTATGTTGTTTATTTGTATTTGCTCTTTACTTGTAGTCTCACCATCATTTGTTCAACTTCATAGATAACTACTACTAGAATTGTTTCAGATAGATCGCCATATTGAATGACAGCATTGCATTATTTCCTATAAATGAAGAGAATTTAACATCAGTGTTAGGCGCTTTTAAACAATCTGATCAGGTTCAAAGGACTTAGTGTGTCTATACCTTGCCATATCTATTAAATAACATTAATAGTATGTTACTCCGTATTTAATAGTGTACATGTAATGTATATAGAAATACCTCTGGTCGAACCCTTACAAATGGAGGACCTGTCCTTCTGCTTAAAAAGCAGGGGCTTCTGTCCATGGTAGTCCGTCAATAAAGCTAAGCTATTGCGAAAACCCTAGCAGACGAATGGTTGATTAACAACAGCAGTACGGCGCAGTTGCAAAAGACTAGGGTTACTCTTTGTGAACACGTGTCTGCTTGGTGGTGGGTCCGGTGGCTTAATTTTAGCATTAAATTTATAGATATCCAACTTGAATCTGAACAGTTTTACTTCTGCGGCTGAGCTAACACCTTCCTTCTAAAAAGTTAAAATCTTATAATTTGAATTATTATGTATGGAATGTTTCTATTCTTTTATGAGTATGTATGCATGTGTCCCCACACCCAAATCCTTACTTTGAATGTTTTTTAGTTGTGTCCATGTCAGCACGTGTCCTAATTTTAGAAAAATGTGAAGTCCGACACTCATACAGGGACATATCCTCCGTTATCGTTGAAGGTAGGGGTGGGAATGGGCCAGGCTACCCGACAGGGGCCTACGGCTCGGCCTATTAAAGCTTGGCTCGTTTAATAAACAAGCCGGGCTCAAACTTTTTGTAAAGTCTATTTAGTTAAATAGGACGGGCTCTAGCTTTTTTGTAGACCTTTTAAGCCCAATAGACTGGTCTATTTAACTTTATTTATATATAAATATATAAAAATATGATACATATATAATACATGTAATAATTAAAGTAAGGAAGTTTAGTAATACTAACTACTCCGTTATTATATTTTCCTTTTTATAGTTGAATAAAACATTTGAATATATTTTTTGTAACATTTGATAAAAAAAATTATTGCTTTTATTTCTACATTTTGAGATTTAAATAGTCGATTTTATGATTTGACGATAATAAATAAAGTGTTGTAGATTTTTTTTAATGCTCTAATAGAACTAAAAAGGCTTTTAAAAATCTTTATTAAAAAGGCCAGGCCAAGCCAAGCCTTAAAAAAAAAGCCTATGACAGACCATGGGCCAGGCTTGGGCCTAAAAATTATGTAACGGGCCAAACTTTTTTTTGTAAAGCCTATCTAGGCCTGGCCCATTCCCACCCCTAGTTGAAGGGGCTTTAATCCCCACCCCCAAAAAAAACCTGCAAAAAACATTCTTATTAGTAATACTTAATTAAATTAATTTATTATTCATTTTTTTTATAATTTTAATTAATTAATAACTCTATCCAGATTATACAAATTACCCAGTACTTATGATTATCAGTAAACAATATAGAAAAAATATTTCTAAATGTTTCCACAAATAATAACATCATATTATTTTACGGAGTATTAATTTTGATAAATGATTTTTTTACAAAAACTCTAATTTATTTCTCTACTTACAACACCTAATCCTAAAATATTTATTTGCTTCCCTCTTTTTGCTCTTCTTAATTCCTTCGCTGCAGAAAATTTCTATAATATTTCGGTATAAGATGTTAATGATTGTTCTATATTTGATGTTTTAATGTTTTAATCTCTTTTATATATTGCGTAGTTGTTTGAATTTAATTTGATAATTTTGTGGCAGTTTATTTCTAGGTTTCTACAATAATTTGATATTAAAATAGTTTTCTACTTATAATTTACTCTTTTAGTAATGATCAGATGGTCATACTATTGTAAGTAGTAATTAGTTTTAGTAATCTATTTTTGGAAAATAAATCAAATAACAACAAAATAAATGAATTTTATTGAAGAAAATCGGATGTGTATTGTATTTATATTTCTAATCAATTTTTAAATATATTAGAAAGGTTTTGTAATATACATCTTAACTATTGAATATTCTGTATGAATTATGATCGATATAATTATTTTTTAATTTAGCCCCCTCAAACAAATTACTCTAGCTCCGTCCCTGCACTTATTTTGCATCACAATTAAAATGCAACTTGTCATGCGATTTGCAAATATTCATTACCTTCAATAACATGGAGTATACAAGGAAGCTTGCTATGCATTATGTTTATTAGTTTATGACATGTAATACCTTTACCTTCAATAACATGGAGTATACAAGGAAGCTTGCTATGCATTATGTTTATTAGTTTATGACATGTAATACCTTGCTGGAATAACACAAATACATGTTTTTGGATACTCTTTTTTTGACCAGAGTATGTTTGGAAAAGAACATCTCATTTACGTGCTCTTGCATTCTGCATAAATAATCTTCTAGGCACTGATGGTATATATCAATGAATGACAGCATTGAATTATATCCTATGTCTGAATAAAAGTGGAATATTTAATTTTTGCCCTATTGCCTAACCTCAATGTTTAGCCCTATTTTAAAGATGTCTATTGTTCGCCATGGAATTTATTCTACATTTTCTTCTGATATATTTGCTGTTTAACGACCAAATCATTGGTTTCGTCTTTTCTTGTTTTTCACATTATCGAAATCTTCTTGCTGATGTGTTTTGCGATATAATTACAGGGCCATCTCGCACCAGGCGAAGATGGACTACGCCATACCAGACAATTATCAATTGCGAGACTTACATAAACTTGGAGGGCGATAGCAGTTCACCTGTAAGTAATTGCTGTGCCCCTTTCTAGTTTTTCCTTTTTGGGTGGCTTGTGTTTTTTTTTTCCTTTTTTGACAGTCTTACATAAAGCAATTTTTGTGCAATTGGTGTGCATTTTCACATTTTGTGTGTATTTTTATATAGTATTAGTTTTTTTGTTAAGAGGTGTTAGTTTGATAGTATTAGTTGTTTTATAAAAATCACGCATATATTTGCTTGTTTTTTTAAAAAAAAGGTTTCTTAGTTTTTCCTTCTTTACCTCCACCGTATTCAAATTTTATATGTGCTTATATTCATCTGTTCACATTTTTCTGGTTTGATTTTTTATTTCAAGGTATTCTCTTAATTCATCTGTTGTTTGTTATTCTGATCGTTTGAAAGAGTGGGATTGTGCGGTTGTGGTTTATAGGATCTTTCATTTTAGGTTTTTGTTTAGGGTTTAGGGTTTAGCAGAATTGGTGCTTTATCTGTTTAGTTTTTTGTTTATAGAAGTTTCATTGTTTGATGTGCTTATTGGATTTGAGAATTGAAGTTGCTGCTTTTTATGACCATTTTATTGGTATGAAAGGTTTAAGTTTGAATGTATGAATCATTTTCGTATGACCTTGAGAAGAAATTAGAAAAGATGGATTTTTTTATTGTCGCACTTGCTATTTGATTGGAGTGAGTCCTGATTGTTTGCTCTCGTTTACTTTCTGCATCACCATATGTGATCTTCATTCAATATCTTCTTGATTGTTTCTGGGTCAAAGTTAGGACGAAATACTGTTTTAAAGCCAATAACCTTAACAAGTGGGGCAACACAAACACCATTTTCCTCGTTGTAATCATCCAACACTATTACCATCTCTCATACACATGCACAACTTCATTGGAAGACATAATATGTTTGATGATAAAATTTAAATATTTTTAGTTTGCATTTAGATATATCAGTATTCATTGTTAAATATCTCAAAACATATAAATATGCTCTTATATTAAAATTTGAGTGTGTCACGAAAATCATCTACAATTGAGTTTTTACAAAAATTTTAAAATTTGTACCCTAATGGCAGTTTGTAAGAAATTCATCTTCTATTTTGTTCAATGTATAGTCATAATTTGTACATCCTTCAGATTACGTGCATTGAAACTCATAATTCATTAGCACATATCAAATTAAATAAGAAACTTCAAAATTTGTCATTTTTTAATGTACACCAAGTGATATTCAATAAACAACAATTGAAACCACAATAATATCATAGAATGAACAATATTCAATGACAAATAATTTTCCAATTCTCATAGATGTTTTTTTTTTAAATTGTGCAATTAAAACAATAGAAATTAATATAAAAACTATTGGATTCAACTTCATATTGTACCCTGTCAAAAAAAAAAAAAAAACTTCATATTGTACCCAATATCCATTATGTTTTTTCGTTTTGGGTATTTTTTTTTTCCCTTTTGACAATCTTACATAAAGCAGTTTGTGCAATTGGTGTGCATTTTGTGTGGATTTTTATGTAGTAGTATTAGTTTTTTTCACTAAGAGGCGTAAGAGGCGTTAGTTTGATAGTATTAGTTGTTTTATTAAAATCACGCATATAGTTTAAAAAAAAAAGGTTTCCATAGGTATTATGAATCAATGCAATAGATATGCACGATAAGACCAATACTTTTCTTTTTCCATAGGCATCCATGCTTTTTTTATCTTGATTTTCATTGGCATGAATGATTGAGTGGTTTTAATATGTTGTATAAAATTTTATGTAAAGGTTGTACCGAGCGCCTCAGTGCCTCCGGCGGCTCCCACTCCTCCACCACCACCGCAGGAGCCTATATTCAACTGCCCAATTTGCAGGGGGCAATTAGTTGAAGGGACGAGCACAAAGTGCGGGCACATTTTCTGCAAGGGATGCATCAAAGCTGCCATCGCGGTTCAGCCGAGATGTCCTACCTGCAGGAAGAAAACTACTGTGAGAGACATCTTCCGAGTCTACCTTCCAGCGACTCAGAGTGCCTGAGCCCTCTGTACGTCTCTCTTTCTCTCCTTATAAACTATTTTTTCCTTCTCTCTAGACAACTTATGCACTTGAGTTGCACTGTGCAACTAGTGCATAGTAGTATTTGCCTTTATTCAATAGCAATTGGTACTAGAAATGGAAACAAAAATTGGAAATTAGAGTTAATAGGGTCTAGGTAATTCCGAAATGACGAGTACTTTAGACTACAAGTTTACAAGCTGGTTTATGTAGATTTTTTTTACACTTTTCATTTTATGCTCTCACAACTAATGTGGCATTTCCTCTTGTAAATAGGATGATCCCTCCGTGCACAAAGGTTGTCATGAAAGAATCCGTACGAATTGTGGAGGAGGGTTAGTGTATGCACAGACGAGGTCGATGATGAACTGTAGCAGCAATTTAACTTTTTGTTGTTGTACACTTGTAGTGCATCTTAGCTATTAACCTTTTTTTTTAGACATTGAACACAGTAGAACTACATTGTCTGTGCAATTTAAGTTTTTTTATTATTTAATTTTTGAAGAAACTCTTAAAATTATTCATATTGTTGGCCTCTTTTTCATTTTTCTTTTATATTTATATCAGAGAAAGGTAAGATGTCTAATTTTTAGATTAATTCTTGATTTAGGTTCGTTCGTATTTATAAACATCTCAATTTGGTTTTTTAATCTTTTTTCGATAAATATGATGTTTATAATTGCATTATGTAAATGTCATGTAATACAATAGTATCATCCCACCCTGCTTCATTGCTACATGAACTTAAACGACTCCATCCTATTTTGTTTTATCAACAGAATTTATAACTGATATATGCACAGATTTCGTCTTCAATTTTGAACGAGCTGGATCTTTGCTTTCACCTTCGTCTTTGTCTCTCTCTAGAGATTCCACAATTTTCTGCTTCAACAACACAATTCACAGCAGACATACAAAGGGATTTTTTTGTCTTTTGGAGGTCTGAGGAGCCACATTGCTTGCGGATATACGAAGGGCTTTACATCTCTTTTTCGATGATGAATCTGTTCCGTTTTTCGATGATAAACTATTTGATTTTTTAATCTTATTTTTCAATTCAGATCTCACAATTTTTTGAGTGATTAATTAACATAATTATGAAGTCAAGTAAGAAATTATTATTACTATGAATCAACGCATATATATTTTTTTTAATCATTTTTTTGTCATTAATTTAAAAGAAGTGCGTGCAATTAATTGGCATTGAAAACTTTATAGGTATAATTGTAAAATACTTTTATTCACTTGGTTTTGGGTGGCTTGTGCATTTTTCTTTTTCTGTGCATTTTGGGTATGTTTTTATATAATAAAAATGATATGCAATTGGTGTGCATTTTGTGTATGTTTTTATATAATACTTTCCCATATTCAATTTAAATGTAATTTTAGTATTCGTATTATTTGCAATTTGAATGTTACTTTTAAATTGTGCAATTAAAGGAATCTCTATCTACACTTATTGTGAGTGTTATCTCATAATTTTAAAATCAGCACACTAAGTGAGTAGTGAGCTGATAGGATCAGATAAGATAACTTAGGTCTTATCAAATGAGTTGAAGGGTTTCAATCAGATGAGAAGGTGATGCTTAGAGTTCAGCACAGTTGGCTAGATCAGCACAGTAATATCAACACAGTACTGGATCAGCACAGTACTTCAGCAGAGTAGATCAGCTCAGTACCAGATCAGTACAGTACTTGGGTCAGCACAGTACTTGGTTAGTGCAGTTAAGATCAGCACAGTATGGAGTCTATAAGCAGAGTTAGCTTTAGATCATCAGAGCAGAAGAGTTGGGTATCAGAACAGTAGAAGTGTTCTGATCTTTATGGACAAGTCTTCTGGTTCGAAGTTAGTTAGTTTAACTAACAGTTTTACAGTTACAACAACCTGAGGGCATAACTACCATTTCAGTTGGGCAATAACAGAGCACATGGGTTGTTACAAGCGGTTGCAAACGGTTGATAACTACTCAAACAGTTCCTAACAGCAGCAACTACCTTTGGTCTTTATAAACTCTTGTTTGTGTACATTGTAAAGGTTGATTTTTGGATTGAGAGATTTAGTACGTTATTGTATTCTTTGAGTTGTGTGAGTTCACGAGTGAAGTGAGGAAATATCATATTACGAGTGAATGAGTGTGTAAACATTCTTTATCAATCAAAGAAGTACTAATCTGGTCCAGTGGATGTAGATCACTTTGATCGAACCACTTAAATTCTTGTGTGTTGTTTGTCTCGTTGATTACTTTTCTGAATTACTATCCTAGAGCAGTTATTTCTTCTATATTCAAGTGTTCTAATTAGTTGGAGACGTCTAACCGATCGGAATCATCTTGACAATTGGCGCCGTCTGTGGGAAACCGAAGTAGCTGCAGATCTGAGATGGGAATTCTACCAAGTACAACATAGAGAAGTTTACAGGCACAAGAGATTTTGGGCTATGGAAGGTCAAGATGCAGGCCCTCCTTGAACAGCAAGGATTATTCGAGGCTCTCGAAGAATCCGAAGAGATTGCAGAAGAAACTGCAACAGCTGCGGCTGAAAGGAGCAAGTTGCTCAGAAAAGCTCGAAGCACGATCCCACTCTGCCTTGGAGATAAGGTCTTGAGGGAGGTTGCTAAAGAGAAGACAGCGAAGGAGGTTTGGGATAAGCTTGAGAAGCTATATATGGTGAAAACTCTTGCTAACCGACTCTATTCGAAACAAAAGTTGTATGCCTTTAGAATGGGAGATGACAAACCCATTACGGAGCAGCTAGATGAGTTCAACAAGATTCTTGATGATATGGAGAATTTGGATGTCAAGTTAGAGGAAGAGGATAAGACTCTGATCTTGTTGAGTGCTCTGCCTAAGTCCTTTGAAATCCTAAAGGACACCATCTTGTATGGTAGAAAGGAAGCAATCACATTGGAGGATGTGATCTTGGCTGTCAAGTCCAAGCTGTTACACAATAAAACATCTCAAGGAGATAAAAGTAGGAGTGGGGAAGGATTGGCAATCAAGGGAGGACAGAAGAAATCTGCCTCCAAGAAGGGGTCTAGTCAACCCAAATGAGCTGATAAGGGTAAATCAGCAGTGTCAAATCAAGGGGAAGTAGTGTGCCACCACTGCAACAAACCTGGGCACTTTAAGAGTACTTGTTACAAGTACAAACAACTTATGAGAAAATCTGGTCCTAAGAACCCTGTTGATAAGAATCAAGCAAATCAAACCCAAGATGATAAGGAGCAGAAAAGCTATGAGTCAGCTCAATCCCTATCCATCACTTCCACTAAAGAGCAGCAAGATTGGATTTTAGATTCAGGGTGTTCTTTCCACATGACTCCAAGAAGAGAATGGTTTCATGATTTTAAGCATCAGAATTGAGGTTCTGTGTTGTTAGGGAATGATCACACTTGCAAAGTCAGAGGTGAAGGTACAGTACACTTGAAGATGTATGATGGAGTAGTGAGGATTCTCAAGAGGGTCAGGTATGTTCCTGAACTCAAGAGAAATTTGATATCTCTTGGTATGCTGGATTCATTGGGCTATAAATTCCAGTCTGAAAATGGAGAGCTCAAAGTTTCAAAGGGGAAGCTTACTGTTCTTAAAGGAGAGAGAAGAAATGATCTCTACTTTCTTAAGGGGGGAACAGTTATTGGCAGATCAGATGGGGCAAGGGTGCAAGACAACTCAATGTTGTGGCACAGAAGACTAGGTCATGTAGGAGAGAAGGGCCTACTTGAGCTAAGTAAGCAATGATTGCTATGTGGTGACAAGATCACAAATCCTGATTTGTGTGAGCACTACATTCTTGGGAAATCCAAGAGATTGAAGTTTGGGAAGAGTTCACTCTCTACCAAAGGAATTTTGGACTATGTCCATTCAGATTTATGGGGGCCAGCTAGGAATCAGACCAGAAGTGGTGGGAGATACTTCATGTCTATCATAGATGACTACTCAAGAAAGGTATGGATCACTATCCTGAAATCCAAGTCAGAAGCATTTGAAAAATTTAAGGAATGGCTCACTGAGGTGGAGAACATTTCTGGAAAGAATCCCAAGCATTTGAGAACTGATAATGGGCTGGAGTTCATATCAGAAGAGTTCAATGTTTTCTGCAAGAAGAAGGGTATAGTGAGGCATAGAACAGTACCAGGTACACCTCAGCTGAATGGAGTAGCTGAGAGAATGAACCAGACTTTACTTGAGAGAGTTAGATGCATGTTGAGCAGCTTTGGATTGCCTAAAGTATTTTGGGGGGAAGCAGTGTCAACAGCAGCCTATTTGATAAACAGAAGCCCTTCCTCAGCTGTGCAATTTAAAACCCCAGAAGAGTTATGGTCTGCCCATGCAGCTGAGTACAGTAATTTGAAGGTGTATGGTTGTTCAGCATATGCCCATGTCAAGCAAGATAAGCTTGAGCCTCGAGCCTTGAAATGTGTGTTCATAGGATATCCTTCAGGTGTGAAAGGATACATATTGTGGTGCCTAGAAGCTGGAATGCAGAAGTGCCATTATCAGCAGAGATGTAACTTTTGATGAGAATAGAATGCCATTGAAAGAGGAGGCAAGCTCCAGTACAGCACACAACAAACCAGATGAGACACAGGTGGAGGTGGAGCATGATGACATCAGAACACTAACTGAAGATCAGATTGATCCAGATGAGGAGGAGAATACTTATAGTGATACTGAGCTTCATGACTATCAGCTGACTAGGGACAGATCAAGAAGAGAAGTCCACCCACCTCAGAGGTATGGTCAAGCTGACATAGTATCATTTGCATTATGTGCAGCTCTTGAGGTGGAGTCTTTGGAGCCTAAAACTTACACAAAAGCCATCAACTGCCATGATAAAGAGAAGTGGTTAGTTGCTATGGAGGAAGAACTGTTATCTCTAAACAAGAACCAGACTTGGGAGATTGTTGAGAGGCCTAAGAACAAAAAACTTGTTGGGTGTAAGTGGATCTACAAGAAAAAGGTGGAGGCTCAGAGAGGTGGCAAGATTAGGTACAAGGCAAGACTTGTAGCTAAAGGATTTACACAGAAAGAAGGTATTGACTTTAATGAAATCTTCTCACCTGTTGTAAAGCATTGTAGTATCAGAATCTTGTTGGCTATGGTTGCTCAATATGAATTGGAGCTGCATCAGATGGATGTGACCACAGCATTTCTTCATGGAACCTTAGATGAGAAGATCTACATAAAAATACCAGAAGGGTTGGACATAGAAGATGGAGAAGACAAAGTGTGCTTACTCAGAAAATCACTCTATGGCCTCAAACAAAGCCCTAGACAATGGTATTTAAGGTTTGATGAGTACATTTGCTCAGTTGGTTTTGCAAGAAGCTTGTATGACAGTTGTGTTTACTTCAAGAGGGTTGGAAGTTCAGTTACCTATCTTCTGTTGTATGTAGATGATATGTTAATAGCTGGGGAGTCTATTAACAGTATCAATCAGGTTAAGGAGATTCTCAAAAGGGAGTTTGAGATGAAAGATCTTGGTGAAGCTAAAGTGATTCTTGGGATGGAGATCAGTAGAGTTGAGGGAGCAATTCAGCTTAGTCAGTCTACCTATCTGAGGAAGGTGTTAGAGAGATTTAGGATGAATCAAGCTAAGTCAGTTTCTACACCAATTGGTCAGCATCAGAAGCTATCAAATCAGATGTGTCCCAAGAACAGCCAAGAAAGAGCTCAGATGAGTATGGTTCCTTATGCCAGTGCAGTAGGGAGTTTAATGTATGCTATGGTGTGTTGTAGACCAGATTTAACTCATGCAATGAGTGTAATCAGCAGATACATGAGTGATCCAGTCTTAAGTCATTGGGAGACAGTTAAATGGGTCATGAGATATGTTCTAGGATCAGCTGAGAAAGGTCTGAAATTTCAGAAGATATCAGATGAGGGAGAAGCACTTGTGGGATATGTTGATGCCGACTATGCAGCCAATGTAGACACAAGAAAGTCATTGACAGGGTATGTATTCACCTTATTTGATACAACTATATCATGGAGGTCAATACATCAGTCCGTAGTTGCATTATCTACTATAGAATCAGAATATGTAGCCTTGACTGAGGCAGTTAAGGAGAGCATGTGGCTTAGGGGGATCTTGAAGGAGTTTGGTATATCACAAAGAAGTGTGACTGTCTTCTGTGATAACCAAAGTGCAATACATCTTGCAAAGCATCAGGGGTATCATGAGAGAACTAAACATATAGATGTAAAGCTGTTTTTTGTAAGAGATATTGTAGAGAAGGGGGTGGTCCAGGTAGTGAAGATTGCTACATAGGAGAACCCTGCTGATGCGTTCACTAAGGCATTGTCAAAAGAGAAGTTTGACTTGTGTCTTAGACTTATTGGACTGCATTAATTCCTCTGAGGAGAAGGCTACTGTTTTTGTGGCAGAAGATCAGTAGTGGAGGCTATTCTTTGAGGAGAATAGTGTTGGTGTTTTTGTTTTTGGTGGAGATTAGTTCGATTATGAGCTAAAGGTGGAGAATTGTGAGTGTTATCTCATAATCTCAGAATCAGCACACTAAGTGAGTAGTGAGCTGATATGATCAGATAAGATAACTTGGGCCTTATCAGATGAGTTGAAGGGTTTCAATCAGATGAGAATGTGATGCTTAGAGTTCAGCACAGTAAGATCAGCACAGTACTTGATCAGCACAGTACTTCAGCAGAGTAGATCAGCTCAGTACCAGATCAGTACAGTACTTGGGTCAGTGCAGTTAAGATCAGCACAGTATGGAGTCTATAAGCAGAGTTAGCTTTTGATCATCAGAGCAGAAGAGTTGGGTATCAGAACAGTAGAAGTGTTCTAATCTTTATGGACAAGTCTTGTGGTTCGAAGTTAGTTAGTTTAACTAACAGTTTTACAGTTACAACAACCTGAGGGCATAACTACCATTTCAGTTGGGCAATAACAGAGCACATTGTTACAAGCGGTTGCAAACGGTTGATAACTACTCAAACAGTTCCTAGCAGCAGCAACTACCTTTGGTCTTTATAAACTCTTGTTTGTGTACATTGTAAAGGTTGATTTTTGGATTGAGAGATTTAGTACGTTATTGTATTCTTTGAGTTGTGTGAGTTCACGAGTGAAGTGAGGAAATATCCTATTCCGAGTGAATGAGTGTGTAAACATTCTTTATCAATCAAAGAAGTACTAATCTGGTCCAGTGAATGTAGATCACTTTGATCGAACCACTTAAATTCTTGTGTGTTGTTTGTCTCGTTGATTACTTTTCTGAATTACTATCCTAGAGCAGTTATTTCTTCTATATTCAAGTGTTCTAATTAGTTGGAGGCGTCTAACCAATCAGAATCATCTTGACACTTATATACTAATTCCGAATATATTTTTTCCTACGTGGCATCTCAATTCTTCTCCAATTCCACTTTCCTAATTTTATAGAATTTCTAATTTTTTTTAGACATTGAACACCGTAGAACTACATTGTCATTTGTCTGTGCAATTTAAGTTCTTTTTATTATTTATTTTTTGAAGAAACTCTTAAAATTATTCATCTTGTTGGCCTCTTTTTCATTTTTCTTTTATATTTATATCAGAGGAAGGTAAGATGTCCAATTTTTAGATTAATTCTTGATTTAGGTTCGTATTTAGAAGCATCTCAATTTGTTTTTTGAATCTTTTTTCGATAAATATGATGTTTATAATTGTATTATGTAAATGTCATGTAATACAACAATATCATCCCACCCTGCTTCATTGCTACATGAACTTAAACAACTCCATCCTATTTCGTTTCAGCAACAAAATTTATAGCTGATATACACAGAGGTTTCGTCTTCAAATCTGAATGAGCTGGATCTTCGCTTTCGCCTTCACCTTCGTACATCACAATTCACAATAGACATACGAAGAGATTTTTTTTCTTTGGGAGGAGCCACATTGCTTGCGGATATACGAAGGGCTTTACATCTCTTTTTCGATGATGAATCTATTCCGTTTTCGATGATAAACTATTTGATTTTTTAATCTTATTTTTCAATTCAGACATGACAATTTTTTGAGTGATTGTAACATAATTATGAAGTCACGTAAGAAATTATTATTATTATGAATCAACAAATTACTATTATTATGAATCAACGCATATATATTTTTTTGGGTTAATTCTAAATAAATACACCACATTTAGTCTCAGTATCAATTTAATCACGACATTTACGATTTTTTTTTTAAAATCCCAACTTTTCATCGTGTTGCAATTAGATACACGTTTTTTTTTCTCTGGTCAACCATTGATGATGTGGCTTGCCGGAGCTCGCCACGTCATATTACACATATTTTTTTATTTTCCTTATAAAGATTACACTTTATAAAAATATAAAATTTATAAAAATAAAAATAAAATTGTATGCGTCTCCTCGCTTCTCAAACTAGTTTAGTTTTCTTGTACCATTCTCAAACTAAATCAAGTTATTCTCTCCTAACATAAAATTTTATAAAAATAAAATTTCATGCGTCTCCTCTGCTTCTCAAACTAAATCAAGTTATTCTCCTCTAACCATAAAAATCATAAAAAAAAAATCACGCATCTAATCCATGATCATTGGTGATTTGGTGGTTTATTTCTTCAGGAATTCTTAAATTATTTAATAATTTTGTTGTTTTGTTCAACTAGTTCGAGAACTATAATTTTTTTTCGGTGGACCTCAATTAATTATTGTATTTGGGTGTATACTGAAGATAACCTTGTTGGTGGTTTTTTATTATTTTGTTCAACTAGTTCGAGAACTACAATTTATATGCTTTATGAGAGAGGAAAATATTTTAGGAATTAATGTGTTTAACACTAATGATTATTGTTCGAGAACTACAATTTATATGCTTTGTGAGAGAGGAAAATATTCTAGAAATTAATGTGTTTAACACTAATGATTATTGCAACAAAAATATTTTATCCCTTATGATCTTGATTTTTAGGATTTGAAGAGAAGAACTTGATTGATTGAGTTTGAGAAGTGAGAAGTGAGAGAGACGCACATAACAAGAACTATGTTCAGTTTGAGAAGCGAAGAAGACGTCGAAGATGCCTAGAGTTTTATTTTTATTTTTATTTAATTTTTATGGTTAGAAGAGAATAACTTGATTTAGTTTGAGAATGGTAGGAGAAAAACTTGATTTAGTTTGAGAAGCAGAGGAGACACTGCAATTTTATTTTTATTTTTATAAAATTTTATATTTTTATAAAGTGTAATCTTTATAGGGAAAATAAAAAAAAAATATGTGTAATATGACGTGGCGAGCTCCGGCAAGCCACATCATCAATTGTTGACCGAAGAAAAAAAATGTATCTAATTGTAACACGATGAAAGGTTGGGGTTTTAAAAAAAATCGTAAAGATCGTGATTAAATTGATATTGAGATGAAAGGTGGTGTATTTATTTGGAATTAACCCTTTTTTTTTTTTAAATCTTTTTTTTTTGTTCTTAATTAAGTACTTCTAATTGACATTGAAAACTTTTTATATGTATAATTGTAAAATACTTTTATTCACTTGGTTTTTGGTACATATAGACCATGTTATTTTTTATGGAATTTAAATATATTTAGTTAAAGAGAATATAATAATTTGTACTGTCTTAGATTTTCCTTTTTGGGTGGCTTGTGCATTTTACTTTTTGCTATGCAATTGGTGTGCATTTTGTGTATATGCTATGCAATTGGTGTGCATTTTGTGTATTTTTTTTATATAATACTTTCTCCTATTCAATTTTTTAATATTCGTATCATTTGCAATTTAAATGTTACTTTTAAATTGTGCAATTAAAGGAATATATAAACTATTGAACTCAAATTACCCAATTCCCATTATGCTGAAATAATTATTTTTTTGAGCTGACTTAAAATTTTGAATACTTTGGGCTGACTAATCATTTTGGACAAATTTAATATTTTTTGGCTACTCTCTGTGCTTTTAAAAGCTTGGAGTACTATACACACTAACACACATATACAATAAGAATTTATAGCTGATATACGCAGAGATTTCGTCTTCAAATCTAAACGAGCTGGATCTTCGCTTTCGCCTTCACCTTCACCTTCACCTTCGTCCTCGTCTTTGTCTCTCTCCAGAGATTCCACCATTTACTGCTTCAACAGCACAATTCACAGCAGACATACGAAGGGATTTTGTTTGTCTTTGGGAGGAGCCACATTGCTTGCGGGATATACGAAGGGCTTTACATCTCATTTTCGATGATGAAACTATTCCGTTTTTCGATGATAAACTATTTGATTTTTTAATCTTATTTTTCAATTCAAACCTCACAATTTTTTGGGTGGTTTGTGCTTTTTTTTCTTTTGCTGTGCAATTGGTGTGCATTTTGTATATGTTTTTATATAATACTTCCCCTATCCAATTTAAATGTAATTTTAGTATTAGTATTATTTGCAATTTAAATGTTACTTTTAAATTGTGCAATTAAAGGAATATATAAACCATTGAACTCAAATTACCCAATTTCCATTATGCTGAAATAATTTTATTTTTTTGGGCTGACTAACCATTTTGGACAAATTTAATATTTTTTGGCTACTCCCGTGCTTTTAAAAACTTGGAGTATACACAGTTACACACATATACAATAAGAATAATAAAAAAAAAGGGTAGGACAGGTACTTTAAGTGTACAAGTAATTTATGATTCCATAAAAAAAATCATTATTTTTATAAAAAATCATTATTTTTATAAAAAATCATTATTTTTATCCAATATGTATTGGTTGTATTTGAACAAGTAATTATTAGACAAAAACATGATCCTAAAAAGAGGGAAGATTAAAACATATTTAGGAAGACGTTGATAGAGTGTAGTCTGAAACTTATATTAATCAACACGAAGATAAGAAATTGTGAATTGGACATGGAAAAACAAAATAATTAAATTCAAGAGACTCATTGACCCTATCTTATACAAATTACTATAAGAATACGTTCTTGAAGAAAAATAAGTGACAAAATATATGTTAAAGTCTCGCCGCCATAGTCTCGTTCGTCGTCGCCGCATTTGTTTTGCCGATTTCACGCGCGTCTACTTCGTCATTCATCCAGGCCTCACCGTCCGTCCAAGGTTGCGTTTCAAGCCGCCGCCATCCGTGGCTACGTCCCAAACCTCCGTCGCTTTCTCCTCCTTCTGTTGCATCCCAAGCTGTATGTTTCTCTTTCGATTGTAAGTTAGATAAATAGATTCATTGTTTCCTCCTCGTTTCTGCCGCCCCTCCGTCGTCAGTTTTCTTCTAGATCTTTCAATCTTAAAATCATTGATTTGTAAAAAAACATTGATGGGTGTCCACCTCAATCTTGTGTGTGCATATAATCGTGGTCTTGTGCGACCCCATTTTTTGGGATATGAATCCTTGAAACAATGTTCTAGATGATGAAAGTATGTTTTGATGGCCAAAAGTAACTTAAAGTTAATGATATATGTGGTTCTAAGTTATCCTAACTAAGTTATCTTAAGAGATATTGAAAACTGATCTTATATATGTTTACTAATCTTAGTATGTTTACTGATCTTAGTGTGTTTACTGATCTGATATAAGAACTGTTAGGAACTAAGCTGATGTTTTGTATTGTATAGACAACTTATAGTATAGGACTTAGATGTACTCATCTGTATGTAGTTCAGTTGATGTATAGATAGGTTTTATAATTGTAAAGTTGTATTCTATTGTATTCAGCATTGTAAAAGTTCAGAACAGTATTTGAGAACACTAGTTTAGAAGAAGATCAGAAAATTATTGAAGACTCAGAAGACTACTTCAGAATAAGAAGGCTTTGAAGAGTTGAAGAGAAGCTCAGAAGAATTATGGAGAAGTGCAGAACAGTTTTGGAGAATTGTGCTGATTGATTAAGAACAGTAAAAGTCAGAACAGTAAGTTACTGTGCTGAGTTGGTGAGTTTGAAGAATAAGTTTGGAAAACTTATTTAAGGCGTAACTGAATATATTTGAAGATATGCTGACTTGGATAAAGTTGAAGGAAGTTACAAAGTCGGTTACAAAAGGATAAGTTACAAAAACAGTTTTAAAGTTAGTTGAGAGTTAGTTCACAAACTGCTAACTGTCATACTAAGTTCTATAAATACTGTGTGATCTCCTACTGCTAAGACTACTGATCATAAAGCATTCAAGAGCAATCTAAGTCTACAGAGCATTGAAGAACTCACAGAGTTGAAGAGATCAAGAAATCTGAGAAGAGCCACAGATCTGAAGAGAAGAAATCAGAGGCTAATCAAGAGAAGTTTTACTTTTCATTTTACAGTTTATATTCTGTAAACAAGTGTGCTAGTTACATGGAGAATTACTAGTCGATCGAAGATACACTTGGAAGTGTAATCGATAAGATCACAGTCTTAGTCTTGGGACTTTAAGCCACAAGAAACTCAAGAATGAGTTAATAAAACATCACAACTGGGTTTGTGAGAGTGGATGTAGACATTTGTCGAACCACTATAAATCCTGTGTTCTTTACTTTTTGTTTGATATTTGTTTAATATTTGTTTAACCAAGAACAGTAGAATTTACTAAGTAAAGATCTGAATAAAAGTTGAGTATAAAACTAAAACTGAAAGTACTGATCTGACTCAGTAAGAACAGTACTATTCAGAACACATTTCCGCA